>OY728144.1:426529948-427779948 GCA_963277665.1 Viscum album
TTTTATAGGCATATTTCCATCCCCAAAATGATTTCACGTTGTTAGACCCATAAATGGATGATTCGTGCATGGACCCCTTCTTCAATATTGTTCATAAATGGATTTACTATTCACCCTCTATATTTCAACACATTTGGACCATAGACGAAGGAGTTATGAATTTTTCATTGAAGGCCTCTGTTTCTAGATGAAGATTCCAGAAAGGTTCCTCCAAAAGTATGTCATTCAATGGCCTCCTTAAAGACTTCAACACTCCAAAAATTTGGTTTAGTGCTGGCCCTCGCTGTCCTAGTTCTATCCCAGGTGGAATCACCTCATTTGAATATGCATAGGCTGAGATTGGCTTCCGTTATGGTGGTGTGGCCCACATTGTCCGCCCAGAAAAATTTCAAACTTCAATGAATTTTTAGGCCCTTTAGTTGGCCGACTTATCTCCTGGTCCAGAAGACAAAATTGGAAGAAATAAAATCGGGATTCTAAAAAATTTTTTATCAAAAACTTTGGACATATATTTTATGCTAAATGACAAATATAACCTTGTCGTCAAAATCTTTCCAAAATCCAGAATTCTGCACTTTTCTCAATTATGCTCATTTTCATTATAAAATTCAAATTACCCATTATTTTAATAAAACAATGTATTACATGGGTTTTATCATTGAAAAACAGTAAAAATTAATCATTATTTGATCAAAAATATGCATGTAAATTTTCTATGTCCAATATCCTTGAACTTGATCCTCGATTCCCTCACTGATATACTCTCCTTCATGAGGGAGAGTAGCCCTTACCTCTTCTCATGTTGCATCATGTAAGAAAGGAATTCCTCTCAGAAATGTATCTCAATGTCATCCCACCAAACATTATTCTCATTACTCTCCCTGAGGTAAATCATCAACCACTGATGCCCTACTAATTTATCTAGATAACCTCTAGAGGAACCCAGTAATCTATTAGAGATTGAATTTAGCTAAAAATGATCACCAGCTTCCCAAGACAACTCTCTGTCTCCCTATATGATACAATACCTTGTACATTACCAGAGTCTATCATTGGAAAGAAAAATGTGACTTCTTCCATTGATCATTTACGTCCACTGGATTGATGCTCTGATGGTCAACCAAGTCAGCCTGCTGACCCTCCACTACTCAAACCACACACGATCAACATCCATGTTCTATAGCTATATGGAAAATAAGGAACTCCTATGCTTAGGTAGTATCTAATTTATTTGATATTCATTTTAACACATGGTTTATTTTAACTACCCGAAGATTCCAAAAACAATAACTCATATAAGTCATCATGATGCATGTACTTTTCGAAGGGTATGTACCCCACAATTAGTGTAGCCTAAGATTTTCATTCGAAAAGCTCAGTGTCCTTGCCTCAGATTGTGGGGGGACCTTATATCCCGTGTCTTATCTGATCTTTCCTAGCCAATGTCAAGCACCAAGATCACATAAAACCTTTTACATACCAACCCATGAAATCCACACTATGCCTAACTCCAAACTCCATCCTATATCTCAACCATCATGCAATGATACCATTCAATCCTGACTCGACTTCTTTAAGATGATGGAATGGATAAAACAATGCCTAGACTATCCTTCTTTAAGATAAAGGAGATATAATGACCCACCATGTCCCATCTCTTATAGGACCTAAGGTGGGGACCAACACCAAGGGTCTATAAAGATAAAAAAATGGGAGGAAATAACCTTTTATAATAATCAAATCATGAGATATGATATATCAACCTCAAACAACTACAATATATATATATATATAATATAACCAAAATCCATACAACATGCATGTTTAAGTAAAAATGTTAAAATTACATTGAAAACACCAATGTAAGTTCCAAAACAAATCTATGTAGTGATGAAGAAAACATCTCCAATGTCCAAGATAGCAAATTCCAGCATGGTCTGTGAAATCTCCCCAAAAACCAGAAAATAGTTTTATATATGTAGTGTGAGCATACAAGTATACTCAGTTGGAAAATCCAATGTCACCAATGCACAAGTGGGTGGAACATACGAATTCCCCTATGAGAAAAAATCAAAAACCAACAACACATATCAAGGAATAGTAATCACCCAACCTCATTAAAGAACACTCACAAGGTAACACAAATCATGTAAGGAAAATTAGTAAGAACATAAATATTTGTGTAAACCGCACTATTTCCCACTAGTTTACTACTTATGCATACTATTGAATGTCCTAAAGCTACCACGCTCTTCCACAAGCCCAATTTTTAAAACCTACCTACACTCACCTAGGCCACAAAACACACCACATTACTGCCCACAAACACCTATACCTCACACATAACAAACCCTACCCAAAAACACTTTGGCCCCATCCTAGAGACACCTTGGAATAAAACCACCTCTCACAAATCCAATACCATAAAAATATTAATAAACCACCATCCATTAGAACCTACTTAAATAATCATGGGAGAAAATTTCAAAGAAGAGGGAGTATGGTAAGGTTAGTAACCATCAATCCATCCATCAATTAGGATGTTTGAAAAGAAACCGTCCCCCATAACAATGGGGATGTTCAACACATAGAGATCAACATAGGCAAGGTCCGTATATGAAACTCTAGGAACTACATATTTATACATGCATGTAAAAGATACTCATCCCATCCTATGGGATTACAAAGATAAAACCAGCCCCCAAAATACCACATTTGTTTCTACCCATAACCACCACAAACCCAGATAACTTCCTCATGTCGATTAATGAACGCTAATTCACAATAAGAATGTACTCAAAATATACACACATCCAGATCAATTAACCATCCATCAGTATGCCTTATTAATTAATTAATTAATTAATTAATTTATTATATCCCTATCAGGATACAACAAAACATAGCATAAGCAATTGCCACACAGTCAGCCATAATAAACAAAGAAGAAGGACCATGGTAAAATAGCCTACTGCACATTCCGCATTAATGAACAGCCATTCCACCACTGGCAATAGTCATTAGTCAATGTTATCCCACCCAATAATATTTTCACATCTAATATATGATTCTTTTTTTGACAAAAAAATCACACCTAGCACACCCATAAACATGAAATTATGACACAACCTAGTCCAATAGTCACGTTTCCCAACCACTTCCTAGATGCAGTCCCACTATATAATATGTCCGTACATTCCACAATCAATAAATATCTCAACCTTAGATACCATCACACTACCCAAACACACAATCACATAACTGGAACCACCAAAAACCACACAAGGCACAAAACCCAAAATAACAAAACACACATCCACACATATCAATCGACATGCATTCAGATTTGTCCAATACTATTCATTAAATTCTACTTTTATAAGAAGGGGCACTCACATAGGATTTTTCATCTTGAGGAATCCATTTATTTAATGATGTGTACGTGATTAATCATATAGATATTTATAGTAATTATTCCTAGGGAAAATAAAATAGTTATAAAGTATCACCCATTCGCTTGAAATGACCACCGACGTCCAGGTTTTTTAGATGCCACACGACCACAATAGACCATGTCATAAACAAAGATGACAAATAAAAAAAGTGATAAAAATAAATCTACCCCCATTCTGTTATAATGTTTGTAATTCATCACTATCATTAATCATTGTTAAAATTTGTATTTGGATGTTTTTCACCAAATAACCATACTTCACCCACCACACATGATACACAATTAAAAAGATATAATATAATCCCTACCTAGAATAAATGGTGACCAAAACTCATATTTGCTCCAAAATAAGGGGGTTGTGTGGGTAAGAGACTCCACAAAAAACAAAACAGGGGGTTATAAAATAGTCAGATAATCATCCGGGAAGAAAATATCTCTACGCACCATGATAAAAGAGAAGAAGACCTCAACTTTAGAAAAATCCATATCCTATATCAATAGAAGGAAACAATTTCAAGGAAATTACTGTGAGATCATGGCCAATACCATGTAGTGAAACTATTTCAAAGTCACCATAGTGTTAGGATATTAAATCTAATATCTTTTGAAACAGATTTAGAAATTCCCAAATGAGGAGTTATACTATATTTATGTAAAATAAAATGTAATAGGGGTGAAACTAGAAACACTAGAAATGCTTCATCAATGGGTGAGTCACCGACAGCAATCCACCAACAATGAGCCTCCGATAGTGAGTCACCAATGTTGAGCAACTAATGTTGAGCCACTGACAATTATCCATAGATACAATGTCACAAAAAATGAGCTACTGACGTGATCTACTGATTCCTAACTCGACAACTCCCAGAATCACCAAAGCCCGAACTCCTTGACACCATGACTATCCAACACCCTTACTTGCTGATGCCCTATCCTACTGACACCCTGACCTACCGATGTCATATCCTACCAACACCTTCAACATAATGATGCCTCAACATAACGATGGAAGAAATATAATTTGTAAAACTCTTTAAATGAGCTATCATTGCCTCCCAAGAATATTCCAAACACTAGAGTTTGGGAAATGGAACATGGAGGTCCCAACCATTACTAGTACCCAAAATCTTATAAAATGATATATATGTAATGAAATAAGGTGGTTTCTTCCCAGGCATTCCAAATTATGATGAAATTATTTAGAATATAGGGAAATAAATAATAGTACAATTGAAACATGGTATAGAAGAATAAAATTATATTTTTGGAAATTATATAGAAAATAATTAATATACTATTTATAGATTAATTATTATATGATCTCTCATTCATATATTTTTATTAGATACATAGATATTTATAGTGTAATAATACAGTCTTGTTCAAAGTTATCAATGGATGAATCAAAGTATTGGTAGAATCCCATAAAGAGGATGTAATTTATATATATATTAAATGTTTTTAGGATTTCATATGCTACCCCACCATTTTTAATGGGGTAAAAGGCAACCAGTTCAATCTGGGATGGTATTTTACTAGACATCATAGTTGCAGATAAATAGATGGATGACAACCCCGTCTATCCATGATATAATATCTTGTAATATTATATGATCTTATGCATGATTTTTATCATTCCATATATATGTTTATAAAGGGATGTACATGATTCATATTATTTCACACAATTGAATATCTTTATATTGAATACTATTTATTATTATTGGTTTTTCGTATATAAGATGTGTTTTATGGAGGAATAACACGTAAAATATTAGTTTTGGTGGCTCACAGAAACAACTTAGTTACTATGAAGATATTTTTCAAGTCATATTGAGATGATTTAATGCATGTTATTCATAATATTTTATGTAATGATGTGAAGCATGGGATGCATGATATGATACCTTCTCCCATGTGTGCTTGATAAGTCTTACATTTTGTAGAGAGTTGTATTATGATATGTGATGTTAGGGAAGAGTAGAAAATGTGTGGGGATGTGTTAGTGGGGTTACTTCATTGGATTTTATGTTGATATAAGATTATTACTTGCACAAGATACTTGGTTAATGATCTATTGTGAGGAAATGAAGGGAAATGTAATCCTATTTAGGTGATAAATTATGGTTAATTATTAATGACTATGATTTTCTATGTTTTTTTGAAATTTTTAATGAGTGGTTTTTAGGATGAGCCTAGAGAGTATAAAAGGTTATCCCACCATATATATATATAAACTATTTTTCTAGAAAAAAATGTAGGTGGGTGATTGAGAAGGAAAATACATGTTCAAGGAGATTTTATGGATCTGTTGGGGCTATATAGTTTCAACCAAGGTTTGGTTATATGTAATAATATTTTCATATTAGTATTTATTCAGTATAATTATCATTATGGGATTTTTTTGGAATTTCATATCACATATCTTTGTTATCAAATTTTTATAAGGGAAATTATACACATGGGTGTTATTATACACCCTTGGTTATTTTTTCTTAATCCATATCCTAATAGAGGTGGGATTCCAGAAACATTATCTCTCTATATCCTTTTTTATCCAAAGAGGGGTAAAATGGATAAAGGGGTTTTGAGAGGTCTATTTTGAATATTAGAATGAAACAAATGAAAAATATTTTATATATTTTTGGAAATTTAATTATTTTTTCAAAATAATTTAGAAATGGGAATCTCACATATGTTTTATGTAGATACTAATAACCTACAGAAATGTATTATAGCTTAATTATTTCTCATTTTTTATTTATACCCATGAATATGATTCCTATAATAGTTTTAAAGAGTAATATTTTATATTTAATTTAATTTGTTTAGGAATGATGTAATAATTTAAATAGGAATACACATCGTTATTGAAATATATGTTACCTCAGAAAATGAATGCATTTTAACCCAAATGACTTATATAGTGTGTCAATATGACCATTGATCATCCTAATTATATTGACTTCATAAAATTTATCTGAGAAGCTGGATATTTCTAATATTGAAATTTTTATCCAATTAGATTAATTTCAAAGTGGAAAATTAAATGAATTTGTCAAATTACAATATAAATTTTTGAATAAAATTTAAAGTAATATTAATTTAATGTAAATTTAAAAATATGGATATTCATCCCAAAGTTTATATGACAAGGTTCTAATTCTTATGTTATTAGGAGGGAATCATTTTCTGTCACAATATATTCTAATAATAAATAAAAATTTTGGGATAATTGGTTGTTCCACCATACAAACATAAGGAATTAATTTAGTGGTTTTTTAAACATTTATCCATTATTGTATCAATTCCATTTTTGGAGCAACAATATAACTCCTTTTAAACCATTATACACTGATGTTTTGGGTTCATCAATTGTGGTATCCTGGATAACTATTTATGATCATATTGAGTTTTTTATATCTTGTTATTTTTTATATAGTTAGAAAGATGTATACTAACATATATTTTAAATACACAACTGATATGTATTATATAAAACCATGTAATTTTGTATGTCACACAACAAGATAACTCACATTTTTTAAAATGATATCCTTTAGAGAAGGGAATTGGTACGAAATTATCCCAAACAATCTGTTAACGTAGATCTTATGAGGTAGGTGTACTCCAGCGAACGATTCTCATAGTTTTGACTTGATTGTATTTTATATCTATAAAATATACCACATAGAAAAATCAAAACCCTCATCCTCCACCATTTTCTACCATATCTGTATTCTTTTTGGGGGTCTTCACATATAATATAATTTATATCACTAGACAATAAAATAATTGTGACATATTGACACAATTTATTTACATGAGGTCTCAAATAATCAAAAATGTTAATTCCTATTGATGTACTTGATTCTTTCATTCCAATATTATAATCTATAGTACGGATTGAAATAGGGAATCCCCGGATCACAAAATATTCCAATTATGGGTATGTAAGATTCTTTAGCAGTCTAAAAATGATCCCTAACATTCTAGTGTCTATTTTCCAGTCTCAAGAAAATTATTCAATTAATTTATCCCAATAGGACTCTTATTATATTATACTAGTTAATCATTTATATAATTGTTTTCCCTTTTATCTTTTATACCATTAATAAATAGAGATAGGAATCATATATGATATCTAGTTCAGTTTTCCTCAAAGATAAATAAGGACCTCATATTAAATAACATCAAATATTCCCTTGAAAATAAATATCTATATACTAAAATAAATAGTAGAGGTCAAGGTGTATAGTGATGAAAAGGATAAGTATAATTTTTTTTCATAATTCATAAAATAAATTTCTAAAAAATACAAGATATGTATTCAGTGGTCTCGTGTCATTGGATGTGTATACATAAAACTAATTGGTATTAAAAATGAAAAAATAATTGTTTTTGAAAATTAATCATAGTGTTGTATACTACCATAGAACTTCTGAAAATTCATATGATAACACAAGTTAAATACATAAATAAAATGTCTAGAGAAAAATATCATTATGAGAATAAACATGATAGTTTGGAATAACATGAGTGTCATGTGTCAAAACATGAAAACCTAAAGGGGTGATCATACAAATGTAGACATATTATATGTCAATCATACACTAACATATTCACCATATAGAAATAACAAAGACTAATATGTCAATTTCATAATTAAATGGTAACTCCCAATACCATCGTCATAAAGGAAATAAAGTCCAATGGTGGATTAATTTCATTCAATAATTGAATAAATGACATCTCATGAGATATAAATTCACATAGTGTATTAGGGTTAATATAATTCATTGAAAACCAATCAAATAAATTAAAATTATATATATTTATATTATACGGGGAAGAGAAATCAAACATAAATTATATCCATGGTCAAACCCATGGGAAAGAAGTGGGTTTCATAATTCTTATTCAAGGAACAACTAAAGGGTTAATCATAAGGATTTCAATGAGAATTTGATATTAAAATATTTGGGTGATCATATTTGAAGATAGATAATATTATTTCTTCACTGAGTTCTTATATGGAGATTTTATGAAAAATTTATTTAATAATAATGAATGAAAATATAACACTTATGTGAATATATATCAAATATGTAACAAAATGTTTTAAAAAGAATGATTGGAATTTTAGTTTTTTATAAATCCAAACATGAACCAAAGGGTTTGCTCATAAAAATTAATTTATCTTGAATTAGTTAATGGTTTAAAAAAAGGGCAGTGATTCATAGTACGTGTTAATGAATTTGAATGTTCCCTTAAATTTGGCTTACATAAAAGTTGAAATTCCAATGGAGGTATAAAATATCCCTTTTTATGCTATAAAACACCATTTTTGAAAAAAAATCATAAAAATAACAAAATATTTTTTTGAAAATAGTATAATGAGAATATATATTCTACAAGATATAAAACATAATTGGGATTCCAATTAATAGGTATAATATTGTATAAAGTAGAATTTATTGATGAAGAGTGGAAGCCATTATTCAAGAGGAGGATAATTATTCTTTACATAGTTTCATTTTTGTGAAATATTATTACTTAGAAATATATAACATTTGAATAAAAATTGACCTCATATTATATAAATAGAGTATGAAATATTTATTGAAATATGAAACTCAAGGATAAACTTTATAACTGAAGAAAAGAAATTAAATTATGAAACACCATTATATTATAGTGAAGAAATCAATTTTACCCAAATAAATGAAAAGAATTTATTGTGGTTATTTTATTTAAAAAAAATAATTTATGATAATGAAAATATATTGTGAATTAATTGTGCCACATAATTGATGATTGGATCATAATATCTAATCATTCATCAATGAAGGGAGATTGATAAAAAAACCTTACCACATGTCAGAAAACAATTTGAAAATTCACATAACATCATCAATCATAATAAAATTTTTATTAAAGAATATTATAATATCCTTACCCATATGAATTTATTTATCTAAGTTGTAGTTAACATCACATGTCCCCAATTTATTTCATTGATTATGCCCGTGTCAGATACATTAAGTTCTTCAATTAATTTAAAGGAAATATTTACGGTATGATGACCATGTTAAAAATATTGGAAAATAGATACATAATATACATATGTTTATAATATTTTTTATGTTATTATTCAATTTTCAAATAATTTATAGAGGTATTTGTGTTTTGTATTAATTTAATGAAATTATAATTGTTAAATTGTTATGTCATTTTTAGTGGTAAAATTTGTTATAACTATTAATTGTTAATATAACTTATTAAATGTCTAGTTTTATTATTCTAGAGATAAAATATTTTAGTCAAATAATTTATAAATTAAATTTATTCATTTTCTATAAATTTTAGATTGTGTGGTAAATGAGAGAAAAATATTATCTTGTAGACGCATTAATTTTAATGTATGCACATATGGGGATACCATTTTGTTAGAATAGTTGATGGGTAGAATATAATATATCATATCATTTTTGAATAATTATGATATTTTAAATATCATATTATCTCATTAAATAACATCTTTTATCTATACATGAAATGAAGATAAGGAAAAGTATTCAAGACGTTCCTGGATATGATTGTCCAAAAAAATGCATGATGGAATTTTCATTCTGCTAAATTATTATGGTGGAAGTTAAAAAATGGATTTCCCTTTAGTAAAAAAACATATCATAACATTTTCAACATTTTCTTTTCATAATCACATGTATAGAATAGGTTTGGGTGGTTTAAATAATAAATGAATTAAGAGGTTATGAAAAAAATATTACCTTCTACTCTATATATTATTTTTTGGTCACTACCTTATGTCCTCATGCCTTTTTATATTGGAAAGATAAAGGTTCCTAGGAATTGGATATAGGGGTTAGTAGATAATAAATAATAAATTTGGTTGATTATAAGAGGGTTTTGATGTTTTTAGTGGTAGAGAGTTTCTGGGTTCTTTTACAATTGATGAGAATGACATTTTAGACACATATAAAATTTTAATATAAAGAGATCACATATTTCAAAAGTAATATTAAACTAATGTTTGAAATAATATTTTTTTATTTGGAGAGGAATTTAAATAATAAACCACAATTTTTTACATAGGTCTGTAATTCATTTAATCTTATAAATTTTACAGGTACACTTTTTGGTTTATACTGAGAAAACTAATTTTCAGATATGTAATATATTTTTAGTTCCCAATTATAGAATGATAATTATATATAGTTCTAAAAATTTAATTTTAAATATAAAATTAAAATTTACAAAATAATATTTTTATGTGTAATAAAACTATTATTAACATTTTTCCTTGTGACACATGAAATCCATATTTTAGAAAATGACCATTTATGAATATGATTTATGTTTAAGATAAAATTATCAATGTAATTGATTTTATTAAAATTAAAATGTTTATTAATATTTAATAAACATTATATTATAATAAAAATAATTCAATAACATAGTTCCACCATTTTAAAATTATATTGATAGAAACAGACCAACAACAGTTTTTTAACAGGATAAATAAATTTTCTAAAATTTTATGCACGGGGTTTATATATTTGTTTTAAAAATAAATAACATAATAAATTGAAATATAAATTTATTTATAAAAATTTACTTTAATTATTGTATTATAATTTCATTAATGTGAAAATTTCATAAAATTGATATTTTTTACCATTCTTCCAAAGATACATTATTTTTTAAATTAAAAAAAACATGATTCACCTTTTGAAAGAAAAATCCAAAAATGATTTTATTTTTAAAAAATATAATAGTAAAATTTCTAAATTTATTTTATTTAAAAAGTTTAAAAATTAATAAAATATTCATTTATTGTCAAAAATGATGTTTTTAAACATTAACTATTCATAATTCTACATCACATCAATTAATAATTTAATTTTTTTTATTCATATATAATAATGTTCTAGAAGAGTAAAATTTAACTTATTATGATGAAATAATAAACACACAAATAAAATATGTTTTTGGAAATGAAACATTAATGTTCAACTAAATACAATATAAAGAATACCATTAAAAATAATTATATATATTCCAAATTTTATTTTTTCTACTCCAATGATATTAATTTTTTAAATATACTCATATATATGAATTATTTAATATTTTGAAACTATAATTATTTATATTTATATGTTAAATAATCCGAAATATATATAATATTTTAATACACTATTTTTATTTCATTGTCGATTGTATTATTTTAAAGTTACAACTTAGTAATGAATGGCTTTATTAGTCATATTTGATATATAACCAATGAATATATAATGAATGACCATATATGAAAATAATGTATTTTAAATGATCATAATTCAATTTATATATTTATAGTAGCCTAATTTTATTTTTATATATAGACTTAATAAATAATAAATTCATCGTACTATCACTTTCTTTGGATCATTTCTTTTTCATAATTATTATTTTTAAATTAATTTATTCTTTTATGGTGTTCTTCCATTTTATTTGTTTTCATGGATATTGAGGTTCCTCAAAGCAGAACACGGTCCATGTGATTTCCTTTCCATAAATATATTTACTTCATTTCTACTTATTTCTCTGATTTGATTTATACACTATTAATGCATGTACTTTTATATGGTGAGTAGTTATACAAGGAGTACATTACATATTTTTATGTTCTTATGTTACAATTTATAACTTATGAATGAATAATGTGTATTATTCTTTGTTGATATATTCTCGGGAATATTTTCTAATCACGTTTTAGTCAACTTTAATGAATAATTAAATATTATTTAAATTTAAATAATAATAATAATAATGGATCCTAAAATAAATTTTGGTGAATTATCCACCATAAATCAATTATATCGTCATAATTTATATTATTACTCAATAACAATTTCGTGAAGGGTAATGATAAGGGGAATCAACAATTAATTTTATAAAGAAGTAATTATCACATTTTTCACCTATAAAGAGTGTGATACTAGTATTTTGTTTCATCATATAACATTTATGATAAATGGGTCTCGAGTAATGTTGTTATGACATATTTTAGATTCAATGAGTACATATTTATAAATACAGTGATAGATCCTCATAAAATGGAGTGAGATTTAAAATTTGATTCCATATTTTTATAATAGATATACACCATATGTCTATCTCTTATTTTGTAAAGTTCATTAACTTAGAATGTACATCAAAATGTTGATTTCAAATGATAAAACTGATGAAGAATTTACCTCCTCATCATAAGGATCATTTTGATCAAAGTACATACCACTCCTGACACATTCTAGAGTAAATACCTCTAACACACCAGGTTAGGCCAACTCCATATTATAAAACTCTTGTATCAAATGCCTCAACAAAGAACCACCAATCTGCCCAACATAATTTGGTAATATATTATGTGTTACCTAGTATATGAGTCCTAATACTCTAATTATTGGAATGGGATAGAGACTCCACCACATCCTCTCTAAGTGGCTCTTTATATGCCCAAAAAGGAATTCCAAGACTCGAGATGTTAATCACACAAACATCATATGTTTAGATAATCTGTGGAATTGAACCTGATTCCCAACTACTCCCATAAAAAATTTCACAATGTAAAATACAACTTACAACCAAAATATTGTGTTATATTTACCATGTTTTGGATATGGAGGGATAATTCCAAATCCACCATTGATAGGGTGTTTTCAACCACAATAAAAACATGACGGCCAACCCATAGAAATGGTAAATTAATTGATGATGAAAAAATATGATTTATTGGTATTTTTTGTTATTTAAATTTCAATAAGAACTATATGGTGAAGAATATGTTTTTTATATATACCCACATTAATTTCTCTATTAGGAAGGATGTGTTAGATAATCTAAAAACAATTAGTGAATATGGATTCTATGTTAAAATAGTTTATTCTTTAATAAAAACCAGTAAATCAATCTCAAATGAATATAGTATTATTTATATTCCCTTAAACATAAACTTAATAATGAAATAATAATAACAAAAGATATTATATATTATAATTGCTAAATAAGGGTTGTAAAAATTGCAAATAAATGTATTCAAAATAAATATTATAGAATAAATTTATCTTCTCCACAATTATAAAGTTGAATGTAAAAATACCTAGATCATCCTCGAATGTATTAATTGGACATGATCCACCATATTCGACTAGTTTTTGTGGTTCTTAAAAATTATATTTTATAGAATTCTTGAATTTATGACACTGACTCGGTTATTGTAAATTGTTTTAACACATCAAGCTGTGGAATATTATTTATATTTTTTTATTCCTATTTTCAATTACCTTCACAATAAATTACCTCTTCATATTTATATAGATGATTGCTGATAAATATCACCCATTTTCACATATAATGAATTTTTTAGTCCCCTATAAAAAATTTCACTATTATCACTTCATCTACTTTTTACATATATGTGGTTAGCTATGACATCATCGTTGATGCACCCCGAATTTCAACTATGGTATCATTTATAATAATGTTATGTAATAGTTCATTAAAATAATAATTAAATTTCTTAGTTTTTTATATTCTAATTAGATGATTTGTGAGGTAATCATTGAATGTTTCCTTGGACTGATGGATTAATTGGTTTTTTATTGTTCCATACATCAATTACATGATTTTTTTCCACTTTACCGATTAACATTTAACAAGATAAAAAAATTATCACAATCCATAACACAAAGGTTAATAAATCATAATCCATTTTAATAATTTATATCATCGTATTAACCAAAATTATATTTATTTATTCAGATATATAACAATAAAATATATGTGAATTTTTTGGGTAATTTTTTTCTTCTCATGGTAGACAATAAATGTTACTAGAAAATAAATCCTTCATATAGGCATATAATGATAATTTGATTTATCAAATAATATCCCCTTAGATTATATATCTATGTATGTAGTTAGGAATCCTTTTTATTCACCAGGGCCTACTTGATTTCATACCCAAGACATCCTATAAAATGTTATTACTCATAGGTATAGTTGTTCTAGAGCCTGCATCCACTTTCTAGTAACAAGTAGGGGATTTAATTTCAAATAAAACCAAAGATAATCTACTTTATAAAAATTTTATGATGTTCTAAAATATAGAGTCTTATCACAAGGATTCATCCATATAGTTTTCACTAAATATTTATAATCATAATCTAAAAAAATAACTATTTTATCCTTTACAAAAACTAGAGTTAAGATTAATTACCAGGATTTTGGTTAAAACAAAGCTTTATTCAATAGATGCATTTGTTTTAAAATTTATTTTACACACTCATAGGGTTTTTATTTATTAAATTAGATTTAATATATATAATCATCATTTTTAAATTATATAAATAATATCATTGGTATTTTATTATTAATTGGTAAATTACCTAGGTATGTAAAAATATACAAGTAACAATGTTAAAGAAAACTAAAAGGTTAAAATTGGGTAAAAAGGTATGACTAATGAATAACATGATAAAAAATATTTTCCTATTTCTCAGTGGAGCTTTAATAGACCCAATAATCCATTTGATTCCTTTTTAATCTATTTTGTTACAGATAAATTAGGATTGACCTCCAAAAAGTTAATACCTTTTGGTATTTACCAAAACTTCTCCCCTCCTCAATTATAAAAGTACAATCACTCTCCTCACTCTTTCACACATCTCATTCAATTTTCATTGAAAAATAACTAAAAAACTATATCCCATATTCCATAATATCATTATAGAATCATTAATATTTTGATTATATTTAACTAGGATTGTATTAGTGAAATCCTTTGTGGGATACCTGAGGTAGAGTTAATGTAATTCAATGGGTGTTTTTATTTTATTTCTTCCTCCAACTCCGTAAATAATTATTAAAGCATTATTATATAATATTCAAAGTTTGTTCCGTATAATTATAATTTTATGATAATTTAATGACCTAAAACCACTTCCATATCCATGAAATGGGTTATAAAATCATTTATTGTCTGTACAACAGGCTATTGCCTTGTAAACTAATGCCATTCATTTATTTATTACCACCACTCATGGATGGGTACATTGATGGATATAGAGAATATATAATATTTTTTTAATTTTATTATACCTATACATTAATTATATCATATAAAAAATTTACATTCCAATCCATAGAATATATGATAACATCACTCCAGTTCACGATTGGATTCTACATCACGAAGCTATGTGATTCATACTTCACTAACAATTTACATTGTAGGTGAAAAATATACAACTAATGATTATATGATATATAAATGAAATAATTATGATATAAATTGAAACTTTATCACCATTTTTTGATAATATATATCATTTTATTTATTATATTTTTACTCATTTAAAAAAGAATACATCATTTATGTATGCGTTGACAACTACCTTAACGGAGCGATGTGTCGATTTTTTCACCACTTCATTACATGGATGATATATATAACTATGTATAAGTAATATATGATATTATTTTCAGTATATAATTTTAATATTTTACTTACCTTCTTCAAATAATAATCATTGTAAAATATAAATGTCACTCATGCTTGCGTCCACCCAACTGTCCCCATGATAATAAAGTATTTCTTAATTTATAACCATATTTAACTATTAGTTTTAAAAGTATAATAGATTAATAAATAGGATTATTATTTCATTATTATTATTATTTAACTGATATTGTTTTTCAAAAGGATGGGGTCAAAGCCTCATTTATTATTAAATTAATGCAAAGACCTCTTTAACTTGGTAAAGGGAGACCCATTACATACCCTGAAGGCCAAGTGGGCATTTATCCCCTTACATGGCCTTTAGGCCAAAGTTTTTCCCCATGGCCCATTATGTGAATAGTAATGCTACAGTACATGTGCTGATATAGTACCACACTGTACTCTCCACCGCTACAGTGCTCTACTGCTGCTACAGTGCTCTGTCGCCACTATAGTGACCTGCCGCCGCAAAAGTACCCACCATTGCTACAGTGTCATGTTTCTAATGTGCATCATCCCAATCCTTTTTGGTGTAGCATGAATGAAAAAATAAGGCAATTAACACCTTAATTAACAAAAATAATGCTTTATTTTTAATGGACAGGTGATAAGATGATACAAAAGTATTATATATGTTATTATAAGTATTAAAATTTTCATATTTAGATTTTGAAAAATGCTTAAAACCGCTGTATGGGAGGCTAAATCACTTTTAACTAAAGGAAAGTGCAAGGTTATGAATTTCTTCTCAATTTAAATTCCATTTTGACTGCTTTCTATTGTAAAAAAAATTCTAATTTATTTGGTTTATATACTAGCCCATTGAAATTTAATATAAAAAACCAATGATTACACATGGTATTTTAAATTTTAAATTTAATTATTTTATCCAAGGGGATTTTACATGAATATTACAAAGCGAAAAAATTTATTGTGCCGGATCAATTTATTTTGTGATCGTTAAATTTCACTTCAAATAATCACTTTCCTGAGATATTTTTACATATTTCATTTAATTTAAATTAATTATAGAAATTATTTTATTATTTGAATGATTATCTATTAAATTTTATACCATTTTAACATACAATGTTTAAATTGAATGTTATTTGATTAAGATGGGAACATTGATTAATTCATACCCATTAATAGATACAAATATTTTATAATAAAGAATATAGTTCTTCAATAATGTATATTATTCAATAAAAGATGAATGACTTAGGAAAGTAGAAATGGGTGATTCTTAGATACAGTTATCCCCTCTATACATCAACATGTTTCGTGAGGCAAATCAATTGGCCACACACGATGAGTTTCTATCTAATGGTTTGAAACTATCTTGTGAAAGGTATTGATATTATATGTGTAGTTAGAAAAACATATTTGGTTTATACCAAGTCCTTTTAAATAGTATCATTATCTTTATTTACAGTAGGGGTATTAGCTTCCTGAGACACGACATATAATAATTAAGGATTTCATTCAATAGAAATTCAATGATAATAATCCATGATATTTTTACACTAATGTTATATATGGATTCATTTCATTATTAGTTTATTATTGAAATGGAATGGGTTTTAAAATATTTTCCTATCGATATTGATTATTAATTATTGATCAATGATAGCTTCTTCTATACCTAACCCATACTGAGAATTTGATCCCACCTTTATTTTATTTCCATTCCCCATAATATGAAGATGAGATCTTTGAATATGTTTTGAAGGATGGATTTTATTTCATATTTTTATTTATTATATTTTATTTTCCTTTCCCCATGTAAAATGGGTATCATAAAATTATTTGGATAAAAAAATCTAGTAAACTAATTGTTTCTTTGGGATTCGACCCATTTTATATATGCCACTATAAAAAAGTAGACACCAGATCTGGGATACTAGGGACATAGTCGTTACAGTTGTTATAAAAGGATATTTAGTAGAATCCTTGTGAACAATATTTAGGATAAAAATAAATTAAGATATATTAATATATTAATGGAATTTAGGATAAGTATATAAAGGTATAAATATTTTTTTAAGGAAGATATAATTTATTTTTCCCATGTAATTAATCCATGATTATATAATATAAGCCGATAGGGTTCAGGTACATAGATACATAGGGGTAATTAATATTAAAAGGGAACATTGTGCAAGACCAAATCATTACATAGTTCACAATAACACGTCTTACTACACATATGGTTTGATACTCCAAGACGATATTCTTAGGTTAAATCATATTTTTTATAAAAACTATTCTGAAGGGTTTGAAAATATAGATATACCAAAAGATTCTCTATTTATTATTATGATATTAGCTATACATAAATTTTTCTATTTCATTTATCTATTGAAATATTCTTCAGATTATAAATTATGTTTCATAATGATGTGATTCAATATATTTTATTCCATCATTTAGAAATGGATCCAAGAAGAAGGAATGGGAAACAAATCATTTCACATGATCCAAAGTGTAATAATAATCATTTCTTGTTGGGATTAATCGATTATTTTGTATTTAAATAGGTTCTAAAACATTATAATTATATGGTTACATAGTATCAAATGCTATAATTTCGACACGAAAGAGTACCCATGTACGATAGAGTCAATGGGAAGAAATAGAATAAGAGGATTGTAGGGAATGATACAGATAAAGGGTTCAAGGGAATGAAAGATTATATAACATGTTATAATTTTGAAATGAAACATATTGGTTTATTTATAAAATGAATAGGGGTTTTCTACAACTATATATAGAAATGACATATTTATTATAATTACAAGGGTAATATATTATTTCCAAATATACAATGTTTCAAAAATATGTTGATGATACACTGGAATAATCAATATATCATGCGTGGAAGGAATATTTCTCACTAAGAGCTTACAAATTATGGTCAAGCATTTTTCATTACCACAGATGAAGAATAATGATTAATTTCTTTGTGTACAGATATAATAATTATGTCATTTGAGTTTTTATCATTGTTATATTGGTTATATTAATTATAAAATACATAAATATTGTACTATAGTACCTTTTCATTAAGAATTCGAAAGTGTTCTTGAAAAATACCAATTTCTATAAAAAAATTCCAATGAATGTTGAAATTCTAAAAAAAAACCCAAGATAAATGGTAAGATAAAATTTAATATTTTCGTGATGGTAATATAATTATACTAGGATGAAGATATGATTTATATGGATAACTTAAATGGTATAATGTTGAAAACCTTTTAATTGATTAATGTATCATTTATAAATGGTTATATGCTATCAATGATAGAAAAAAAACATTTTTTAATTTATAAAATATATAAAATAATCAATGTTTTAGTTAAATAATAATGCATCTTGAAATTTTTAAGTATCGTTTAATGATAAATATGTATTTAACATGATTCATGAGAATACATGTTGAAGGTATTCACATGTTTTATAGGTTATGAGAAAGATCTTCTTGATATTGGGGATTAATGATAAGTTCATTTTGGATTTTTAGTTACCATATTTTTAACGTTATGAAAATTAATCATTTTGAAGGGCCATATGGTTAACCATTTTTTAAATGGATTAAGTTGAAAATTATATGAGGTTTTATAGATTAATTCATTACTTCACTATAAGGTGATATATTAATATTTTATTACATGTGCTGACCATATTAGTTTTGGAAAATAGTTTGAGAAAAATTGGAAGAAATGTGACTATTTTACAGATCGTGCAATCTATTGAATGTGGAATTTAGTAATTTGGGAATAAAAAATTCATATATGGATATTAATTTCATGGATTAATTGATGAAATGGAAATTTATTTGAGCACAACAATTAGATGAAATTTTGTTTACCAAATAGATACATATCATATATGTATATCTTCCTTTATTATTATAAATTAAAACAATTCTTCATATTTAGAAGAAAAATATCTTGAAAAAAAAATACTATCATATGAAAATCTTATCTGATTAATCTAATGGTCATTTAAATGATCACTGATTTATGTTTTTGAGGCCATTCGATATCAATTTATCACTCACTTTCATATGATCAATAATGTAACGACCTGAACTTTTATCAATGAAATTTTACTTTGTGATTTAATTTAATTTCTTATGGATATAAAAAATGCATGAACATAATTTATTTGTTATATCCAATTAGATTTAAATTATCATTAATTATCTTTATCATTGATAATATAATCATTGAACTTTCTCACATGACATGTATAAATATAGGGTTTTAAGGAACACCATTTTCATTTGAAAAGGTAGTGATGTCTTCAACTAGTAGGATCATACCCTATAAAGCCCATTTATCATAGCTTCTGAGGGAGATAACATTTTCTAGAATCTCCTTAGACCAATCCCAAGCTGAGATCTAACAACTTAAGCATTCATGAAACTATTTATGGGAGATGATCAAGATCGTTACGATCCTGGACCAAACCATGTTAACCGAATGGCCCCATGAAAGCCCCACCATCATGAACCTTATCCATAGGTAATGTGCTACTATAATAAAGGTATATGTAACAATAATCTTGCTATAGAAATCTGAACATTATTTTTGTATAAAATAATGAATATATTTTAATTCTATTATTTTTACTTTGTAAATGAGTTATAAAGAACAAATAATATTTTTGGTTAAATAAGAAATCTATTTATAATAATTAATGAATTTTTTAATAAAAAAAATATAAATAAAAATTTATAATTAACTAAATTTTGTTATTATATAAATGATTAAATATTTTTTATAAATAAAATTTTAATTTTTATTAGGGACTGAAAACCGTTATTGTCAAAACACTTCAATTTTCAATAAATGTAAATTTATAATTTAATGTTAAAATTAACATATTTAAAGTTTTAAATAGATAAAATAACTATTATATTTGAATCAGGATGATAAATTATCTAGTGGTTAGTTTTTTATAATTTTCTGTGCCAGTCGGATTCTGGGGTTAAAAATAAATATCATATAAATATACCGTCCCATTTATGACATCATGATGGCCCAATAATGATGCAATGAATACTATAAAAAGAAAAATCTTAAGAATATTTATTTTAACTATAAAATAATGTGAGTTAATTTTTTTCGAATTATTTTAAAATTCCTTAGTAAATCCTCAAATACCTATAAGTTATTTTATAACGTCAAAATCATTTCTTTTAATATGTGATTTACATCCACAGAATCAAAGGATATATTTTTTTATATTCATCCTTTAGCCTTATAAAATAATATATACAATTCTCCTTTTTGAGAAACCATGGAAAAAAATATGCAGAATGGTTTTTGGTTTTAAATATTTTATTATGTAGTGTCCAAAACCAAAATAATAAAGAAATCCACTCATTTCCGATTTAATCCAACCAATGATCCCATTTATCTTCACTAAAACTCTTTGATGCACGTCCATACTCTTCTCTCAACTACCTAGAGTCATCCTATGGATCTCCAAGCTCCCAAGAAGCCTCTACCAATCCTTCCAAGTCACACACTCATATAAGGGAGTCTCTCTCTCTTCTTTTTTTCATGAACATCATTTATGATATAACCTATGGATTTCAATTTCCTTAGGTTGGGATACATTATTACCAATCCCTCTTACTATCCATTTCATTTTTATATTATAGGATCCCCTTTCAATAACATTTATCTCTTTAATAAACACTTACATACTCTCATTACTATGCCAAAAATTCTATAAGGAATCATCCACCATCCTCTTTTATCAAGAATTATTATTTATGTTATAAATTCTAATTACCATTTTACTATATTGGTTTATTTTCAAAAATAACCCCATACCTTCCATTTCATGTCTAAATTATGAGATCCCTTTCACTATAATCATTCATTTTTTTGAATTTCTATATGACGTTATTATGCTACCAGAATTTCACCACAATTTTAGATGCCCATATAATTTTGTATTGAATACCATACCCCTTTCCCTATTAAGGGTATTCTACTATATGCACATATATATATTGATTTGGGACTTATATGTATGGATTCCACATTCCTTGATCATGGATTAAATTATGATGTTGAATTAATCCATGTTATATGATCTATGTGAAACACTTAAGCATGAGTGTGAAATTATTTTGAAGGGAGCTCCTTGATAGTTCTCCAATGCATTGAGTAATGTTTAGTATCATGATAATTAATTTTTGGATATCAGTGTACATTATCCCTTAATGTGAATTTTACTTTAATGGGGTCTTGGTGGGTTTAACCTTGATCAATTTATGATATAGTGTTTCATGTTGTTGCAAAATATCCCAGGTTATGATTTTAATTCTATTTCATGAATTATTATTCATGTTATTTTTATGCCCCATGGATATTCCTAATTACTAACATGTTTTTATTCCTCATGTTATACCTGGTTTATTCCATTAATTGGCTTTATAGTTAATCCTTTTCTCATGTATGTATTAGGTTATCCCATGTAGTGTCAAATATGAAGAAACATTTTAATTATATTAAATACGTTTTCAAAAAAGACTTCATTCTACCATGTTTTAACATGTTATGTAAAGTACCAAATTTATATAAGAAACCATAAATCTCAATATTTTGAGAGTTATTATGTGTAATTATTTGTAATAAATCATTTTTAAATTCTAAATAAACATCATGGTTGTTAAATTTGGTGTCAGAGGGAGGTTTAGTTGTGTTTTGTGATTAGGATTAGAAAACTCTAGAAAAATCTTTTAGAATAGAGAACTCTATGGAATTCCTTAGGGATAATATAAATTTAAAGAAGAAATCCCTAAATTTGGGTAAGTATATATTAATTTTTTTGGTAGGAAAATACAGCCCCTCTTGGATACAACATGTAGACGTGGTTTTGGAAAAAATGTACTTAGAAGTAACAACTTTGACAAGGTGTTCTAGGCTTGACTTATGTTAACCTAATACACATGAATAGGCCTTACTGTGAACCTAGTTTGACACTCCAATGGAATATGATTTTATTAATTAAAAAGCTCATACAAACCCTTAGTGAGGTAATAAAAATTCCTATAATAATATAAATTAAAAAATAGATCATTCATAACCTATATTGAAGCCTAGAAACTCATAAGTTAAGGGGATAAATGTATGATGTCCCTTTATTTTCATTTTATTCCCCATTATCTATTTAATTGATTAATATAATCCTTCCTAATTTTCCATTTATTCTAGTTAATGGAAAGAAATATGTATTATTGTGATAAAAATAAATGAGAATGAAAGTTTGATTATTTCCCTAATGAAATTACCTACCTAACTGGAGAGGGAATAAAAAACATTGTCAAGATACTCTCTCAGTTAACTCATTTTATGAATTTAATCTGGGAACAAAAGGATCTCTAAAACCACCTATAATAAATCTACCCACATATGAGAACATCATGTGAAAAACTATTCCTACATTCAATGGATCATATGATCCATTAATCACTGAACATTGGATCAATAACATTGAAATGATATTCCCCATCCTTCATTGTTTCGAATAAGAGAAGGTTCTTCATAATTTTTATCATATAGAGGCTAAAGATGATAAATGGTGGATATTTATCATGAATATAAATCATGTGGGATAGATATAAGAAATTGAGTGAAAGGAGTTATGTAAAAAATTTTGGTAAATTTTTTTCCCACATTCTCCATTACAAGTTGGAAAGAGATTTACTTTCACTTAAAGAATACGATAAAATATATATTTGGGCATATGAGAAAAACAGCACAATATATACAGGATACCCCTCTAATTTTTTGATTACCCAAGAATTAATGGTTGACTTCTTGGTTGGTGGGATAACGTCAGGTCTATTAAAAGTCGTGAAAATATGTTATTTTGATAGCTATGAGGAAATTTTCCAATATCTTCAAAGATAATACAAAGATTGGTGAATCTCAAGGTTAACATAGGGATGAGAAGTGGAAAGTGGAGTTTAATTTTCCTTTCTGATGGATTAATCCAAAGCTACCATGACATTTCAACACCCTACTTGTAAAAAGTGAGGAAAGAAGAACCCCTGAATTTCTTAAGTGGAAAAAATAAGTTTTTTAGATACATAGGTTAGAGAACCTAGAAAATGGTTGATAATATTAGAAACCTACCAATATGATAGAGTAAATAAATTCTCATGTCATCCATTAATGCATTTTTTATTTCTTTAATTGCAACGAACTAGGGATCTTTATGAACTAGTCCACTGAGTTAAGGGTTTTTTCAGAGGAAACTAACAAACTCCAAGACAACAGGGGTGATCTTTTTCAATCACTAGAATCAGTGTAAATCCTGACAAATATGTGGTGACACTTACAATAGTTATTAATTTTTTAATAGAGAATGTAGTTTTGATTCTGGTTCTATACATTTCTTTATATCACAATATTTTGGTAGAATAATATAAACTCAACAAAAAGTAATGGAAGTAGATATGTTGGTGGAAAAGGAAAATGGGGAAATTATTGCTTCCCATGTATATAACTCCTCCCTTGCCAAAGTTTTCTGGATGAACATCCAGGAGAAACATTTCATACATTCATAGTGGTAATTTTACAAAATTTGAGGCATTATTGGATTTCCATATATAAATCCATCATTAATTACAATTGGATGGAAGTCATTATCCCTACAGTGAAGAGACACTATATTCTATACATGTGCAAGGAGGAGGCTGAATCATTTTTAGAAACATCTTCTAAAGAATATATATTATTACCATATGATGAAGTGTATCTTTTGTAAATTATTTAGTCTATAAAATGGATCATCTTCTAAGATATTCCTATTGTGATGGAATGAACTGATGTATTTGTTTATGAATTTTATGGTATTCCTCTTTACCGAGAGGTCAAATTGTCTAAATATCTTATACCATGGTCTTTTTAAATAACCAAGACTCTATATTGGATTGATGTTTTGGAATATGAGGAACTAGAGAAGATACTATAAGAGAGTCATGATAAAGGGTTTATACACCCAAGTTCTTCCCTGTGGTATATCTACGGTAAGGATTTTTCCACATTAGGTTGAAGAAGGTGGATATCCCCGAGACTGCTTTCCATACATGGTATGTGCACTAAGAGTTCAAAGTGATTGAATTAATTCTCAGTAATTCCCCAAAAATATTCATAGAATTTAAAAATAGGGTCTTTAGATATTACCTCAAATTAATTGGTAGTACTCATAGATGTTATTCTAATATACTCCTATAAAAAGAAGGAGCATGAGGAGCATTAGAGAACAGTGCTAAAGGTATTATGAAAGAACAATCTCTATGATAAATAACCACGTGCATGTTCTACTTGAATAAGTTTTATTCATGGGAAATATAATAAAAATAAATGGGATATCTATGGACCCTTATAAGAAAAAATCAATGGTGTAAAGGATGAATCCAATATCCTTGATAGGTATTTGTAGCTTCCTTCGGATAACTGGATATTACAATTAATTTGTGGGAAATTACTCATGATTGTAAAACCCCTTACCAAGATAACCATAAATGGTGTCATGTTTTCTTTTAATGTCGAATGTGAAGAATTATTCAAGGAGATAAAAAAGAGGCTTATCACTTCTCTTATGCCCACACTTCACACAATTGGGGATGTTTTCAAAAATTTAAGAAAATATTAGAAGAAGGTATTGAGATGTGTGTTGATGAAAAATTACAAATTGATTGCCTACAACTCAACCCTAATGAATATTCATGAGAAATACAACCAATAAATGATTTAGAGTTGTAAATTGTGATATTATATTTGAAAATTTGGCTTGATTTTCTCTTTGGTGATATGTATGAAATATATGTGGATCACGTAAGTCTTTAAAATATATTCACATAGTAAGAGTTGAATATACACAAACAAAGATGGTCAGAGCACAAAAATGATTATGACATATCAATCCACTAATATCCTAGGAAATCTAACAATGTTAAAGATGCTCTAAGTAAAAAGGATTGAAAATTTCCATCATCAAAGAGTTTTTTGAAGGATCCAATAATCTTAGACTTGAAGTTCATGGACATGGGAATCATAAAGAATATAAAATCATCAATCCTTTCACAAAATATTTCTTAACTATGTATTTTTGTAAAGTTAAAGGATGATAAAAAATATGATATGAGAATCTAGAAGAAATTGAAAATATAATAAGAGGGAAACCCTCAAAGTTCAACATTTATAAATAAAGAACTATGATATTTTGGTCAAGTTATGTTATCCATCAATTCCTGATTTAGGGAAGGAACTATTGGATGATTCACATAGATTGATCATTGTAACTAACCTATAGAATTCTCCCACTAAACCAATAAACCACACAGAACATCAGCTATATATATATAACATGTTATATATATTTTTATTAACCTAATGCGGTAGCATAAAAATAGTTTCAATAGAACTTATCACACTATTTCCTGTGGGAAAATGTTTCCCCCAGACAATAGATGGATACTTATAAAAATTATTTTAATTAAACTCTGGCTATAACCCTTGAAAAAATGGCGTATAGCTAGGGGTTTAAAAAACATGGCTATAGGTATGTGAGAAATATGATAAATTTCTACTTTTGTATGTTAGTAAGTTAAGGCTAAGAGGAATATATCTATGTTTATGATAGAACCATTACCCATACAAACATAGAAATGATAAAACATCACCATATAATTTTTCATCAGAATTCAAATAAATCCATGGGAAATAATGCAATTTTTGTTATTTTGGATCATCTCACAAATATTACACACCTCATTAAAATTCTAGAGAATTTATCACTAGATAAATTTGCAATGACGTAAATCTAATAAGTATTACGGCTCTACAAATTACTAATATATATTGTGTTCGATCGAGATCCAAGATTCACCTCAGTGTTTTGGAAAAGCCCCCAACATGATTAGACAATAAGTTGAAATTCAGTATGGCTATTCACCCTAAAATAGATAACCCATCTGAGTAAACTATCCAAAAAATTGAACACATGTTGAGAGATTTATTAATTGGATTCAATGGGGTATGTGACCAAAATCTTCCTTTAATGGGGTAATCTAACAAAAACATTTTCCACTCGAGCGTCAAAAAGGATACCTATAAATACCTTTATGGAAAGATGTGCAGAAAACTATATTTTTCGGATGAATTTAGGGAATGAAAACTTATAGGTCACAAAATTGTTAAAGAAATAGTGGAGAATATTATGACTATTCATCCACACATAAAATCTATATAGAGTAAAAAAAGAGGTATGTTAATCTTTGATGAGGACACATGTAGTATCATGTTGGAGACATGGTATTCCTATACATATCCTTATGAAAGAGAATGATGAGAATTTGGATGAAGCGAAACCATAGTCCAAGGTACATCATTCCTTTTTAGATCATTGAACACATCAGATAAGGGGCCATTTGACTTTCACTCCCACTGAAACTGTCTCAAGTACATGATTTATTCCATGTATATTTCTTAATGATGTACATACTAGACCCATCACATGAACTCAATACATTGGTGGTAAAATTGGAATATGAACATTCATATGAGGTGAAACTGCTGAAGATCTTAGATCATGGAGAAGAAGTTCAACAAAATAAGACAATACCCCTTATTAACAGGTTTTGGGGAAACCACAAACATAATGAAGAAATGTGGGAACTAGAGGAGGTCATGAAGAAGAGTTTCTCTAATTAATTTCAAGTGTTGGAAAAGGAAATTTCAAGGGAGAAATTTATAAAGGATATAGTATTTATATTATTTTTCCAAGAACTATCCCATGCAAAGATAAAACAACATTAATGTGATTGAAACAATTAACTAGAGAAGTTCAATCTGATTGAAATCATGAACCTTACTCGTAGGTAACATGTTAGTGTAATAAAGGGATATTTATCAAGAAGCTATCTATAGTAATATGTAAATTAGTTATGTATACATTAATGATTATGTTTGTATCCAATTATTGTCACTTTTTCAATGAAATGTATTGGAAAATAGTATTTCTTGTTAATTTAGAAATCTATTTTAATAAATGAATGAATTTATGAAATAAATAAATTTTTATAAGATATTATTATAAAATAAAATTTATTAAATATAAATGATCATATAAATTTATTTAAGAAAAATGTTGTTTTTTAAATGTTTGAAAACAATTATAGTCAAAACTCATCAATTTTAAAAAATAATCAGTTTTTAAATTAAAACTAAAAATTAACATATTAAGAAAGTTATTAAGAAAAAATAAATATGTTTTTTGGAATCATGATGTCAAAATTTTCCAATAGTGAATATTTCATAATTTTTTTAGACAGTCCAATTTTTTTGGGTAAAAATTAAATACCATATAAATATACAGTTTGTTTTATGACATCATAATGTCCCAATAGTGAATATGTAAATACTATAAAAGGTTTATTTATCCAAATATATGTTTTTTATTTAAAAAATGTGATTTTTTGGTTTTTTTATAATTACATAGTGAGTCCTCAAAGACTTATGACATATTTTTTGATATTAAAATCATTTCTTTTAAAGTGTGACTCATCTCCATAGAAGCACGAGAAATATTTTATTGGATTTGGCCATAGGCCTAATAAAATAATTTATACCACTCTTACATGGAATAAATCATGATCTGGAACCATGGAATGATGTTTTTGAAAATTTTATTATATAGTGTTCAAAACCAAAATAATAAAGAAATACCCTTCCTTTCCAATATAAACCACTAAATCTCCCATTTCACTTTACTCAAACTACTTTAAGAAAGTGTAAACTCTTCCATATATTCCCTAATATCCTCTTAGAGTTCCCCTAATATACCAAGTAGCCTCTCCCAAGCCTTTGGAGTCACACATTCATGTAAGGGATTCTCTCTCTCCTCTTTTTATCATGCACATCATTTATTATATACCCTTTTGTTTTCCATTTTCTCATGTTGGGATACATTATTACCTATGATCCTTTATTTCAATTCATTAAATTATGGGATCCCCTTTCAGTCTCATTTACCCCTCATATGAACCATTAAGTACATCTGTTACAATGCCAAAATTTAGTAAAGAATATTCCACCCTCCTATATTATCAAGAAATCCTTTTATGTTATGTATTCTAATTTCCCTTTTTTCATTTTTGGGATATGTTCTTAAATATCCACAACACATTCCATTTCATCTCAAAATTATTGGAGCCCCTTTCACTCTCATTAACCATTTTCTATGCATTTCTATATGACTCTACTATACTACCGAAATTGCACGATGATTTTCCATGCAAAAATAACTGTATAATGAATACAATACCGATTTTCTCTAAATGGTATTCAAGTTTATGAACATAAACTTATTTATTAGTGATTTACATAAATTTATTTCACATTCCTTGATCATGGAATATATTATGATGTTTAATAAATCCCAGTTATATAATCTATTTGGAACATTTATGAATGAAAATGGAATGATTATGAAAGGTAAACCCTGTTAGCACTCAATTGCTTGGGATAATGTTTAGTCTCACGATACATCATGTTGGGACTTGGTTGTACCTGATTCCTTTATAGTACATTGTACGCCATTGGTTTTTGCTGGGTTTAGCCTTGATCTATTTATGATGCAGTGTTTTTAGTTGTTGCAACATATACCATGTAAATATTATCATGCTATATCATGTATTAATATTCATGTTACTTTTACGCTCTATGGATATTCCTATTTTCTTAAATTTATTGTCTTCCTCATGTTTGGCATTTTTTTCTTCCGTAAATAGGCTTTATATCTCTCCCATTTTATATATATGTACTCAGGTTATCCCACGTAGTGTTTGTTATGAAGAAATTTTTTGGCCAAGTTAAATTTGATTTCAACAAATATGTTGTTATTTCATGTTTTAAGTTGTTATATAATGTACATAATTTTCCAAATACACTAGAACTCTCTATCATATTATTTTTATTAATTATATGTTTATGCAATAAATATTCTTTAAATTAAAAATAAAGAGAACAGTTATCATAAATAACCTATATAACTCTCTATAATTATTTATTCTTCTCACCCACATCCACATCTTCATATGAAAACAATTTTAATATATTTATATATCTAGTTATGGGTTATCCACTATGTATTTTGTACATATCTATCTATCTCAATAGGAGGATATTTAATTATCCCTTTTTATGATGATAGAAATTAAAAATGGTTTCCCATATATCAGACATCTAATTACCTATTATGATTTTAAATTATGAGTATAAATTTTATTTATGTTTGGAAGAATGTAACAGTGTGAAAGTTTAAAATATGAGGATTGTATTCAATAACATATTTGACAAAAAATAGGAAGTATAGAATGGAATACAACATTCTGAGAAACTAAGATATATTAATTTTTAAATAAATTAAATATCTTCAATATATTTCATTACATGAAACATTGAGTTCATTTTTTGATACACATAACCTTGAATGTATCATGTGTTACATGTAATAATAAGTTTAATTTGTGTTACCCACGACACCTATTTAAAAAAAATCATGTGATTTCATTAATATATTATTTTTTAATTTGTGGGGTTTCACCTCTAATTTTAGTAGAATCTATGTATAAGATTTACTATATTATGAAAATAAATATTTTATACATTCTATTTTGTTACTTATTGATTATAAATAAAATATTAATCAATCAAAAGAATAAATATTTTCCAAAAAATATTTTTTTTATAAATCGGTTCAATTTTGATTTGTGCACATAATATATAACAAATTTATACCAATTATAAAAAGTAATTATAAAAAATAAAGACTATTTTTGAAATCAAAATTATAAAATTACATTGTCTTGAACATTTATGATTTTTTTGAAATGATAAATTTTGGATAAATTGTAACAAATAATAAATTTAAATTGAAAACCACATTTTTATTTTAATCATTTATAATGTTTAATTATATTTTGAATTGGTTTAAATTATGAATACTTTAATAATATATAAATTTATATAACTCAGTACATTTTAATCATTTTCATGTTTAATTTTTATATAAAAACAAAGTAAAATTTTGATGTTTTTCTCTTTAAAAATATTGTGTTCTCATAACATTTTTAGGATTAATTTAAATTATATTTTTCCTAACATCTTATTTGAATTTGAAAAAATAGATTCCATATTTTGAATAAAAATAATATATATTATATAATAATTTCAACCTTACTTTTTAACATATTCATTAGTGGAAAAGATAAAATTAATTCTCGCAGTGAACGCTAAAACTGGGTTTGCAGATTACTTATGTTTGTATTAAAATTAATTTTACAGGAATATAAAAATATTATTAAAAAATTTTGATTTCATATTTGTAATCATTAGTAGTAAATTATTTATTAAAATTTAATTTATTTTTATCATTAAAAACTAAATTACCTATGTAAAGTAAAAGATACAAGTTATTGTCGTAAAAAACGTTATAATTGAGTAAACATAAAGACTAATGAATTATATGATATAAATATGTTTATTTTGGGTTTTGGATGTTTTTCTAGATGAAATAATCCCTACAATTTATTATTAATCTATGTTTAGGTTCATGACGTAATATTGATCTCCCAATATTAAATGCTATTGGGTATTGCCAAAAATATCACCCCTCATAAATTATAAAGCATCCCTAACTCCCCTAAATCCATAACACCTATAAAATAATTTAGATATGCCAAAACCATCAGAAGTAACTTTCCAAATTATATACGATAATCCAATAATTCATAGTTTTGCAATAAATCATTCATATGAAGGATTTTGTAAAAACCATAGGAGGATACCCGATGTAAAGGTAACATTAATCAATGATTGTTTTTATTTTATTTATAATTCCACATCCCTTAATCCTTATTAAAACATGATTATATAATAATATAATTATATTAATTATAAGGATATGTTTAGGTTAATGTAATAACCTAAAACCACTACCACTTCCACCGAATGGGTTATAAAATCCTCATTCATATGTCCGAGGGACTACAACTATTGAACCGATGCCATTCATTTTTATATTAATGCCAATCATTGTTGGGTATGATGTTAAATCTAAAGTTTATAAATGATATTCATAACATAATTATTTCTAAGTATTCATAAAAGGTCATTTTAAATGAAAATTACCATGTCATAAAAGTTTTTGGGTAATATCACTTTACTTTTTGATTGTTAACTTTCACTTGAAGCAATGAATTTCATTGGATCATTTTTCATTGGAAATTAAATTATTAGTAAATATCAATATTATTATATTATGTATATGAATATCTCTAAAATAGTATACCATATTTTTATATATGGTGTTTACATGGAATGTTATTTGATTAACTAGATAAATATTGATAAATCTTTATTCTTTACCCAAGACATACATTAGATGATATGGAATAGTGTCCTTGAATTAAATATATTATTTAATATATAAGGAATGATATATACAATTTGATATGATGAGGTATAAAATATAGATAGGCCCTCAATGCATCGATAGGTCACATGAAACAAATTTTTTAGTCAACCCATATGAGTTTTAGCCCATTGGTTTAAAATTATCTCGTGAATAGACTTGATATTAGATGTATAGTTGGCCAAACCATATCCATTTGTACCCATATGTTTAAAACCATACAATGAAAGGTATTTATGGAAGAGTTATTATATTAATAATATATGAATTTAAATATTTAATCATTCCCTTCTTTATTAATTCAATTATTATTATCCATTATATGTTCACAATTATATTATCTCTAGATGCATTACATTCTTAGTTTATTAATATAATCACATGGGTTTTTAGTTATCTAAAATTACATATTAAATATACTTTATTAATTCATAATAGCCTCTACTATACTTAAAAATTACTGCACATTTGATCTCACCCTTATTTGTTATGTTTCCCAATGATAAGAATAAAATATTTTGAATTAGTGTTCATAGATGAAATTTATTTTCATTTTATGTATTATGTTTTTTTCAATGTTAAATGAATTTATAATGTGTATATGGTTCTGAAAACACAATAAAATGGTCATTCGTTTTCGATTCAACCTATTTTATATGTTCAAATTTAATAAATCTAACATCAACTACAGACTATAAAGGTTGGGGCTGGTACATTAAACATATAAAAATATAATTCAATTCAAAATTCTAATTCAAGTAATAATAGAAGGGTAATTAAAAAAATACAACATATTGAATAATTAAATTATTCAAACGTTATTATTTGATAAAAACATAGGCATTGAACACTGATTTCTATTATATTGTTTTTTAGAGATTTATATAGGAGCATAATGAATAAAAAACATGGCACTTGGGAGAAGCATTATAAAATTAGTAAATAAAAAAACTTTAGAAGGAAATAATTTATGGTTATCTTTAAAACAATTAATGAATCTTGTCTATTCTCACAAAAATTAGTGTTTTGTAATCTATTAATGGATTAAAACCAATGATGGGGGTTGTGTTAGACATTGATAAGGAATATGAATGTCACCTTAAATCAATATTTTATAATAGTGGGAATTACGAAGGGAACTAAAAAATTTCATAATATTAACAATGAAATGGATATTTAAAATGGAATATATTTATTACAAATAAAAACAAAAATATACAATAGGTCCATAAAATGAATATTCTAATAAATTGAGAAAAAATAATATGTAACTTGGAATTCGAGAATGAAGTATAAATGAACCATTTTTATGCCTCAAAAAACATTTTTTTAAACTAAACATCATACAAATAATTTTTGAAAATATTAGAATATAAATATGAACATCACATGAAATAAAAATTATTTTTTTCTAATTAAATATTATAATTCTATAGGAAGGTATATTATATAAAAATAGGAGAGGATGTAATTTAAGAGGGTGAGAATTATTCTTAAAATAGTTTCTTTTAACGAATGATTAGAATTACTAAATAAATAATATTTTTATCAAATTTAAACTAATAATATCTAAATATGGTATACCAAATTAATTTTAATTTTAAACCTATGGAAAACCATTATACCTCAAGAAACAAAATTGAGTTATGAATGAACAATATATTTTAGGGAAGAAAAAAATAATTTACTAGACAAGGGAGAGAATGAATTTAATTTAATTTAATTAGTTAAATTGAAAATGATAATATTATAAATTAAGGGGTATATTTTAAGACAATAATAATGAATATTGAATCATAATATCAAATTAATCATCAATTAACGGTGACTGAGATAGAAACCCGCACCTCATGTCCCAAAGCACTCTCTATCATCCCTTAACGTCCGATATCATTAAATTTGGTTAATTAGATACATTTTATAGAAAATTATATATCAATATTTCTTTATATATGGTATTTTTATCATCATGTGTCACCAATTTATTACATCATTTTCAAATATGTCTGTTACATGAGTTTATTCAATGAATTTCAAGGAAATAATCATTCTTTTTTGACGAAGGATAATGTGTTTTAAAAATAATTAAATATATATATATTAATATATTAATATATTAGTTATTTTTAAGTAATCACACAATTTATATAGGTAAATAAATATTCTGTGAATAAACTAAAATTAAAATGGTAATTTGAAATATCTTATTCAATAATGTTTACTATTACCATGTATTTTTAATACGAAATATGATATTTTAATAATATTATGAAATAATTTAAGAGGGTTACTAAATTACTATTTTTTATACCTCATAAATTTTTGTTCCTCTAATTTTAGTTGATATGGGAAATGAAAGAGAATCTTCATCATGTGGAGGGAGAAGGCCACAAATCCCATAGATGGCCCACTCTTGTAGTAATAATATAAAAAGGTTATAAGGACATATATAATAAAATTCATAATCATTAAAATGTTATAAATATTATATTTTATTATTAAAAACATTTTTCTACCTTACATGAAATGAAGAGATAGAAAATTGAACACATAATTCATTAAAGTGGTAGTATACACACATAAATGAAGACAGTTTAATTTATCTGATTGATTTTGGAGGAAATTATGACACTAATTTTAAATTAATATAATAACTTTAAAAACATTAATTATATATTATTATCATAAATTCATTTGTTGAAGTGTTTTCAAGAAGTAGATGTAGGAAAAATAAAGCAGCGATGGAAGATATTTTACAATTCATAGGTTTATCAACATTGGTCATGAGGTAATGGAATAATAACATGGTATTTTGAAGATATAAAATAGTCTAGATTGTGAATTTAGGTTCTAGGAGTCACTAGGGTATATTGATTTTGATTATATGGAATTCAGCTGTATGGAGAGGTAGTTATTCTTTTTATAATTGAAGAGAATAATAATTTTGTCACAAAAAAAAATCATTAATGTCAATATATCATATGTTTCACATGGAATATGAAGTAAAAAAATTATTTTCTAATGGGAGAAGATATATATAGCCTTTATAACACTTTTTAACACATGTTTTAAAAATGTTTTTATCCCATTTTGTGATAGTTATTAATTATATATTTATTTTACCTAGGTAAAAAATATGTACCAATGGAAGTTATTTTCCATACCAAAGAATAAATGAAGAGATATTAGATAACATTAACCTATATATTCTATAAAATAATTAAGTTTTTCAATTAAAATTTCTATATATAAGAATACATAATTATATCATTAGGGCTTATATTGTGTGAAAACGTTTTTTAAAAGTGTATTTTTAAGAGTATGATTATATTTATGATAGAATTCTATATGATTTTGATTATATTGAAGTTAAAAAGATTTTTTATTAATCAATATATAAATAAAATCAAATTTGTTGATAAAAACTAATTTCATCATTTGAAAAATATTATTAAAAAATTGTTAAAAAATTGTTTTCGCTAAAACATAACCTAATTTTCCAAAAGTGTAATGCATGACATTTATATATAGTATTTAAAATATATAATATATATTTGAAGTATATATTTTTTACATCTAGAATGGTTTTAATTACATTTATTTAATTGTTTTATATTATTTTTATAATATTTCTAGTATTAGTAACATCCTCATTTTTACTATTAACCTAAAAATAAAATTATTTTTGAAATGTCTAATTTTTTTGATAACATAGTTTTTACAATAATAATTCAAAAATTCAATTCTATTTAAATAATAAATTCTCTATTATATATATATATAATAAAATAAAATTCAATATATAATGTAAAATTTCATTTATTGAAAGAATAATGTTTTTATACATTATGTGTTCTTAATATTATTTCATATTTTTTTAATTTAATGGATAATAATATATTTTTTAACATATAATAATATTTTAATAGTTTCTAATTTCCTTTATTAGGATCAAATATGTAGTACGTAACTAAAAGGTTTTTTGAATTGAGGTATATTATTTTTATAAAAAATATATTTGAACAAATACAGTTAGAAATAATTATTTATGTTTTCAGATTTATTTTTAATACAACATTTCCAATATAAAACATAATTCAATTTTATAAATGACTCATTTAATATTTTTGATTTCAATAATATTAATATTCCTAGATAAAACAAAAAAAGTTTATTTTTAATATTTTAATATAATATTTTTAATTCATTTTGAGTTGTATTATTTAATATTTACTATATAAAAAAATTAATTGATTATATCTATTAGATATATCACTAATGAACATATTTTCATTGACCATACATATAATGGATAGATTTCCTTCCAATATATATATATAATAAATCATTCATTTATTCCCCTCTCAATCCACAACGAACAATTATTTTTCCCATGTTATAGATTTTTCAGAATGCTTTCTCCCCTCACAATCCTCTTACACAATGTATATTTTTTTGGATATTGGTTGTCCTCATTATTTCTGATGATCCAAGATATTTCATAATTTGGAATATTTTATCCTTTTATATCAGTTATCCCTTATCGATTTATTGACTTTTAATGGATGTTTATCATCATTGGCGATTAATAATATATAGTGCATATGACATATTTTTGTGTGACTGTATTGTTATGTACCACTTATGATTGAATAATTTTTATTTTTCTTGGTTCATATATTCAATGGAAATTATTCAAAAAAAATTTCAATACACTAAATTAATATTCAAAAATTCCATAAAATTATAGATATAATAAAAATAATAAAAATAATAATATCAAGAATTACAATAATGGATTCTAAAACTATTGGTGTTACCTTCTAAAAAAAGAAACTCATCTTGGATGTTCAAAACTAGTCTACACAACTCTTTAGAATTTCATTAGTCACTTTTTGAGGACGTAATTATCTATACAGTGAATTGGTCATATACATGTAACCTTAAACTATAATACATCTTGTTATTAATAGTAAATCCATAAATCTATCTTCATTTATTATACTCATAGAAAATCCAAATTCACTTCATTTAGGATGAATGAATCACTATAAAATGAAACACAATTTCCATGGATACATGATGTTAAGTTGATGTTCACTGGAAATAGACATAGGCCATTTAAAGGATCATTATTGACCATGGGTGCATCATAGTAAATGGGAAAACATGTTTACATGATAATTGATAATAAATAGTTTTATGTCTATTATTAAAATACATTGAACTACATGGTTATTGATTCCCTTCACAATGATATGTAGTTATACCTTCTCTTAAGAATAATCCCAACTCATCTATATATACATCGCCTCAAGATGGTGATAAATTATATTGTAGATATAAATAAAGAGTTAAAATATATCCCAACTAATAATTGAGATGGAATATGGAAAATGTAAAATCCAAGTAATTTAGTTTAAAATAATAGTGTTATTTATAAAATTAACAATAAGAATGTAAAGACCAGGAAATTTCAAGGAAATTTTTTTCATAAATTCTTTGTAATTTTATGAGTCCGCAGTTTCTGACAGCGCCCGATTCCGAGGCCCAGTGTTCCCGGAATTAATTTCTGAAGTTTTGTTCTGGTACGTTCAGTAAATGTATGTGTAGGTTTTTCTATCTTTTGAACCGGTGCTCAGAATTGAAATCCGAGGACACCGATGAACTCGCAACGTCGATATTTTCTTAAGGACACCTTTAATGTAGTTGCGTTTTATCGGATGTGGTAGTTTAAATTTGGGGTTTCTAATTAAAACAAAAAGATTAAATAAAAATATGTGTGTAACACATTTTTATTTATTTGGTGGTTTTTATCTCCAAAAGGAAGTTGGAGTGGGGCCACCCCACTCATAACCTCCCATTGGAGGATAATGTGTTGTGGGGACCACACGAACTTCAACTCTTCAACTTCCCCATGAAACCCTTGGAACACCCCATTGATGAGGGTTAAAATCTCCACCTCCCACCTTCTCCCATTAATGTGCCAACACCATCAATTTAATTAATTATGCTCCCTCAATCAATTGGTTAATTTTAATTGATTTGAAGTTCATGGAATTATTAAATTGGGAAGCCTTTTATTTTATTTGCGTTGGAAAATATTCTGTTGGAGAGGCTCCGGAGAATTATAGGGAAAGTGTTTCTCTCCACAAAGAACATCCTCAACGAAGAACGACATCTTCCTCTCGATGAAGAACGTTATATCCACTTCTTCAATTGGGGCAAGAACATGAGGTGACACCCACGAGGAAAGTTTTATTCCTTTCTATTCCTCCGCGTCAAGGGAGAATACGCCGCCCGTGAACAACGTCGCTTCCTCCTCTGACGCACCCCGACATCAGTAAATCGACGTTGTCATCAAGGAAAGAAATTTGAATCGAAGTAGGGGGTTTTTTATAATTTTATTTATGTGAAATATACCCTTGTACATTGGTGAATATAAGTTAGATAATTTTTTGAGCTTCTAACCTAGAGGGAATTGGCTAAAGAACTAGTCCGGACCCTCCGCCATTTCGTTCTTGTTGCGCGGTTTGTTGGGAGATAGATGAACGAAAGGGAAACCATGAATTGAGGTCGTCACAGTGAAGAGCAAGCCTCGAGGAGGCCGTAGGCGTAAGAGGGTGGTAAAATGGACCACCAGAATGTCTCCAGTGACACGCAGAGAAGAGAAGAGGCGTGGGTCGCCGACGACCAGAGGTGGCGGCTAGAACCGGCCATCCACCTGGGGGCAGCGGCGCCCCTCGCGCGCTGCCAGCAGAAGGCTGCCGCGACACCTGCCGCGACGGTGGAGCGAAACCCACCTCATGGGTTTTGGTAGAAATAGGTGATGCCATCTGGAGCTGCTATTACAAAAACCAGGGGGGTCCGCACCTCTTCGCTCCGCACTCGGCTAGCTGGATGAGACGTCGCCGGCCACCGAGCCGGGCCGCCAGCCTCGTAGGCTGTGCCACCTACAGCACGGGCCGGGATGCCTACCGCGCGTGCCGGGCCACCTACCGTGCGGGCCGAGCCACAGCCGCCGGCATGGGATACACCCTACCACGCCAAACCCGGATCCGGGTAGGGTCGACACGGTTCAAGCCGACCCAGGGCGGGTGGGGTTGGGTCGGACCGGACCTAGACCCCACCTTCTTCATTCTACTTTTGGTTTTTCTCCCATAACGTGAGCTACAGACCTCCGATTGATGCACTGTTAGTTGTGTAGGATTCCTTGGATCAAGACGGTAGTTTTTTTATATCACACTCAAGGTTTTGGAAAGGTTTGTGGATGGCCAGGTTGGTTCGAATCTGAAACTAACCAGGCCCTCGGAGCATAAACACTTATAACTCTTAGACCGGGCGTCTGATTGATGCACTATCTGCTGCATTGGGTTTTTTAAATTGAGACAGAACTTCAGGATACATCAACTCAGAACATTGTGATAGTTGATTTATTGACCCCCTTTTGATCGAGGAGCGGACCCTCCTGAAATAGAGCATGCTATGTTCGGTATCCCTAGAGCTGGATACGAATGTGATGATGACAACCGTACTGCAATCCTCCATGGGTTAGACAATGAAAACTGTACAGGAATCCTCAGTGGGTTCAACAGCTCTAACAGAGTAGATGGTTTTGTATCTTGTGTGGGTTCGATAGCTTAGATTAATCAGTAACTACATTTGATCAGCTCTATTACTCTAGAATAGCTGGACTGTATCCTGTGTGGGTCTAACAGCTTAGACGAGATAGCTGGAATCTGTCCTGTGTGGGTCTGATAGTTTAGACGAGATAGCTGTACTATATCCTCTGTGGGTCCGACAGCTTATACAAGATAGGTGGACCGTGTCCGGTGTAGGTCCGTCACCTTAGCTGGTCCTGTATCCTTTGTGGTTCCGACACATAGAAGATCTAGAGGATACATCTGATCATCTATATCTCTATACGTTTGTGGCATACCTTTGTGAGCTGAGTCATTTCATTCAACCATTAATAGCATGGTGCCTAACATTACTTCATTTGTGGACTGAGTTGGGCTTGGTCTCATGAGTTGGAGCCAAACCGAGATTGGTAAATTAGGTATATGTGTGGGAATATACCTAAGTAGGGTTGGTTGATATTTCGTGATTGTATCTTTCTTCTTTTGTTTATCCTTAGTTGATATTGTGAGACATTGCGGGTCTCGGGGTCCCTATTGAGTATCATTATAATCACCCCTACACGAGCTATGCCCGCACCTCGTTGTGTTGGATGCACACAATGGACAGCGTTGATGGAGGCTAAGAGCACCACGACTGGATAGTACCCGGAGGTGGACCTTGCTACGAGTTGGCACTCGGAGGAGACTGATGGAAGTGAGTGTTGAGGTGGCCATCTATACCAACCCCTCAGGTAGGAACCACGGAGGATGATCCAAAAGATTCTCTTTACATTCAGCAGTTTGTCTCTTTTTACTTGTACTTGTTATTCAGTTGGGTTTGTATACTGTCCCATTTACATTCCATCAGACACCTTTGTAATAATTTTTACATAGTTTTGACTTCATGTTGCGTACTCTATTGTGTTTGTTTACTTTTATAAAGGAAATGCCTTCCTAGTTTTGGGATTTACGCCTTTGGTGCTAGTCGCCAACCGCTGGCCTATGGAAGGCGGGCTTGGGGTAGCCACAACACCATCCCAAATGACAGGTAATGAAAAATTGGTATCATAGGAGTCGGTTCTACGGTAAGAACATGGGACTCTAATCTATCATACTGTGATGCAATAGTGATGAGAGTATTGAGTGTGGTTTTCAATCAAGGGAGTCCAGTGTTGGTGTGATGTCTGATGTATCCATACACCAGGACCCTGAATTTTGATTTCCGACTCAGTGCACAAAACAATGATTGCATGTGTGTTTAAAGAGTTTCCATTTGGTCTCTTTGAGTCATCTCAAAAGGTATAACTTTTTGACTATGGAACACCTATTCCTTATCAGGATGCTGCTGCGAAGACAACCAGCTAGGGTTCCCGAGAGAGTACACAAAGATGGACCACCGAGGGACAGGGCTCCGGTTTAGGGCCCTCTTTCTATGTTGGCACCATCGGGTGGGGTACCAGTAGCACAACCACCCATAGGGAAGTAGATACCTGTAGCCACACTGGCAGACGATGAATGCCGAATGAGCATGTTACACGAGATCCAGCGGCAGAGGCCACTGAGGATTCGAGGCAAGATAGATTTCCAGGCAACAGAGGACAAGATGGAGGCGATTACTGAAGTTTTCCGCCTAGTTGAGACAATAGTAGAGAAGATGTTGATCTTAGCTTCTAATAATTTTCTATGAGTGATGATGAGGACATTCTGCTTAATGATGAAGTTTCGGTACTTGGATCGTTTTCCAAGACGGTACCTTTAGGTAGTGTGCCAACTATATCACTGATCGTTGGTCAGCAGACACTACCGGCGATACCAGTAGAGGAAAATTTTAGTCTTAGTGCCTTAAATGTGTTTCAACACCAGATATACCTCATGTTCCGAGGTGATCCCGACCCACAGGCAGCTGAGAACTAGCTTGAGGAGGAGGCTAAGAGGTTTCTAGAGCTTATACAGCTTCGGCAGGACGACATTGTGGTAGTTAAGTATTCATTGAGGCATACAGATCTTTCCTGGTACTTGACGAATATGATTCGATTAGTGCTTTAGATCTTGGACCTTTGAGCGAAGTGTGTTTAAGGATATCTAAGCCAACACGTTTTTATCTATGCATTCCTACTTATGTTAGGGTTCTAGAGAGAACCATTGTGGTTGAATGTTCATTGGATGAGCAGATATAGCCAGTGAATGTTAGTAGTCGGAAAGCATGAAACTGGTGTCAGTCCCAGAGACTTGGGCATGTGAGATTTTTTTGTAAGGGGAAATGTTAAGGATAGATGAATCTATAGGGCAGTAGATGTAGAAGCAGAGCTATGAGAGTAGAATGAGGTGGTGAACATTTCGACATGTTACAACCACCCGCCTTTGTAGTCCCCACTAGGCTCATGGAACTAGATAGCTGGGGAAGAGAGTAGTTGCAAGTGGTAAAGGAGTGTGACCCATGGGCTTTAAGAATGATTTGAGATATGGTTGGTGTCTAGTACTAACTTCCGTATCAATAGGCATTGGTACCAATTATTCCTTCCTTCCACGAATCTTGTCCCAGACCCAGAGTTTCTAGTTAAGCCGTTGACTTGACCCTCACATCTGGAGATACATTTGGGGGGATACTCGATAATCACACTTACGCCGATGGTGTGATATGACCCTTGAGGTGAGAGTTTCGGTTGGAACCTATTGGTGGCAGCGTCAAGGCCTTACGATGTTAGTTTGAGTATGGACTGGGCAACCAGAGTTCATAAACAGATTGACTGTAATAGGCAAAAAGGGTGTGCCTTATCTACAATGTTGGGATGGTGTTTTCCTTGGTCGAAAAAAATAAAAACCCAGGAAGAACAAGATTAAATCATGAATAAGAGGGTGAATTCTATCACTCATGAGTCAGCCAGACTAACCTTTGTGCTAGACTTCTCTAGAGTTGGAACACCACTTTCAGCATTGACGAAGAAGGAACAACCCTTCGTGTGGTCAGAGAGATTCCAGTAGAGATTTTAGAAGGTGAGGCAGAGGTTGAATAGTGTGCCTATCTTGAGGCTTCTAGAGGAGAGCGTTGGTTGCATAGTTTACTGTGACACATAAGGGACTAGACTCGGGTGTGTCCTGATGCAGGAGCAAGCAATGATCATGTATGGTTATCAACATTTGAGACAGCACGAGCAGAACAACGCTACGCATGACCTGGAGTTAGTAGCAATTGTCTTTGTCTTGAAATGTGGCAGAAATATCTTATGGAAGAATGCTTCATAGTCTACTCTGACCACCAGAGACTAAGTTATATCTTCTCATGGAGGGATCTAAACCTGACGCTGTGGTGATGGATCGAGTTCCTCTAGGACTATTACTTCGAGATAGTCTATTCTCCTAGCAAGGGGAATGTTGTAGCATATCCTCTCAGAAGGATTTCATGCATTCAACTGCTAGGAGAGGCGGCAGAGTAGCTGGCTGCGTTGCAGATATTTTTTGTGGATAAAGATGGAGGAGCCTTTCTTTAGCCTCTCACAGTCACTCCTTTTAGTGAGTGAGAGTGGAATAGCGTGGGGATGTTGACTGTGAGACATGACGTGCTCAGATATCCTCAGGGAAGGCACTTAATGGGTTTTCTGAAGGTGGGGATCACGTTATACACTTCATAGGATGTACCATGGTACCAGATTCACTATAGGAGTAGGTGTTGAGAGAGCTCCACACTTCCCCTCTAGTGGTACATCTAGGAGTGGCGAACATGTATCAGGTTCCTATACGACAACACTGGTATCCAGGTATGAAGAAGACAGTGGCAAAGTTTGTCTCGAGATGCCTCACTTGTCAGCAAGTGAAGGCAGCGCACCAGGTTCCACCTGGCTTGGTTCTGCCCTTAGATGATCCAAAGTGGAAGTGGGATGGGATATCCATGGATTTCGTGATGGTACATCCACATACTTCCAGAGGACACAACTCTATCTGGGTGATTGTTGACCGACTCACCAAGACGGACCACTTCATACCAATCAGAGAGCATGGCTCAGTAGAGATATTGGGACTCCTCTATGGTCAGGAGATCGTAAAACTTCATGGTGTGCCATAGACTATCGTCTTCGATCAAGATGCTCGTTTCACTTCACAGATATGGAAGGGGTTAACAAAGTCTTTTGGGATGCAGCTTTTCTTGAGCACCACCTTCCATCCTCAAATAGATGGTCAGACTGAGAGGACCATTCAAACTTTTGAGGACATGCTAAGTGCATGTGTCCTTGACTTTGGTCGTAGCTAGGAGGATCACTTACCCTTGGCAGAGTTTGCGTACAACAACAGCTACCAATCCACCATCGTGATGGGCCCTTACGAAGCACTGTATGTCTGACTATAAAGATCACCTCTGTGTTGGACTGACCCAGGGGAGTCAGCACGTGTAGGACCAAAGATGGTGCAGGCTACGACGGAGAAGGTTCAGATCATCCAGGAGTGGATGAAGACTGTACAAAGCAGATAGACTTCCTATGCTGATAGGAGACGGAGACCACAAAAGTTGGAGGATGGTGACCACGTTTTCCTACGGGTCTCACCTCGATGGGGTCTATGTAGATTTGGTCAAGGCGGAAAGTTATCTCTGCGATTCATCGGATCTTTCCATGTCCTTAGCAGAGTTGGTGAGGTGGCTTACCGCCTGTCCCTTCCACCACAGTTGCATCAGGTGCACAACATCTTCCACGTATCTCAGATGAGGAGATATGTGCACGACCCATCCCACATCATCGACCACGAGGAACTGGATATCGATGAAGGGGAGACATTCATAGAGGATCCAATGGAGATGGAGGATTGACAGAAGCGGGTCCTTCAAGGAAGTTTGATTCCTCTAGTGTGCATTCAATTGCAGCACGACGACCTCCAGGAGAGCACATTGGAGCGGGAGGCTAGGATTCGTGCTCAGTACCCACTTTTGTTTACCTAGTGTGTGTTGTAGATTTACGGGGATGTAAAGCCCTAAGGTGGGGGTAATGTAAAAACATGTAAATTTCAAGGGATTTTTTTCATAAATTATTTGGTGTTTTACGAGTCTGCATTTTCTTGATGGTGTCTGATTCCGAGGCTTGGTGTACCCGAAATCAATTCCGGATGTTTTGTTTGGGTACGTTCAGTAAACGTATGTACATATTTTTCTATATTTTGAACTGGTGCTCGGAATTAAAATCTGAGGACACCGATGAACTCACAGCCTCAGTATTCGCTTAAGGAGACCTTTACCATAGTTTCATTTTATCAGATGTCGTATTTTAAATTTGGGGATTCTAATTATAAATTATAGATTAAATAAAAATGTGTGTGTAATAAATTTTTATTTAGTTGGTGATTTTTATCTCCAAAAGGAAGTTGGAGTGAGTCCTCCCCCCACATAACCTCCAATGGGAGGATAATGTGTGGTGGGGCCCACAAGAACTTCAACACTTCAACTTCCCCATGAAACCCTGAGAACCCACCCCTTGATGAGGGTTAAACACTCCACCTCCCACCTTCACCCATTAATGTTCCAACACCATCAATTTAATTAATTAAGCTCCCTCAATTGATTGGTTAATTTTAATTGATTGGAAGTGCATGTAATTATTAAATTTTGAAGCCTTTTATTTTATTTGAATTGGAAAATATTCCATTGGAGAGTCTCTGGGGAATTAGAAGGAAAGTGTTTCTCTCCACGAATAACATCTTCAACGAAAAATGACATCCTCATCTCAATGAAGAACGTTATCTCCACTTCTTCAACTGGGGAATGAACATGAGGCGACGCCCATGAGGAACTCCATTTTCCATCCTCTTCCTCCGCGTCAATAGAGAAGACGCCTGCCGCGATCAACAACGCTTCCTCCTTGGATGCACCCCGACGTCAACAAATCGATTCCATCGTCAACGAATGAACTTTGAATCAAAGTAGGGGTTTTGTATAATTTTATTTTTGTAAATTATACACTATTACATTGGTGAATATATGTTAGTTAATTGTTTGAGCCTCTAACGCGGAGGGTACGGGCTAAGAAACAAGTCTGGACCATCTGCCATTTCATTATTAATGCATGGTTTGTTGGGAGACAGATGAACGAATGGGAAACCTTGAATTTAGGTCGTTGTACTGATGACCAGTAACCGAGGAGGACGTAGGCACAAGAGGGAGGAAAAACAGACCACCGAAACAACTCCAGGGGCCCACGGTGGCGCAGGTGACCGGAGGCGGTGACCGACACCGGCCACCGCCTGGGGGAAGGGGCTTCCCTCGCGCGTCGGCGGGGGAAGGCCGTCGCGACACCAACTGTGACGGTGGAGCAGAACCCACATCGTAGGTTCTGGGAGAAACAGTCGATGCTAGCTGGTGCCACCTTTAGAAAAACAGGGGGCACGCCCCCCCCCCCCCCCGCTCCGTGCTCGGGCACCTGGCCAAGCCACAGCCAGCCGCCGGACCAGGCTGCTTGCCGTGCGGGATGGGACGCCCACCGCGCAGGCCGGGCAGCTCGCCGTGTGGGTGGGGTAGCCCACTGCGGGGTCCGGGAAGCCTGCCGTGCAGGCCAGGCCACTGCGCACGGGCTGGGCCCCAGCTTCCGAGCCCACTCAGGGTGGGTTGGGCCAGGTTGGACCGGACCCAGACCCCCCCTTCATCGGGCTACTTTTGGTCTTTCGTCCACAACATGATGTACGGACCTCCGATCGATGTAATGTGAATTGATTAGGATTCCTTGGAATGAGATGTTCATTTAGGTATATCACACTCAAGGTTTTGGAGATGTTTGGGAATGTCCAGGTTGGTTCAAATGTGAAACCAACCGGGCCCTCGGAGCGAAAACACTTCTAACTCTCAGACCGGGCGTCTGATTGATGCGTCATCTGTCGCGTTGGGTTTCTTTTGATGAGAGAGAACTTCGAGATACATCAACTCAGAAATTCATGATATTTGATGTATATACCCCTTTTTATATAGGATCATACACTCCCAGAATTGAGTGTGTTGTGTGCGAGAACCCTAGCACTGGTTGCGACTGCGACAATGACTACTGTACTGGAATCCTTCGTGGGTTCGATGATGAAAACTTTACCAGAATCATGTGTGGGTTCGTTAGTTATGACAATGTATCTGGTCCTATATCCTGTGTGGGTCCGACAGATTAGATGAATCAGTAACTACAGATGATCATCTCTATTACTCTAGAATAGCTTGGCTGTATCCTATGTGTGGGTCCGACAGCTTAGACGAGATAGCCAGACTGTATCCTGTGCGGGTCCAACAGCTTAGATTAGAGAGCTGGACTGTGTCCTTTGTGGGTCCAACAACTTAGATGAGATAACTGGACTGTATCCTGTCTGGGTCCGACAACTTAGCTAGTCCTGTATCATGTGTTGGTCCGATAGCTTAGATTATCCAATGGGAACATCTAATCATCTATATCTCTCTACTATTGTGGCATACCTATGTGAGCTGAGTCATATCTTTCAAACATTAACATCATGGTGCTTGACTTTACTTCTTGTGTGGACTGCATTGTGCTTGGGCTCGTGAGTTGGATCCGGACCGTGATTGGTAACTTAGGTATATGTATGGGAATATACCTAAGTAGAGTTGGTTAAAACATCATGATTGTATCTTTATTATTTTGTTTATCCTTAGTGGATATTGTGAGACCTTGCGGGTCTCGAGGTCCCTACTGAGTATCATTATACTCATCCCTACAAGGGCTATGCCCACACCTCGTTGTGTTGGATGCATACGGTATACAGCACTAACAGAGGCTGAGAGTGCCACAACTGGACGGTACCCGGAGGTGGACCTTACGATGAGTCGGCACACGGAGGAGACTGAAGGACTTGAGGGACAAGGTGGCCATCTGTACCTACCCTTCAGGAAGAAACCCCGAAGGATGATCTAGGATCTTCTCTTTAATTTCAGTAGTTTTTACCTTTCTTCTTGTACTTGTTGTTCAGTTGGGTTTTTATACTGGCCCATTTACTTTCCATCACACTTCTTTGTATTCAGTTTTACTTAGTGTTTACTTCCTGTTGCGTACTCTATTGTGTTTGTTTACCTTAATAATGTTAATTCCTTCCCAGCTTAGGGATTTATACCTTTTGTGTGAGTCCCCAGCCCCTTCCCTATGGAATGTGGGCTTGGGGAAGTCAAGGCATGGGCCCCGAGGACGGGTCGTGACAAAGAAACAACGTTCATTTTCAAAACTACTATATACTTAAATATTATTATTTAAATACATCCTTTATACATGGACAATGACTAGTAAGGTATGATAAATAATAACCACATGTTTATTAGGAAATATATGTTTATATTTTATGTATTTTAAATTAAATGAGGAATTTATAACAAATTTGAACGTTGTTTTTAGTTAATTTATTTTATTCTTTCAAAAATATTTTCTTAAAAAATCCATTTTTTATGTATATATTATAAGACATATATACCATATTTATTATTCTTAGGGAATAAATATCTTTTTTATAGTTATAATTAATGTATTACATTTGGTAGAATATTTGTGTTTTTTTAAATATTCTTTTGTTTGTGGAGAGCGTAAATGTTTTTTGTTAAAATGATATTTATTTTTGTTGAATATATTTTTTTAAAATTAAATTTTTTTATTAATCCAATATTTCAATAAATTATTTTTCCATTTATAAATTCATATTTTATATTATTAAATATAAATTACACTAATAATTTTTATTTGAATATCATAATTATTGGTTATAAAATTCAATTTTTTGAATTTTTTTTTCATTGTGTTCTATGAATTTAGATTAGAAATTGAATATGAAACATCTAAAAATTTAATGATTAAAATTTTATTTCTTAATTAGAATAATGTTTTTAAAATTTGTCTAATAGATCCGTTTATTTTGTTCATTAAGAATAGTAACCCTAGTAAATATTTTTCACCATTATATGGGTAAACATGTAATGTTGTGTTAATATAAGGGAATGAGAATATAAAATATTTATAAAATATGATATTATACCAATTTATTTGTGAGGTTCAATTAAATACATCATGTATACTAAAATATTTCAATTGATTTCAATGATATATTGATTATAAAATTTGTATTATTTTAGAAGAAGGATACATGAAAATTTTGATTCTCATGATTTAAATTTAAAATATATCTTTTTTAATATGGTCAAAAAGTTTTTTATTTAATCTCTAGTAATATATTTAATGTAAAAAAATAGTTTTATTACAATAATTTAATATTTTTTGGTGGTATAATTTCGTCAAATTTGTGTCCATCAATGATTTTTTTAATTGTGAAAATGATACATGTAATCTAGCCAATGAATTTTAAAACAAACAATGTAATATTTTTGTATGAATTAGGTATTTAAATGGATTTCATGGTTAATAATAAATCTAATTGATGGTAAATTTTTTCATATTCTAATTCAGTTTTTATCTTAATGATATAAAATAATACTTAAATGAATAATCCCTAAAAATATAATACTAATATTCAATACTCAGTAAAGTTTTATTAGATAATTTAAAAATTAAACACATAACTCAAGACACCTGTAATAGAGAAATGTAAAAATTTTAATCATTGTATAATTTGATATCCAATTGTCACCTTATATGTAAATTTATTTCACTTAATAGATATAAAATTTTGATTTCGTGGTTATGTTGAAAAACGTTTGTGAACAGGTCAAAAAAAGATAGTATTTACCATAATGAAAAAATTTCTAAATTTTAATAGATAGAGATGTTGTTACATTATATTAATTGTTATAAAATACAAGGGTATTTATAGCTATTATACATTTGATGAAAATAATTTTATTTAAATCTTTTACTAAATTAAAATTGTATCACATAATCACCAATATAATGTCACCTACTCTCTATACAAATTAAAATAGTTTGCATGTTATTTTTAATACAAGACCAAAACTAATCCTTTCATATGTTCCTTAACATAAATCTAGAGAGTTTTTTATGTATCCCAACCCTAGATTACTATATTTTTCATTTTCTAAATTAACTTAAAATATGATACAAGTAATCCCATCATAAAGGGATAAATAATTTTTTAGTATTGTAAAACTAGATACACACATTATCCTCATATTAATTTTTTAAAAACAAATTAAAATATGAATTATTTTTTTACAAATATCATTATTTTCTACAGTATATCCTTTCAAATCACTCACTGTAATCTTCCGAGATTCATGGTAAAGTAAATCCAATGAGGGGGAGATAAAATGCATTGAAAGGGTTCAGAACAGTGAAATATAACATGAAAAAACAAGAATAATCAACATGGAAATATAAATAACTTAAAACAAATTAAATTTAATAAATAACATTTCTATCATAATTAGTCAAGGAATAATAAATATATAACGATAAATATACTAAATAATATTACAATTAATAAATAAACATAAAATTTAATTCATCAACAAAAAATATAATTTTGAAAAGATATTGGAAAATAGTAACTGAATTATTAACGAATCAAATACTTCAATACCTAATGGAATGATCATAGGAAAATGTAACAACAACTATCATGACTTTTAAAGACACTATAAAACTAGTGGGCTGATATACACCAAAAACATATCTTTCTATGGATAGCCAACTGATTATTCACATGATACTATTGTTGCCCATAAGAGTTCTCAGTAACTAGCCCCAATCTATCTTTTTATTTCCAAATAATTCATTATATATCAAACTATCAATATAATTTATGAATATATATTATATATCAACTGATATTGTTATTGGGTAAAGATTAGTAATTATTAAATTTCTTCTAAGTCACATGAAAAACATTCATTGCAAAACATCATTTGTTTATATAATATATAGTTTATTATATAAAAAATACATGATAAATAAAATGTATATTTGAGAGAAATTTATTATCCATTGACTATATGGTAGTGAATATTTCAAGGTAAAGTTATCGAATACCAAAATGAATACTAAAAATTAATGTAAATTATTTTTCGGGTAAAAATCACATGAAACAATCAATATAAATAATTATTTTGTAATAAATAAAATATATAACCAGTTTAGTATAAGTAAAATAATGGTTTCTTATCATCGATGAATATAAATACGATCAAAGGTTTTTCAAAATCACTCTTGAAAAAATATCAATTTAAATTTTGAAATCAATTTTTTAAACTAAAATATTACAAAACATTTTGAAAATAATATTATTTTAAAAATTCATATAAACCATATATAATTTGTTTGAAAACATTTGATGGACCTAATGATGGTAAATTCTAAACACACAGTAATGTTATTTTTTTTTTAAAAAATCTTCTCACACTTTTGGTAAATCTAAACTAACCAAGTATGGAAAACGATAAGAACATTATTTTCATGAAATTTTGAAAAAATTATAATTTGGGAATATATTTATTTAATAAATCATTCATTTGTTTTTTAATTATTTTTAAAATATTTTTTGAAATCATGGTTGTAGAAGAATATGATTTTTGTCCAATGATAGAAATGATGTCATGTATTTGGAAAATAATTTCCTCAATTATTTTAAGTACAAAAGTAAAGAATATTATAATTTTAATTTAAAAAATAAAGAAAAACTAGAATATAAAAATATTATAGGGTTATATAATAAAATTATAAATTAATTTCATTTAAAAAAATTCAATTATATAAAATACAGTTTATAATGAGATTTTGAAATAATGCCTTACAAGGATAATAAAATTAAAGTGAGAGTTAATAAACGAAACAATTATGTGTGATAAATATAAAACCAAGTAATTAAATATAAAATATATGGAAATATTTTCTAAATTATTTACATAAATTATCTTTGAATTTTAAGAACACTTAACATGTAATATAACTCATGGAAAATAAATTTAGTTATGAAATTCTTACCACTTGGTACTTTTCAAGTCATGTCCCCTCAGATAAAATAATTCAAATTAAAAAATAATAAAACATTAATTTTAATGTATTCATGATAATAAATCAAAATATATAAATTTTTACCCCATATAAAATTAATTAGCTTCAGAACATTACAATATGCCTCAATGAATTGAAATTGAGATGAAGCACCTTACCAGATACCTCCTTTTGGTTGAACGTTATTTATCCTAATGTATAATGGTTTTATAAAGATATTAAATTAAAAAATAAAATTACTAATATTTATAATATCATATTTGATAATATTGTTACATTTCTCAATGGATTTTCTTAATAATATTTCATTATTTCCATAGATTTGGGGGTAAATTATCATGGTTCATCATGTTTATTTTGTCAAGATAGATGATGTTCTTGTGTAAAAAAATATAGATACATAATATCAATAATTATATTATATATTATAAATATAATTTATTTTCATTTGATACATTTTTAAATTAATTTATTTTATTTGATCATAGAGAATCAATATCATTGATTTGTAGAGGCGGTAGGTCGTAGGAATGCTTGAGCGGTGTTATCATTTCCTTAATTGAAGAAAGGGTAAACAAATAGGTGATATATTAGTTTTCAGAATTTAATATAATTAAATATATAATATATAAATTATATGTTTCCTTATTACCTTAAATTTAAAGATTATGTGAAAAAATTGCATCGCTTCATGAGGCGGTAGTCCGACTTACACACATGCCACATTATTTTATTTTAAATTTATTGGAAATAAAGAATATATATTTTATATTATAACACAATAAGTACAATTTTTTATTAATTATATTATATATATACAATAAATAAAAAATTATATAAAATCATGAGACGTGTTTAGAGAGAACAAGATACATTGGTTGATGAAGTGGTAGTCTTCCATATGCATGATAAACAATTTTGTTTCCAATTTCATAGAGGATGATTTGAATTAATATTATTCCATCTTAATAATAAAATATATTAGTAGGGATGATAATTTTGTGATTATATTTTATGTTTTAATATATAATTTAAGAAGACAAAAAGACAGAAAATAAATGAGCTTCATTCAGATGATTACATTCTCTTAGAGAACCCCCTTTTGGATATCCTATGAATGGCCCTATGGTTGTTAGTTTGGTAATAAGAGATGATGTAGGATGTTTTATATTTTTTGGAGAGATATTGATTATTTTTTTTGTTAATCTGGAAGAATTTATACATGTGATGACGTGAAGGGAGGGTGTGGTCTTTTGTAAGTTCATTAGAGGATGCATACGGAATTTATAAAATGAATAATGTCTACGCATATTATTGATTTTCCATAATGCTCCAAAATGAACCATTATAGTAATTTATCACTTATATGGTCGAAATATGACCATAAAAGAGGTGGTGTACAAGTTTTAGGTCATTCACAACCCTTATCATTTTAGTTTAACCCCTTTTATACTCATTTTAACCTTTATTGAGTAATTAACATTTACAGTTTTCACCAATAATAATGGGATAAAATTAAAATGACCACATTCAGTAATATATGATAATCTAATTCAAAATATGAAATCTATTTTAAAAAATTCACAATTAAGTGGGATAGTATATTTAAAAATCAAGCCAACATTAAAGATCAAAAAGGTGTTTTACAATGTAAAATGTTCTCACAAATGATGAAATTTTTAATAAAAATATTCAAGATGAAATTTTCTAAAATGAAATAAATTTTATTTATTATAATAAAATTATACTATTTTTACTTTTATGAAAATTAATATATAATTTATCATGGTATATAATTTAAATGGAAAGGTAGGTTATGATAAAACTCAGTACTTTTATTGTTCATTGAAAAATGAATCATTTCAAAAAAATTGAAAACAAATCACCATATTATAATTTTAATATGATGATTTTAGAAATGTAGATAATATTATAAAAAAATAAAATATTTATAAAAATAAATTGAAAATTATGACTGAAAAATGTCACTCAACTGACTTTAATGGAATATAATTTCTCAGATAATATTTATTTTTCTTCTAGGTAATTATTATTTTATTTATATTCATTATTTATCCATTAAATTTGTTGTACATCTAAATATAATAATTTTCAAAATTTATTCATTAAAATTTATACCCTAAAATTTGTCTTTGTGGTCATCGATATATTCTATTTTGTGTTTCCTTCATACTTAGGGTTGCATGTGTCATATGCTTTCGATGTGAATAAATTTGAGGAAATATATTTCTGGGGCTTTTTAATATCAGTGGTGTGTGTCACGTGCACTTTGAAACACAATGTTTTTCATAATTTTTTGGGTCTCATATGATCACCATAGTAAATAAAATTTTTCCTTAAAATTTTATCTTGCACTCAAAAATCAAGGGTTTGATATTTGATTTTTTTTCACTGAAAAATGACATTGTCAAAAGTATTAACAAAAAATAATCAAAATAAGAGTGAAAAAAGTACAAAGTCCCTAAAAATTAGTTAATAACAAGGTATCTGACTAGAATAAAATTAGTGGATCTTAATTTTATGGATCGAGATAAAAATTGTAACTAATTATAATGAGTGACCTAGATTGTTGATAATGATCCAAGAGGTTGATGTCCTCTATACGCACTAGAGAAGTTATTGAATTTTAAATGGAAATGAAATTAATAAGGTATATGTGATATTATAAGATAATAAGTATAATAATATCATAAATACTATACAAATATTAAATTCATCATTTTATACAATTACAATATTATTTAATGTAAAATGAGTTACATCAGTTCATGAGGCTATAGTCAGTTTTACCCAAGATATAGGCTTCTGATTCCCATTAGATGGAGGAGGAATTGGATGAATATTTTTTCATCAACATAATATCATATATGTAAATATTAGATATCAGGGTTATTATATTGGAAGTGTTATGAAATAATTTTATGTAAAAAGATGGTGGAAAATTAGAGAATCCTTAAGATAGGTACATTATCCTAGGAAAACCCCCTTAAAACATCCTCTTAAAGAACATAGTTTGGAATATTGGGGATAAAATAATCAAAATAATGCGACTACAGGTGTTGGATATATAATTTGGTAGAGTTTGGTCAAAAACAAAATGGATTTAAATGAATAAATAAATGAATTAAGGGAGTATCCTTCTAAAAGTGTTAGTGGGGAGCCAAACTAAACTTTTGAAATGAATTATGTTTACCAATGTTCATCAAATCACACAAGACTAAAAAATGGTAAACACTTAAACATTAGATGTACTAATGTCTAAATGTGTCAATAAAATGGATATTAGTCCAATTTATTCCCTTTGAAGCCTTATATTTTTAGTTTGAGCCCTGGTAAACACATTTTCACAAACGTTGTTGCCGTTTTTTTTTACTATTTTAAATATTAATTATTGTTAATAATTAAATTTAAATTATTATGTAATATATATTAGGACCAATCTATATTTGGATTAAGTTTTTCAAAATTCAATTGACATATGTGAAAAAACTCAATTTAAAATTAATCATGTATATGCACTGAGAAATCAATTTACCAAAGTAAAAATGTCAATATTAATTATGAAAATGAATATACTTATCAAAATTATATTGAATATAATATCATTTAACTAAATATAAATTAATAGAAATTAAAATATATTTTATCATATGAAAATAATTTAATGAAAAGTTAGTTTTTTAAAAAAATTAGTATTTTTTACAATTTATCAAAATTGAATCATTCCAGAAAAATCAAAACATTTAAAACTATGATAACACTAATATATTTATTTAAAACATTTTGTATATTTTATTATATACATCTTTCTAAATATTATAACAACAACGAATCACCTATCCTAAAGCTAGTGTATTAATTATTATAATAGTATTGATAGAATGTGTAAAATCTTGAAGGACCTATGAGTTTAGCAGTTTTGCAGAACTAGATACATAAAAAAACCCATTTTACATAAATAAGCAAACTATATATATAAAAAGTTAAAATTTAATGTGTCTTGGAAACTCTTTCATGGGATTTCTTTTCATAACACAGATATTGGGAAAAAATAAATGTGGGCTTTAATTCATAGTAAGGGTTACATTCAATAGGATCTATCATGAATCGATAAAAATAATAACCAAGGAAATGTAATTAACTACACACAAATTCTGTTAACATAACCTGATTATCATGATAAATAAATTAAAAATAGATATAGAAAGGTAAATAACAAGATGAAAATTCCACTTAATAAATATCATATGAATTAAATTTATCTAGAGATAATATCATTGAATAAATATCATAGATAATAATGTAAATGAATTATCAATGAAAGAAGTACTTAATTTTTATATGCATTTTCTTAAGAGCATGGGAACCACTACTATTACTATTTATCCTCCAAGATATTTAAAACTATTGGTCAAAACACATTTAATTTGGCATGATATATTGTCTCATGATACATATCAATGCATCAAAGGAATATTTAAATTTTCAGCCCACATCTCACTACATTTATATGTTATTCCTTACAGTGTTAATAATGATTTATATCAATTAACCATTGATCCTTATAACCAAATATCTGTATTAAAAAAATATGCATATTTATCATTATTTACATATTTAATAAAAACCAATTAAAGTATATACCATATGTAAAAATATTATCTAGTTTTGAAAATAATAATATAACTTAAATTAAAATTTTTATATTTGAGATAAATTTAACGACTAATGAAAATTTATCACAATAAAGTGCTTGCTTCACTAAAATGTTAATAATCACAAAAAAGTGTTCTTTTAAAATATCTTTTACCACATGATAATTTTCAAATTAAATCCCATGGATGAGATAATAAAACATAAATTACCATGAATGTTGATTGATTCATTTTATTACATGTAAAATGGATGATTATACACCACATAAAATTGAATTGGTGAAAAACAACAAATATGTCTCAATTGAATGTAACTTGAGACCAGAAACCATACCCCACATTTACTTTTGAATGAAAGTCATTTAACTTATTCAATAGTGGTTTCAATAATTTCATTAATTTATAATATAACAATATTGACATTTATAATAACATATATGAACTTTTTATATCATCTTTTCACCATCACATCAATAATCATTCATTGTTTCCATTGTTTTAGGTGTTAATTTACATATTTTCTCATTTGTTCATTGATAAGAATGATTAGGATCACCTGAATACTATAAATATTTATCCTATTAAGATTAATAATCATTATATATTTATCATATTGAAAACATATTTATACTTTTAAATTCAATCATGAATGGTGGTTTTGGGAAATGATGTATGTTATAATCACAGAGATGGTAGATCTCACGTACTTAGGAGTAATGTTTCCAATTTTCAATGATCAGTAGGTGAATAAGGTAAGTTTTTTTACCTATATATAATTATTATATTATATTATTATTTATCTAAATATACATATACATAATATCTATGTGTTTTGGTCATGAAGAGGGAGTTGCATAGCTTCGTGAAGGTGATTGTCCACATGTACACGGACGATGATATCATATTTCAATGAGTGAAAATGTAAACAATTACATGTTTTATTATACTTAAATAATTATTAATAGTTAATTAATATATTAATAATTTAATTTAGATCACACATAATTATTAACGGTGTCTTTATCAACTTCCATGTAAATGGTTAGTTAAAGACATATCACAATGCTTCATGAGGCGGTAGTTCGTCATACACATGATCGATGTTATTGTATCACAAGTGGAATGGGAAATAAATATTTATATATGATATAATGACTCTATATGTATATATAGTTTAATAATATAACAAATATACTTTATTTTACTCTTCATACTTAATCATGATTGGTTTTATTAGAAAACTGAATGACATTAGTTCGCAAGGCAGTAGTCCACCATATATACTAATGAAGATTTAATAACACATTTGATAGATGTGGCGGTGTTTGTAGGAAATGAAGTTATTATAAAAATAAATATTGTATATTTAATATATCTGTGTAGTTATATCATCATGGATTAATAATATTTAAGGAGTTTTAGAAGGAAAAAATGACCGTTGATGAAAGTTACATATTCTTCGAGTATCATCCTTATGATTTGACCAAAGGCCTTTACATGATTTTTTTATAACCAAAATTACACTTCTAGAATGGGAGGAGGATATTTTTAATTTATTTATGTAGGACTTTTTATAAAACATTTATTTTTACAGTGTAAAGATGGGAGGAGAGGGGTAATCATTTCTATGTAAGGTGAGTTCCACACTTGTAATTATTTGGAAAGACTCAATTATACCCATGTTTTTATCCTACCAATAGCTTCAAAAAAAAAGAAAATTATAGAAATTAAAAGAGAAAAGGTTGATATGAGGCCATATAATGTTTTTTTAACTCTTGATATGCCATTTTTATCCATTATATTCATATCTTAACTGCATAGATAATAAATTTTACATAAACCACTATAATTGTTTTTACTATTTTTACTAATAATTTTGGTAAAAATATTATTTTTTCCTTATTATAATTTTTAAATTACTATTATTCCAAATAAGTAATGATTGTTAGAAAATTTAATTATAAAATTGGAAATTTTAAATATTAAATTAATCCCACAAACGTGATGAGATATAGTTTTTTTAAATGATCAAAAGGTTAAATGTTTTCATATCTTAATTCAATATACAATAAAAGCAATTGTATTTATTAATATATAATTTCAATAATTTTTCATTAAAACCTACTCAAACTATATTTCAAAAAAATAAATTATTTCAATAGAGAGGGAATTTTCAATTAAAAATCATTAATTTTTACTATACATATAAAAATGAATCATTTTAGAAAAATCCAAAAAAATAACCATAATCTAGTTTTCATATATTGAAATTAAAAATAAGTATATTTTTCCAAAATTTTTAAAAAATAATTATGAAAAAATAATTTTTAATCTAGTGTGCTAATCATGACTAAACCGTCTTTTAGAAAAAATAAAGTCTTCAAGATAGAATTTAATTTTAATTAAAATGATTCTTATTTTGTTTCTAATTAATATGTAACCATATTATTATTATTTTTATTAGTACAATTCAAACTTTCAAATTTATCAACAATGTATACTATATAAAAGTTCATTTCATGTCGAGGGTGTATGTTCCCCAACCTATCGAAGAGAATAAAATTTAAAAAAATATATTGATTTTTGTTGAAGCATGGTGTCACGGGTCACATACACTATCTAGTAAAATGTTTTTATTTTATAATTTTGGGATGTAATATTATCCCCACCATAATCCTATATTTTCATCCAAATTTATACACTATATAAACAATTATTGGCTTGATATTTGAAAATTATATAGTTGAAAACCATCATCATAAAATGAGTAAATAAAAAATCTTGTTAACAAGAAATGAAGGAAGTAAAAAAGGTCACATAGAATAGTATATAATATGTTAAAAAAAGTATGGTAGCATAGGTTATAAGTAAAAAATAAATACATAAAAGAGAAAAATAATATCCAAATAAAGAGGGTGAGTGGTATAGAACATGGTCTAGATGATGTTAAGAACCAGAAATACATAAAGTAGATGCATAAAAAATGTCATTAATATCATAAAAATGATAAATTTGTGAAATTTGTTTTCGATGATCCTTTTACTAGAGTTTTATAATTCTTTCTCTCTTTAACTATATAAAAAAATACTTATTCTATTTCATATACATAATTTTGTCCTTTGGTTATTCTCCAATAAATTTCCAATTTATTACTTACTCCATGAAATGATTGTCCAAAAATAAAATTATCATTCAAACTAAACAAACATTTAATTTTAAAGGGTTATTATACAAATTATATAATTATAACTATTTCAAAAAATAACTAGTTATTATTATTAAAAATTGAAATAACATATAATACAATATGGATATGTCTTTTTATAGAGGAGTAATACATTATTCTCTAAAACCACATATAATTTTCTACAAAAACCATTTCATAAATGATTCACCATATTATCGTTCAAGAAAATTATGATTCAAAACATTATAACTAAGGTCACTAATCCTTAAACCCTTTTACTATATCAAATAGTTGTTAATCATCACATACCAAACAAGTGAATAACTTCATCAGGTATTATCTTAAAAAATGGTGATAACATTAATTACTATAAAAACATTTTTTAAAAAGGAATTCTTCTTTATTATAATAGTAAAACATATATTAATGGATGTATTACATAAATCCAAAAATGGGTTAAACTCCAAAAATTATATAATAGTTTACATTTTGAATAAATCATTAATCCATTCTCGAGTAATTAGTACTATTCAATATAATTTATTCACATCTATTATCCCATTATCAAAATATCATCATCTAAACATCATGAACATATTAAAGGATATATTTCCATTAATCTCTTGAATAATAATATGTTAAATTTCCCACTAAATTGTATTTCTTTTCCATCAGTACCGTTCAATATTATCTTTGATGTTCTTATTGATAAGTACTATAGTAAACTGCTTGTTCATTTCAAAGTTACATGGAATGTTGGGGTTATAAGCCCCTTTATTAAAAACAAAAAACAAAAAACCCGTTTTGAGGGAAATGGGGGAACCCTACAAAAAATGAACACCCAAGGCACAAAGTCTATAAAAATGGCCCATTAGCCATTATAGTGGATCTCACGCCCTGAGGGACAAGCCCATTACAAAGTCAAAATCAACCCAAAATACAGTAACTTTCACCGATGATCCTATTTCGCCGCCTCCATGGGCACCATGAATTCTACCACCAATTCCACCATTATACATATCCAGTTGATACAGAGGTAGCAGTTGCCACACCGTGCCCTTCAAAACTGACCACCCACTACTAGTGAAATGCTTAACACCAATCTGAACCAACCTGTTGCCGACAAGGACCAACACTGCATCGTGGAACCTCAACACCACTATCATTCCTCCACTCTAGCCGCGAGTCTGCATCACCGCCCGCCCCAGGACATACGCCACCTGCTATCGTTAAATGGTCAAGACCATCCGAGAACCAAATCCGGATAGAGACTCCACCAACGAGTCATCACCAAACCATCCCCTATTCAGATCCTTCCATGCCTACATTGAAACATCCTAAGGAGGCTCAATTCCGACACGATCTATTTAGATATGGACTATATTCGAAACATTGATCGCTACCAGCTCGCTGATGTCTGCCACCCCGCATCACCATATGGATTTGACGCTACAATCGGCTGATCCCCATGATGAAGTGTCACAATGAAATCAGATCTTTTAATTTCATATCTACATGTGAGACCACATTCAACATTGAAATCCCTCACAAAGATATGTCGAGGCACCCACCCCATCTAAAGGAAAACAAAAAATGAAGCATCGGGTTCAAAACCGCAGCTTTTGAGAGCTTTCTACTAAAGCAGAGAGCTCCCCCTTCATTTAACAATTATTATAATAATTATCTAATTAGTAAAATATTTCTTTTACGTATTTATTTTAACCAAATACACAAGAACATTAATCATTCATCTTTTATTGAATCAGTATCATAATCTTGATCGTGATCCCTTAACATCCAATATTTTAAATTCCTTTGATTCTTGTGGAATTAATTTTTGTCTCCTCCGTATCCATATTTTGTAATAATACTATATTGAAAATTAGTTTCATTCCCTAAAGATCAAGAGAATGTTGGTATTTTTTTCCACATATGTTGAGATCTTAAATTCCCTTCATGTGATGCTCAATGAAGAATTTTAGAAGTTAATACCACAAAGAAACGATTTACCAAAACCATATCTAATTTTATTATCGAAATAGTGAAGCATTCCATGAAAAACCCACATAATATCTACCTTATAAAAGATTTTTTATTTTCTTATATACATGTCCTAAATGATTATCATAGAGTTATATTAATTAATATTGGTTTTCATAAATATAGTTCGGAAGAGTTCTATTAAACTTATTTTGTTATCAAATGTAATAAAAGTTACTCAAGTAACATAGTGCCAGTGTCTTATTTAATACATTGGCATAAATATAGTGGGACAAACCTAATGGACTAATAATATTATCACTTTTCCACAACTAGATACATACATGATATAGATTTTATATTGAGGATAAAAAATAAAACCAAACAATGGTTAATTATTACCATACATTAAACTCATTCAATATGTTACTCTTCATAAATTCAAGAAATCAAAAAAATAATGGTGAGATTAAATGCTATATAATGTTTATGTACAATAAAATCTATCTTGGATTAGTAAGAGTAATCAAAATGTAATGGAAAATAAAATTTCACACATTCCATTAAAATAACATTACTCTCATGATATGATAACGAAAAATCAATATTTCATTATAAAAAATGAAAACACATGCCACAAAATCAATAAACTAAGAATAATATGAAATGAGAGATAATATTAAAGAAAAAATGACATGGATAATAAGAAAATACAATCCTCAATAAATGAAATTCCTAATTATGGTACATAAGTTTTCAGGAACATGAAAACATATAATCTAAATATCTATCCTCAGTATAGTTTATAACTATATGTACAAACCTATTTAATTTTGGGAAATAGATTTCTCTCATGATATATTTAGATGAATTAAGGGGATATATATATTTCATTCTCAACCAATAAATACATGTTTAATTAATTCATCATACATAGAATAATTTATTTAATTCATGAATCATTATTCTTTAAGATTAAATATCTATATTGAGTAAAATATACATAGTTATCAATATTTCTATAGTTAATCAAATAAAATTTGGAGAATAAACACTATTGAAATGTGGAATATTGTTTAGAAAATAGTCATAACCATCATAGTTGAATATTTTTATTTTATCGGAATTTAATGAACATTTAAAAATGATCAATATATAGTGATTGTTTCAACATAAGTAATCAATACTAAAATAAAGTGATATTTTAAAATTTCTTTGACCACATGGTTATTTCTATGTCAAATCCCCTTAGACCATAAAATTAAATGTGAAACTTAAAACACCATGAATTATGAATTTTTCATTATATTAAATTTTAAATGGAAAGTATATACACCACATAAATGTTAATTAGTTTATAATAAAAATTTAGTTTTAGTTGAATGTAAATTGGGGAGAAATCCCTTACCTCATACATTTTCTTTGTTTGAATGTACTTTAACCTCCTACATATTGATTTTAGTAATGTTATTTACTTATAAGTGAAAAATATTATTTTTTAAAATATCATATATTATGATTTTATAACATCATATAACCAGCACTTTAATAATAGGTTACTTTTTTTTTCTCTGTTTCAGGTGTTATTTGGAATGCCTTATCATTCGTTCTTTTTCATGATTGTTACTATTCTTCTAAATATTATATTTTTTTTGTCATAGAATGAATAATAAAATTGAAATAATTATCATATTTATACATAAATTATAATTTTATAACCAATAATGACTGGTGAATTTAGTAAATGATGTACTTTATGATCATGAAGATGGTAAGTCATAAATACCCTTGAGAACCACTCCATTTTTCAATGAACATTATAGAAATTAGGTATGTAATATTTTAGAATTTTTAAACTAAATTTATATCATAGTATTTATTAAATTATTCTTATAAATTTCTTCCTTGGGGATTTGTGATGAAAAGAGGATCACATCGCTTTGTGAAGGCGATATTCCATTCACACACAGACGATTTTTTCATCTTTCAATGAGTGAATATGTAAAAATGAAAATGGTTTATTAACTTTTTAAAATGACAAATAATTCAATTATATCATAATTATTTCATTTATATAAAATATAATCCTGAAAAGTATCCTTATAAACAACCATATAACGTTTTGTTGAATGATTAATCAAATTGTCTTGTGAGGTGGTAGTCCATCATACATATGAGTGATGTTATCGTACCACTTTTAGCATGGGATGTAATATGTTACTGTTACACGAAGGCATTTTCATGAAATAAATTTTCAGAAAAATGTATATTATGTTTTGTTTTGTACACAACACAAATATAATCTTGCGCTAGACGCAACAAACACAGATCATGTGTTTCATCTAACATTGAGTTTCAAAAAAACAAAATGTTTTTATTATAATTATTTAAAAAATAAATTTATAAACTGTCCATTAGAGCGGTGGGTATGAAAACGATTATCTTAATTATAAAAATATGGTTGACACATGTATACATAATGAATTATTTGTAGAGAAATTAGTTATAAATGAAACAATTAGATTTTAAAATCAAAATGAAAACTTTTTCAGAAAAACTATTTAAATGAACACAAGTGTGTTTTATACTAATAAATTAAAAAAATCACACTCTATGGATAATATTAATGAAATATAAATAAATAAATAAATAATTAATATTAAATTTAATATTTAACAATCATCCTATGTGTCACGAACCAGCCCGGGTCGACCCTAAACCGGTCACCCGAGCCGGCCCGCGGCAAGTCCCGAGGGGCGTTCCCGATCCCCCCGGGCTGGCAACAAGTGCCGGGCACTAAAAATTGTTCGTTGGGAACGATTTCAGCCCAAACAAAAGTAAAAAAAAAAGAACAGAACGAATAAACACTAACAGCGGAAAAGAAATAAAAGCCACATGACCACGCACCTCCGTGTGACCTCTCAAGTCACCACCCAACCAGAGAGCAACCTTGCTCCAACACTGAGCGACTCAAAACAGAAGACCTGAGCAAGGAAAGACCTGCAACTGAAATGGTAAAAGATAGGCGTGAGAACAAAAGTACTCAGTAGGTGAGCCCAACAACAAGTCCCAATGCACTGCCAGTAAATAAAGAATCTACCTATTTCAGGTTTGAACTACAATGTATAAAAGTATGCTTTTATAATGTTTCACTTGAAAAACTAAACACGAGCCATTACCCTTATTCCTTTTCAAAAGTTGAATTTCTTTTCATTGGTTCTAAATTCGTTCTGAACGATAAAGAAGTGTTACATTTTCAGTTTTACCACATAAGAGAAAAACACATTTTTATTTGAAAGCCATTTCCGCAAGGCAACTAGTACAAGCTGTAAAGAAGAACTGAATGTAACAAGTAGGAAAGAAAACAAGTTCAAGTAAAAGTAAACAGGCGAGGACAAACCAAGTGCAAGTAAAAAAATAAACCAGAAGTTATCAGCAATAACCATGGGCACACACACACACACTCACACACTCACACACACACACACACATACTCACACACGCACACACTCACACCCAAGTGGTCCCCCGTATGCCGACGGAAGGTACCACGCCATAGATGGTAGATCACTATGGGTAAATCCCCTAAGGTTCATCTAGCTCGCGTGGGACCCTAGAACCTCGTGTCTCGGTGAAACGTGGATTAGAAGGCCACGACCCTCAGAAAACGTGGCTTAGAAGTCCATGACCCTCAGAACACGTGGCTTAGAAGGCCACGACCCTCAGATGTCATATGTTTAGTTAGTGTTGCAATCGTCAATCCAGCTAAGTGAAACAGGGACGACACCCATCCGGCTCACTAGCGCACTAGTTCTAGTCCGCCCACCTAGATACCCAGGGTTTCCCCGTGTGCTCAAACAAGCTTCACATTCACATAGTATATTTCTTCCTCATATCGCAGGACAAACAAGATATCGCACACAAAAGTCACCATTTCCACACCCAAACAATATTTCAAAACTCACGCACGTCAAAAATCCCTTTCTGAAAATATAAATGTCATTACCTAATCATTTCGCAAAAACCCCTTTTTGGAAACACTCAAACAAGAACATAAACAACTTTCACAACCCAGAAAGCATTATTTTTAATAACACAACAAGGGAAAACATCTTTCGTCAACCAAGAACCACATGTAAAGTTTCCAAAAACAATTTCAAAAGGTCACACGACGTTTTCTCTAATCAAGGTTATAAGAAAACACCATTTTCCATAAACAGTACATTTACTAATTTACACATGCCAAAAACATTTCAAAACCCAATTCAACATGTCTTTCGTTACTCAGGAAGAACCATTTAGCGACATTACTATGAAATCCCACAATTGAAACCAAGAAAACACTTTTAATGAAATGCTAGAATTAAACAGTTTGCATTCTCAGCAAATCACCACACTATAAAAACTACTTAATATTTTTTTTTTAAATTTACTGAAATTTAATAAAAGGACAAGGAATAAATAAATTCTTAATTTAGAGGCAAGTGTATAGGGAGACCTACCTCAAGATCCAAGCGCGACGGTAAATCGACCTTGGAACCAAGGTGCGATGACACGACGTGTGTCCGAAGCCACGTGATAAAGTCCAACACTCTCGAAACTGAGGCGCGGAGACGGCGGAACCTCGGAACCAAGGCGCAGCGATGGCGCTCTCTCGGAAACGCCCTGCGCGGGTCCTAAAATCCTAAACCTACCAAAAACAAATATAAATTGATGAAGAAAACCCCTGAAAAAGCACAAGTAAATGCCAGAGTAATAATAATGTGAAAATAATAATAATAATAATAGTATTATAATAAGCATAACCATAATAATAACAATATCATAACAAAATAATAACTTAATAATATTACCTTGAAAATAATAAAAATAATAATAATCTTAATCTTAATAATATATTAATAATAATAATATAATAATAATAATAACATACTTTAATAACAAGAATGATATAAGAATAATAATTTAGTAAGTATAATAATAATATAACAATAATAACAATAATGATATAATAAAAATAGTAATAATAGAATAATATCAACATAATAATAATATAATAATAATATAATCACAATAATAATAATATAATGATAATAATAATAACTTAGCATAATTATAATATAATAGTATAATAATAATAATAATAATAATAATATAGTAATACAACAATAATATTAATAGAATAATATTAACATAATAATAATATGATAATTAAATAATAATAATTATTATAACAATAATGATAATAATAATAATAATAAGATGTTAATAATTAAAATGATAATAAATATAATAATAATGATAAAAGTATTAATCTTATAACATTATTAATAATAATATTAAAAGAACAAAACGTAATAAAATAAAATAAAAAGAGAAATCCACTTACAGCGCAGGGGGAAAGGGAGCGCGCAGGGGGGGGGGGGGACGCCGGACGGCAGCGAGGGTGACGGCGGGCGCGCGGAGAGGCCGAGGCGGAGCCGGGAGGCTGGGACGGCTGCGAGAGGGGCGCGGCGGTCGGGGTCGGCGCAAGGCGGGGGAGCAGGGGGGGACGGTGTGGCCGGTTGGACGGGGAGGCCGGGACGCCGGTGGTGAGGGGAGGCCGGCTCGAGGGAAGCGGGGGAGGCGCCGGAAGGGAGGTCGCCGGGCAGAGGGCGACGGCCGGAGGGGACGGGAACCGCTGGCCGGTGACGGGGCGATGCAGGGGCGGCCACCGGACGCCGGAGCGAGCAGGAGGGGCCGGTCGGGAGCAGGGACGGACCAGAGGAGGAGGGCCGGAGGCCGGGCGGCAGCTGGGTGCGGCTGAGAGGAAGGAGGAGGCGCGGCGCGGGGAAGCCGGGACAGCGGGCCAGACGGCGGTGATGGCCGGGATGCCGGCGGGATGCGCCGGAGATGGAGGAGCTGCGGTGGTTCGGTTGAGTTGGAGGTGTCGGATGCAGGCCGCGGTGAGGTCGGGGGAGAGGAGTGGCCGGAAGAGGCTGCGGTTGGGATGGGGAGGCGCCGAAGGCCGGTTTCAGCAAGGGTGTCGGGTTCAGCGAGGGTGAAGAGAGAATGGGGAGAGAGGAGAGAGAGGGAGCGCCGCCAGGGGGGGAAGAAAAGAAAGAAGAAAAGAAAACGGGATTAGGGTTGGGTTCTTGTACATATATATATATATAATAAAAATAATAATAATTATAATAATAATAATAATAATAACATTACAATAATAATTTTAATAAGTATAATAATAATAATAGTAAAACATTATAATAATAATAATAATACTTATAATATTAATAATGATAAAACTTATGTAACAATAATAAAACTTATAATAATAATAAATAATAAATTAGTTAATTCAAGTAATAATTATTTTTTTGACCAAATATTTAAAATAATAATTATAAAATAATTTAAAGATGTTACACATATATCTATATTTGTACACATATTGATATATACATATACATACATTATTACGAATATATATATATATATAAACGTATATAAACATATATACAATAACGATAACACACATAAAAAGATATTAATAATAAAATACCAACTTAAAAATTATAAAATTTAAAACACCGGGTGAACACACTGTCACCCGGGCTGAACGCACGGTCACCGCTGACAATGCGGTGACCGCGCACCGGCGCAGAACCGCCAATGCAATTAATCTCCGAAAAAATTTAAATCGGGACCAGAAAGAAGAACAATTACGGACATCCGCGGTCGGGGTGTGACAATTCTCCCCACCACAGACACTTTCTGCCCCCAAAAAGTCACCAGGCCAAAAGTCGATCAAGATTTAAGTCCATTCCCCAACGGAACTAAAGGAACCAGAGAGAACTGAGAAACTCGGGGATGACCGTACTCAGCACAGATCACACCCGACCGATTCAAGAGAAAACTGGGGTCCGAGATTGAGGGGAGAACACGAAGGGGTTCTCCCCACCACAAGAACTTAACTAGTGCAGAAAAGAAGACCATTTAAATAGGAAACCCTAGAAAAGGGGGGGGGGGTCAACGCGGAAACTCCCAACCAATTCAAACCAACTCTTATAACACGATTACTACAACACCTCTGTCGAAACCTTGAACCCACGACTAGAGTCAACAACCTTCAATACTAGGGGAAACCCAAGAAAACCCTAAACCAAAACATCGAGTTAGAAACATGACCCACTGAAATCCATGAAACACAACCACATCTGACAAGCATTGCTAAACAAAGGTCAACCCACCGAAGAGTCAAACACACTTTTAAGAAACACATACGATTCAGAAACAACACATCCACATAATCCAGAATACTTGGATTATAATAGAGCAAGTCCATGATAACCCCATGGTAAAACAATGAACATACAACAACGTCAAAACTTAACAGCAGAAAAACAAGTACTAAAAGACCTTGATTGTTCCACTGCTAACACGGAACACAAAACCTGGACCAAGGCTTCACACCCCTGGGGGCTCCTGACTGTGCGCGAGCTTCACCCCAAGACTTGTGGCTGGGGCTCTGATGGCTGAAGCATCTTCTGCCTCACAGTCAGGTACTGACATTCTCCAATCACAGCTCCCTCTTCAAGCGACGCTTCTTGCAAAACTTCTCCAGATGACCCAGACAACCGCAGCGATGACACGTCTTCGGAGGGCTGCGACAAGACGACTTTAAATGACCGAAACGACCACACTGATAGCATACCATTGAATGATCTGATGAACTGGAAGCCGAGACCAAAGGGGATAACTCCTTAGGAACAGGTATCTCTGGCGCCTTTTTCTCACCAGAGGGGGAACTCTTACGAACAACAACAGGGGACGCTGAAGTATTAACCACCCGCACACCAGAAAATAACTCAGTCAAGAGAGCTTCCTCCACCAGCTTCTCGAAACAAAGGTCTTTAGAAGGGAGGACTCGCTTCTTGATCTCTGGATGAAGACCCCCAGTGAAAAGAGAGGCCTTCATGAGTTCATGCGACGCTACATCTGGAGAAAAGGGAATCAGTTCCTTGAAATAGTCAACATAAGCCTTCACCATCCGTTGGCCTTGTTGAACATGCACAAGCTCTCCCTTTTTCTCCAGCTTCACTTCCTCAGGTACAAACCATTGGATGAAAACGAGTTTAAAGACGTCCCACGTCATTTCAACTTGCGTCGATGGTGGGGCGACCACCTTCCACTGGTCCAGAGCTGGACCCTCAAACAACTCCATTATTGCACGAACCTTAACACTATCGGGAGTTCCCATCGTTCTAAAGACACGCTCCACTTCCTCGAGCCATTTCACTGCTTCTAACGGACCCTGATCACCATGGAGAATAGGCAGAGTCCGAGGAGGACCAAAAACTGGGCATGACTTATCTGAATCCTTAGAGACCTTTCCGGGCGGCATTTTCTGAGCGACACATAAAACACAAAGCCGAAACCAACATCAAACCGAAGAAACTTCAATAAAAGCGCTTTCATCAAAAACAGTCAGCACAAGAACCAATCAAACACAAACACAACCCAAAATAAGATCTCTTTTTTTTAAAATCCCCTTTTTATTTTAGATTATAAAACCACCCTTTCTCAAGATCACTTTCCAAAACCAATCCACTTTCAAACCAAAAACTTTCCAAAACCATTTTACCTTTAAAACCAGTTTAGAAAACAAATTCAAGCGTTAAATTTCAAACACTCCCAGGTACTCCCATGACCCGTTGCACATGTTTTATCCACATTCCATTCATACGTGCATCAACACACACTTTCCATGCATTCTCACACATGTGCAAACGTTCATAAAGAGGACCTGGGTTTTCATCCTGAACCATTCTTAACCAATTTCAAGCAAACAACAGATTTCCAAATCAAGAGATTTCAGTTTCAAAACCCATTTCATATATTTAAAGTCCTTTAAAAGAAACCAGTCAAATTTTCAAAAACCCTTTTTCATTTCCAACAACGTACTCACACAGACCAAAACAAAAGCAGGATCCAAATTTGCATCAATCACTGAAATGAGGGACCAGTAGTCACGCTCACCCTAGCGACATGGTAGTGGGCCATGTCCCAAGTCAGCGTCGACCACTAGGAGAAATTCAAACCACGTACTCGAACTCCACATGGGTCACTACTCCATGTGAAATTACGACGTAACGTCGGCTTGCCTCCATTGTCATCTCTCAATCCAAGACAAACCAGAAAAGACAAGGACACAATTCCCGAACTACCCCTGGTAACTCGAAGATCAGTGCGAGCAAGAGTTCGCGACGCTCTTCCCGTACTTATCCCTCGAGTTCCGACAGTCCTAATCTCCTTCTACCGGACAACCCAAATAACAAGAACCTCCCTTTGATACCATTTTGTCACGAACCAGCCCGGGTCGACCCTGAACCGGTCACCCGAGCCGGCCCGCGGCAAGTCCTGAGGGGCGTTCCCGATCCCCCCGGGCTGACAACAAGTGCCGGGCACTAAAAATTGTTCGTTGGGAACGATTTCAGTCCAAACAAAAGTAAAAAAAAAAGAACAGAACGAATAAACACTAACAGCGGAAAAGAAATAAAAGCCACATGACCACGCACCTCCGTGTGACCTCTCAGGTCACCACCCAACCAGAGAGCAACCTCGCTCCAACACTGAGCGACTCAAAACAGAAGACCTGAGCAAGGAAAGACCTGCAACTAAAATGGTAAAAGATAGGCGTGAGCAAAAAAGTACTCAGTAGGTGAGCCCAACAACAAGTCCCAATGCACTGCCAGTAAATAAAGAATCTACCTATTTCAGGTTTGAACTACAATGTATAAAAGTATGCTTTTATAATATTTCACTTGAAAAACTAAACACGATCCATTACCCTTATTCCTTTTCAAAAGTTGAATTTCTTTTCATTGGTTCCAAATTCGTTCTGAACGATAAAGAAGTGTTACATTTTCAGTTTTACCACACAAGAGAAAAACACATTTTTATTTGAAAGCCATTTCCGCAAGGCAACTAGTACAAGCTGTAAAGAAGAACTGAATGTAACAAGCAGGAAAGAAAACAAGTGCAAGTAAAAGTAAACAGGCGAGGACAAACCAAGTGCAAGTAAAAAAATAAACCAGAAGTTATCAGCAATAACCATGGGCACACACACACACTCACACACTCACACACACACACACACATACTCACACACGCACACACTCACACCCAAGTGGTCCCCCGTATGCCGACGGAAGGTACCACGCCAGAGATGGTAGAGCACTATGGGTAAATCCCTTAAGGTTCATCTAGCTCGCGTGGGACCCTAGAACCTCGTGTCTCGGTGAAACGTGGCTTAGAAGGCCACGACCCTCAGAAAACGTGGCTTAGAAGGCCACGACCCTCAGAACACGTGGCTTAGAAGGCCACAACCCTCAGATATCATATGTTTAGTTAGTGTTGCAATCGTCAATCCAGCTAAGTGAAACAGGGACGACACCCATCCGGCTCACTAGCGCACTAGTTCTAGTCCGCCCACCTAGATACCCAGGGTTTCCCCGTGTGCTCAAACAAGCTTCACATTCACATAGTATATTTCTTCCTCATATCGCAGGCCAAACAAGATATCGCACACAAAAGTCACCATTTGCACACCCAAACAATATTTCAAAACTCACGCACGTCAAAAATCCCTTTCTGAAAATATAAATGTCATTACCTAATCATTTCGCAAAAACCCCTTTTTGGAAACACTCAAACAAGAACATAAACAACTTTCACAACCCAGAAAGCATTATTTTTAATAACACAACAAGGGAAAACATCTTTCGTCAACCAAGAACCATACGTAAAGTTTCCAAAAACAATTTCAAAAGGTCACACGACGTTTTCTCTAATCAAGGTTATAAGAAAACACCATTTTCCATAAACAGTACATTTACTAATTTACACATGCCAAAAACATTTCAAAACCCAATTCAACATGTCTTTCGTTACTCAGGAAGAACCATTTAGTGACATTACTATGAAATCCCACAATTGAAACCAAGAAAACACTTTTAATGAAATGCTAGAATTAAACAGTTTGCATTCTCAGCAAATCACCACACTATAAAAACTACTTAATATTATTTTTTAAAATTTAATGAAATTTAATAAAAGGACAAGGAATAAATAAATTCTTAATTTAGAGGCAAGTGCATAGGGAGACCTACCTCAAGATCCAAGCGCGACGGTAAATCGACCTTGGAACCAAGGTGCGATGACACGACGTGTGTCCGAAGCCACGTGATAAAGTCCAACACTCTCGAAACTGAGGCGCGGAGACGGCGGAACCTCGGAACCAAGGCGTAGCGATGGCGCTCTCTCGGAAACGCCCTGCGCGGGTCCTAAAATCCTAAACCTACCAAAAACAAATATAAATTGATGAAGAAAACCCCTGACAAAGCACAAGTAAATGCCAGAGTAATAATAATGTGAAAATAATAATAATAATAATAGTATTATAATAAGCATAACCATAATAATAACAATATCATAACAAAATAATAACTTAATAATATTAACTTGAAAATAATAAAAATAATAATAATCTTAATCTTAATAATATATTAATAATAATAATATAATAATAATAATAACATACTTTAATAACAAGAATGATATAAGAATAATAATTTAGTAAGTATAATAATAATATAACAATAATAACAATAATGATATAAGAAAAATAGTAATAATAGAATAATATCAACATAATAATAATATAATAATAATATAATCACAATAATAATAATATAATGATAATAATAATAACTTAGCATAATTATAATATAATAGTATAATAATAATAATAATAATATAGTAATACAACAATAATATTAATAGAATAATATTAACATAATAATAATATGATAATTAAATAATAATAATTATTATAACAATAATGATAATAATAATAATAATAAGATGTTAATAATTAAAATGATAATAAATATAATAATAATGATAAAATTATTAATCTTATAACATTATTAATAATAATATTAAAAGAACAAAACGTAATAAAATAAAAAAAAGAGAGAAAACCACTTACAGCGCAGGGGGAAAGGGAGCGCGCAGGGGGGGGGGGACGCCGGACGGCAGCGAGGGTGACGGCGGGCGCGCGGAGAGGCCGAGGCGGAGTCGGGAGGCCGGGAAGGCTGCGAGAGGGGCGCGACGGTCGGGGTCGGCGCAAGGCGGGGGAGCAGGGGGGGGGGGGACAGTGTGGCCGGTTGGACGGGGAGGCCGGGACGCCGGTGGTGAGGGGAGGCCGGCTCGAGGGAAGCGGGGGAGGCGCCGGAAGGGAGGTCGCCGGGCAGAGGGCGACGGCCGGAGGGGACGGGAACCGCTGGCCGGTGACGGGGCGATGCAGGGGCGGCCGCCGGACGCCGGAGCGAGCAGGAGGGGCCGGTCGGGAGCAGGGACGGACCAGAGGAGGAGGGCCGGAGGCCGGGCGGCGGCTGGGTGCGGCTGAGAGGAAGGAGGAGGCGCGGCGCGGGGAAGCCGGGACAGCGGGCCAGACGGCGGTGATGGCCGGGACGCCGGCGGGATGCGCCGGAGATGGAGGAGCTGCGGCGGTTCGGTTGAGTTGGAGGTGTCGGATGCAGGCCGCGGTGAGGTCGGGGGAGAGGAGCGGCCGGAAGAGGCTGCAGTTGGGATGGGGAGGCGCCAAAGGCCGGTTTCAGCAAGGGTGTCGGGTTCAGCGAGGGTGAAGAGAGAATGGGGAGAGAGGAGAGAGAGGGAGCGCCGCCAGGGGGGGAAGAAAAGAAAGAAGAAAAGAAAACGGGATTAGGGTTGGGTTCTTGTACATATATATATATAATAATAATAATAATAATAATAATAATAATTATAATAATAATAATAACATTACAATAATAATTTTAATAAGTATAATAATAATAATAGTAAAACATTATAATAATAATAATACTTATAATATTAATAATGATAAAACTTATGTAACAATAATAAAACTTATAATAATAATAAATAATAAATTAGTTAATTCAAGTAATAATTATTTTTTTTGACCAAATATTTAAAATAATAATTATAAAATAATTTAAAGATGTTACACATATATCTATATTTGTACACATATTGATATATACATATACATACATTATTACGCATATATATATATATATAAACGTATATAAACATATATACAATAACGATAACACACATAAAAAGATATTAATAATAAAATACCAACTTAAAAATTATAAAATTTAAAACACCGGGTGAACACACTGTCCCCCGGGCTGAACGCACGGTCACCGCTGACAATGCGGTGACCGCGCACCGGCGCGGAACCGCCAATGCAATTAATCTCCGAAAAAATTTAAATCGGGACCAGAAAGAAGAACAATTACGGACATCCGTGGTCGGGGTGTGACACTATGTGTTTTCTAAATATTGTATAAAAATAAATCTAATTTTACACATCAAAAAAGCTATATTTTTTATATAGCTAGTTTTAACATATTTTGATGAAACATTAATTGTAAAACTAAATTTTGATACATTTATAAATTTTTATTGAAAAAATAAACTAAATGTTTTGAATCATAATATCAAAAATTTAATTTTGTTGATTACTTAGAATTTTTTTTATAAGCTTCATTTTTTGATGAATAATGAAAAATACTATATTTGAATTGAAAAATGGATTTTCATATAAATATTTATAATCATTAATTATATTTAAACAAAATTATGATAATTTCAATTTTTTATTAAATAAATCCAATTTATATCATTCTAACATTTTTCATATTAATGTTTTTTATAAAATGATTTGGAACATTTGATCATTTTAACATTAAAAATCCACTTTATCACCACATCTATGGGATTAATATGAAATTAAATTTAGAAAAATATGTGTTTGGAATTATGAAAAATGGATTAATTATTCTTAATGATATGTTTTAAAATTATTAAATATTACCATATTAATTTTGGACAGTATGAATTGTAAACATTGTAATTTTATTACCATGTTTAAGAGTTAATTGAGTATTTATTTTTAAATATAATATTATAAATATTAAAAAACTATCTTAAAAAATGTTCAACACTATTGGTGGGAGTTTTTTCATAAAATAATAAATGGACTGAATTTATTACCTGTTGGAGCCATATAGATCACATTAATCCCCATAAAGTAATTTATTTTGTGAAAATTCCATCTGGTCCCACAAATGTTTTTAACACGTATAACATGTTTATATGTGGTCAAATAGAATATAACGAAGAAAATAAAATGATTTTCTAAGTGTAAAATATTTATCTTCATCATCAGTATTTGTGTTAATTATTTAGTGAATAAATATTTACCTTAATAGATAGAATAATGATGGTGCATTAATTATTCTATTAATGAAAATATCTAATAAATGATATTAAGAATATTGTAATGAATATAATTTTAAATAACAAATTTTATAGATTAATTTTATGTATTATAATGACATATTAAGGTTTGATTAATTTAATTTCCAATATATCATTTTATATTGATTATTCAAAAGCTTATGTAACGATTAGTGTCAAAATACACAAATATGATATTTTATGAAAATAATATTTTGTGAAATTTTTTAAAAATCCATAAAATAATAAATAAAAAAAATTGTAGGATATATGGTAAATAATATCACTAATTAGAATTATATTGTCCAATTTAAACGTTATGTGTTGAAATTATATCCTTTTAAAGTTAAATCTTTTTTTTTTGTTAAAATAAAAATTGGTTTAATAGGTATTAATAAAAATGATAAGGTTTAACATAACACTATAACTTATATAAAATATATTTTATGATGATATTAATAAATTTTAATATATTATGTTACAATAAATGTTATTTTTTATGTATTTTTACTGATATTAAGGTTATTATAAAATAATATTTTGATAAATTAGAAAAGTACACATCACATAAGTTATAATGGGAAAACTATACATCTCTTTTTTTGACACATTAAATAATATTTTTATTTTAAAACCCCTGTAAAAATATCCATGATACATTATTATATTAATCCAAAAATACTACCCTTGAGAAGCAATCCGTCCAATGAAGTCCTTTGATGTAAACCAAATTGAGATACCCGATGAAGAGGCAACATTTATCGATGAAATTTTTTTGTTTTATTTATTCCATAAAAAAAATTTATTTATCTTCCAGTCTTGTTTAAATAATAACCTAACTATATTAAATATACTAATATTCTTTATTTAATGGTTATGACCTAAAACATCCCACACGTCCATCATTTTATATAGACAATTATCTTTCGTGTGTATAACAGACTATCACCATACGGACCGATGCCATTTGTTTTTACATTAAAACATTTCAAGGATGGAAATAATCATGGAGTTAAAGTAAATATATTATATTTATTATTTTTATAATGTTATTATTATTTTTGAATCACTATATGACACATACCATCCTGATTTTCATTTTTTGGGAATACAGTATCGTCGTTCGTGTGTAAAACAGACTACCACCTTGCGAGGTGATGTGATTCATTCACACATCACATGGAATATAATAATGATTTATTAAATAGGATATGTGACATAAAAATGATTCTAAAATGATAATATATCATAGTATTTCCTTTCTTTTATTCGACCAAGAAAATTTAAACAAAATTCATGCATATGTAAGACCTACCACCTTCTTAAACAATGTATGTTATTTTATACCAATGAAATTTTTTAATCAACATAATTACTTATATACTAATTATATATGATATTAATGTAATTTTGTATCATTATAGAGATTATAGAATCATTTTTTTGGAAGAGTAAAATGAATAAAAAGCCAAAACATGTCTAGAAAACAAAGAAGTTATTACCTGAAACATAATATTAACATGAAATTGTTAACAAGTAAAATAAAGTAATAAATAAATCATCTATGATATGGTATATAAGAATATGGATGTTTTTTAATGGTTGGGGTCAAAGACTCATTTTATTATTAAATAAAATACCTCTTTTTGTCTAGAAAGAGGGAGACACATTACATAGCCTGAAGGCCCAAGGCCATGTGGCTTGAATACAAGGCTTGGAAGCCCATTTTTTTGGCCCAAATGGCCCTTTGGTGAATAGTACTGCTACCATATCCTAGATGCTATAGTACTTGCTACATTTCCTCCCCTACTATATTACCTACTACAGTACGTTTGTCGCTATAGTTTCACTTCCAATACAGTTCCACCACTACTATAGTACTACTTTAGTTCCCTACAACATTACTGCTATAGTACCCTGAAAATTTGTCCCTGCCTAGACCTGATCCTTGTTCTTTTAGGTTACAAGTAGGACCCTTCACCACATGGGTACATGGTCATTGTCATATTGATTTTTTTATTATTTGTAATATTATTATATTTTTTTACAAGAGTTTTGAATGTTTATTAAAGAATTCAAGACATAAGGTAGAGAGGGTTTATTGTCCAATTTTTATTTTTGTGAGAGTTATTCCTTATTTAACACTGATTTTTTATGTTGTGTATATAAAACCCAGGGGTGTAATATCTATTCATTATGATTAAATTTACATATATGTACTTATACATCTGATTATATAACTTCCTTGGGGTTTGAGGAAAAACATTTTGGAAATGTGTATTGTAATATTGTATCAATTTTTTTTCTTAGAGATATATATTCTGTTATGCACCTATATTATTTTACAATGTGTATATACTAATCATTTATTAGTTTTCTAACAAATATCCTTATTTTAATGATATTATATGTTCCATGTAATGTTATTCTCACTTAGAGTATAAATCCTTTTTATTCACAAACCATGTTTTCTGAAAACGTATTCAATTTTTTTAACATGTAATCATTTAATAAAATTAAAGGAAAACCTTTTCAAAGATGTATAAAATGGTTTTAAAATATTTATTTATATTTTTAAGGTTATTATAAATGAAATAAGTATCATATTTTTTTATGATTTAGAAAACGAATTTCTCCAAGGGGTATATATATTCTCTTCAAAAAATGTTATAAAAAAGAGCTTCAAAAAATATTTTCCATATAATATGACCACTATTTATGATAGTAATGCCTTAATAGGGAAATGTTAAAATTGTACAAATCAAATTTATACATAGAAGGGTTTATGTTTTCATTGGAATTTTATTTCTCATAAACATTAATTTGCAATGGGTTATTCTATAAATAAACGTTTATAAAAAAATCATGGGTTCTGATATGATAAATGATTTATGTTCATGTGACACAAATATATATGGTTTTCATTATATTATTGGTGAAACATAAACCCCCTATAATGGATCATTTACTAATGGATAACTAAGGTCATACATATGTTACGTTTGAACATTATTTAATGTTGAAAAATATGTATTTGGACTTGGTTTCCATGACCAAAAAATTATGAATGGATCTGGTTTTATGTCCACATGTTTATGTAAGGGAATGTTTTCATTTCCTTAATTTAATTAGTAAACTTGTTTCTATTTATACATTTTCAATAACATATAATTTTCTGATTCAGTGACACTTCCATGTCTTATTAAAATTTCATGCTCTTATAGATCTTTTATTATCTTATGTTACGTGCCTGATGAAATTCCAATCATTATTCCATAAATCATTAATATGATCTTTGTAATGTAGGTTATGATCTTCAAATGTTATTACCATGTTCTTCTACACCTATCTTCATGTTAATTTTATATATCTATTCTTTTTACCTCTACTGAGCATCTGAACTCATGCTTTATTATATTATAATTACCTAGATTATGAAGAATGGTTTTAGGTAGGATTAGTAAATGGGATGATATTTGTCGGAAACATTGATGATTTTTCACTAGATTAGAATTTTATGTTCCATGTTTTCAAAGGAAAAAACGTTTTACATTCATCGAGAGAGTGTTTTTGTAATGCAATGAATATTAATATAAAAAGTTTGAATATCCATGTATTATAATAAAATTTAGTTATATTTAGTATCCGAGAAATGGTTAATTTGTTATTTGGAAAATGAGATGTGAAAACCATTGTATGTTCCCTATGGTTATGACTAGGATAAAATGATAGCGTTTTTGGTATCGATTGGAAGTAACTAATTATTAATCCTACAATATCATACATTGAAATTTAATATATAATTTATATTGATTATTTGGTTTCATACTATGATATTTTTTGGTCACGCTGTGCATTTTGGTTTTAGTTAATGGATAAAACTAGAAGGAACCAGGTTATCATTTAATATGATGTATAATGTTTGAATTCACATTTAAATGGGATGAAAACTATCGTAAAAGACATTTTGAATATTCTTAATCTATTTTCACATAACATGATGTAAAATTTGAACCTTATTCAACTCTGCAGATCACCTAAGAATAGAATGAAAGAGTATAATATGTGTTAGGGTAGTTGGGACCATGGAGGAAGGAAGGTAAAATTTCTTGCACAAGGAGAATGGGGTATTAAATACCCATGCGGATTCGTTATAAGATCTTGTAAATGTTTTGATTGTGGAAAATAATGAAACAAATTTATCCAATATAATGATAAAATTAAGTGTTTATTTAACACAAGGGAGAATAATATGGGTCTATCCATAATATTATCAATAGATTAATTATATAATTGTGTAACACATAGAAACTATTAAAATATATTTTATTTTGGAAAATTTTGTGATGAAAATCATCAAGGTGGTATAAGTAATTGTTATATAAGGACTATAAATTACATGTGAAAGGGAACAAGTGTTAATGAATAATGTGACAAATATTAGTTGATTATTTGATAAGTAATTATGATGAATGAATTATTTATATATTGTAATTTAAAGTATATTTTATATAAATAATAAAAAATATAAGTATTTTTCTTCATAAATTTTTCATTATATTTTTGAAAAGATATATTGAATGATGCTGATAGACAGAAAATGATATTTAATATTGAGGTTATATTATTGGAGAGAGCATGATTAAGGGAATGAATACCCAAAATATTTTCATGATAATGTATTAATAATGAGAGAAATATATGTTTGTTTTTAGATAGTATTGATGTTCTCGGAAATGATTAATAACATGATGATAAGATTGTAAATGGATAGAGATTCCAGAATTTTTCACTTTATGGTACGAGAAAAGTGTTATATTTTGAAATCGTGCATGTTTTCAGTAAAAAAACATTCAAATTTAGATCATCACATTGTTTCAAAAGAATAAATGATAATTATATTCACATGTTTGGTGGGAGACAATAAAGAGCCACATATTTTTTTGGGGATCAATGATAAGTTTATTTTAAAATTATAGTGACATTTTTTGTTTAATGTCATGGATTATAAAATTTTAAAAGGTTCATAAGGGTATCCATATATGATATTTCTTACCTTGAACTTTTCATGAGGATATAGATATTAATGTATTAATTCACTAAATGATGATTTGTGTGTATTGGATATGTTGTACTAACCATTTTGTTATAATGATAACGGGAGACAAAAGGAATAATTTTTCATACCACTACCTATATTGTAATACACCAGTTCATTGATAATTACAATTTAAACTTCATTTCATTTAGTAAGAGATGAATACAAAATTTATCAAGGCATAAAGAAAGAGTGAGATTGTAATTATGAAGTGAAATGAAGTATTTATATCTTCCGAAATGATGTTTAAAAAGAATTTTATCTTATTATCATAATTTATGGTGATATAAATATCCTTATTCTAACCTATTTGGTATATGATTTTGTGGTCATTAACCTTATCCTGACCATATTATCCATTAAACACTTTTAGTTCTTAAGGATTAGTTTTCACTTCTAAATCCTTTCTTAAAATTTCCAAAAGTTTTTTACCAATTTGGAAAACTAGTTATGAGTTACATTAGAAAACCATTATGTTTCCATAATTCCAATTTTATGTGATGTTTTTTATTTGTATTATTTTGTTTTAAAAGAATGAATTAAAAATTATTACAAATTGGAAGATCTAGACACATTTTGGGGGTGAAATTTACATTAAGGGAGGTAAAATATAACACCGTGATATTTTAATGAAATAAATTTTAAAAATAATTTGAATTCATTTCTGTATTATTTTTTACTATACATAAATTAAATCATTCACTACATGCATCACTGAATTTTCTTGTGTTTCCTACAATATTGAGTTTATACGAAACAACATATTATTATTATAATTATTTAAATAAGAAAATTGTAACCTTACCATTAGAATAGAGGTTATGAATATAATTAACTGAAAAAAAATATTTCTTACACTTGTACATATAATTAATCCTTTGGTGACCAATTAATTTTAAATTTAAATGGATCCATTTTAAAAATAACAAGGAAATCGTTTTCTATAAAACTTTTCAAATGTGCACAAGTGTTTTTTAAACAAATAAAATAAATAATGATAGCTTTTGGATTATGTTAATGTAATATATATATATATATTATCATTCAATAAAAAGTTTAACAATCATCATATGTGTTTTATACACAAGATAGAATAATATATACAAAATTATGCATAAAAACAATATTTTTTTGAATAAGGTTTTTATTCCTATTGATAATGATTTTTTGAAAGAAATTTTTATAATTTAAAAATATTTATTTGAAAAAATAAAATTCCTTTTTTAAAGAGGAATATCAAAATTTAATTTTTTTATTTTATTCAATTATTGATAAGTTTCTTTTTTTGATTAATAGTGATAATCATTCCATTTTCATTGAAAACTGAATATTTATATTATAATAGAATATTCCAAATCAGTCCATTAAATTTCTAATTTTCTATGTAGGGGTGTTTCATGGAAGGTTTTTAGATATTTTTTGGAATATTTAAGTGTAAAAGAATGGCTACAGGAAATAAAAATTGTGAAAATGTATTACATGACATGAAAGTTAGTTTCATAGCTTATCCATGGCCAGTTCACAATGTGTAATTTTTTAGTGTTAAATAATAAATACGTGACACATTTTTTAGGTTGACCCTATAATCCTAGAGTTCCATGATTTGAAAGTGGATTATAGGTCATGTAATTCTCGAATTCTATATAATTTTAAAGGTTTCAACTTCACTGGTTTCCTAAAAACCCTATGTCATGTTGTTCTCCTCTACATTCATTCATTTTATGAAATTATCCATTAAATTTTAGATATTCATTTCAATGAGGATCAATCCTTGGGGTCCCTTCATCAATCAATGGAGAGTTCTCTTCTAGTTCTCACACGTTTCGTTCCATTTTTCTTCTTAGTTCTACTTCACTGGTGTGGTTTGGTTTGGGTTGTGATTTTGGGATCCATTTTGATAGTCATTGGTTATGGTATAGGTTGATCCAAATTTTCTCATAGTATGGTTGTGGGTTTTGGGTATTTATCTTTATCTTGTGATGTACTGGGACATAGAAAATCTTTTTTGGGATTGGGATTACATTCTTTGTCATTATTTGGTATTATTCTGGATAGTTTTACTATTGTTTGTCTAGGGGTTTTGGTTTTTCCATAATTATGAAAATAAATAACAGGTTTGTTGAATTTAAATTCGAAAATGGGGTATCATTTTCATGGTTTTACATATTTGATATTATTTACGATATTTTAAATTTTACATACTTAATTCCCCCTAAAAAATATCCATTAGGGGATTCGTTAACAGTAGATATACGTGTTGTGATTACTTTATTGGTTGTCATTATTTTGATAAAACCCAAGAAATTTAAATCGGATAACGAATAGTATTTGTTTAATAAATTAGTTTCTCTAGGATTTGTATTTGATAGATTAAATCTATAAAATACATTGGAATGTGATAAAATACCATTAGTCAATCTGTAATGAAATTTTGATGTGTTGTGATGTGGGCACATACCAATGGGACATTGATGTGTGATTGTAATGGGGTGTGGGGTGAAATGTGGTTGTTCAGTTGTTCTTGTGGGGTGGTGAGGTGATATTGTTGAGTAGGACTACATTCTTATGATATATGGTTTCTTTGGTCTATATTGTTTGAGTAGTGATGAAATGAAATAATTTTTAGTAAGGCTTAAAATGCAATGGGATGGATTGGTTAATGGAATGGAGATGGTTAATTGATAATTAAATGGTACGTTTAGCGATTAAATGTTGTTTATACTAAATAATGAAATGAATTGGGTGATTAAATGAAATTTTATTTATATTTGAAGTGGGGATTGTGGCTTGATGAGTGGTGTTATGCATTTTGAGGTGGTAGAAAAAGTGACAATAATGTGATTTGGTAGTGTTTTTTGAGAACCCATAGGGGTTTATTGAGTGTTTGATACTATATATATATACAAATATATAATCCTAGTTATTTTTATATGCACCCCACCTAGATTGAGCACTATGTGCTGAACACCAATGTAGTCATGTATGTGGTGTCAGTCCCAACAACCTGGTTGGAGGATGGCTGACTGACCATCCACTCTTCCCTACTCCCTCCTCTAGGTGATTATGCCCCAAGCTTTTTCAGGCGAGTTGTACTATTTTTTTCATAGGTGTTATTGAGATTACAAGTGATGTGGTGTTCTGGGTGTCTTCAAGATGATTTGAGATGTAAGGTAATGTGAGGCAATTTTCTATAGTCTGTGGCCTATTCGTGTGTGGGCTGGATGTATTGTAGTGTGTGGCCCAAGTGTGCGTGGGAGGGATTTAATATGATGTGTGGCATATGTGTGTGTGGGAGGTGTGTGACGTGGTATATTAAGAAGATGTGGGAGTGCTCTGACATCTTATATTGGTGTGTAAGTGTATATAATAAGTGGGAAAGTGATTTCTAGTACCGAATCATTGATGGGATTTACATTATATTATATTAATTGGATTGAATTATTTTTTGAGTGTTCCTTAGTAAGGTTGGAATTGTTAGTATACCATTATTGGTGTCGGCTGGTTATATTTTTTTCTCACAGGTTTATTATTATTTTTCCATTACATTATCACGATATACATTTAGTTTCCTATGTATTATATATTTTACTCAAACCATGTCTATTGATTTTTTTTGGTTTTCGAAGGAATTCGTGGATAGTACTAGGCATTGCTAGGTCAGATCTTAGGATTGTTGCAGTTTTGCTGCTTATTTTTATTTTGTGTATTTACAACAGGATCATTCTACAATATGTTATCTATTTACATATGTATCGTTGAATGAATTTTAGATTATTGATATGATGTAATGGATTTTATAAAAATTTATTCATTCTATATCCCGATCTTTTTTACTAATAGAGGGAAATTCCTCCTATATTGCATGATCTTTATATCCTCAGTTCTAGTCTTCGACCTAGGTCCTATTAAAGGAGGGAATTAGGGGTAATTATCTCCTTTTCATCACTACCAGCCCAAAAGGGGTATCTTGGGAGGGATGGGTTCATGAAAGAGTGGTACCAAAGGTGATGGATGAAAGATATGGTGCAGTTTGGAGTAAGGAATAGTGACAGATGCATGGATTGGTCTGGAATTAGTGTTAGTTGATTTGGGTGCATGGAATATGATTGGGAGGCCATCTAAGACATGGTATTTTAGGCCCCCCATGAACCAATGCACATACTCTATTCTTATTGAAAGAGAAAATGAGACAGGATAGCTTGTAGGGTATAAACCCAGGAGAGGTACATGCATCATGATGACTTGTGTTCTCATTTTAATTGTCTTGTTCGGGAATTTAAAAATGGATAAAATGGATTAAATGCAATATTTTTTATTAATATATATCACAATGAGATTACATACATCTTGGCTTAGGTAATCCTTGTTTTTATTATAGAAAAGACTCATTGTTGTCGTCCAAATGTGGCACAGGTAGTGGTGGTCTAGTAGGATGACTCACTTGATTATGGGAGGGTTGATAAATATGAGGATGTTGATCAGTGGATGACTCACTTGATTAGGGATATGGGCTCTGGCAGAATCAAATTGTTTATCAATGATTCTGAAATCTCTGTTGATGTGTGTGGGAATGTATGAGGGCCGGACTGGCTCCGTTGAGCTGGAGTACACCTCTGTCCACTTTGCAGGCCATTTGGGACTTGGTTGAATTTGAGGGAGGGCTTTGCCTTCGGGAGGGACCATGCTTGCATGGGATCGCCGAGTGGTCCTGCATTGGGTTGGTAGTGTTTTCTTTGCTTGGTCGGGTCTGTTTCTGGTTTTCTGCTTGGGTGTTTTTGTTGTATGCTGAACCTTTCGGTTTCTCACTTTTCCCACAAAAGTGTTTTCTTAATAAAAAAAATAAAATAAAAATATGATGCGTGCAATTCTGATATGGATACAGTGACTTGGCTAGGGTATTTAAAGGTCACTTTTGGATTGATTAGAGAACCTAAAGAGTAGAGGTTACCTTTTCTGTTAGTCATATGTGAGGATCTATCTTTCAGTGGTGGAGGTTGTAACATAGGGAGAACATGGGGAATATGTTTCCTGGGTCAACTTGCATATGTAGTTCAGGGTAGATTTCCATTCATCGAATATGAAGATTGTGAAGAGAAAGAAGACTATTCCTCATCCATAGGTGAGAATTTCAGTGTATAAGTTGGGAATAATTTTCAAGGAACTTATGTGTTTGGCCATAGATATATTCCCAGATGAAGAGTCTCGTTAGAGGCATCTTGAGAAGGCACCCCACCCTTATAACTATTATAATGTTAGTCCATTTATGTTTCCAACATCCCTGTATGTTTAGAAGAATGAATGGGTGATTGATCGGATGCACACGTGAGGATATTTGATGTATGAAGGGAACTAGTAGGGTTCTTTAAGTGGTAGAGTTATTAGTTGGAGGTCTTAAGCCCTAAGACCATTGAAGTTGTGTCTATCCAATAGTCAACCACAACATCTTCCCTTTCACCCACATGGTTTCCATGTATTTTCTTGTGGGTTGGGGGAGATCTTTTTATTCAATGGGGTTTGTGAACATCTTCCTTTCTTGTGCACAGTGGCTTATAGATCTTAGTTTAGTGGAGGTGGACAGGTTCAACACCATCCTCTACATCAGTTTCCAGTGAGGCCGTTTTAACAGTACGAGCAGTAGGTATATGTTCCACCAAGGATATATGGATTAGGTCGAGGCCAAACTAACGATGTTCCTTATGATTAAGTATTGTGACACAATCATGGATTTATAGGTGGTAATCATCACATGGGTAGTGTAGTTGGGCATGGTCAGTTGAATGTAGTAGAGGTAGCATTTCCCGAGGGGAGAGAGACTGTTAGATGTACGATCAATTTTCTAATACTTTGGTTTGTGATATTTTTTATTCGAGAGAATCACACTCCTTTTTTGAACCCACCGTAGCCCATTCTCTAGGACAAGACATAGAGAGGATTTCCATACCCTAGTTGTTTACTACACCAGTCGGAGGCTAGGACTACTTGCTTGATGTTTGTGGGGGTATAGATATATGGTGGGTCATAATCAGTGTCGTTGAGTTTAGCATGGACTTTAATTCCAATGCTTATCTTATTTTGATGGATTTTTATTAGATGACACCTTCTGTGATACAATAGTTAAGGATTTCAATATATTATTTGATGCATAAGGGATCTATTTTTCCTCTTGTGTCACTGTGGTGTGATCCGGTGTTGTTCACAACTGATGAATATAATATTCTGAGGTTGTGCATAAACCACCAATGTTTTGATCAAGTTATAGTTAAAAACAATTACTCTCTTCCAATGATAAGAAATATTATATCCTATAAGATATGGTTAAGTTGGTTTTGTATGATCGATCTACAATCTTGATATAACCAGCTGAGTGTGTAAAAGGTAGATATCTTGAAGACTTTTTTTAGAGGAAGGTACATGCACTTTGATTATATTTTCATTCCATTAAGTGTCATGAACTCAGAAACCATGTTCCTGGGGCTTATTAACTCCATGTTCCATGATTTCTTGGATCCATTTTCCATCATATTCATCAATGATATCTTAACCTACTCTAAGTTAGAGGAGGAGAATGTCAATTAGCTCAGAACACCCTTTCTTGTACTTCGACACCACCATCTCTATTGAAAATTGACCAAGTGTATTTTCTCTACTCAAGGTCCGTTTCCTAGAGTATTTGGTGTCTCATAATGGTGTGGATGTAGAACCATCAAATGTGGAAGTAGTTTTGTTTGTTATCACACAATAATATTTTACAGGTTTGCAATATTCTTGTTCTCATAGGCTATTATCGGAGGGTTGGGCCCAATTTCTTTACAATTGAATTCCCATTGATAGATTTAAAAAGTGAAGAAAAATATTTTTGATAGAGTGATCAGTTATAGGAAGAATCTAGTTACCAAAAAGGGATATTATTTAATTATCTAGTATTAATGATTCTAGATGAGTTTACGTTGTTTTAGGTGTTTTATGATGCTTCCCATTTTGTCTTGGAATGCATACTGATAAAGTAATGGAAAGTGATCTCTTATGTGTCTAAAAATTCATTCCCCCATGAATGTAACTATGTCACCCTTGATCTAGAGGTATAGTCTATTTTTATTGAAATAATATTATAGATACAATATCTAATTGGGGAAAACATTATGGTCTTCATGGATCACAAGAGTTTGGCCGTATTTCATTTCTCAGCATGATCTAAATATATGAAAGTTGTGGGGGATGGAGTTTCATCTGGATTATGGTTTTGATATATCCTATATCATATGAATTGGAAATGTTATGGCGGAATATTTGAGTAGGAATTTGTTTGAGGGTGTTCTTAAAGAGCAGGGCTATCAATTACTACATTTCTCTCCAAATGGAGTTGGGCCTATTCCTAGGGAAACATGTATTACCTCCTGAGTCTGAATGGGATTATCGCATGATATTAGCACTCATTTACACCATAGCTATACTTTCCACCCCCCAAAAGATGGGTAGATAAAACGGAGTATCCAAACATTGGGGGATATGTTATGGGCATGCATCTTATAGTTTGGTCGATCATGGTTTTGAAACATGACATTGTTGTAGTTTTATTATAATAATCGATATCACTTAGTAATAGGCCCAAATACATTTAGGGATTTTTATGTGATACTGTTTTATTTATTATTGTGCAAGATAGAGGTTGTGGAGATAACTATTCTTGGTCCTGATGTGGCATAGATCACAACAGAGAAAGTGGATCTTGTTTGTACATGAATAAAATTATCCCAGGACCAACATATGTCTTATTCTGATTGTAGAAAGAGGGAATTGTTGTTTGAGGTTGGGGACCATGTGTTCTTAAATGTTTTCCCTTGATATCGGTAGTGGAGGTTTGGTATAGGAAATAATATTTCTCCTAGGATTTTTGGGCCATATGAGGTGTTGGGATGAGTTATTGAAGTTGCATAATGGTAAGAATTTCTCACACAGTTGGAGATGCTCCATTATATATTCCACATCTCTCATCTTTTTCAGTATCTTAATTATTACTCCCTTGTCATTGATTGGAGAGAGTTTTATATCAAGAATGACTCTAAATTTGTGGATCACCTAGATGTTATTTAAGATCCACAAGAGAATTCAATATTTTGATAATCCATTTATTTGGTTCTGGTGATGCAGATGAGTGGTGTCCAAGAGGAGAGTAATTGGGAGTGAGAACACAGATGCATGGCTAGTACTCAGAGTTTTTTTAGTTCTTCTTTTCTCTATATTTCCTTGTGAAGTGATGTTCGAGAACATGTTTTTTATTGATTGATCTATTTTCCATGGTATGTGATGTGTGATACTGTCATGACATATGAAATATGGAGGACCCAATTTTTAATCGAGACACATTAACTACGAAGGGATTAAACGTGTGCGAGTGAGTCGGTTTCACCTAAAACAAATATTATTGTGACTTGGTGGATGAAATTCCTAGATTCAAGTGTTAGGAAAAGTGCAGTATTATGGTTATAAAAGGGATTCTTATAAGGCTAGTTTTTTGAGAGGAGGCAGCTTGTGGTTTTGTTATGTGTTTTCTAGCCATTTATACAGGTGTGTTTGGATGGTGGTAAAATTAGTGGTATGATGATATTCTTGAAAGGTATTTCACATGGAGAATTTTCATACACCTTTTATTCAAGGCTCTATTTTCGATTCTTGAGGGAGATAATCATTTGAGCGGTATATTATGTAATGATTTGTTCTTTTGAGTCATTTATGTTGATGGTTTTTAGTTGGGTATGTGTTCAGGGGTGGTTCTATGAGTTTTTGGTCGAAGATGGAGGTGCATCAGAACTATGATAGGAAATAATTATCATTTATGTGTATTACATGACATGAAAGTTAGTTTCATTTTGTATCTAAGGCTGTTTCACAACATGTAATGTTTTGGAGTTAAAAAATAAAAATTTGACACATTTTTGGTAGAACATGGAATCCCAAAGTTACACGATGTGAATGGAGATTACACATTCTGTAATTAAAAATTGCTATGATGTTTTAATGTTTTTATCAAGATATGAATCACCCAAACCCTATTTCTAGTTTCTCTAAATCATTCCAAGAATCCAACAAACATCCCCTTCAGTGTTTGGAGATTCCATTCGATGGGGATCGATCCATGGGCTCTCATCATCGATCTAGTGTGATTTATCCTCTCTTTCTCACCCCTTTCCTTATGTAATTTATTGTTGTTTTGTGGTGGTGGTGTGTTTGGGTGTGGGTTGTGTGGTTATGACATACTTCTATGGTCTTTTTTGTGGTATAGGTTGATCAGTTTTCTCTAGTGGTGGGTTGCGGGTTGTGGTCATTGTTCTTCTCCCTAAGGTGCGCAATGAGTCGTAAAAACTTCTCTAAGGTATGGATTCTCATGTTTAACTTTATGTTATATCATGTGTGAGGATTTTACATATTTTATGTATGGGGTGTGGTTGTTTTGGATTAATCAAAGATCAATAATTTTTTAATTGAACTGAAAGGGGAAAATTGGATTTGAATTTCATGCTTTTACAATATCGATATTTTTTTTGAAATTGTAAATTGTATAGTCTTGATTCCCCACTAAAAATTAGGGTTTCTGGTGGATTTTGTTTTGTTAGATATATGTTATGTAATATATTATTTTGTTCTAATTGTGGTGATATCCCCATAAAAAGGGATGTTGGTTGACATATTTTATTTAGTAAATAAATTTTTTTCCTAGGATAATGATTTGTGTGATAACATCCATAAAATATAGTGGAATGTGATAAAATCTATTTTTGTAAATATATAATGGAACCATGACGTGTTTTGTTGTGTATATGTGCTTGTGGGAAGATGATGTTCGATTAAAATGGGGTTTGGGGTGAAATGTGGTAGTTTGGCCATGATTTTGGGGTGGCAAGGTGAGATTATTGGGGTTGACTTATTGGTTGTGATATATGGTTTATTTATACATGATTCCGAATTTGAGATGGAATAAATTATTGCTTAATAATGTTTTAAATGTAATCGGTTAAATTGGTTAATGGAATGAAATGCATAATGGATAATTATATGGTGGGTTGTGTGAATAAACGTGGATGATGATAAATAATCAAATGAATGGGATGATTAAATGAAATAGTTTGAAAAATGTTAAGTGGTGATTGTGGCATGATGTGTGGTGTTATAAATTTAGAGGTTGAAAAAGAAGTTATGATGTTTTCAGGTTGTTGTTTTCATGAGAACCCAAAGGGTTTTCTTGAGTGTTTGATACAATAAATATATTTATATACTTGTATCTTACTTGTGATTTCTATACGCACCCGAACCACATTGAGAACTATGTTCTGAAAACCCACATAGGCGTGTAGGGATGTCCTTCCCAAAATCCTAATGAGGGGATGGGTGGCTAGCCAACCACTCTTCCCAACTACCTCTTCTTGGTAATGATGGCTCACTCTTCTTCAGGCGACTTGTGTTGTTTTTTCCTAGGTGTCTCCAGGACGAGTGGTGATGTGGTTTCCTATATTTCTTGGGGATGAGTTGATATTTTATGTAATGTTATGTCATGTCATGTTGTGTGAGACTCGGTTGTGTGAGGGTTGTATGTGTGGTGGTGTGTGCCTCAGGATTGTGTGGGTGGGGTGTGATATGGTATATTCAGAATAGGTTGGAACACTATGATGTCTGTCATTGGGGTGAGAGTGTCTAATCAGTAAGAAATTGGTGATGGGAACCCTATTATCAATGTTATTTAAATTTTATTATACTACTTGGATTATGTTTTTTAGTGATCATGACTTGGTGAGGTTGGTATGGTTGGTATACATTTATAGGTGTTGGTTGGATATCCTATTCTCTGACATGTGCATTTGTCTGCTTCCCACACCTGTGCACGAGGGACTTTGGTAGTCCAACTGAGTATATTTATATAATCACCCTACATAAATAATTTTTTTCTAGGTTTCTATGAGGATTTTAAGGACTGTGATTTTCATTTCTAGCTCATACCATGGGACAGTTGTTGCCTTGCTACTTACTTTTTTTGGATATTTACCTTGGGAAAAGTTTTACTATATTTGCTCTATTTACACATGAATCGTGGGATATATTCTGGGTTATTTATATTATGTAATATAATTTCTTATGGTTGATTCATTATATCTCCCTACCTTGTTTACGAATATATAGTAATTCATCCCATATTGTGATATCCTCATACCCCTAATACTAGTCGCCGATCCAGGGCCTATTGGAGGTGGGACTTAGGGGGGGGGGGCATTATCTCCCTTTCTTCATTAGCATCCCAAGTGGGGTATATATGGAGGGAGGGGTCGTGACACAACTAAATAATTTATAATTTTAATATGTATTTTTATTTTTTATGTTAAAATTATATCTTTATTCATTTTCCAGCCCAATGTAGTTCATTGGAATTGTTTCCATATTAAATTTGTAAATAAAAACATTTCAATATTTTGATCAATTTCAATTTTAATATATACATTCTCTCCCCGTATAGGGGATTAATTTTAAGTTAGTTTTATCCATTTATAGATTTTAAATATTGGATATTGTATTTGAGATTTGGTATTATGACGTCCAAATGTTTTAAATAGATCCCTTTTGTTTTTGTAAAGTATTAGTAGTAAATATTGTAATTTTATTATCATTATTAAGGTTCAATCAGGTAATTCAAGTTAAAAATAATATTATAAATAATATATAATTTCTTTAAACCTTTTCCTATATTTTTTGATTTGTTAATATAAACAAGAATTATCCTTTGGCCATATTTATGACCTATTGTATCCACATGGATGACTTTAATCTCCATAAAAAATTTTATTTTATGAAAATAAAAACTTTTCACACTAATGTAATTAATAATTCACACATTTTAAATATGTGTTAACCTAGAAGAAATGTTAGACCACAAATATTATTTGTAAATACAATATATGTATCTTCATCAAGTAATTAATTTTAATTTTATAATGATGAAATAATTACCTTAAAGGTCATCACAATGATAATGTAGTAATTACTAAATTAATGAAAATAACAAATAAATAAAGTCAAAAATATTTGAATAAATATTATTTCAATTCAATAAAGAGAAAGATGAATTTTATAGATTATTATGAAAAGTTCTTGTTTTAATATATATTGTATTCTTGATTTTTATAGTGTCAGTGTAATGACAAGTGTCAAAATTAATAGTAATGATATTTTATGACAATAATATTTTATAAAATTATTAAAAAATATAATAAAATTAAATAATGAAAAAGGGTATGATATATGTTCTAAATTACTACAAATTTACCATTTATGTCCCAATTTTAACATTATATGTAAAAAATATATCCTCTTAATATTAATAATTTGTTACAATTAGTAAAATTGAAGTATGATAACTAAGGGTTAATCAAAATGATAAATCTCAAAATAAAACCAAATAAAGTCTAAAATATATTTAATGATTTTATTATGACATTAAGGTATGTAATATTTGAATCTATTGAATTTTGGAGTTATTTTTATTAATATTTAGGTTATTATAAATTAATCTTTTGAGAAATTTTAAAGGATCTTATCGCCTCAATTATAAATGGGAACATCATCTTCTCATTTATTGACACTTAAAAAAATTACTGGATTAAACCTATAAAAATATCATCCAAACTTTGATCACATAATCATAGAATCATTCATTTTTGAATAAATGTATCCAAAGAATTCCTTTAGTGAAAATAAAAAAAAAGATACCTAAAAAAGGTGTATCTTTAATCAACTAACGTTTTCGTATTAACTCTTCATTAAATCTATTTAATTACTATTTTTATAATATTAATATAATAATATAATTTTATTAAATATAGTTATATTTTTATGTTGCCGTTATGACCTATAATTTCACATTCTCTCATAAAATGGAAAACACAATCATCGTTCGTGTGTTTGACAGACTATCGCCTAATGAAATAATTTCACTCATTCGTCCAATACCACCATTAAATGTTTTTATAAATAATTAATTTATATTATATATATTTTTTATTTTTTATTTTTTTAATTGTTTAGTCCCATATACATTTTTGATTTCCATTTTTTTGGAATACGACAACGTCATTCCTATGTACGATGAACTACCACCTCACTAAGTAATGCAGTTCATTAATTCATTACATGGAATATTGAAGGATATTTTTGAAAAACATATGCTATATATCTAAAAATATGTTATTCTATAATGATCATACATTATTTAATTATATTTCATATAAAGTTACAAGAAAATGAAAACATTTTATATGCGTACATATGACCTACCATCTCCATGAATGATGTATATTATATTTCTACATCTAATATTATTGAATCAAAATAAATACATATAAAATTAATATCTATGATATAAGTATATTGGTTAAAATTTTTTTTATGATGAAAACATTATCATTGTCAGAGGACTGAGAATAATAAGTAATAACATGAACAAAAAAACAAAGCAGTTATTACCCAAAAAATAATATAAATATGAAATCATAATGAAGAGATTAATTTAATGTCATAAGTATTTAATATATTGTGTTACATAGATATGAACATGTCTCTATGGTATTCTTTTATTAAATATATAATAATTATTCATGAGATATTAATTTGTATGACTAAATTCAAAACTGATAGTAATGATGTTTTTAATGTCACTTATATTTATGTATATTTACATATCCATATAATGGTCTCTCTTTCAGGTGGTGTACTACTTGAAAATTACCAAATCGATACGGTAATCGTGTCTCAATTTTCATTATTAGAGATTGAAGTTAGGTTTTGACCCTATATTATTTTATGATGTATATATAATTGAATTTCATATATTTTTAATATATATAAATATTATTATGATATTATAATTTTCATGAAATGTAATTCTCTCTTTTTATTGGGAATTGTTTTTTATTCAATAAACATCATTTCTAAAAAAAATAAAACATGTTTTTAAGTGATATTCTAATATTTTTTAAGGAAAATGATTTCAAATATATTAAAAATGTTTTTAAAATATTTTTTTATTTGATTCCATGTTTTGTTTGACTGATGTTTTTTAATAATTGGTTTATGATTGAACAATTGTTTTCTAAGATAAAAGGGTATTTTCCTCAAACATTGTCTTAAATGAATTTTCCAAATTATTTTTCATCATAGATGAAATATCTTGGTATTAATAATTCCTTATTAGGGATATTATCTAGAGGTAATGTTAAAATCATTTCTATAAAAGGTTTATTTTGTTGGCATGGTATTTTTGAAAAAATGTATTTTCATTGTATTATGATATAATGGAATGTGTATCAAACACATTTCATTTCATTGGTTCGGATATGATGAATTACTTAGGTTCTTATTGGACACATAAGTATTTTTTGAATTTTATGACAAGTGGGACCCTTATTAAGCTCAAATTCATGGGGTAATGATGTATAAATGATGCGATAAATGTGCTATGAAAGAACTTGATTTCTTGTTCACAAATCTATGTGTAGACCTGGATTTTATGACAACATGATTTTTATAAAAGATGATTTCGTGTCCATAAATTTATTTAAGGGTCTAATATCATGTCCTTAACTTATCAAGTAATCTAGAATCTATTTATACATGTTCACAATATTATAAGTTTATGTGTATGGAACAATTCCACATCTTGTCCTAATGTTATTCTCTCATGGATAATGATATTTTATTATCTCATTGTACTTTTATTATGAACTACCACTATTTATCTCAGGAATCATTATTATGATTTTTATAATGCATGGTATGATAATAAAATGTTATTCTCATATAAGTATACCCATGTTTTCAAATTATTATTATATATCTATTATGTTTACCCCTACTGAGAATATTTACTCAGTATTTCTTTTGTTTTCTTTCCCCAGATTATAAATAATGGGTTGATATAGGTGGAATAATGTGGATGATATTTTTGGGAAACATTGAAGATCATTCACAAGAAATGAATTTTGTGTTCCATGTTTCCAAATACAGTAAACTATTAGAGTCCTTAGGTACGTGTTGCTGTAATATAATGTTTTTTAATTTAAAAAATGTTAAATCCATCTATGAAATTTCAGGGTCATCATAGTTATATATGGTATAATGTATCTAGAGGTATCATTATGTTTTAAATGATATATATATATATATATATATAATCCGTAGATACATCATCACTCTTAACCATTATATGTGGTAATGGAAAAATGAATGCCATCAGTTTGTGAGGTGGTAGTTCTTCATACACATGAATGATGAAATCAAAATATATTTGAGGTAAATTGCTGTTGTTGTATGTAATAACTTTATTTTAACAACATCCCATTTTTCGTATGATAATGTGGTCAGTAAATCAGCATGTTTTATTAAAAATTTAATGTGTTGATAAAATAAATAAAATAAAAATTATATTTGAAATTAATTACATATTCATTGAGTGTCCTCCTTTGGTTTCCCAAATGGACATATTAGGTTGGATTTATACCCAAATACATGCATTAAAATTAATGAAAAAGCTTTGAAAATTTATTTGGTCTTGCTGTTTTTTGATCCAAAGATGTTTTATGGAGTGGAGTAGAGAAAAGAGGGTGTGACCATTTATAAGGGATGTGAGTGACCCACCTATAATTTATTGAAAAGATTCAATTATACTAACGTTTTTATAAAAAATAACAATTTTAAAATGGGAAATTAATTATCCTAAAAGTGGAAGCTTCAAAATATGTACAAATAATTTGGATTGGATATATTTTTTGGTCATTTTGACACTTATTTTCTTAGATTGACCCCTCGATAAGTCATTTTCTATGTTAACCGTAGTAATTAATTTATCATTAATTCACTATTATTTCCAGTGATAAATAATTTGGATCATATTAGAAATATTAAATTATTCTAAATAAAAATACTTATTCAAATTTTTTAGAATTTAGTTAAACTATGTGGAAAATTATAATTTTAAATTAATAGCACGGGTTTTAAGGGAAACCAATTTTTTGGGGGAAATGTTCAAAATATTACAATGTTTTTATATTTAATTTTGAAAAGAAAAAACATTAAAAGGACCTAAATTTGAATTCTATAAATATAATTAAACTAATTTTACATTAAAACAAACTTAAAATAAAATTTAACAACATAAATTATGTAAATGAAAAGGCAATTTTCAATTACAATTAAATATTTTTAACTATTAATCCTAAAAATAAAATATTTCAGAAAAATAAAAACAATTAGACTCATATAATTTTTTATTCATAAATCATAAAATTATGTTTATTTATCAATTTTTTTCCAAAATTATTAAATATTAATTTGAAATCAGGAGTGAAATTTAAGATTATACCATCTTCAAGAAAACAACTATTTTTTTCATAAATAATTATATTCCATTTGAATTATTAAAATTTAATTTGTAAAAAATTAATAAACATAATATTAATACATTAATTTATTATTTTTCATAACCTCTAATTTTATATCTTGGTATAATATATTAAAATTTCTTTTTAATTGAGGATGAGTGTTTCAAAAGATATAAAAAAGATTAAATTTAATGAAATATATTTTATTTTTTTATGTTAATTTTTTCACGTTTCATGTTCTATCAGATAATATTTTCTTCTTTTAGGATTCTCAGGTTTTCCAATTTTTTTCGAACCCTAATATCTTCTAATAAAGGCATAAGTTACAAGACAAAAGAGGTATATAAGAGCAGGTAATAATCTTAACAGACTATTTAAAAGTATATTTTTTCTTCTTCCACCTATAAATATATTGTATCCTTCTCAAAATGATGAAACCAATATTATCAAAATACTGAGATGAAATTTTTATGATAGAATAACCATTATCCAAATCCTTTCTATCAAATATGATATGAAATTATCCTTATGGTTTAACTATCTCATCCACATAGTGATAAAATTCATTTTCCATCACTAAATCACATTTATGGATATAAATATATATCTAATAATTATATATAATTTTCTGAAATAATTAAAATTATACAATGTTGAAATATTATTTTAATTTTTCCTCATTTTTAACAATATTAAATCAATATTCATGCATACTACGGACTACCAACTGTTTGAATTGTGTAATCCAATTTTCAAAATCTAATTTCTGTTGATGGATATAAAAATTTATTTAATTAATATATATTTATATTTTGATTAGAACTATTTATATGGTGGATTTATGATCCAAATTCTCGGAGAATGGCCGAGGAAAAAAATGTACATGCAAAACAAAATAATTATTACCTAGAATAGTAATTTTCAAAAATAATTTTTAGTAAATGGGTGATAATGTGTTATAAATAAAAAATTGTTTTATTATAAGAATGAATATGGTAATAATAAACAATCCATATAAATTACATTTATGATATATAAAAATATAAATTTTTATGAATAATTTTTTTCATAATGTTAGGGTTTATTATTACATTCTTATTTACTTTTGGATTATTTATACAGAAATTAAATATAATGAAATAATATTATATATCAAAAAAACTAATGAAATTTCCTATACCATATTAATATAAATAAATTAGAATTATTCTTTTCATTTTCCTGTCTCCAAGTACCCTAATTTCAAGGAGTATCTTTTTATGTAAAACTGATGTTGTATTTCAATTCTGGCGGTAATATTTATTTTTTGGGTCTATATATTCTCTATCATGTTTTCAGAAATTTTATTTATTTATTAAATAAATTATAAAGGAAATTTTTACTAATTATAGAATTTAATTAAATATTTTTAAACATAATATCAATTTCATTTTTTAATGATTTAATTTTTATCAAAGTTGCGAGAAAAATATTTGTTCTAACATATAAATCATGAATGAATGTTTACACCACCATGAATCAACTTTTATTCGAAGCTAAATTTATAGGTTTTTAGGGTCCCATTAAATGTAAATAAATTTCTGAATATTCCATATATTTTTTGATATAAAATAATAAATTTCAAAATTAAAAGTTTATTTTACTCAATAAATATACATGTCATATTTTGGAGACATTTTTTATCTCAGATAACTTTCTTTGATGTCACTTCTACTTCAAGGGGGATATTATATTTTAATATTTTCCATATTATATATCTATCTTCTTTTTGACTATGATGGTAATGTATCTATAATATTTGTTTCCTCTTCCTTCATGTATGCTATAATTAATTGACAAATGATTATTTATCTTACATTATACATAAGAATGAACTATTACATAGGGTCATGTGTGTTAATTATGTACCCCTAATGATTTGGGTGATGATTAAGGTTTTATGAGATAAATGTATATATATTACTTTATAAAAATCCCAAAAAATTCAATATAGTTGGTTATCCAAATAAAAAAGAGGTACTTGGAAGGATTACTAAATCCAAACAAGTGATTAATGTCCGGGTTGGTAGCTTTGAATTTTTATCTCCATGATAGTGAACATTCTAGACTATTTCAACCATTTATAACATGATCTTAAACAAATTTTACGCTCTAAAAAAATTCATTTTTTGTGGATTAATGTTGTCATCCAAGATCTATTCTAGGGTTCATGATATGATATGTGGATTTTTGGGAATGGTTTTCATATTTTATACTCATATTATCATACCATTATATTATTTTTACTCATAAAAAGTATTACATTCTAGTATATCCCTTATTAAAAAAATTAATAATATCTTACCGTTTATTATGTTTCTATTTCCCAAGATATGGATAAAGGATTTCATTACCACATGACTAAAAAAGAAACATGTTGAAATCAACTTAGTGGAAGTTTTTTTGTATATTTTATATATATATTGGTCATGTATCCATGAATAAAAATTATTAATTATTTGTTTTTGTGGAATGGATAACAATGCTATGTAATTAATAGTTATGTAATAAAATTTAAATTCCAGGTTTGTAATTTTTGGGTTTCTAATAGAACATCTCAGTGATATAGAATTGGAACCAATCCAACATACATATTTTTGTGTTGATGAATTAAATATATTGATATAATTTACAATAATGGTAACTAATATTTTTATAGGGATGGATATCATTCATAAATATAAAATATATAATTGCGACTCAAATTATAAATAAAGAACCATTATTTGATAGGATAACCTCCTATGTCGTCACAAATAATCACAAAAATTAAAATAATATTATGTTCATCCTAATAGTGTTCCACCTCTTGAATGTGGATCCATAGATAAATAAACTATATATATGAATTTATATGGAATAAACTCTATAATATTTAAATTTATCCAAGGATTTCCAAAAAAATATTTACATTACTATGAATGATATGTGTCACAATCAATTATATGTTCACTAGTAAATTATATATATAAAAAATAATATAACAGCATATAATGAATATATATATAGAAATGTGATTTCCTTATTTCATTAATCATCTATGTCTCTCTAAAATATAACATTATCCACATTATATTAAATAAATTAATTTTCTCTATAATTGTCCAATAATTCTATCAATTGTTCTATAAAATTAAGGGGAGTGATATTACTACATAGTTATATACAAATATTGATATTTCATGAATGTTATTCAATGTATGAATATACTGTTTATATTATATGTCATTTCCTTTATGAAGAAATTATAAGAAATTTGGAAATTGGTCCATTCATCCAATAACATTTATCCACGGTTATTACTATATCCATCATTATATGTGTCAAATGACTTTTTAATTTTCTATATTTCTTCAAAAAAAAATTGCAATTATAAAATCTAGACCTAAATTAAAGAGTAAATTACATGGATATACTTCATTCTAATGTTATGGATCTTTTACTCATGCTTAACATGTTAAAACGTTTCACTTCTTTATTCTTCCTTAAGTATTCAGAAATGATTTATATTAATATTTACTAATATCCAATGGTTGATAACCAATGTGTGAGTAATATTTTCAAATGATAGAAAATTAGTGAATTGATTTTTAAAATAAATTTTTTTATTATCAGTCCAACTATATGGGGTCAAAAAAATATTATTCAATTATTATTCTCTTTATAATTAGATAATATTCGAAAAATTCATCATTTAAATTATCAAATACTTTATTTTATCCTCAAAACATCATTCATATTTTCAAAACTAATTAATGTTATATTTGACCTATTTTTCACCAATAAGAAATGTTAGTCATCATTTATTTTCATCAATTGATTATTTTCCTATGGTGAGGGATGATCTTCCATATATGATTATTCAATAAACATATTCAATTATATAAAAAGTAATAAAGATTGTTAGTAATAATTTTTTTTACAAATATATGATTTTGAAATACATGAATCAGTTGTGGTATTTAATAAATTATTTATAGTTTTTATGTATAACTATTGTAGGAATTTTTATTGGTATCCCACCATTAGGGAGAAAATTAGAGTCATTATTCTCATACTATAACCCCTATTATATAAATATTTTCCATTAAAAAATATAATTTAGTTCAAGGGATAAAAATTATTCATAGATATTTAGTTGATATATTTTCTTATAATTAAAAATTGTAAGAAAAAAATCATATATTGATAGAATACTCTTGTAAAAAACCATTTAATGAATGAATAAATCCTAACAATCTTTATTAAAATTACATAATATTGTAGTTATATTCATTTTAAATTTATTAAATGATTCTTAACATAAAAAAGAAAATGGTTTTATTAAACACATTTTTATATAATATAATTTAATATTTAAGTTTTAAAATTAGATAATTTCAATTTAAAAAAAATAATTCTATTTTTAATTTTAATGTTCAAAATACTCTATGGAATAATTTTTTATAATATTTGGAAAAATATTTAATTTCCAAGGAATTGAAAAATATAATAAATTTTATTGAAAAAAATATTTTTTAATGTGTTTAAAAATTAAAGATATATTTATTATTCACCGTCAATTTAAATTATTTACTTGTTAACTTTTTTAAAAAACTAATAATAATTTTAATGTATTTTATTTCTGAATTTAGTGTAAAAATATTTTATTTTTTAAAATGTACATTTACTAAAACCCTATTTCATTATATTTAACCGGTTTAATTTTAAACTCAATTATAAATATTCAATATTTTGATTTTTTAAAAATTTATTCTCTATTTGGTATTAGTGAGTATAAATTTTATAAATATGACCATTATTTGGTAAATGTTAATAGTAAACATAGTAATTTTATCACCACTATATAGGGTAAATCGGTTAATTTATGTTAAAAATAATAAGAACAATTTAATTACCCAAAAAATTACATAAATAGTATTTTATGACTATATGTCAACGATAATAATATGAAGTTATAATCTATGACATTTTGGAGAAACATTGATTCAATTAAGAAAGTTATAATATTTTATTTAATGAAAAGTATGAGATGTCACACTCTTGTTTTTAATAATTATAATATTATTAATATGGTTTTGTCTATAATATATTTATAATAAAAATAATTTCCTAAAATATAAAATATTTTTATTTTTAGGGTAATATATTTTAAATTTTTATAGAATAAATTATTACCATAACTTATTTCACAACACTAATGTAATTATTATTTAATTAATAGAGAAATAAATTGAATAATAATAATAAAATGAAATGAAATATAATTTGGCACAATGAATTAAATAATTCTCATTTAATATGTTATCATCACAATATAGGGATATTTGAAAATAATTGTTTTAAATTATAAGTGTTAAATTGATATTATAAATTTTAATGTAGCGAATAATACTACAAATTGATATTATGGATATTTTATAGTAAAAAAAATTTTATTAAATAATATAAAGTTAATCAAAAAAATAAATTTGGAATATATATGTATATCTTTTAAAATATAAAACACGGTCAAAATATGTTTATTTTTTAATTTTATTGTAAATATATTACCCCTCAATGAGTAAAAATCCATGTTTTTATGATTAGAGTTAATGGGGTAAAAACATACTTATAAGGGTATAAATATAGTCAAAAAATTTTAAATATTATATTTTAATAGGGGGTTTATAACTATAAAAATATTTGCTAATAAATAAATCACTTTGGATAAATTTTTAAATGAACGGTATTTTATATTAATTTCATTTTTTTAAAATTCTTAGAGTTCCCCTCCCCTCATTTATAAAAGGGAACTTCTTCATCTCATTTATTTGCACATAAAAACCATTTATGTTATTCCAATTCCTTCTGTAATTAATTTATATATTCCCTAAAATATTTTTATAGGTTATGGTTTAGGAATAAAACCAATATTAGTGGGATTATCGGTTTATAAAAAATATATTTTTCAAAGAAGTTCCATTGATTTATCTACATGTTTTGTATAGTTTATTCATCCTCATAAATAAATCCTTCTTCAACCATAATTAAATAATAACTAAAAATTACTTGATATAATTATATCTAATTATGTTAGATTAATTAAATATATGCATCCCCTCCTCTATCAAATGGGAAAAGAATTCATCAATCTTGTTTTTGGTTGACTACCGCCTCACAAGACCAATGTAATTAATTTTCAATCATCATCTCCCAATACAAGTTCCAATAATGGAAATAATTCATATATAGGATATTAATAAATATATTAAATATATTAAATGATAATATATCAATTAAATTCATAACATCTCATGCAGAAAAAAATGATGACATTGTTGGCGCATAAATGTGGACTACATACTTCACGAAGTGTTGTGATTCATTTTTCATAACCACAAACAATTAATGATAAATATGTGTATATTTAAACAACTAATATTATTTTTAATATATTATTATCATTACAAAAATATAAAATCTTACTATAATTCTTTCCATAATGTTTATAAAAATGGAAATTTTATACATACAGTCTACCATCTCAAAGATTGGAACATAGTCCATTTTCCAGAACCGTATTTCATGGTTGGATTTCAATTTATAATTAATTGTTAAAATTAATAATATTTTCAGGAATATTACTTGAGAGACTATGTAAATCTTGTATCCTTGAAAATTGTCAACCTAAAATATTCATTGTGGACTTATGAACTGAATAACATCAAAATGTCTATTATAAACATGAGTGATTAAATAATTTGAAATAACCTAGAAATAAGTAATTTTAAAGGAATTATAAAAATAAATTTTTTTCATAATATAGTATGAAATTATAAAATATTTTTTATTCATGAAATTAATGAACAAATGTGATGATTCAGAAAAAATGTAATATATTATAGTTTAAAAATTACCTTTTGAAAGTATCCCTTAAAAGGGTCCTTTTATTTCATATCAATTTTTTTTGAAAATGTTTTTATTAAAAAAATTAATATCACTACATGAGTAGTAAATTTATTGTTTACTATGTTTGACTTTTTAAAAAATAGTTTTAAAGGAATATATTTATCATTTTCCAAATGAGGTACTTTGTCAACTTTTCAAGAAAAATAAGGAAGTAATGTATTCTAACTTATATGGAATGACCATATATTTCCAATATCATGATTCTTTATTTATATGAAGTTTCCATTACAATTTTTCAAGTTTTTTTAAATAAAATTGTTTTTTATGATGCGTATATATTATTTTTATTTTCATTGTAAATTTTTAATGAAAATGTTATTTTGATATCCAAATGTGATTTTGTATTAAAGTGTTTTTAAAAGGGGTTTTTTATGAAAATGTTTAGGCATTAAATATCATATTTAAGATATTATACATTACTATTATATAAAAAATGTTTGAACCAGATATAGTTTATACAAAGTGTTGATCCCCATTATAGATCATTGGTGAGCACAATAAAGCTTATACGAATGGTTGATCCTCATTATCAGTCATGAATAATTGATGAGAATGATATAAGATATATAATGGATGAGAGACATTATATCTCTCCAATTTATTGTTTAATGATCATGTTCTTAAATGAAATATAATGGATTTTAGTCATATGTTCATTTTAATTTCATTGGTTTTGAATGTGTTTAAATAATGAGATGTTATAACTGTAAAAACAGATTTTAATTGATTACTATTTATTTTGATGGTTTTCATTTAGAACAAAACTGTGTTTTTTTCATATATAAATGTTTTATCTAATTCAATGAATAAAAATAGATGATAAATTTAATCATTCCATGGATTTTCATATTTTTCACTCGAGTAGTGGATTTAAAATTTTTATGCTTCTTATTGAGTTTTTTGTGCCCATGCAACATTTTTAAAATATTTATCATGTTTCAAGGATGGGTGAGGAAAAGGAAAAATATTTTTTTAAAATTGTAAATATTTATCATGAAAAGAACGAATATTTTATTTCCAAAAAAATTTTTTGGTAAATTTTTATCAGAAGTTGTAAAGTATTTTTGGAAAGCTGTATGATTAAGATAAACAGAATTCTCTGGGAATGAATTTGAGAAATAAAGTTTGAATTATTTTTTGAATCGTATATGATAATTTTGTCTCTTTATGTTAATTAATGTTATTTATATAAAGGAATATAATGTCATAGATATTATTTTATTTGGGAAAATAATTTTTTTATGAAACCTTATGACTCAGTGAATTTAATTTTTAGAGAAATGTAAAAAACTTTCTTCGATGAAAATTTGATCAAATACTTATGGTAATTTGGATTCTATATTAGTATTGAATATTTTTGAGTAATTTTAAGGAATCTTTTTTATGGAATGATATATTTTTAATTTGGGATATTACCATTGAAATTTAGAAATTTGGTTTTTTTTCTTGGTTTAAATGTTTATTCATTTCTTTAATTCAAATTTATTATACCCACCATTTAGGTTTTGGTTAATGTTTAATAAGAGGATGAATACATTTTTATTCTGTTTTGGATTATTTTATCTATATAATTTTATTCTAGTGCATGAGTAATGGAAAAATTCTTATTGGATACGCATCATTTGGATAAAAATATGAGACTTTGGTGGAAATTGATTAACGGATAAAATTAAAATTTTCAAGAATATCTCTATATGTTATTAGTATAGAAAATAAAATAATTCCTCATTTATAGGAAAATATTTCTTAGAAAAAATTTAAATTATTTACTATTATAATGATAAATCGATGGCCACTTAACCCATTACAGATTTCTTTTTTGTCATGGGAAAATTTTTCATGAACTTGTTCTCTATCAATCTATATTAGTACATTAGAATTAGATTTTCTCTTCAATTTCCTAGGTTTCTACATTTTTCCTAGTATGTTTTATTAAATAAGTCCTTCAAACTTACAAGTCATTTTATAAGGTGGATGTTTTTTTGATCCCTTTTATGATATGGATTTTCAAGAGATATATTTTTAATAGTAAAAACATGGTTACCAAGACTGAGTAAATAATTTCTAGGTAGAAATTTCCAAGGGGGAGGTAATGTAGCATCTCAAATAATTATAAAATAAATCATTTAATATTTATCTATATTCCTTATTTATGTAAATATATTATTTATAATTATATTATTTTTTTCTTAAAATCATTATTTAAATGTTTTATTAAACATAATTAATATGAGATATAAATTATGTTAAAATTATAAATTTATTCAATTTAACTTAAAAACTGAATTTACCTTTTAAATTCAGCATGTAAAAATTATCATCGAATGATATATATTGAATCTTCTGAAAATCATTATTTTTCATGGAATTGAGAAAATTATTAATCTTCCATGAAAAAAATATTTTATTTTTATGAATTTTAAATTTAATTTTTTTATTATACATAAAACATTATTTTACAAAAAAAATATTATTATATTTGTATGTAAAATAATTTAGTTATTGGTTTTAAATGAATTTTATACTTGGATTTGGTATGAATATATCTTATTTTTTTAAATAGTATTTTACCAAAAACAATGTTGATCGTTGGGTTATTCTAGATTAATTTTAAATTAAATTCATCAAATTATCTATTTGGAATATTCCAAAATTTATTCCATACTTGTAATTAGTGGGTCAAAATTTAGTAAATAATTCCTTTTTTCCTTAATAAATATGATAGTATTTTTAACGAAATATTCTTTACATACATGGAAATTAAATTTCTTTTGTATAATGTTTAATAAATTAAAAAATATAAATTCCCTAAGACTGTATTAGTTTAGTGTCTTTTTAAACTCTGAACATAATCTTCTAAATTCATGAAAGATATTCAACATCTCCCATAAAGATATTACTCTTTTATTTCCCTACCTAAAACCATTATTTATATCCTACGGAAAATAATAAATTAATATTTTGACCTCAAATGCTCAATAAAGGTAAAATGGAGAACATAAACCAAACCATAAACATTTGAATGTAAAAACATGAACATAATGTTTAAACATAAAAATCATAAGTCGTGAAATAAAGAATGGATGAAGTTAAGTCATAGATCATGATAGAACATTAACCATGATAGAATAGCATTGAAATTAAAGATGTATTTATTTCAACCTAACAACCACATAATATGACTTCCATATTAGCCACAATATTGCTGCAAATACCATCATAGTGGACAAAGTCTATTACTCAGTCGGGTTTACATGTCGTTCCATCTAGGTATTACTGAACTGTATTTACTTTAGGATCTAGTCATGTATATCTCAAGAGATATAAATAATTACCCAATTCATTATTTTTAGATATATATGCCACTAATCTCATAATTAAATCATTCTTACATGTTCACAATAACATAAATCAAAACAAAACCCAAAAAAATATAAGGGCTTTTCATAAACAACATTTCATCATAACATAATCCATATAAAGTAACATTGAATCATTTAAATAGTCAATATATAGTAATAATGTGGATATAAACATAAAAATATTTAAATAGATTCATCTTAGATGTAATATAATTATGATAAACAACTATAACTTTGTACTTGAGGAAAATATCCTTTCTTCTTCAATAACGTTTTCATTTATAATAATAACAAGAAATTTTAAAAGAAAAGAATTTATTTTAATATAATATTTAAATTGATTAGTGTATAATTAAAGGAAATAATGAATTATGTAGATATTAAAAACAGTTCATGCCATATATGTTAAAAAATACAATCTCCTCGTACTTTTTTCTGAAAAAGTCTAAAAAGTACCTCGTATGGTAAAAAAAGAAAGATTCCTTCCATACCACGTAGTAAAAGTAAAAAAATGTAATAATGACTCTAAATATAAATAAAATAATATTAAAAATTTTATGAATGTTTTTAGAAAACATGGAAATGGATGATAAATATATCCCCAGTAAATACTTATGAATAAACAATCTCTGATAAAAATGAGTTTGTAAAATTACTGCTTACTTTAGGTTTGATTTCATCAGTATGTGTTTGAAACTCTTGTATAGTGGGTCCAATCATGTTATTAAATTGAAAATAAAACTAAAATAATATTTATGATATCATATATGGTTTACATATGACTTTATATTATTGGTATATTTGTCAATTCCATGTTAAAGCAGCGTTGTGGGTAATAATCGTTTAATTTATCTTATGTGTTTTGACGAGCTATTAATTATATTATTACAGAGATCTTGATTTACATACTTAAAATTTTCAAAAATTATTTATATATCATATATATTCAGAATATATATATATATAAAATAGATAAATGAAATGGAATAGACAGTTCATAGAGACCGTAGGTTGTACATAGGCATGAACGATGTTTTTATTTCCTTGTTGAATTGAGTGGAAGTAATTAAATGATATATATATATATATATATATCCATTAGAATTACTATGTAATATATTTAATGAATATTTATTAAATATACTTTATAATCATTCTTGAATGGTTAACATGGAGAATGAATCCCATTGTGTTGTGGAGATCGTAAGTCATGCGTACTCACAAACGACAATATCATTCCCATAATTGATGAATGGTATTTATGTGGATGATTTATAATATATAATAATTAGTATAATGTTATAATTATAATATATAGTTTTTACTTCCACCATTATACCCATCCAACTAAGGTGTTGGTGAAAACCATATTATACCACGGTGTAGAGATGGTAAGTCATACACATGCACGCGCGATGATTTATTTTTTTTAGGATGTACCGAAGGTGGAAAAGATTTTTTTTCATATATATAATAAAATATAAGTATTTTTGTGATACTTACGTTATTAATTTATAATTAATAGACTAATTAAGTGTATGTAGATGAATAATGAAATTTGAAGGAGTCGGTAGAAGAGATTACCTCTTCCTCAACGCGCCTCCTTTAAATTTCTTATATGGGCACTAGAGTTGGTATTTTGAGAATACCAAAACCTCTAAAATGTAACTTGAGAAGTGAATAATAAAAATCGGGTTAGGATGGAGAAGAATTAATGCTCAAAATAGACTCAAGAGAAGAGGGATGGGATTCCCTTTTATAAGAGTCGCGAGGGGCACTTTTGGAAACTCTCAAAATATAAATTCCATTTTGATTTCCAATGCTCACAAACTAATTTAATTCAAATATAGGATGATTATGGTACAAATAACTACCATAAAATAATTTTTAGATAGGTTTTTAATATTTTTGTATCCTTATCTTATTAGTTTAACCCATATTTTACCCTTTTAATCATACAATGATATCATGTTATTTACACATTATGGGATAATGTAATTACCATATCATGTAAAAAGACAGATAAAAATTAATTTATGAAATATTTGTACTTTTATTAATCATTTGGATGAATTTTATATTTTTTGGAATTTAATAACATTTAATTAACTATTTTATGTTTTACGTTTTGAAATAGGTCAATTTTGGACACTATTTATACATGACTTTTATTAAAATTTATAAGAACCTAATTGATTAGAACCAGAGAAATTAACTAAAATATAATATGTCAATATAATCTATAAAAAATTTTGATGGCATAAAAATAAAATTACATTTATTTTAATATTTATAATATCATTTATTTGAATCCATTTTTAATGAAGCAATCATTGCATCATCATTGTGTCATGATTAAATTTATGTACATAATGTCTAAATTTTATAAATAAAATATCATGATATATGACATATTTTTAAATTAATAATGAATATTTATAGTCAAAGATATCTATTATATAACCACATATAAAATTCTTTCTTGTAAAAGATACATGTTTTTGTTCTATTATCATTATAATGAATTAATTAATATAAATTTTCATCTTCACATCCATGTGGCTCTATGGGGTCCCAAAATAGACTAATGGATACCCATTGGTTGACATATCTCATCCAATAGTATTATGACATGTCATAGGGTAGTTTAATATTAATATAATATTAGGTGTTTACCCTTATTTTCCAGATTTACCCTTTAACCAAGATAAATGCCATAATTTCTGAAGTTACTATTCATATTGTATCAAAATAAAATATTCATATTTACACATTTTGGACCTCTTGATTCAAAATATGGAATCCATTTTTATGAATTCAAAATACATAAGTTCCATTAATTAATTTAAAATTAGTCTCCACTATCAAAACCCAAAAAGTATGTTTATAAGAACTATCAATGAATTGAGATGTGTTTATGTCCAATTTTAGTGGGAAATTACATATAATGACCAAAATTGGATTAAATGTTAACAAAGTTATAAGGATCCATCCTTAAATATTACATAATCTTGAATTAAATGGATAATTCACATTGAGGATCTTTTCTGGTTTAGAGTTTTGGAGAAATAGGTTATAACATTTACATAAAAACATGAATATTATAGGTAGGAAATTCTACCTAGAATCCATTTTTTCATAAGATAAAAACTCTTGAAAAAAAGAGTCATGTCTAGTTCCATGTTTTAGATAGCATGGCCTTTCCTTGATCCCATCCTTGACCCTTATTAATCTTTAATTCCCGTATAAAATATTTGAAAAACTTGGGATGAGCATAAAAATCTAAGTAAGGGATATAAAATAAGGAATGAAAACATTATCCCATCAATAAATACAAAACAATGAAACCATACAATTCAATCATAACATACCTCATGAAATGAAAAGTTTTATGAATAACACAAAAAAAATCAAAAATCAAAAAGGTAACTTGTGGAATCCATATCAATCTTAAATTATAGCTATCACAGCTACATAAAGAGTCATATTTGGAATAACCATTATAGTATATTCCCTAAATATCTTATGAGGAACATTCTGGTTTACCTCCGTCATGTTACCCAATACATTGGAGGTCTATCTCCGGATCACCCACCCTAGGTTTATCACTGAACCAACCATATATATAAACAATGCCCAATAACCATAACATATTCATAAACCATAAAACAAACATAATATAAATATAACATTTCCACATTGAAATCACAATATATCATTTCAAAATATTGAAAAATCAATTATTTTATCAAACCATTTTCAAATCCATTTAAAATATTAAATAAAGAGATTTTTTAATCAAAGTGTCTCATACCACTTTGAATCTTTTGAAAGAAATTTAAATTTCACAACATTAATATCTATATGAATAAATCCCTAAAAATATTTTTAAAACATGGACATTGATGTGAATGATTTGGAAGAATAAAACTTCAAAACATTTCGAACGATATTCTAGTTAAAGAGTTCTTGGATATCAACAATGATGTCTTAATGGAAATGTAAATTGAGATGAAATCCCGTATAAATAAAGTATCCTATGATTAAGGATAAATCAATTACATAATTATGTGTGAAAAATATAAACACACCCAATATAAGAGGATATTATGTGTAAGACAATAATAGGTTATTCACACATATTCATAGCGTTGCATAATCAAGAAGTAGATGTTTAACCCAAAAAATGAAATTGTGTTAAGAAGTTTTCTTATAGAGATTAGATAGCCTAACGACGACACATTGAAATTTAGAAAATATATTGGTGAGAGAGAAAAGGATATCTCATCACTTGTACATAAAATTTACATCAATAATGATATAGAATAACATATCCCAATATAATAAGATAAAAATTAAAAGACATAACTAAAAAGTCTTCTAAAAAGAGGAGGGTTAAAGGTTCCCTTACCATTTTGGTAAATTAAGAAAAATTCACCCCGGGAATGAAATACCACACAATGAATATGTAAATATCCACAAATAATAGTATATTACACAAATAATACAATCACGGGTAGTACATCCACCACACAAAAGGAAATAGTGGAAAATATAGCATGAATCTCATGGGAATAAAAAATGAGGTGAACAAACCATACCACGTTGTAATCAATCGAGTCGTATGATCCAAAGTTAATAACCACCAAATAAATCATAGAATACCATGAATATAAATATAATCATGAAAATATATATCAAATATAAGTACAAAATACACCACATGAAATAAATAAGTGGTGAACAATGGAAATCTCATGGAATTAAAAGTGACATAAGAAATCCCTTACCTCATGTCCGACTTGACTCGATCGTTCATTAATCTCCTGAATAATAAACTAAAGTTAATTTCTACTGGCATAAGAAAATTATTAAAGTTTATTATTCCTTTTATATCATTTATTACCATGATATAAACATTATGTAATCATTTATGTTATTAACAGTTTTTTCGTCGATATTTGGTACTTAAGTTAAAAAATGAACAACTTATAATCACAAGTTATCCATGTAGTCAACATTAAATTATCCCCAGAATGATATTAATGATTCAGATATCATATAAATCATATATATCAATATTATATATGTATTTATAATAGTACATAACATTTGTAGATAAGAAATAAAATACATTGTTCAAGAAGACGGTAATTTGTACGTACGCATGGACGCTACTTTCATTTCTATTTCATAATTTAATGGAAATAAAATATAATGATTCATTGTTAAATTATAATAATAGTATAATATTATATATAATATCATTAACTCTATCTTTTATACATCCCATATATGGAATTAGAGAGTTATATAACTTTGAGGGGGCGGTAGTCCGCACTTCCTAAAATGAAATTATCACGTTTACCCATTATGAAAACTATACAAGAATTATATAAAACAAAAATACAGAATAATAAAGAAAAAATTAAAATAATATATATCATATATAAATATAGTTTCATAATAATGGCCACCATGAGAGGTGGTAGGAGTTAATTGAACAATCATCGTTTCGTGAGGCGTTATTTTTCCATCCACATGAACATTATGTTCTTTACCCATTAGATGGAGGTGTGTGTAAGTGTAGCTAGAATCCTTCTCATAAAAGAATCCTAGTATATTGTGGATACTTGTTTCGTTATAAAATAAATAAATAAAAAGAGTTTATGGGGATTTTAGAAGTTAAATAAAACAAAATAACTTAAAAGAAGACATTTCCTTTAATTCGGGTAACTCACTTTGGTTTGAAAAAAAATAGTTTCTTGATGTGCTTTCTGTCTAAGGTAAAGCTTCATGAATGAATAAAGGGATATTGGGAGATTATTGGAGTAGAGTTTCTATTAGCCAAAGGCTTGAGAAGTGTGATAAATGGATAGGATGTGAGGCCTTTTTATAAGGTAGAGGATGAGCTCTTTAGGAAAGTTTGAAACAATTATTTTATTATAAACTCATCTTCAATTTCAAATGGACAAATAATGATTAAAGTATAAGTTAAGATGAATCATAATCTAAATAAAATCATCTAATAAGAATTGGAATGTTTTTGGATATTTTTTTAATATTTATAAACTTATTTATTTAAATCATTTATTAAGGAGGTAAATATTGCATCATTATTGTGTCATAAATAATTTAATTTATATGATGTCCAAGAATTATAAACAAAATACCATGATGTGGTAAATCATTTTATATTTCCAAATAATATTTATAGTCTAATATATAACTTATATAACCCTATGTAAAAATTTATTTACTAATAGATATTGTTTTATGTCATTTTTGTCTTTACTTTAAATTAATTAATATAAAGTGTCATTATTACTCCCATGTGGCTCCTTGGGGTCCCATATTCAGCCCAAGGATGCCCATGGTCGTATATATATCATCCAATAGGATTATGACACATGTTAGAGTAATTTAATATTATTATAATACTATATTTTGCCCTTATTTTCTATATTTACACATTAATCATGTTAAATACAATATTTACTGAAGTAAATATTAAAAATGACTGAAAATAAAAGATACTTATTTACAAAATTTGGACCTAATTATTTCAAATATGGAATCTAATATTCAAAATTAAAAACATATAAGTGGTAGAAATTAATTTAAAATTAATTCCCGCTGTCAAAAAAAATCGTGTTTTTATGAAATAATAACTGTCAAAAGATTGAAACTTGTTTATATCCAATTTCAAAGTGAAATTAATTCCAATGTACAAAATTAGATTAAATGGTTAAAATATATTATAATTAAATTTTATAACCAATTAAAAATATAATCTATCCATTTAAATAAATTATATTAAATGCCACTTTTGAATTAAAATAGAGTTTTTTCACTATTCATTAAAAAATTCACTTTATCGAAAAAATAAAAAAATTACCCAAATTAAATTTTGAAGTCCGGAATCTAAATATTAATTTTATTTTGTCTAATAAAACATAGAAAAATGAAAAAAATAGATTTAATGAGGGTTCTCCCTCAAAAGGCGGTAAATCGACATTTTAAAAAATATTAGAGTATTTATGCTTAGATTTATTTATGTTTTTAGCCTCTATATTTTATTGGATAAATGTAAAAAATTTAACAAACATGTATAATAATATTTTTGTTAGTTCTATTTATTCCCACCATTATAACAGAAAGGTGTTAACTACCATTTTACATAATAATATTATATTATTAGTGTCCAACGTAAGATTTCAAAGAAACCCGCTGTTGCATATCAGGTACGCCATCGAACATAGCGTCCCATTTAAAATAAAATTAATATTTAATTATTAAATATTAATAAATATGAAAAAAATTATGTTCTCTATTTACCTGTGATGTTGCAACCTACCCCCCTTTTGGTAATTATGTCCTCGCAATTTTAAAACTGGGCTAGGAAACATCATTTAATGTCTCACATCGGAAAAAGCATCAATAAAACTATCACTTTAAAAGAAATAAAAAGAAATAAAAACATTACCTAGAATAACATATACTAGGATTCCATGTTGAAAAAATGGATATGGAAGAGAAAACAACGATCATGTTTTGATGGAGAGTGATATAAAACATGGTGAGGAGAAATTTAACCAGTATAAAATCACAAACTTGTGATGTGTTAAGCGATCCTTGATAACCCAGTAAGAAACGTTGACTGAAAACATTTTTTTTATGTTCCTTTTCATAATTTTTGGAATTCATTTACTACATAGAATAAGAACATAATAAAATATACTTATCTTCAAGATGAGTTTCATCCTTTAGTATGTTTCTTCCAAAAACTAATCTTTTCACCAAACAATGATTATTCAAAAAGACTTGGTCACATAAAAAGAAAAAGAATCATCTCCTAGAGAATCAAATCATCCAAAAAATAAGAACTAAAAATTTCCTTGTCTTTATACATCAACTAAAAAGAAAATCGTTAGTATGAAATCATATAATCCCCACAAAAGGGAAATCCTTTATAACAAAAAGTACCAAAAGTTCAAGAAATACCATTCAAAACATAATTGCCCGTAAAATCCTTCAAAATAATCCAAACTAAAATTGAAACCCAAAACATAGAAGGATTTAATCACATAGTCTTCCACAGTAAATATTAACATTTAACTCCAAAAACATAGACTACACTTAAAGTCTCATTCTAAAGAATAATAATCCAAATCACATATTCTCTATGATAGGTTAATCATTTCCATAAATAACCCAAATAACTATATGTCCACAAAAAATATTCTTACAAAATAAAATTCCACAATTACTCCATAATTGAAATCCCTAAGTATTATATTTTCCATAGTCATATAGTGTTTTACCCAAAATAGAAAACATGTTCCAAAATAACAATTTTTAATTGATCACCAAAGCATTTTCCTATATTAAGGATATCCATTAAATAAAACATAATTTCCCAAAATCAACTCAATCTTGATCCATAAAATTATTTTACTAAACGAATAAGTCATAATAATGTGGGACTTCACCTAGGATAGTGGTAGGTGATGTGCCTTTTTCACCCATTGGTTTTGGGTTCGATTCCTACAGCCCTTCCAGACACGACGGGTTGTCACCCATCTTATGGGTTGTCCTTTTTATAAAATCCAAAAATAAACCGAACATGTTTTAACCTCAAAGGTATTCTTATATATTTCATTTTCATCCCAATACATTATGACCTTGTCTTCTTATATATTGTCATTTTTACACCTCCATATTATAAAATAATACTACTCCCAAAATAATGAACATCACACCATGATTAGGGTGTCCACATAGTTTCATAATCATCTTGTAGGTAGAAGGTCCACGCATTGTAACAATGATTTAGAGATCCTTCAAAATCATTTTCTTCTTTCATCCAAATACAACATGTACAACTTGGGTCATATGGGTGTTCACAGTAAAATAGTTTTAGAAAATAGTAATGAATTACATATAATTTCAAAACATCTGATAAAACACGATTTCTATAAAATAGTCAGACTGAATATGAGTATAAAGTCTCAATTAATGGTCTTTTTAAAATACCATAAGTATGTGCTGGGAGACTATATTGTAAAAGCGAATATAAAAAGGATTCTCAAGGGTCTCATTTTTCAGGACCTTTTTCAAAATTATAATATGCTTCAAAATCTTGTGATAACGTAAAATATTTGATAATTCCTTGAAAATATTTAACTTTCATAAATATATTAGAATGTAGTGAAAGTTAGATTTGATTAAATACAACCCATGATCTATGATGATATCGGGATACATTGGAGGTATTTTATATCTCAAACAATTTTTTGTGAGTGATTTTTATGTTAGAAAAATATTCACAATCATCCGAACACGACATTACAATAATTATTGCAAGCAAGTCATCAGGAAGATATAGGAATTTCATTCAAGATCCTCCGCCTTCCATTTGTAAAATACTTTCATTGATCTAAAAAAGTTTCAAAAAATAAGGATTTAACTACAAGTGTAGAAATAGAGACTTACCATGTGTCAAATAAAAATTCTTAATCCCTAAAGTTTTCTAATCCGACCTATGATACCAACTATAAGGATATGTCCTTAAACATTACATAATCTTGAATTAAATGGATAATTCACATTGGGGATATATTCATGTTTACAGTTTTATAGAATTAGGTCATAACATTTACATAACAACATGAATAATACATATAGAATATTCTACTCAGTATCCATTTTTTTTCATAAAATAAAAACTCTTGAAAAAAAGAGTCAAGTTCAGTTCCATGTTTTAGACAGCATGGATTTTCCTTGATCCCATCCTTGACCCTTAATAATGTTTAATTCCTATAGAAAACATTTAAAAAAATATAATGAGAATAAAAAGCTCTGTAAGGGATATAAAATAAGGAATGAAAACATTATCCCACCAATAAATAAAAAACAATGAAACAATACTTTTCAATCATAACATACCTCATGAAATTATAAGGTTTATGAATAACACACAAAAATCATAAATCAAAAAGGTAACTTGTGGAATCCATATCAAACATACATTTTTGCTATCACAGCTATATATGGAGTCATATTTGGAATACCCATCATAGTATATTCCCTAAATATCTTAGGAGAAACATTCACTTTTTCCTCTGTCACGTTAACAAATGCTTTGGAGAGCTATCTCGGGCTCACCCACCCTAGGATTATCACGGAACCACCCATATATGAAAAACATTCCAAATATCCATAACATATTCATTACCCATAAAACAAAAATTATGTAAATATAACATTTCTACATTGTAATCACAATATATCATTTCAAAATATTAACAAAATCAATGCTTTTATAAAACCATTTTAAAAACCATTTAAAATATCTAATAAAGGGATTTTTGAATCAATGTGTCCCATAACACATTGAAGATTTTGATATAAATTTCAATTTCAAAACATTCATTTACATATGAATAAATCCATAAAACCATTTTTAAAACATGGACTTTAATGTGAATGATTTAGAAGAATAAACCATTAAAACATTTAAAACGATATTTTAGTTAAAGAGTTTTTAACAAAATGAGAGATCCTAGAATAAAAATAGTTAAAGAGTAACATTTAGTAAGAACGTAATAATATCATGAGAATAATGTTATTCACGATATAATATGTCAAAGGACATTATACACACCATATAAAAGTGAATTGGTGCATATTAAGAATGAAGACTCAATGAAAATGTAAATTGAGACAGAATCCCTTATTAAGAATGTATACTTAGATTAAGGATAAATAAATTACATAATTATTTGTGACAAATATAAATACACCCAATATAAGTTGATATTATGTTTAAAACAATCATTGGTTATTAAAACATATTCATAGCACGACATAATAAAGAAGTAGATGTTTAACCCAAAAATTGAAATTGGGTTTAGAAGTTCTCTTACAAAAATTTGACAACCTAACGACATCACTTTAAAATTCAGAAAATTTGTTGATAAGAGAGAAAAGGTTATATAATCACATGGACATAAAATTTATATCAATAATTATATAGAATAACATATCACAACATAATGAGATGTAAATTAGAAGACATGACAAAAAGAAGTATTTTAAAAAGAGGAGGGTGAAAGGTTCCCTTACCGTTTTGGTAACATACAAAACATACACCCATGAAAGAAATATCACAAAATTAATATGTAAATACACATAAATTAAACTATATTACACAAATAATACAATAATGGGCCGTAGAACCACCACACAAAAGCGAATAATGGAAAATATAGCAAGAATTTCACAGGAATAAAAAGTGAGTTGAAAAAACATTACCACATTGTAATTAATCGATTCATATGATAAAAAGTTAATAACCATCAAATGAATCATATAATAACATTAAAATAAATATAATCATGATAATATATATCAAATGAAAGTACAAAATACACCACATTCATTAAATAAGTGGTGAACAATGGAAATCTCACAAAATTAAATGTGACATATGAAATCCCTTACCTCATGTCCAACATGACTCGATCATTCTTTAATCTCTTAAATAAAAAACTAAATTTAATTTATACTAACATAAGATCCCTTTTCATTTTTATTATTAATTTTATATCGCTTATGACCATGTTATAAAAATTATGTAATCATTTAAGTTATTAACAGTTGTTTCGTCTATGTTTGGTACTTGAGTAAAAAATATGAACACCTTATAATCACAAGTCGTCCATGTCGTTAACAATACATTATCTCCAAAATGATATTAATGATTTAGATATCATATAAATCCTATATATTCATTATATATATATATATATTTATAACAGTACATATCATTTGGAGATAAGGAATGAAATGACCTGTTCATGGAGACAGTAAGTTGTACGTAGGCATGAACGCAACTTTCATTTATATTTCATACATTAATGGAATTAAAACCTATTGATGAGTAGGTATATTTTGATTAAATTATAATATCATATATAATATCAATAACACCATCCTTTATACATCCTACATAATGCATTAATGATTTATATCACTTTGTGGGGGAGGTAGTTCGCATTTTCTAAAATGAAATTATCGTGTTTACCCATTATGGAAACCATAAAGGTACGCTATAAATGAAACATACAGAGGCATAATGAAAAAATAGACATAATATATATCATATATAAATACTGTGCCGTCATAATGACCACCATGAGAGGCTGTTAGAGTTAATTGAACAATCATCATTTCGCGAGGTGTTAGTTTTCCATCCACAAAAACATTATCTTCTCTACCCATTAGATGGATGTGTGTATAAGTGTAGTTTGAATACTTCTCATAAAAACAATATAGTATATTTTTTATACTTGTTTTTTATAAAATAAAGGAATAAAAAGTTTTTAGTGGGTTGGAGAAGTAAATTAAAATAAATGAACTTAATAGCAGAAGTTACCTTTAAATTGGGTGACTCCCATTGGTTTGAACCAAAATGGTTTTTTGAAGTGCTTTCTGCCTAAGGTATGACTTCTAGGATGAAGAGAAGGGTCTTGGGAGATTATTGGAGTAGAGTTTCTATGAGCCAATGACTTGATAAGTGTGAGAAATGGGTAGCAAGTGAGGTCTTTTTATAGGTGAGTGGAGGGACTATTTAGGAAAGTTTGAAACAATTATTTTATCATAAACTCATCTTCGGTTTCAAAAGGTCAAATAATTTTTAAAGTCAAAGTTAAGATGAATCAAGGTCGAAATAAAATCATCCAATTATAATTGGACAGGTTCTGGATATTTTTTTAATATTTATATTCTTATTTATTTAAATCATTTATTAATGAGGTAAATATTGCATCATTATTACGTCATAAATAATTTCTTTTATATGATGTCTAAAAATTAAAAAAATACCATGATCTAAGAAATATTTTTTAATTTCCAAATAAAATTTTTAGTTGAAATGATAACTTAAATAACCCCACATAAAAATTTATTTACTAAAAGATATTTCTTTATGTCATTGTTGTCTTTACATTAAATTAATTAATATAAAGTGCAATTATTACTCTCTTGTGGCTCCATGGGGTCCCAAACTCGACCCAAGGATTCCCATGGTCGGATATGTATCATCAAATAGGTTAAAGACACATGTTATGGTAATTTAATATTATTATAATATTATATTTTACCCTTATTTACTATATTTACCCTTTAATCATGGTAAATAAAACATTTACTAAAGTAAATATTTAAAATGACTAAAAATAAAAGTTACCTATTTACACAATTTATACCTACTAATTCAAAATATGGAATCCATTTTTCTAAATTAAAAACATAGAAGTGGTAGAAATTATTTTAAAATTAATTACCGTAAAAAAAACAAAAGGCGTGTTTTTAAGAAATAATAACAATCAAAATATTGACACTTGTTTATGTCCAATTTTAAAGTGAAATTAATTCCATTGTCCATCATTGGATTAATTGGTAAAAATATATTCTAATTAAACTTTAGAACCAATTAAAAATATAATCTTACCATATAAATAAATTAGATTAAAAGGCACTTGTTATTTAAAATATATTATTTTTCACTTTTCATTAAATATATACTTTATCAGAAAAATATAAAAATTTACCAAATGTAAATATTGATGTCATGAATCTAAAGAAGAATTTTATTTTGTCAAATAGAACATATAAAAGATAAAAAATCTAGATTTAAAGAGGTTTCTCCATTAAAAGGCGGTAAATCGACCTTATAATATTAAAGTATTTATGCTTAGATTCATCCAGGTTTTAAATCTATAACTTTTATTGGATAAAGGTAAAAACATTTAACAAAGATGTATACTCATATTTTTGTTAGTTATAGTTTTTACCACCATTATAACAGCTTGGAATTAACTACCATTTAAGATAATAATATTATATTATTAGTGTGCAATGTAAGATTTCAAAGAAACCCGTTGTTGCATATCGGGTACGCCATCAAACATAACGTCCCCTTTAAAGTAGAATTATTATTTAATTCACAAATATTAATAAAAATGAGAAATTTCATGTTCTTTATTTACCTGGGCTATTACAAAAGTAATCTAATTAGACTTTAAAACAAATAAAAAATATAATCTAACTATATAAATATATTAAATGAACTGGCAGTTTTGAATTAAAATGAAGTATTTTTTACTATTAATTAGAAAATAAATTTTATCAGAAAAATACCTAAAATCCATTATAAGTAAATTTTTATGTCCCTCTTCTAAATTAGAAGTTTATTTCATTATATATATTATTTAAAAGTTTTAAAAAACATGATTCAAAATGGTTGTGCCATCAAATGGTGGAAAACTTCATTATTTGAAAAACACATATTTTATCAGAAAAAATGAACTTTTTATTATTTCATATCTTGAAAATAAATAATATGCATGATAATTTAATATAAAATAAAAATTTGGCGAATACTATTCATAACGGCTAGTTTATATCCCATAATAATATTTTAACAATATAGTGTTGTTTAGTGAAACTCGGTATGTCATACGACGCAAGAAATCGGGGAAGGTCACTCTTGCGTGTAACGCAAACTAATTATAGTGTTGGATATATAGTAAGTTAATACAGGGTTTCATAAATATGAAGTTAATATTTGTGTATATTATAACATAATACATCAAAGAAAATAATAATAATCCATCCCATAGAATCTCACGATGTTACATTGTATCCCCCTTAAAATGAATTTCACCCTCGAAATTCAACTGGGTTGTAAATGGATTACTAACTGAATGTTTTTACATGGAAACCCATATAGTAAAAAGGTATAATAAAACTTAATTTTAATAAGGAACATTATAAACATAATGGTTACCCAAAAAAATTCATCATTGGGTTTCCGCATAGGAGAACATAGGTGGTAAGTGAAAACATTGATATGAAAGAGAAATATAACCATCATGTTCTGATGGATGGTGATAGAGAATAAGGATTGGAGAAATTTAAATACCAAAAATCTCTAAATATGTGATTATTTAAGGGACCATAAAATTCATTAGATTAGAAGGTACTAGGATAAAATTTTTGGTTTCAAGATATTTTTATTAAAGTTAATGTTTTTTACATTAAGAGAAATACTTAAATGATTTCAATACAATCTCACCGTTGGTCATTCCTTGAAAAATCCCCACATAATATTTTATGTAATTAAATAATGCAGAATTCTTCATTCTTTAATGGTTTGTAGAATATGTGATAGAATGATAGGTCATTCCATCTGTCTAATAAAACTTTAGAACATGTTTTCAAATATGAATAAGACCAATAATAGCGAGACAATAAATTAATCTAAAAAACATTAACTAGAATATATCTTATACAATCCATAAATAGATAATATTAAAATCCTTACAAAAACAAAAAATATAAACCATTAGTATGAGGTAAACTAAATAGACTAAACATTTTCTCCCATATCTCAATTGTATGTTATTGGTTTTCACATACCAAACATGTTAATACCTTATTCATGCATTCTCTTGAAACATGATAATGACATGAATTAATATAGAATCTTAGTGAAAACATGTATTCTATCAAAATTATCTATTTCCACACACCCGAAATACCAAAAATTCTAAATAAACAAACCAAGATATCACTTTGTCCTTATATCAGTAATGAGCTCCGTAATACTATCAAACAACTCATTATCTCCTTATCCCTCCATTATTCCCATATAGTATGCTTTCCAATAATATTTCAATAACTTTTCATGGTTACCATATAATTATGGAATACCACTATGGTCTAATACATAGACATTTCAATATTCCATAATACTATAAATGAGATTCCACAACTCTATTTTGGAATCCCATTACATAAATACGTAATCACTGCACCACATCATTGTCATATTAAACATAATTAATAGTGATCACATGTGATATGCCTTTATCTTTGGCTATATGAGATTGTTGACGTAGATCATCGTCATTAACCCTTGTATTTGGGCACTGGTTAGCATAATACCCCTTTTCCTTTCACTTGTAGCATTGAAGTGTTGGTGGTGAATTCTCAGTAGTCTTTTCTATATTCACATCATTAATAACCTTTTTCCCATTAATTCCGCACTCAAATACTTTATGACCTTCTTTTCCACACATAATACATTTTCTAGTCCCCTTATGATAATATACAGAATGCTTATTTCCACAAATTGATCATAAAAAACATTCATCTTTTTGTCATAATTTTTTGAGATTCTCCCTTGAACTCCATCTTTCATTTCTTGTCAAAACCATGAGATATATTTATAATACCGACTTATAGTTCTACCATGATAGATCAACAGATGATGTCTTCATAGATACTAAATTCTCTTATAGTTAATTCACTTAGATGAATTGGTTTTAAGCCACTGAAGAATCAATCATATTTACTTTCAGGTTGGATAATAATGAGAGAACCATTCCTTGCATGTATCGACATATTCATCATCCTTTTACATAAGATCATGGAACTCATTTTCAATATATTTTTTAAAGAATAAAATTAAATTACTTACAAAAAAAATGTTGTTGAACTCATAACATTCTATGAATTCAATTTGATCTTACTGCCACGTATTCTTAATTATTGTCCACCAACGGTCTACTTATCTTCTAATCGATAAACAACCAAAATTTATTTTTTCATGTTATGAATAGTGAAGGATAGAAAATATATTTTCAATGGTATAGATCCATTATTCTAAAACAAGTGGATTACAATACCCATTGAATGATGGGGAACGTTGCCTCATTAAGGATTCAACATAATGTTGTTCCCTTATATGCTCATTTGGATGTCATGAATTATTCTTAGCTTCTGTAAATATAGAAATAATGAATTTTCATTCCATCTCCCAAAACATTTGGTTGTTGAGGAGAACAATAATTGTATTTCTCAGTGTATTGATCATTAACTCAGTTCAATCAGGTTCTAACCAACATCTAAAACTCAAAGAGAACAGTGTGAGAGGAAAATATCATACTAGGAAAACAACATAATCAAGGGGGAGTACTATCATTATATAACATCGGAACACCCCCAATCTTACACGGTACATTTCTATTTGAATAATACAATATCTTGGGTTGTACAGAACCTTGAGTTCTTGCACTCCATGACCAATGAAACTGGTATTTATGAATAGTAATACCCATTTTTTGAAATTTTATAAATTTAATTTTTCCAAATGGACTTCATTTTTTTGGATGTGGAATATCAAAATTATAATAGGGTGATGTTTTTGTATTTTTCTAAAAACATTCAATTGTTTGATGAATAGTGAAAACACTCTATTATTTTTTAAAGATGACTTTTTATTTAAATAATTATTAATTTTATTTAAATTAATATTATGTAAAAATTGTGACATAATACCTATATTAGTTCAATGTAATTCATTCCTGTCATTTTATAATAAGATTAGATCTATAAAATTTTATTAAACTTTTTAACGTCCTTAACCCACCTTCTAGAAAATTTTTCCAATTTGCATAAAACAAAATTCTACCACATTTTTTAATTGAATTTAAAAAATGTGAGTGACACGGTTGATATCTATAAGTAAAATTTTGTTCAATTAGATGAAAATAATTCTTGGTGAATAGAAACATTTGAGTTTTATTTACCATAGTTAAAATTAAAAATGTTAATTAAAGGTAAAAATTATATTATAAATACCCTAAAACATGTCCAAATTCTATTGGATATGTGTATTTCAAGGAAAATAATCCATAAGAATAAAATTTTATCTTCTTTTATCCACTTGAATTTGATTATGACATTTATTATTATTTTATTGAAAGAAGAGTTAAGAGTGTTAAATTCAATTTTTAATAACTAAAACTTTTTTAATATACGGTTATTCATTTAATAAATTTGAATATAAATATTTACTAGAAATATAAAAATATTTCCCACATAATGGTTTTTTATTTATAATATCGAGACATTAAATACTTAAATTTATTTATGACACAATGATGATGCAATAATTACCATATTTATGAAAGATTAAAATAATTGATATTATAAATATCCAAATAAATGAAAATTGTGACTTTTGATGAATTCCAATAAATTTATTGGTTAATATGACATGTTAGGGTTGATTAAATATTTTTTATTAATGTGATAAAGTTGTTATAAGTTTCACAGAAACAAAATACTAAATAGTGTAAAAATTGACATAAAAATGTTTTTAGAACTAATACAATATTATTTATTGTATAATATTCCTAAAAATATAAGGATCTGAAAAAGGACCGAGGCAATGTTATATATGTCAATAATGAACCACATGGGGTTCTCTAGTCTTTTTATATAATTTTTATTAATAATTTAATATAAAAATGCAACAATACTTATAAATGTTAAACTATTTAACTAAGAGTTAAATATAAAAGATAAGGATAATATGGGGACCTAAAACAATCTAAAACCTATTTATTGAGATTTTTGTGACATATCCTCACCGTATACTTTAAATAACTTCTTTTTGATCCATTATTATCCAAATATGATTGTATAATAAATTAATATTTCATGAATTTTCTATAGTGACCCTCACCTCTCTATTAAAAGGTATATCCCCTTCTCTCAATATCACAACTCCAAAGACATTTGGCTTGTCCAAACCCTATTTAAATGTCCTCCCAACTACACTCACTTCAACATGGTGGCCTTACTTTGGACATAAAGAAAACCTAAAGTTCCCTTCAGAGAAAATCAAAAGGAAGAACCCGAATAAGAGGTAATAATTTCATCACCTCTTTCAAATTTCTTTTATTCTTCAACTACCTCTTTCTCTATTGATTCCATTCCAAAAGAATAAACCCAGTACCTTATACATTCTTTAATTTTATTATAAATATGGTACAACTATGTTAATTATTCTATCCATCCTATGAATGAAAAAGTCACCATATGTGCATACGTACAGCTTACCATCTCCACGTCGGGGTGTAATTTGTTATTCAACACTTCATTATTTTGATGGGTATAATAATGAGTATAATTGATATTAATAATAAATATAACATGTTAATTATTCTGTATATATGATATACTGTACAATTAAATACGATTTTACTATCAATATAATGGTTTTGTCGCTCATGCGTATGTAAGGATTGCCTCCTCCATGAACGTAATGTTATTCATTCCCCATCATAACAATTCAAAAATAATTTTTATTTTATGATTAAAATTAATGTTTAAGAAGTTAATATAATTCTGGATATAAATCAAATCCATCCTATCCCTGAAAAACATGACTTACGTAACAAAACATATAAAAGAAAATGAATCAGTTAACACCTAAAACAATTATACTACTGAAATATTATTAACCAAACAATTTTAGACGATCATATATAATAACATATTTATGTATATAGTACTTTAATAATTTAATAAAAATGATTTAACTATTATATAAGAGTTTAATTTACCCTCGACCAAGGAAAAGTAAATGTTAAGCTTTCGTTATATAATCTTTTTATTATCTGAGGTTGTTCATACATGAGTATCTGTTGGGAAATATTTCTCATCCACATCTGTGTTTCTTAAAAATGTATTTCAAAACATTTTTACTATTTCCTAGATTATGGGTTAAAGTCATTTATACCCTTGTTTAACTTTTTATAAAAAAAGTTTTTAAAAGGAATCTTTATATTGCTTCTTAAACAAGGTACATTATGACCTTTTCGACAAATTGAGGTAAGATTATTTTTTAACTTATATGGAGGGTGCGACTATTTTCATCCATTATAACATCTTATAAGATTACCTTGAAATATTATAAAAATATTTTCAAAATAAATGTTTTCATTTATTATTATGTGACTTTTAAATGATTTCTAAATTGAAAGACATATATCTCTCAAATAGTTTCAATTTCATCTATGTCAACATCCTTTGATGAATTTTACACTTGTTCTAAGTTGATATATTATGATACAATAATTGAAATTTTATTGAAGGTTTTCTTATATGTTTGATTTTGGAAGTGTTATTTTTTATATCATTCATGGTTTATGGTTAAAGTTATATCATTTTGTATGATAGTTTTAATACAAATGTTTATCTTATGTTTCTATATTTTCATATGAGGAATGTGTTTGACTTAGTAAGTGAAGGGTGGAGCCCATTATAGGTCTTCGATGAATTGGTTGGTCTCATGAGAAAAACTAGTGTCCTGGCATAAGGCCTTGAAAAAATATTAATTAAGTCTTTGAATGAGGCCTTGACTATTTGGTTATGATGCCCAAAATTATGCATTCCATAATTATGAAATTAGCCGTTGATGTTAAATGTGATTATTCAACTAGTATAATATCCATATAAATAAGTTAATGGAATTATTTGATTTATATTTTCCATATTATATTGAATATTATCTTTAAAAGGAATTTGTTTTAGTCTTATACATTACCTCAAATGTTTATGCTTATTTATAATAGTTTCCACTATATTGTTTCCTTACTCAGCATCTATGCTCACCACATTCTATGTTTAATTTTCCCAGGATTTGAAGATGTATATAATGAATGACATATAGGGATAAGCTAAGGGATATGAGTTTGTTTAATGGAGAGAAAAAGTTGTTGTTTTTCATTTTTTTAATGTAATTTAAAACTTATGTATGTATCTAGTACTTGAAAAGCTACTAAATTGATCTGTCTTTTGGGATTTTATCACTTGTGATCATTCCAATGTTATTTGATAATGCAGTGACTATATGTAACTAGGGTCGGGTAATTATAGTTTGTATCAAAGAATGTTTAGTACAAACCTTGGAAACTAGATTTAGAAAAACCTTGATTTGAGAACATTACCCTAAGATAAACTTTGAGGATTAGTATAGAGTAACTTTCTACAATTTTGGTAATGTAGAAATTTTGGGAGTTTCCCATGAAATATATGCCTGACTGGATACGATAAGGTAGAGATGGATCTGGAATAGATGTACCTAGGTGTGAAAACTCCGAAAATGAGTTTTTGGACTGACCTGGGGTATCCTGGTACACAAAAATGGCCTTGTTTCACTCTTGTTTACGACAATAATTGGGGATATGATTAATATAATTCACATTTTCTTTACAAACAATTATGAAGGATTTATGAGTATATACCTCCTCAAAGAAAACATTTTTTTATTATGGATTATATTTGTAAAATATTCAATTTATGTTAGGTATTTTACTGGTTTAGAATTATGAATATTGATTCATAAACTTATCTAGTTTATACCACTATTCAGATATGGCACCTAGTAGAAGGAATTGAAAATGTATCAATGCATGTAATCCATGTAGGTATTTCCCTTATAATCAATATAATTATAGTGGATCTGGAGATCAAATCGGTGCTGAATAACTTATATCCATACTGGGACAACTCGCATGGGTTATGAATAATAACCATACACATATGGATCACCATGATCCAAAATGTGGAGGATCAATGTTAGAAGGGTTCACAAGAAAACAACCACCAACATTGAATGGGACAAAAAATCCTTTTTTAGCTGAGAAATGCATAAGTTCCATAGAAAAAATATTTCAAGCTTTGGGGAGTAGCGAAAGGGAAAGAGTTTTCATGGAAGTTTATCGCCTCACGAGGGATGAAGATCAATGGTGGTCATTAATTCAAAACACAAAGGAGAATAAAGAAGTATAAAATATTGAATGGAGGGAGTTTAAAGATATTTTCATTGAAAAATACCTTCCTCGTGACCATCGAACATATATGGAAAGATAATTTCTACCTCTATGGAAAAAGGACAATGAGATTGTCGCATAGTATGAGGCTAACTATACAAGGTTTTTAAGTATTGTAGTAGATTATATTCATAACCCAAGGATTAATTTTGATTGATGATTTGATTGGTTAAAACCATTTATCTGTCGATCATTATTCTCACAATACATCTCATCGTATGAAAATATTCTCTCATGTGCTATCAAGATAGAAAATGAATTCTCTATGTCTTGCTACATTAAGGAAAAACAAGAGAAGAAGTGATATTCTGAACACTATGGTAATTGAAATAGGGGGAAGAAGGGGAAGGTTGAATTTCAACCCTGTAGTAATTGTGGGATGAAACACCTCGGTACTTTCTTGAAGGGAATGTGAGTCTGTAAAAAGTGTGGTGGAAAATACCACCAAGCTCGTGATTGAAAGGGAATGAAAGAGGTTGTCAATTTTGTATTATAAAATTTTAGAGAAATGGGGAATTATGAAAATTAATGTTCTAAGGGCCAAGGAAACATACCTCAGAAAAGGCCCATGGATCTAGGACAAGCTTATGTGATCACTACTACTGAGGATGAAGTGCTGAATGATGTGGTGGCCGATAATTTAATTGTTTCTTAAAATTTAGGCAATGGTTTATTTGATTCTTGATCATCTTTTTGTTTTATATCTTCCTAGTTTGCTATTAAAATAATATATGGTCTATTTGATTTAATAAGGTACTTTTCAGTCAAAACATTTAAGGGATGTATCATAGAAAAAATAATTTTCTGAATCAGTTCCCATTAGGGTATATAAATGTGTTTTATTTGCAGATCTTGTCATCATAACCATGATTGAATTTGATATAATTATCCGTATGTATTGACTTTTAGTCCATGATGTAAAACATTATTAGGAGATTTATTTTCTAGGCAATATTGTCTCTAATGATGGAATCTCTGTTGATCCATCTATAACAAGAGAAATAAAATAATGGACAGCACCGACAAGTATAACTGAGGTACACAAATTTATTGGTTTAGTAGGTTATTATTGGAATTTCGTCCGGAATGTTTCTCGATTGTCTAACCTATTAACCAAGCTTAAACATAATGGGGTTATATTTGTTTGTACAAAATACTATAAAGAAATTTTTGAATAATTGATCATACTATTAGTCAATTATCCTATCTTGAATCTACAACTGGGGAATGATGGGTTTGTTATTTATATTGATGCTTCAAATAAAGGACATGGTAGTGTCTTTATGAAGATTGATAGAGTTATTGCCTATGCATCACATCAACTAAAAATTCATGAACAATAAATCCCCACTCATGATTTTGAGTTATAAGATGTAATATTTACTATAAAGCTATAGAGACACTATCTATGTTGAAAATGTTAGATGTATACAGATCACAAAATTTTGAAGTATATTTTCCCACAAAAAGAACATAACGTGAGGTAAAAAAGATGTCATTAACTATTGAATGATTTTTATTGAAAAATACACTGCCACCTGAGGAAGAAAAATAAGGTAGAAAATGCATTAAGCAAAAAGAATCACGATGTTTTGAAAAATATGAGAGTTGAAAGGGATCCTATGTTAATGGAACTACTAAAGATGGGTATGAGAATAATCATGGAAGGTGAAACATCAATATTTTTTCAAATTGGTGCCAAACCTTCTTTACTAGAAAGGATAAAAAATTTCCAGACTAATGATGAGGAGTTTTAAAAGAAAATTAATGCTATGAATGATGTGAGATTGATTGACATCGTATATGAAGATAGAATTTTGAAATTTGGGAAGAGACTTTTTATTCCTGACATACCTAATAAAAAATGGAATTGTTGGATTATTCTCATTGCTCCAACATCTCAATACACCTTGGTATCATAAAGATGTATTTATATTTGAAGGAACTTTTTTAGTGGGAACACATGAATACGGAGTTTGCAGATTATTTGTCTAGATGTATGGTTTGCAAATAGGTGAAGGCTAGAAGACAACATCTTAGAGGAGTTATTAAACCTCTTCCCATATCTGGGTAGAAATGGGATGATATTGTGATGGGCTTTGTCATGTGTCTAACAAAGTCTTTTAGAAGGAATGATGCATTATGGGTAAATGTTGATCATCTTACCACATCAGCAAATTTTCTTACTCTAAGTGAAGATTTACCACTTGAAAGTTTTGCAAGACTATATATTAATGACATTGTAAGACTTAATTGAGTACCCCGTATATATTTTTTCTGATCATGATCCCCAATTTACAATAAGATTCTGGAAAAGTCTTCAGAAGTCCCTAGATATTGAACATAATTTTCGCACTGCCTACCACCCTCAAACTAATGGAAAATATGAATGGACTATTAAAACATTAGAAGAAATGTTGAGATCTTTATAACATAACTTTAAATGTATGTGGGATCACTATTTATCTTTGGTAGAAATTTCATATAACAATAGCTTCCATTCAAGTATTCAGATGGCTCCACATGAAACATTATATAGAAAGAGATGTCACATACCAATATGTTGGGATGAAGTTGGTGATTGAAAACTCGTATTCCCATAACTTTTTGAGGACAAAATGGAAAAGGTGAAGATTTTACAAACCCACATTGAAGTAGCTCAAAAAAGTAAAAAGAGACATGACAATAACAGATGGAATGATTTATAATTTCAAGTAAGATATCATGTTCTGTTTAAGGTATCTCTATGGAAGGGTGTTATAAGATTCAGTAATAAGGGTAAATGAAGTCCCAGGTACTCTTGAACTTTTGAAATACTAGAATGAATTGGAGTTACAGCTTACCGTTTGTCAATTCCTCCAGGTCTCTCCAAAGTTCATGATGTGTTCCACGTATCACTATTGAGAAAATACATGCCTGACCTTATGCATGTACTCACTAATGAAAAAATATAATAAGAACCCTATCTTTCTTATTCGTAGGAGCCTATCAAGATTCCTGATACCAGAGAACAAGTCATGAGAAACTGTACATCTTGTTTGGGTAAATTTCTATAGAGAAACAATAAATTGGATGAGGCCACGTGGGAACCAGAGGAACATATGATTAATAATCACCCGATTATTTTTATGAACTTATATTGAAGAAATTATGAGGACAAAATTATTTTAAAGAGGAGAGAATGTAAAACCAGAAGATTCCACGGTATGTTTCTGTTTGAATAATACAATAACTTGTGATATACACAACATCAAGTTTTAGAACACCACGACCAATCAAACAAACCATTATGAATAGCAATACCCACTTTTTTAAATTTTTTAAATTTTAATTTCTAAAATGGACTTCATTTTTTTATTTCGAAAATCAAAATCAGCTTAGGTGGATTTTTGATATTTTTCTGAAAACATTCAATTTTTGGTGAATTGTGAAAACACTATGTTATTTTTTAAAAAAGAATTTTTATTTATATAATTATATATTTTGTTTAAATTTATTTTATGTCCCAATAGACACAAAATACTTATACTAGTTCAATGTAATTTATTAGAGTCATTTTATAAAAAGAATATATGTATAAAATATTCTTGAACTTTTTAACGTTTTTAACCCACCTTCATGGAAAATTTGTAAATTTGCATTAAATTTAATTTTTCCACATCTATGAATTTAATTTCAAAAATATAAGAAACATGGTTGACATCATTAAGAAAAATTTGGTTCAATAAGATGAAAATAACTTTTGGTGAATTGTATCTTTTGAATTTTATTTACCATTGTTCTGTAAATTGGGTAATTAAAGGTAAAAATATATTATAATTACCCTAAAACATGACCTAATTATATTGGATAAGTGTATTTCAAACCATATATACCTTAGGAATATAATTTTATCTTCTTTGACCAGCTTGGATTAGATTATAACATTTATTATTATTTTATTTAAAGAAGAGTTAAAAGTGTTAAATTCAAATTTTATTAATTAAAAAATTTATAATATAGGTTTATACTTAAGATAAATTTGACTATAAATATTCATTAAGAAGGAAATAATATTTCATACATAATGGTATTTTATTTATAATATTTAGACCAAAAAATATAAAATTTATTTGGGACATAATGATGATGTGGTAATTAGCTGATTAATGAAAGAATAAAATAATTGATATTATAAATATCCAAATAAATGTAAATTGATAATTTTAATGATTCAAATAATTTTATAGGTTAATATGAATTTTTATTGTTGATTATACAAATTACGTTTGATGTGATGATGATGTAATTGATTTCACAAAAAAAATACTAAATAGCGTCAAAATTGACATAAATGTGTTTTTAAAACAAATATTATATTATTAATTTATATATTATTTATAAAAACATAAGGATCATACAAAGGAATTAATTTATATTTTATATTTCAATAATGAACCACTTGGGGTTCTATTGGATTTTTATAGTATGTTTATTAACCATTATTTATAACAATAGAACAATACGTGGTAAAAGTTAAACTATTTTACTAAGAGTTAAATCTAAAGTATAAGGTTAATATGGGGACATAATACAATGTAAAACCTACTGGTTGAGAGGTTTTAACCTCATTCCCACTTTATCATCAAAATAAATTCTTTTGGAGCAATTATCAAAAAAATATGATTGTATAATAAAATAATATTTTAGGCTTTTTCTAAAATTACCATCACCTCTCTTATAAAAGGGCACTTCCCCTTCTCTCAAAATAACACCTCCAAATCAATTTGGATCTTCCAACCCCTACTCATATATCCTCCCAACAACCCTTAAATAATCTTAGAGGCCTTAATTTGATCAGAAAACCAACCATTTGAGCCTTTTAGATCAAATCAAAAGGAAGCACCTGAAGAAGAGGTAATAATCTCAGCCCCTATTTCAAAGTTCCTTTCTTCTTCCACTTCCTCTTTATTTTTTATTTTCATTCCAAAATAATAAATCCAGTACCTTATACATATTCTGATGATATTATTGATATGTAACTACCATAATCATTATTATACTCATCCTATTACTGACAAAGTCACCATATGTGCATATGTACGGTTTACCGTCTCCACGTAGTGGTGGTGTTTGTTATTCAACACTTCATTATTTGAATGGGCATAATAATTAGTATAATTTAATTTAATAATAAATATTAGATGTTAATTATTCTGTAAATATTATATAACATATAATTACATATGATTTAACTATCGATATAACGGTATTGTCACTCGTGCGTACATATAGATTACCGTCTACACGAACACGAGGAGATTAATTCCCCATCGTAACCATTATAGAATAATTTTCATTTTAGGATAAAAAATAATTCTTATGAACATAATATAATTATGTATATGAATAAAATACATCCTATCCATAACAAACACGACTTACATAAAAAAACATATAAAGTAAAATGAATTAGTTAACACCCAAAACAATGATACTACTAAAATATTATTAACAAAACAATATTAGAAGATAATATATAATATCATTTTTACGTATATGGTCATTGAATAATTTAATAAAAATTATTTAACTATTATTCAGTAGGTTAACGTACCCTCAAACAAGAAAAAGTACAAGTCATGTGTTAATTTTACGATCTATTTATTATCGTAGGTTGTTTATACATGAGTATCTATTAGGAATTCTTTATCATCCACATCCATTTTTATTAAAATTGTATTTCAAAAAAAATTACTATTTCCGAGATTATGTTTTAAAAGAATTTATACCCTTGTTTTACTTTTTATAAAATTTATTGAATGTAATATTTTTGTCACTTTCCAAACAAAGTACTTTATGACATTTTCAACATATTGAGGTAATAATAGTTTTGTAAGGTTTATGGAGGGTGCAGCTATTTTCCACCCTTATAACATCTTCTAAGCATCCCTTACAATATTATAATATAATAAATGTTTTGTTTTAAAATTATGTGACTTTTAAATGATTTTAAAATAGAAAGGGATATTTATCTCAAATATTTATGTTTTTATCTATGTCAACATCATTTGATGGATTTTACACTTGTCTGAATTTGATTTATTATGATATAATCATTCATATTGTATTTAAGGTTTTGTGAGGTGTATTACTATAGATGTGTAATTTTTAATATCATTCATAGTTTATGGTTAATGTATTAAAATTTTTATTCTATTTTTAATATGTATGTTCCTATTATGTTTCAACATTTTCATATGAGGAATAAAATGGACTTAGTTAGTATGGTGGATCCCGATGTAGCTCCTCGATTCCATGATAGTCCTCATGAGAAAAACAAGTGTCTTGGAACAAGGCCTTGAAAAATCTTATTGTAGTCTTAGAATAAGTCCTTGACTATATGGTTATGATGTCTGGAATTATGCATTTCATCATTATAAAATTTTCTATTGATATTACATGTGATTATTCCACCAGTAGAATATCTATGTGAATAAGTAAATGGGATTATTTGATTTATATTTTTCATATTATACTGATCATTATGTTTAAAAGGCTTGTGTTATCATATTATTAGTTTCCATAAATGTTAATGCTTATTTATATATGTTTCTGCTATATTGTTATCCTTACTGACCATCTGAGCTCAACCCTTTCTATGTTATATTTTTCCTGGATGTGAAAAAGTATGTTATGACTGACTTGCATGGATAAGCTAAGGGATATGAGTGTATCCAAAAGAGACACAACGTTGTTGTTTTTCATTTCATAGTGTAATGTAAAACGTATGTATGTATCTAATACTTTCAAGGCTACTAAACTGATCAGACATTCAGGATTTGATCCCTTGTGATCATGAAAATGTTATTTAATATTGCACTGACTCTGGGTAACAAGGGTCAGGGCATTACAATCATTTTAGGTTTAATCTTAAGTTATTCATGATCATTACTATAAATATAGGATTATAACCTATAGTTATAAATAGCCTATGGTAAATCCCTAAATATACCTTGGAAATATCTCTAGGGATCTCACTAATCTTTTCTAATCATTATTTCCAAAGGATAACTAACCATTCTCTATGATAACAAATCAAACAAACCAAGATTAACATACATAGATATTACATTTATTTATTTTAATACATAACAAATTACAAAAAATATATTCCTAGAGATTGTAATATTTTAGTGTCTTTTGAAACATATAGAATAATATTCTACCATGGTGAACGATATTCAACATCTCCCATAATGAACTTACGCTTTTGTTTTCCAACCTAAAATATTTCTTTATATCCTGGGAAAAAGAAAACGTAAAATGGGTGAGCTCAAATACTCGGTATGGGTAAAAAAGTAGATCTAAAAACAAACCATAAAATTATAAAAGTAAAAACATGAACATAATGTTTAAACACCAAAATATTGATTTATGAAATAAATCATATCAATATATAAGGAATGTATCAAAAAGTAAAATTAACCATGTTAGAATATAATTGGAATAATACATGTAATTGTGGAAATATAAAAAGGACATAATATTATTTCCATAGTATCCAAGACATTGCTGCCAAGACTATCATAGTGTTACAATTCCATTGCTAAACTGGGTTTTCTTATCATTCCAGCCATGTATTACTGAACATGATTTACTTTCCATTCTATTCATGTCTATGTCTTGAGATATAAACTGTTACCTAATGAATTTGAGGAATATATATATCCCACCGATCTCATAATGAAATCATTCTTACATGTACCTAAAAAACATAAATCATAGCATATACCAAGAAATAAAATTGGTTTTCTTTAATCATAATTCAATCAGAACATAATCCATATAAAATACCATTACATAATTAACACAATAAAATCATAGTAATAATAGGGATTAAACATAACCCTATTTAAATAGAGTCATCTAATATGGAAAATAATTTTGATAAACCACTTAAACATAGTTTTTAAGGAAGATATCTTTTTTTCTTCAAAACAGTTTTCTTTTCTCAAAACGACTCACCATTTAAAAAGGAAATAATTTATTTGAAAATAAACATGAAACCATTTAGAATATGTTTTATCTTAATAATGCATTATTAAGATGTAAAAATGAATTCATCTCGTATATGTTAAAAAATTATTCTCCTTTTATCTTTTGGAAATGTCAAAAACTACCTCATATAGTAGAAAAAGAAACATTCCTTCAACACCACGTAGTAAAAGTAAAAAATGGGGAAAAATGAATCTAAATATAAAAAGAAGAATATTAAACATTTTATGAATACAATTTTATAAAACTTGGACAAAAATGATAAATATATTACTGTTAAATACTTACGAATAAACAATCTTAGATAAAAATGACATTGCAAAATTATCCCATACATTTGGTCTGATTTCTTCCATATGGGTCCGAAACTCCTGAATAATGGTTTTAAACATATTATTAACTTTTATATGAACCATAATAATATTTTTGATATCATATATGATTTAAAATGACTTTTTATTACCCAGTTATGTTTCAATTACTTGTCAAAGCAATGTTTTGGGTATTAATCATTTTATTTATAGTATGTGTTTGGACTACTTATTTTTTATATTATTTCATAGATCATGATTTACATACTTTAATAATGTAAAAAATGGTTTACATATCATATATATTTTGTATAAAAATATATTTATATATATAACATATAGATTAATGAAAATCAATACACCGTTCATGGAGAAGGTAGGTCGTACGTACGCATGAACACTGTTTTTGTTTCCTTATTGATTTTAATGGAAGAGAGTAAATAAAATATATGTAAACATAAATAATTTAGAATTAATATTTCATATATTTCATGAATATTTATTATATATACTTTATAAGAATTTTTGAGTGGTTAATTTGGAGAATTAATGTCATCACACCATGGAGACGGTAAGTCGTACCAACAAATGAGTGACGATATCGTTCTCATAATTATTGAATGGTATTAAAGTGGATGGTGTATAGTATCTAAAAATAATTATCCTTATTTAATAATCATTTATTTTTATTATTTCCACAATTATACCCCTCCAAATATGGTGGTGGTGAATAACAAATTACACCACGATGTGGAGTTGGTAAGTCATACACACGCACACGTGGTGATTTCATTTTTTGTAGGATGGATAGAATGTGAAATAGTGTTTTAGTAATTTTTATAATAACATATAAATTTATGATTTATACTAATTTTATTACATTATACATAAATTTCTAATGATGACGATGTAGAAGAATAATGAAATTTGAATGAATTAGTAGAATAGATTACCTCTTTCTCGACGTTCCACTAATAATTTTACACTTAGAGCACTGGAGTTGGTCTAATCAGAAGAAACTGAACACTAGAATTTATCTAGGATTGTTTAGAAGATAAATGAAAAGGTTTTGTCTGAGAATAAAGGATCAAAATGGTGGGAATAGGAGATCTAGGAGGTGTCCTTTTAAAAGAGAGGAGACAGTCATATTAGGAAACTCTCAAAACATTAATGTATTATATATTAAATTTCTATTAAAAATGGACCAGAATTTGTTTAACTAAAATATAAGATTATTTTTTTCTTTTACCCATCATAAAATTATTTTTAGACATGTTATGATTTCTTTTTTCCATTATCTTTTTAGTTTAAACCTTATTTTACCCTTTTTTATCTTATAGTGATATCATGTTATTTACACATTACGGGTTAATGTAATTACCATATCCTATGAAATGACCAACAAAAATACATTTATGAAATAGTTGTACTTTTATTAACAATTTGAAAAAAATATTATATTTTTTGGAAATTAATATTATTTAATAAACTATTTTATGTTTTAAGTTTTGAATTATGTCAATTTTGTACACTATTCACACTTGACTTTTTTTCTAAAATTTATAAAATCTTTATTACATCAAACCAAAGGAATAAAATAAGTATTAATATTTCAATATAATATATTAAATTAATTTATGGAATAAAAAATCACATTATATTTATGTTAACATTTATAATATAATTTATGTTAATCCATTATAAATTGAGAAATCACTACATCATTATCGTGCCATAATAAAGCTCATTTAATTCACATATAAAATTTATAAATAATATATCTTGATATAGGAAATAATTTTAGATTTATAATGAATATCTATAGTCTAATATATCACTTATATAACCACATTAAAAAATGTTTTAGTAAAAGATACATGTTTATGCTATATTTATATTTACTTGGAATTAATTAATATAAAATGTAATTTTCACATCCATGCGGCTCCATGGGGTCCCAAAGTCAACACGAGGATTCCCATAGGCAGACATATTTGATACAATAAGATTAGTACATGTGTTTCGGTAGTTTAATATTATTATAATATTTATTTTTTACCTTAATTTACCATAGTTACCTTATGACCAATGTAAGTAAAATAATTACTGAAGCTACTATTCCTAATGTCTAAATATAAAAGGTATCTATTTAAAAAATTTGGACCTATTTATTAAAAATATGAAAACCTTTTTTCAAAATTCAAAAGACATAAGTTAAAGTAATTAATTTAAAATTAATTCCAATTTTCAAAACAAAAAAGTGGGTTTTTAAGAAGTAATAACTATGAACAAGTTGAGATGTGTTTCTATCCAATTTCAATGGGAAATTACTTCCACTGAACAAAAATGGATTAAATGAAAAAAAATTAACCGACTTACACTTTAAATCAAATTAAAAAATTATAATATAACTATATAAATAAATTAGATGAAAATGAAGTTTTGAATTAAAATGATGTATTTTTTACTATTCATTAAAAAATGAATTTTATCAGAAAAATACACAAAATAAAACATATATAAATTATTATGATTATATTCTAAATAAAAAGATTATTTTCAAATATTATATATAAAAGTGTTAAAAACTATATTTTTAATGGGTGCACAATCAGAAGGCAAAAAAACTGCATTTTTTAAAAATATTTCTTTCACCCAAAAAAATGACCTTGTTTATATGTCATGTCTATAAAATAAATAAGAATAATGTTAATGTTATATAAAATTGAAAATTTTGTTAATAATATTCATAACACTTAGTTTATATCCCATAATAATATTTTAAAAACATATCATTGTGTAGTGAAACTCGGTATGGCATACAATACAAGCTATCTACGAAGGTCACTCTTGTATGTAAAGAAAAACATGATTAGTGTTGTGTATACTGTAAGATAATATGGTGTTTCATATAGAAAAATAAATTATTTGTGTATCATACAACACAAGACATCAATGAAAATTAAAAAAATATATCTTATAAAATCTCAGGGTGTTACAATATCCAAAATAATTTTTATTACCATTGTAATGGGTAAATTAATTAATTTAGGATAATTAATAAAAAAAACTATTAAAGAACCCAAACACATACCTAAATATTTTTGTATAGGTATATGTTGATCACAAGCATCCAAGGGACATATTTATGGCCTATTTTAGATACATCAAGGATATTATGATCATTATAGTGTTTTATTTAATAAAAATTAAAACATGTCACACTCTCATTTTTAATAAGTCTAATACTATTAATACAGTGTTCCCCAGAGGATATATTAAACAATAAATCATATTATTATATTTAATGGATTTATATTATATATGTAAATTTATTTTCAATTTTTAGGGATGAAATAATTACCTCATAGGGTTTGACAATAGCGAATGAGTAATTATTTAATTAATGGAAGTAATCCATGAAATGTATTTTAAAATATTAATATAATTAAAATTTGAGATTATTAATTTAAAAGAATAATTTTATACATTATCTTGAAATTCATGGATTATGTTTAAATAATTTTTCCAAATATATGTTTTGTGTTGATATTATTAAATATTAAATAACGAATAGTCTTAAAAATATAATTTATTGATATTTTATAATAAATAATATTTTCTTAACTGATATAAAATTCCTAAAATTCTTTAATTCATAAAATTTTCATTGATGAAGATGAATGTCTCAAAAAAATTCTATTTATTGGTATCTTTTCAATTTAATGTAACTGTATTAAGCATAAAGGCGTAAAAACCCATGTTTCCATGTTAAGAGTTAATGTTGTTAAATCAGGGTTAAAACCAAAATATATTTGTTTAAATATAATAAAAACAAATCTAATTTATATATTATGGGATTTTTTCTACCAATAATCATGTTATAATATAAATAACTCACTATAGGTCAATTTGGAAATGATTAATAATTTATATTAATTTAATATTTCGAGAAATGTCAATAGTGACCCTCCTTAGTCTTGTAAAATGGAGCATCTTATTCAAATTAATTTACAAATAAATCCATATTTTTATTTAATAACATAAAGCATATATCAATATAACCACTTAAAATATTATATAGGTCATGGGATAGGTATAAACCCAATCTTGTATACCATAAGTTGTTAATAAATGATATTTTTCAAAGAACTGTTATAGTTTTATATATAGGTATTAGTTATGTTCCCTATTACATAACTATGAAAACTTATTCATCCATCATAAAATAATAAATCCAATATCCTATATATATATATAAATTTTATGATGTTATTTTTATGACCTATATCCATCCCCACTTCCTTCAAATGGGCAACTATGTCATCATTTGGGTGGTCGAAATACTCCCGTCTCATGAACTGATGTGATTCATTTTATATCACCTTCTATCAACTCTGCATAAAATGATTCAAATAATTTTTATATGAAATTATTTAAAGTTATACCATTATAAAAATATAATATATCATTTAATTTGTTACATATCCATGCACTAAAAATTTATAATTTCATCCATGCGTACATGTGAGCTACCACCTTCACAATGAGATGTGATTCATTTTTCAACAGAAAATCATACAAATGATATATATAAATATACTAAATAAAATAAATTGACATTTATGATATTATTATAATTATTTGATGATAAAATTATACTTACCTTATTTCCTTAATTATCATTGAAAAATGGAAGCATTATTCATGCGTGTGTACAACCTACCATCTCTAATATTTTAACATAGTTCATTTTTAATAAAAAATACTTAATAATTGGATTTTAATGAATAGTTAATTTATAAAAGTGATAATTATTTTATGATAAATTATTTTTAGATTATGAAATTAAATTTTATTTGATCATATTCAACCTACTAATGTGATATGGGACATATTCACAGAATATCATCAATACATCCAACATAAATATTAGTGACTATGTAATTGTATATAAAATGGAAATAAGTAATATAAACGATATTTTAAAAATATTATCAATCATGTAAATAATTATCTAATTTTCATTGTTCTTGATGATAGTATACCAATGTGATAAGTCTGACTTAAGGTAAGGGTCTTTTTTAAAAAAAAATTGCTGTTTCCCCTAGAAATATTTTTTTTCTCAATGTCTATGTTTTCAAATAATAACTTCATAATTTTTTTTACTACTTACATATTTTTGTGATAATTCATTTTTACTATGTTTAACTTTTTAAAAATGGTTTTCAAGGAATGTGTTTTTTTATTTTTCAAATGTGGTATGTAGTGAATTTGTTTACATGAATAAAGATAATTTTTTTTAACTTATAGAGCTAGAGATAATATTCCCACAATAATGAGGAATTGATAGTTTGATGAATCATATAAATATTTACATGTTTTTTTAAGAAAGTGGTTTAATTATTATATGAAATATTTTTTATTTTAAAATTAATTTTTCAAATAATATGGTATTTTTATATTCAAATGTGTTATTATTTATTAGAGTTTTTAGAATGGGTTTATGATGCAATGGTTAAAGAATAATATTTTTCTTCTTAATATTACTGTTGAGAATTATATAAAACATGTGTGTTCCTGGTATATCTTATATGAATATTTAATCCCCACAATAAACCATTTCTCCTCCCGATATATATTATATGAGGGGTGAGCCCCATTATTACCCACTAATTCATTGGGTGATGATCATGTTATTCAAATAAATATATTAGAATTCGACAGTATGGTTATTCTAATTGAAATTATTTTTAAAGTGTTTTATGAATATCATTATCTAGGATTCCAAAATAGTTTTATATTGCTTCAACCAGATTTCAGGCTTTCATTGAAAAAATGGTATTATTGTTTTTCATCTAAAAATGTTTTATTTCACACACTCAATGAAAATTGAAGATAAATGTAAAAATAATATGTATTATCTATATTTCACTATAGAATATATTTTCTTGTTTTTATCCCCTAGTCATATTTTTTCTCTCACGTTATGAGTTTTAAATTTTTTTTCCATTTTTAATGTTGTGTATGGAAAAAGAAAAAATCAATGTTAAAAATTATGAATATTTCTCATTAACAAAAAATTGTTGTGTTTTAAAATTTATTGTTTAGGTGGGAAATGGATTTTGAGTATAAGTATACACATATAATTTTTGGGTTCACTATATATCACCCTTTCCTAATTTTTTAAAACTCTAGGAAAAAATGATACTCATGATTGTTAGAATTTGAATTCTATCAGAAAGTCCCTCGATTATGTAATGATGATGGAAGGTTTCTTATTACTCCCATACATTCTATCATATTCATTCTATTATAGTTCCAAATTAGAATATTTTTATACAACAATATTTATAAAATTATTTAGATGAATGGTAAATTAATTTGAATTTTTATTAGTTTCTTTATGATAATTCTCCATAAATCATTCATTATTTTGTACCACATCATCCCTAGGAATAAAAATGTGCCTTTCTATAAAATTGTCTTGCTATTTTTAAAAAATATTCATATTTTAAAATTATTTTTCTTCCAGTTTTATCATCTCGTTATTCATTATTACATTACAATTATCTTTCGCTCACTTTATAGAGAATTCTATATTTTTCAATGAAAAATGATCCACCAATTCTCCATCACATCTATGAATCCCTACCTTGTAATCATTAATGATTTATTACCATTATCACAAATAAATATAATATCTATAAATATTAATAATTATTAATATTTATATTTTAGTAGAATCCCAGTTACCCTTATGTATTCATTTTCATTTTGTAAGAGGGTATCATGGTATATTAATGCACTGATTATTTTATATTGTGTACATAATAATATTATTATATATATATATATATTCCTTCTATAATATTATTAGTTTATCCTATGTTGTATCATTTTATTACTAATAAATTATACATAAATATGTTAATAGATAAGGCTATGACCATTATTATAGTGTATTTTAAGTAAGTAGTGGTATATTTATATTGAGTTTTCACCAAATGTTTGGTTCATTCCATAAAATCTTTATATGATTAATCGTATATAATTTATTATAGATACTCCAGAATGTATTTACATGCTAGTTATATATATAATCTTTACATTGGTTGATTGAATTTTTTATATTCTAATTAAAACATTTCAATCAAATAGGGGGATCAAAAAAATAAATATATTGTTTTATTAAATTTTGTATAATACATTACTGAAGGTGATATAATAATTTAATCATGTTTCATTAAAGGAGTCTATATATATAATAATTGGTAAATCAATACATGAACATAATGAATTCCTCTTCTGGGTGGACTTTTACATATTTTTCATAAAATTTATACATGAATGATATCATCAAGAAGATCTCACGAAATGGAGGGGGATTTTATAAATGATATCCATTTTTGTAGATGTCAAAAGGGACCATAGTTTTATGTTACAATATATTGTATAATAATTTTATTTGAATTAAAAAATCAACTCTTCAATGTGATCACTTTTTACCAACCCGTTATATATCTCTCGTGTCTCAAAAATTATACTTTATAAACTGATGAATTTAATTTTAAATTTGATTTATTTTCCTCAAAATCATTGTGGATAGGTTTTATTTCCATAGTAATTTCATGTTATTCATGTTTTATGTGTTGAGGAATCCCATTTATATGCTCATATGTTAAAATTTAGTCTTCTCATTTTGAGGAATTTTCATTCCCCTCTATCCAATTATATTGTTATATGTACTATTTCGGTTTAATTTATGATTATTATCCTAGAGAATAATCTAAGATACCATGAAAATATTTATGTGGGTTTTCATTAAAACATCCCATATTATGAATTGTTTATAAAGTATTGTTACCTTTTATATGAACATTTCTTTAATGAAACGCAATTAAATGGAAAAGGCATCACTATAGATTTAAATAAATCCATTATAAATAACCTTTAACTACATTTAAAGGGGTTGATACTGTTTTTTTGGAGTTTCAATATGTTAATACCCTGTAACTAATAATTTTTCCCATGACTGTTTTCTTTTTTCTAAAACATAATTTGATTATTAAAAGGTTTATCTCAATATTAGGGTTATATTCCAAGGTTCCAATTATTTAACATAACAATGGTATACCGAATAATGAGATTCCCATTCACATATAGCCTAGAATTGATAAGATAATAATACCATGGTCAAAACTGAGAAAAATTAAAATTTATTAAAGGGATTTATTTTATTAACTATGACACAAATTAATATTATTTTCAATTCATATCTATTACAATAGTAAAAAATTGAATACCACAATAGGGTTGATTTTTTTATAACACAACCAAAACCCAAAAATTTATGTTAATAATTTAAAATTTAGAATGAATGTATGTATTGTTATATACTTATTTCAAGATTAATCAGATAAAGAATATCATGAAGGCACTAAAAATAATATTGGGTTAATATCAAATCAATCGGATCCTTTTTGAATATATCATTTTCTTCCATAAAAATGTTTAATGAATTATTATACACTATTATTGATAAAATATATATAAAATATTTAAATTTTTTTAATTGTATTATATAGAACCAATTAACATATGAATTAAATTGATTCAATTAGTTTCATTAATATATATGTAATAATATTATATAAGTTCAATATAAAATTGTATTAAGTTAATGAATCCCATTTTCTTTACCTAGGAATCGTGTGGAAAATAGTCCACTATTTATAATTAATTTAATAAATGTAAATTATTAAAAGTTTATAGTACATTATTTAACCATATTATCATTTATTCCCCCTTAATAACTGTCTTCATCATAAAATTAAATAAAAATAAGATAGGATGATAATTATTCAGATGATATAGAAATCATTTTTAGAGTTATATATATATTTAAATGATTTTTTATATTGTTATGTGATTGATCTCGTACTTATTAAATGAATGTACCACACCCCATTGATGGAAAATAAAAAATGCATTCATAAGACATGTCTTTTGTATAACATAAAACAATGAAAACACCAACATGAATGTTGGATACATAATAGAAGAATAACAATTCAAACTCAATTTGGTTTCAAAAAATAATTATTTAATGTAAACATTTATTATTTAAAAGAAATTAACTAATTATTTATTTACAAACAGCTACCGTTAAATTCATGAAAACAAAAAATATATTTTACTCTGTAGGATAAATAGTGGAGCTACTCACCACTTCATGGTGAATGTAAATAAAACATTAAAATGAATAATTATATGTATATATCATAGAATGATATATATCATTATTTATTAAAACAATAGTGAATGACTATGATGTGTAATATGAAATGGTTCCAAAATCATGGTTAATTTTTAAAATATTGAAATGATATTTTATGGGCATTTCACTATTAAAAATATTAATATTAAATTTAACTTTTCACCAGCGAGACTTCATGAAATTAAATTTTTTCAAAATAATAATTTTTTCTTGGTTCCATGAAATAAATAAAACAGACCATTAATTTCATTATATCAATAACTGTGATAGTCAATATAAAAATAGTGGTATATTATATAGTTTGGTATAATTTTACCCGATGATTACTCAACCAAATCATTTTTTATGTAATGTTTCTACAAAATAAACAAAATTATCTAATTAAAAAACTACACTCCAAACTAATAGAAAAAATAAAGAAAAAAATTCAAAGATAGTATAAATCTAAATTTTCCTCGATATTCTTATTTAAATTTTATAATGATAAATATGTACTATATGTCCACATGGTTTTTACATGAAAAACATTAGATAGATACATCAACCATTCAACTAAATAATCATAGCCTCTTGGCAATAAATATTCCCACGTGATGTTTCATTCCATAATATATAACCTCCCAACTTTAATTTTACATGTATATTTAAAAAAAAATTAAACACAACACATGTGTTCCATAAACCACACCTTTTATAAGGATCATAGATGATTTCACATACTTCAAATATGATTACAATAATGAAGTGTGCATGTTCATGTAGTGGTTGATTTTCACTAAATAAAACTATAATATTTTTATCCTTTATATGATAATCTGTGTCATTATTCATTGAATTTACTACTGATTCAATTAAATAATTATTATCGAAAATCAAAACTCTTGTTGATTTATTATATTCTTAATATGAATATATTCCAAGTGAACCATATTACATTATCCTAGTTTTGATATCATATTATACTCAGAATATATAATTATTCAATAGTCTAAGTAAAACATATGTATTCCCCAATCAGGTCAAAAATCACATTAGCCATTAAATCAAGATAATGATATATTTCCCAGTTACATATTGATTCCACATTTATAAAATATATGTTTATCTGAAACCCTAAAATTTAAAAGATACCTCTATTAGTTTTTGATATAATGAATTTTTACAATCACCAATAACATATAGGGAAGCCAATATCACTACATCATTGTATCCATGGAAATATATTTCAAATATCTATATAACCGGATTATCAAGTATCTAATATTATATTCCACACCAATGTATTATCAAATAATTATATAGTTGATACTGCAACTGTAAAGACCTGTCCTAGTGGTTCCCGAGATGCAACTCCACATGCCCGCCTCTAATAGGCTAGGGGCTGGTGACTAGCACTGAGTAGGCATGCTACTAACATGGTAGGCATTTCCTATAAACCTACACACACACACACACACACACATCTCCAAGCCCAAAAAGCTGAAAAGTAAAAACTACTAAAAATGAAAATGCATGTATACACTAAAATCTCAACCAACAAAGTACGATAGGAATGTAAAGTACAGTAATGTAACACCCTGGGCCAAAAGTACAATCCCACCAAAACAATTTCTGCATCAAAGTCCAACCTATAAAGAAAGGTACTGGGACTCCAATCTGTCGTCATAGAAACACACATCGGCATGTATGATCTCACTAAGCACTGTCCGGTCCAGGTCCACCTAGAATATTATCAAAGGCTCGCTCGTCTTCACAAGACACGACATGTGCGGGCAAAGCCTGTGCAGGGGTTAGTATAACAATACCCATTTGGACACCCTGAAACCACAATGGAATAAAACAAAGGAAAATACCACAAAGGAAAGATACCATCACTTATACATAGTATATGTTTACATAACATATAACAAGAATATCCAGATATACTCATACATGATAGACCATCGGGAAACCACCACTACGATCCAGCTCGAATATTCCACTAAGCACGTAACATGGAGAACACACTCTTTGGTATGAAGAGAGAGAGATATGAAGTACTCGTTCCAGGAGAACACACTCCTCAAGTAATTGAGATCATGGTGTTCAGATGAGGATCACAACCAATAGATATGGGGTGATTCCAACAACTCTGTCTGAACTAATCCACTAAGCAGAGGATCAGCGCCCGGGTAAAGTAGGTCACGTCGATACCAAGAACTCTACTTTGGGTTCTAGGAATGAATAGAGGATCAGGATCTATGTCTCATAGAGGTGATTCCAACAACTCTATTTTGGACGTCCTGCTAAAGGGATCATGATCTTTAACGTAGGAAATGATACCAGAACCTTCACGAGAAAGACAAAGGGTATGAACCATAAGAAATATATTCCATGTCATGGAAGACAAAAGGATCAATCCATGTAAAAAAGGTTACACAACATGTAGTATGGTTACACTCCTTGTTCCTTGACTATGGGTACTGCCCGTGTAAACGACCCGTGTCATCCGTCCGAGCTGTGTAAAAATCAACTACACGACTTTTTGAAGGATCACACACCGTGTTCCTTGACTCCAGGTACTACCCATGTAAACGGCCAGTGTCTCTTGGCTTGTCATGTAAAAAGGAACTACACGGTGTGTAGAAGGATTACACAGCATGTCTGAGAACTTGGGGATCACTCCGTGTACGCTGGACATGTGCCCGTATATGGTCTATATCCACGTCGCTTGCCCATGTACCAGTACACGGGGAATCCCATGTATCTGGCCGGGTCTAGTCGGGTAAGGGGATACACACCGTGTCCTTGGCCGTGTACCCAACCCGTTTCCGTGTACTCCCAGAGAACATGACAGGTAGTACACTGACGAACACACACCGTGTAGCCCATACTACCTGTCATGTAGTCAGGAAATTTTCAGAAACGTCGCCTTCCTCCTCGTGCCTCGACCGATATTCATGTTAACGTTTCCATGGTTCGTTTTCTGAGAAACTCAAGATCGGGGGTCGCCTCATCATCATGATGCCGAATCCATGGGTTTCGGGCCTTTGAACCTCTCCTAAATCTGATTCCGGTCACCCGTGTGGGAATCTTTCGAAGAATGATATCTTACGATCCACTTTGATCCGTCCGCCGAAACCATCGTCTCACCTCAGTGGGGTTGTTATGATGCTAGATCTTCAATTTGGGATTGTTGTGTCATGCAATGGATGTGCACCGATCTTCCATTCAAATATTTGTGAACAATGCGTATAACACACACGGAGAACACGACAAATAGGGGGAGAAAGGCACCAAAAATCAAGAGGGAAGAACCTCTAGCAATGTTCTTGTCAATCTTGGTTTATCACTGTTATAAGGTTTAATGAAACGAAATAAATTCAAGAATTGAATCCGAAAAATCTCCGCAAAAGCCCATCCCACAAATATGATCGATCTGTTAGCTAATCTATTCGTGGATTAGTCCACCTTGGTTGTAGGATTTAAGAACGGCAAAAGGAAACCAAAATCAAAAGTCCTACTAGTATTCACGGTGTTATTTGGAGAGGATCCGGTCGTCGTGTCGTTGTCACTGGAGAAATTCATCAAGAACATCGTCACCGCGTTGGGGTCTCCTCCAGAGCATCCATAGGATTCAGGGTTATGAGGTATGTAACCTTGGACCCCTGCGCAAATATTTATTTAAAAAGATAAGAGATATTTGACGCAACAAGATTTAATAAAATATTTTTATTAAATATTTTATTACGGTTACATCCAAAAACTATATTTCACCACCAACCTACACTGTCCGATATTTAGCCCCACCTAGGGTAAAATCCCTACTCTGAACGCAATGGTTCCCCCTGATTTCTGATTCGAGCACCCGTTCATGAGTTATTCCACTTTTTGAAGAAAACCACATGCGCGCGTAATTTAATCATTAAATTAAATTCAAACATCTGTTCCGGGCTCACCGGGCCTCAAAACTGCAAGCCATCTCCAATCCTGGTCTGGAATGAATTCCCATATAATATTAAAAATAATACATGTAAAAATCTTGGACATTACATCTCACCCACCTTAGGGATTTACGTCCTCGAAAACTAAAAAGGGCTACTCAAAAAGATGTGGGTACTGTACACGAATCTGAGCCTCTCGTACCCATGTTCTCTTCTAGAGATTCTCGTGATGCCACCAGACATGCACCAAGGGAATAGCTTGCCCACGAAAGATCTACTCATGCTGATCCTCGATCTATACTATGTACTTAGCAAAGGCTGCTCCATCATCGATGACCATATCTCCCCAGTCGATAACATGTGATGGATCATGCATGTACCTCCACAGCTGTGACACATGGAAGATGTTGTGTACCTAGTCCATCTGAAGAGGTAGATCCAACTAGTACGCCACCTCTCCAACTCTACTCAGAATCTGAAAAGGGCCGACGAACCTCGAAGATAGCTTGCGGCCTCGTCCAAATCTCTATAATCCCCGTCGAGGTGAGACCCGAATGAACACATGGTATCCCTCCTCGAACTCCAAGGGCCTCTGTATCTTGTCATCATAAGACTTTTGCCGACTCTGTGCCATCTTCATCCGTTCCTGGATGACCTGCTCCTTTTTTTAGTAGCTTGCACCATCTCTGTGCCCATGAGTACTGACTCTCCTAGGTCAATCGAACAAAGTGGTGACCTGAAAGGTCTCCCATTATAATCCTCAAATTGTGACATACAAATATGGTAATGATAACTATTTATATAAGAAAATTCTACTAGTGGTAGGTGATCCTCCCAGCTACGACCGAAGTCAAATATTTAAGCTTGTAACATATCCTCCAAAACCTAGATGGTTCACTCTGTCTATCCATGAGTCTGAGGATGAAACGTTGTTCTCAAGCGTAACTGAGTCCCAAAAGCTTCTTTCAATCCCTTCCATAACTGGGATGTGAAACGAGCATCATGATCTGAGACAATCGTGGATGGAACTCCATGAAGTCGAACTATCTCCTTCACATAGAGGCATCCCAAGATCTTGACTGAACTCTGTTCATGTATGTCTAGGAAGTGGGACGAATTGGTGAGTCAGTCAACGATCACCCAGATGGCATCGTGTCCCTTGTACATACGTGGTAAAAATTTCAATAAATCCATGGATATCCCATCCCACTTCCACTCTGGCAGCTCGAGGGGCTAAGTCAAACCTGCTGGAACCTGGTGCTCATCCTTTACTTGCTGTCAAGTAAACCACCGAGAAACAAAGTCTTCCACACTCTTCTTCATTCCTGGCCACCAGAACACACGTCGGAGGTCCTAGTAAATCTTTATATTACTTGGATGCACCACCCAAAAACATTTATCGAACTCCCTCAGAACCTCCTACCACAACATCACTGGTACTACTGTGCGCTCTCTTAAAAGAACAACGTGCTCCCCACCTCTTGAATATCTGTCGGCAACATCACATATGGATATCCGAGCATGTAGAGTCTCACGGCTAGCATCCTCGAGCTATGATTCTTTGACTCTCTGTAATAGTGGATGGGTAACAACCATCAAATGAAGGTAATCTCCCTTATCTCTATCCATGAAGGATAACTATAAAGAGGCCAACTTCCTTGTCGCCTCATCCAACAACTACGAACTAGATTTCCTACTGAGAGCATCTTCCACAACGTTCCCCTCCCCAGGAATATAAATGATCTCAAAGTCATAATCCTAGAGGAACTCAATCCACTGCCTCTATCTGAAATTTAGATCCATCTGAGACAAGATATATCTGAGACTCTTGTGATCAGAAAAGACGATAAACCACTCGCCCATCAGGTAGTGCTGCCACATCATCAATGAAAAGACAACCACTGCCAAATAAAGATCATGGGTTGCGTTGTTCTGCTCATGTGGCCTCAACTGACATGATCTATAGGAAATCAATGCTTTCCTCTGCATCAAGACACAACCAAGCCCGATTCCTGATGCATCGCAGAACACTATGTACTCGACATTCTATTCTGGTAGTCTCAATATAGGGGCGCTCGTCAGAATCTGTCTCAACTGCTGAAAATCCTACTGGAATCTCCCGGTCCACACGAAAGGCTTCCCTTTTCGGGTCAATGCTGTCATGGGTGATGAAATCTTGGAGAAATCAGGAATGAATCTCTTATAGTATCCTACCAACCCAAGGAATCTCCTCACCTCTTTCACGCTCCAGGGTGGATCCCATGCTAACACTGCCTCTACCTTGGCTGGGTCCACTGCTAAACCACCTACTGAGATAACCTGTCCCAAAAATTGGACCTCCTATAACCGTAACAGACACTTCGAGAGTTTCTCGTACAACTACTTCTCTTGGAGTGTTCCCAGAACCATCCTTAGGTGCCTCGGGTGCCCCTCCTCGGACACAGAGTACACAAGGATATCATCGATGAAGACCACCACAAACTGATCTAGATAGGTCTGAAGGATCCGATTCATGAGTCTCATAAACACTGATGGGGAGTTGGTCATTCCAAAGGGCATCACCAAGTACTCATAGTGACCGTACCGACATCTAAAAGTATTCTTTGGTATATCCTCATCTCGTACTCGCAACTGATGATAGCATGATCATAGATCAACCTTCGAGAACCATCATGCCCCTCTTAACTTGTCGAAGTGGTCATCGATCCTCAGTAGTGGATACTGGTTCTTCACAGTCAGCTTATTCAAGCGCCGGTATTCCACACACAGCCTCAACCTCTTGTCTGCCTTCTTGGAAAACAAAGCTGAGGCTGCCCAGGGTGAAACACTAGGTCTCACGAAGCCCTTCCTCTACAAGTCTTCCAACTGCACACTTAGCTCACGAATCTCTATAGAATCCATCTGATATGCTGATTCTGATATAAGTGTTGTCTTGGGTTGAAACTCAATGCATAAATTTATCTCTCGAGGGGGAGGTAGTCTGGGGAAATCCTCTGGAATGACGACCTCATACTCAGCCACTACTATTGGAAACTGGAAACTCATAACGTCTGCTGCACCAAGAGCTAAACTAGCCAACTGATGTGAAATATGCTTTACCTTCCTACACACGAGTCCATTCTATACTGCGTGGGTCATTTTTTTACTGATGAAGGAGAACCCCATTCCATCACTGCGGACACACCGCACCATTCTCCTAAAAAGTCAATCTGGTCCAGAACTGTGGATATCAAATTCATACCAAGAATCACATCGTAGGGCCTCGATGCTACCACCAAGAGGTTCCAACCAAAACTCTACCCTCCAAGGGTCAGGTCACACAGTCTGCAAAGGTGTGTGATATATTAATCTTCTCTAGTCTGTGTTTCTAAGCATATGGGTCGAGTCAACGACCCAACTGGAATCTCAAGGTCTCGAACAAGATAAGAAGCCAGAAAAAAATAACTAGCACTTGTGTCTACCAGTACGGTATCCAAAGTATAAAAGACACAGATTGTACCTCTAATCATTATAGGAGTACCTGGGTTATAAGCCTCTGCTACCTGTAGCTTCCCTTGCCTATGTCCACCAGCTCCCTAAGCCAGGGGTGGACCACCTGGGGGTGATGGTGATAAGAGGTCAAAATGCTGACCACCTCTAGCTGCTCTCACAGCTCCACTACCACATCTTCCGCCCTGCAAATCTATCTTCTCCACACATTTCCTCGGCCTCGTTGGTCCATCCACCATCGCCATATCAGTAGTACAGCGGGTTGGACAATCTTGAGTGAGATGTCTTCTTCTGTCACATGAGTAGCATCACCTTTCTTGAGGCTATCTGGATGCACACTGCGAACCCTGTAAGGAAGATCCTCTATCCTGGTATCTCCTCTGAAAACATCTCCCACACCTGGGTCCCTGATGTCATCTCCCTACTTCCAAGGTCTCCGCTACAACTCGCTCACTACTGAAAACTGATGGCTCCCTCTTCTCTACCAAGAATCTCTCGACCACTAAATCCCGCTCGAGCCCCCCAGTATAGGTAGGAATTCTTATAGGGATGATGTTAGCTCGGATGTCTCAACCAAAACCCCGCTAAAAAGTCCGAGATCTGATGTAATGATCTCTGACCATATCCATCAAGTACCACGGGAGGTCTGTAAACCTCTATGAATAGTCTGCAACCGTCATGGTCCCCTGATGGAGCTGAATAAGCTCATGTATACGTACTACTCAGAGGGTAACTGAAGAAATCTCCTCTCTCAAGAGATTGTCAAACTCTGAACATGCAAGAGTTGCCTCGTCGTGAGTCTGGATAACTAAACTCCACCATTGTCATGCCAAAGCCTGTAGAAGGATTGCTGCCAGGATCACAATCTGATCTACTGGTGTCCTGACCAAACGGAATATTCTAGTCACTACCTCAATCCAGTCCTCTACTACCTAAGGGTCTGGCTTGCCTCCAAATCTTAGGGGTCTCTATCTCTGAAACTCATGGAGTGCGCTCAGCCTGCGCTCCTCCTCTAATGGTACAACAGTCCCTAAACACTGCTCCACAGGTGCTGGAATAACTGGTACAACACCCGATGGTAAAACTGGGGGATCTGGTCCCTGTATCGAAGCTTCATCACTAAGGGGGTCATCCTCATGACCAAGCTGCTGGATCCTAGTGAGTGCGCATCCTGAATACATCTTGTAAAGAAGAAAGATGTGTCTAAGTCAGTGAGCATATCTAGAGAGATGACTCAAGAAGGACATGGAATCCACAACTCATTCCTATATGATGCATGTACCATTATTTTCCCCTGTAACTAGTGTCCTCATGTTCCGAGTCAAAAATCAAGTTATCAGAGCCCGGGTGTATGGATATGTCAGCCACCCGCACCAATACTGGGGTCTCTGGCCTGAAATATGAACTCGAAACACTTAACATTGTTTCCCCAAACCAACTCACAAACTCTCTGCCCTATGGTAGAACCGACCACCTCTGATACCAATCTGTCACAACCCGTCCTAGTGGGGCCCAAGCCGAAACACCCCAATCCTGCCTCCAATAGGCTAGGGGATGGTTACTAGCACCGAGTTGGCATGATACTAACATGGGAGTCATTTCCTATAAACATATACACAAGCACACACATCTCCAATCCCACAATGCTAAAAAGTAAAAAACAACTAAAAATGGAAATGCATGTATACACTAAAATCCCAACCAACAGAGCACGACAGGAAAGTAAAGTACAGTAATGTAAAACCCTAGGCCAAAAGTAAAAGCCCACCAAAATAATGTCTGCAATAAAGTCCAACCTATAACAAAAGGTACTAGGACTGCAATCCTTAGCCTTATGAACACTCCTTGGCATGTCTGATCTCACTGAGCACCGTCCGGTCCTGGTCCACCAAGAATCCTATAATAGGCTCCCTCGACTGCACAAGACACGACACGTGAGGGAAAAGGCCGTGAAGGTTTGAGTATAACAATACCCATTAGGACACCCCAAACGACAAAGTAATATGAAAAAGGAAAAATACGAAAAAGTAAAAATATTAAAAAGGAAAGATATCGTCAGCTCTACATAGTATATGTTTACAGAACATAAAATAAGAATATCCAGATATACTCATACATGATTGACCATCGCGAAACCACCACTAAAATCCAGCTCGAAGATTACACTAAGCATGTAACATGGTGAACACACTCTTAGGTCTGATGAGAGAGAGATAAAAAAGTACTCGTTCTGATAGAACACACTACTAAAGTACTTGAGAACATGATGTTCAGATGGGGATCACAACCAATAGCTATGGGGTGATTCCAACAACTCAGTTTGAACTAATTTGCTAAGTAGTGGATTGGCACCCGGGTAAAGTAGGTCACGTCGATACCAAGAACACAACAAAGGGTTCTAGGAATCAATAGAGGATCCGGCTCAAAGTCTCACAGAGGGGATTCTAACCACTCTATTCAGGAAGTCCTACTGATGGGATCACACTCTTGTATGTAGGAAATGATACCAGAACCTTCAGGAGAAAGACCAGTGGTACGAACACTAAGAAAGCTAGTCCAAGCCACTAAAGACAAAAGGATCAAGCCATGTAAAACAGGTTACAAAACGTGTAGTGTGGTTACACTTCATGTTACATGACTTTGGGTACTACTTTTGTAAACGGACCATGTCATCCATCTAAGCTATGTAAAACTCAACTACATGGTGTGTAGAAGGATCACACACCATGTACCTTGACTACATGTACTTCCAATGTAAACGGACTGTGTCTCTAGGATTTTCGTGTTAAAAGGAACTACATAGAGTGTAGAAGGATTAAAAACCGTGTTTGAGCACCTGGGGTTCGTTCTGTGTAGACTGGCTATGTGCACGTACATGGTCTCTATCCGTTTCTCCTACTAGTGTACCAGTACACGGGGTATCCTATATACCTGGCTGGGTCTGGCCAAGGAAGGGGATACACGTCGTGTCCTTGGCTGTGTACCCAACCCGTGTCCCTGTACTCCAGGAGTACACGCCAGGTATCCCACCAACAAAAACATTTCATGTATCCCATACTACACGCCGTGTAGTCGAGAAATTTCTAAAAACGTCATCTTCCTCCTCACGCCTTGTCCGATCTTCAAGTTACCATTTCAATGGTTCGTTTTCCGTGAAACTAAAGATCGGGGGTCTCCTCGTCATCATGATGCTGAATCTGTGGGTTTCAGGCCTTTAATTGGCTCCAAAATCCAATTCTGGTCACCCATGTGGGAATCGTTCAAAGAATGATATCTTCTGATCTGCTTCGATCCATCTACCGAAACCGTCGTCACACCTCTATGGTTTTGTTCCAATGTTAGATATTCAATTTGGGATCATTGCATTGTGCAACAGATGTGTAACGATCTGTCGTTCATATCTCCATGAATAACGCAGAGAACGCACACGAAGAATGTGAGAAATCAGGGGAGAAAGGAACCAAAAATCGAGAAGGACAATCCTTGATTAATGTTCGTGTCGATCTTGGTTCGTCACCGTTAGAAGGTTGAACGAAACCAAAAAGCTTCACGAATTGAATCCCCAAAATCCCCACAAAACCCATCCCCCAAATACAATCCATCTGTAGGCTAATATGTTCATGGATTAGCCTGTTTTTTGTCATAGGAATCAAGAACAGGGAAGGGAAACCAAAATCAAACGTCCTACCTGGATTCGCGGCGTTCGTTGGTGAAGATCTGGTCGTCGCGTCATCGTCGCTGGTGAAATATGCCAAAAATTTCATCACCGCATTGGGGTCTCCTCTAGAGCCTTCACATGTTTTAGGGTTATGAGGTTTGTAACCCTATACCCCTGTTCAAATCTCTATTTAAAAAGATTAGAGATATTTGATGCAAAAAGATTTAATAAAATATTTTTATTAAATATTTTATTATAGTTATGTCCAAAAACTAGATTTCACCACTGACATGCGCCATCCGACTTTAGGCCCCGCCTAGGGTAAAATCACTGCTCAGAATGCAATGGTGCCCTCATATTTCTGATCTGAGAATCTGTTCAGGAGTTATTCCACTTTTTCTGGAAAACCACACACGCACGTAATTTAATGCTTAAATTAATTTCAAACATTTGTTCTGGGGTCACCGGGCCTCGGAACTGCACACCGTCTCAATGCCTAGTCACGAAAGAATTCCCATATACTATTAAAAATAATATATGGAAAAATCTGGGACATTAAAACAACCAACTATGATAACAATAGTTCATATATGATGAGAAACCTAAAATTGAGAGTTGTAAAAAACATTGTTAAATTTTTAAATCCTTTACAACAATTTATTGATCTACAATATCACATTTTTGAACCATATATATAGAATCATAACATAGTTCAACCTTCGAATAAATGGTGAAAAATATTTTTATTACGATTTAACATATTTAATAATCTATAATGAAAGGTTGTGGGATAAATATCAACATATTAACATAAAAATATAAGAATCAATTATTACATTAATACTATTGGGAAGATACCCTATATATTAGTATGTATGTAGAAAAAAGTATCCTATATATTTGGTTTTAATAGAGGGATATCATATGGGAATATATCCATTATTTCATGGAATATTATAATTTTTTGGATGAGAATATTAATTCATTTGTTTTGGAGATATAGTATGTAGATCATTTGTGATGAATTGTGTTTTATGATTAACACTAACATCCTATGATATGTGTTTGATATGTATAATAAGGTTAAATATGTGATAATATCCCACACATTTTTATCATTTATAAAAAATTTATAAGATGAATCATTTTTTAGTCAATGAATTAAAGAAATGAATTCATGAATGGTAGAGTGAAACACACCCTTGAATTAGACCTTATGATTAAATGAATGGAACTCAATTTTAATAATTGAAAAAAATATAAAATGGTCCATATACATCAAGGTTCCAAGTGTAAAAAATTCACATTTTATGTTAAACTATCACTGATTCTAAATATATCTTCCCAAAATATTCATTAGATACTTGAGAAGTACAGAAATATTCTAGTTTTTGGAAGATCTCATTGTATATTCAAAAAGGTTCATGACCAATAATTCCCATTGGTTATGTTTATAACAAACAACACTCAATAAGGTATACCATTTAACTATAATATAATGTCCATGATAATTATTCTACTAACCTAGAAATAAATATTTCCTACCACTATATATACTACACACACCACCATAATAATCATCCCTAACACGTCACCAATCAAGGAATTAAAAAATAATAGGTATTCTTAAGAAATTAAAAATATAAATTTCTTATAAGGAATGGAAAAATATCATAAAAATTATAATTCACTTATATCATTTGAATAAATAATCCTCCTAATGAAACCCATCTTTTGGGTTTTATCAATCAATCACAAACCACTAGTAATAAAATATATATATAAATTATGAACACTTAATTAATGCCTAACAAGAGAAATTATATTTAACATATCATTGCACTACCACTTTCATTCATTATCATATATTATATGTGCATCAAACCATGCTAAATTAAAAAATGTATTATTCATTACCTTCCCTATACCACTCATCACATTATATCTTTAACATAGTATATAAAATAAAATTAATATTCACAATATACTATAAATATGAAAATAATCATCCATTAAAACAATTTTAATAAAACCACTGAATCCCAATGAAATCAATGTCGTAATTTAATATAAAATAAATCCCATCACATGATTTGAAAATAAAATTTCAAATACTTTGGAATTTTGAACTAAGACTCTAAAAATATGGTATTTGAATCCAATTTTATATATATTATAGAGAAATCTGATTAAGAATTAATATAAACTGTATTTCAATGTAATTATTATAAAATTAAAATAAAAGAAAACCATTTCTTATAATGGAATCAAATATATATTTGAAACTCCATTTTTATTTCAGTTTTTAATAAATCAACTTGTCTGTATTTAAGATATTCATTTTATGTCTCACACATTTTTCATTTTAGAAAAACCAAAAACCATATTCATTAATAAGAGAAAACATATATCTAGATAAAAATTAAACAATGAAAATTTTAATGTCGCTCAAAATACTACTTAACTCTTTTAAAAATCTATACCATACCATTATAAAATCATAAAATCCATATATTATCCTATTTTATATAATTAATATTCCATAATAACCAAACCAAATATTTAAAGTTATATTTCAAAAAAATCATCCTTTCATGATCAATTATATGCTCATTTCATTAAATTATTGTTATAAATATTCCTACTAAAGGTTAATATATCCTAAAATAAAATATCATACTCATTTATATTAATTATTAATTAAGAATATTCATATTAGAAAAGAAGTCTTGATAAATATTAACAATTATACAACATAAATTGAATATTTTAACTAAATTAATTAATAAAAACCTATAATGTATCAAATCCATAAGTGAATCTACATGTAACTCACCAGCACCAATGGCAGATGATTCCGATCATTCCTTGACTCTAATTCTAGAATGCACACAGTACAATTTAAAAGAATTAAGAATTATATAATACAAAGGTAAAATTAGAAATTATATTTATAAAACCAAAATTTTTACTAATGATGAATTCAAATGTTTTATAGAATTTCGTATACACCACATAATATAATCATATCAATTGAGTTGGATTATCGAATCTATGTAAAACCAATACAAACATCTATAGTTTTTTAGAGCATAATTTTATAATATTGAAATATGAGGATAAAGAGAGATGTATTATTATATATATCATTGATCACAAATACTGTAAATACCCCTACCCTAGTAGCCCAGAGTCATTGGTCATATTATTTCATTGGCAATGTAGACAAGGAATTTAATCCCAAAGCACCCAAATGTATAGTATATTTAGAAAACTTGGTATATACTGAAAACATACATTATAATTGATCTTATAAATTATGACAAAACAATTCCTTAAAAAATTCTAATTTTTAGTTGTATTAACCCTGCATATATTTCATAATTATTTTATTAGCATCATATGTGAAAATAAAATGTAATAATGGGGATATATCATACTCTCAATAAGGGTAAGTTAACAATGGAAAAAATAATAACTAAAAAGGAATATACATTATGGTAAGGTGGATAAGTCTACAAAAATCCATTTAAAAATATCATTTCTGATAATATGGATAGAATAAATGATAATCAAAAAATTATATATAAATAATCACATGATAACAAACCATAACCATGGATATTATGCAAATTGAATTATCAAATAGTGGAAGAGAAACTAATCTTAAAACAATTAATGAATAATGTAGTAAATAATAAACATACTGTCATGGCTTCGACTAATACATCATACATAAATAGGTGAGGCCTTGACCAATAACCAAATTAGTTTCCCTCATGAGACCTACCGATTCTTTGAGGGGCAACAATAGACCCCATGTAATGAACCAAAATTTTATCAAAATAAATTCCATTCATATAAATATTTTATATAGTATATGTTTGTTAAAATAAAAAAGATAACCCGATGAAGACATTATTAATGATGAATAAATGAAGTGAGAGGTATTTCTAGACATTATAGAACATGTGCCTATAAAATAGTAACATGATGTTTGGAATAGTAATATAATGATTAGGAATAGTTATTCGGCCAATAAAATAATAATGGCACATATAATTGTATAAAAAAATTAGTTATCTTTTGAATTAAAATATAATGTATTTATTTAATGTCATAAATAAATAAATAAATGTTTTAATAATGAAAAATTCAGTGTGAGTATTTTTTAATCATAAATTTTTTAATACAACTTTATGATTAAATTAATAAATAAAATAATTTTATTCCAGAAAATGTATTGATAAATTAGTATTTTTTTTCTTATGATTATCAGATAAGTTTTAGAGACCTTAATTTATATTTCAGTGCATTACAATAGCAGTTATAATTTTAGAACATGGTTATTTTGAGTAAATAATGATTTTAATTTAATATTAAATTAATCATATTAAAAAAATTGTTTTAGTAAAATGGAGTTTATTTTTTAATTAATCACATTGATAATTTGTTTGGGTGAATATTTGGGATTTTTCTAAATTTCGTGAATTGTTGTTAATAGTAAAGTATGATAATTTTTTTATAAAAGATAAATACCTAAGTAATTGAGTCATATATGAAGTAAGAATGATGGATAAAAAAAATATCGAACAATCCTTCATTATTTTAATATATTTTGTGATAAAATCTAAATACCTAAATTTTAAATATTTGAGGTATGTGACCCTTGTTTCCATTTGTTTGTGCTTTTTGAAGTGGTTGGTTGATGTTCGGACAATTCTAGGAAAAACCTTTAATGTTGTAGAGATTGTGCAGGTTTGCACGGTTGGCGCACGGTCTAAAAAAACCATGTGGCCAGCCCAAGAAATCATGAACCCTTGACAGTGGGATCTACACGGGAGGCACATGGTTTGTCAGACCGTGCGGGAAAGCCGTGTGAAGTCCCTTGGTGAGAAACTGGCAGCCACAGAGTTGGCGCATGGTTTTCCAAACCGTGTGGGGTAACCGTGCGACAACTTAATGTTTGGTTTTTTACATCCCGGTCCACTCATGAAATCCCATATTCTCCTCATTCTTCAAATCACTCAAGGCTCAAGTGGGAGTTAGAATTTTCAGATGTTGGGGGAGCTCTTTAGCTCGTTATGGAGGAAAATCGAAGGGTTTTTTTGGTGGATCGAAGGCAGTTCTGCTCGGGTAAGTCCATCTTTTTGTTCTTTGAGATTTTGGTTAGGTTTATCCCTCTCCCTCTATTAGTTTCAAAGATCTACAAGGGTTTCATGTATATCTAGTGTTGTGTTTCCTTTGTGTGTTAAAGGTTTAGCTTGTTGATGTTAGGGATGGGTTTTTTATTTTGTTTCGAGGAAAATTTCACCCAGTTTAGAGAGCGGTGGGGTGACAGATCGATTTCACCAAACACTAAGAGATAGGTGGATTCTCTCTCGACACCTCGTGGTTAGAACTAGTGACTTTGGTTTCCATTAATTTGTTTTCCTTGAAATTAATTGGGAATATGATGTGTGATGCCTAGGAGAAACCCATTTTTTGATGATTTGGGGATTTTTGGGGAAATGTGTTAATATAGTGAAAATGGGTTTTATTGAGGAAATTTAAAATATACATTTTAAAATCGGTAGCTTTATTGATATATGGGAAATGGGATACGAAAGATGTTTTTCAATAAAACTATTGTTTTATTGAAATGTGGGTTGACATGGAAAATGGTTTGAGGGTGTATTCAATAAATGTGTGGTTTATTGAGTAACATGACATGTTATTTTTGGAATGTTGTTCAATATAATCTGTGAACTTGGTATTGGAAATTGTTGGGTGGTATGATATTGGTAATTGTGGATTTAAATTTTTGGGGGATTTTGTTAAATATCGATTTTCATGAGTTGGATGGATGGTGGTCGGGAATGTATCATCATCGAGGTGATGGTCGTGAATGTACCATCATCAAAATGTGGGGGGATGGGCATGAAGTCACACACTAGTGATGGGCTTGAAGTCCCAAACCATGAAGGAGACAAGTTGGTCGTGAATGTACCACCATTAAAGTAACATTGGGATCGAGTGAATGGTATTGGTTGTGTGACATAATGGTTGTATGATTGTGATATGTATGTGGTCTTGGGAATGGGTAATGACTAGTTTTTTTTTGTTTTCCTTGGGTATTCACTAAATTGGGTAAATTTATTTGGGTAAAGGATTTTTTGGATTTATGTCCGTTGTATCATTAGTTTGTGGACTTTATATAAATTAATTTATATAAATTGCGCTAATGTGTTCTATCATAGAGGCGTGTATAGGGAAGTCATTTGGGAAAAACTTACTAAGTATTATTACTCACCCCGTGCTTTGGGACATTGGTGATTTTGTAGATGTCGTATTCCAAGACACAGGTAAAGGAAAGGCATGTCATTGCTGGTGGTTCATGGTGATGCTAGGGAGATGTGGTGGTGCTTGGAGCATGGAGCTTTGGGTGGAGTTGTGGAGTGTGTCTTGGTTTATTTTGGGTCTCCGATTTTTTATTCCGTATAGTACTCGGATATCATTTTGGATTGTAAAGGTTTCGGGTTTTATTGTGGAACAACTTTGATGTATTTTTGGAATACATGCTTGAATGTTTTAATGAAATTCATCATATAGTTGCTGTTAGTGGATGGTTTGGTTGGTTTTTTTTCATAAGGGAATATCGTTCCCCAATTTGTCCACAAAGCCCTCGATATTCATTTGCAGCCTTTTGCACCTTGGAAACATCGCTTAAGGACATGTAACCCTCACCTCCTCCTCAAGCCAATGAGGTAGGGGTGGGGTGTTACAAGTGGTATCACCTTGTTCTGTCCTTTAGAGTTGATTCTCAGATTTGGAGTTGACATTCGTTGTGGTATATTCCTTTATTCGGGATGGTAACAAGGCATAGGAATGTCAGAATTTGGAATTTATAGCATAAAAGGACATAGCTAACCCTTTTATGCTAACCATCAAGTTACCAAGGAGTTGGGTACATAAGTGTTTTGGAGACACATATAGGCATTGGAAATCTCATTGTCATTGGTGTAGCCAATGAGATGTCCATGGAATATATGGTAGAAATGAGTTCCCTCTAGGATGAAAATTTCAATGGGCATAATGATTTGTGGGTTGAATAGAGAAATGGTTTTCAAATGCGTGAAATTGTAATGTCCACAAATTTGGTATTTTAAAAATGGTTTGGTTTTCAAAAATGGTGAAACATGGAAAATGTGGAACGGTGGAAAGAATTATTTTGATAGTGTTCTGTAATGCGATTTGAAATAGGGATTATTTATTTCTACGGATGTGAGACTCATGGTTGATTGTTTTTTGTTTATAGAAATGACACCGGGTAGACAACATAGTGATCAATCAGAGGAAGCTACTGAAAATGTGGTTCCACCTGATCCCCAGGTGAACTAGCAGTTGGCCCAAAGCATCGTTCTGGATTTTAAAATTGTTCATTCATGAATTCAACTAGATACACCTGTTACGATATCTATCACAATTAGAAATCCAAGTAATAGAAGCATGGTTTTCCTCATGAGAGGAGGTGTGAACCCCAAAACTGCAAAAAAATAACAAGACATAAACCTTTTCTCAATGATATAGAGTACATAAAAATCAGACCACTAGATTTATAAAACTTCATTTGAGACACAAGTGTAAGCCAGGATGCTTTCAGTGTGGTTCTATAGGCCACCTCTAACAGGATTGATAGGAACAACCTCAATAATGTTATTACTGCAAGATGATGGGGCATCTTCAGCAGTATTTCAATAATTCTCTGAGGTTGGGTGTTCGTGACGCTCCTCGGTAAGAAATGTTTCATCTAGGTAATAAAGAGAAGAGCATGGAAAAACACACATTTGTGTGGAGATGAGAAAGTTGTAGTGGATGATCAAACGGGACCATACACGGTGTAAGGTACGGTTCTTTTAAATTCTATGTTGATGCAAGATTTGTTTGATACAACTTCTTCACATTCTTTTATTGCTTCTACTCTCTTTATTTTACTGGGTTTAACTCTGGAGATGATGCCTTTGTTTTTGAGACTTCAAACTCTTCTGGGTCAATGAGATTTTCGATCTTTCTTGTGTAGATCATGTTGCTTAGTCGTGGCCAACATTGAATTGATGTGGGATTTCTCAGTGATTGAGATGGATGCTTATGATATAATCCTGGAAATGGATTGATTGGTGATATTTAAGGCCCGCATAAACTCTAATATGAGAACAATGGATTTTATGACACATGATGGCATTAGACATCTCTTTAGAGGAGAGAGTCATGAAAGGCATGGTGCAACGGGTTTTTTGGTACCAGAAGTGGGCACATTATCATATTTGTTCGCAGTGCTGGTGTTGGAATCAATAGAGGGTGTTTAGAAGTGTGTTCTTCTGGTAGTGGTGGATCAGTTCAGGGATTGTTTTTTCAAATAATTCTCTTGTTTACCTCCCGTAAGAGAAGTAGTGTTTATGATTGATCTCCTTCGGGGGACCAGCCCTATCTCACTTTTTTCTTATCGAATGGTACCTACTGAATTGCAGGAATTGAAAGTCAAATTGAAAGAGATATAAGACAAAGGGTTTATTCGGCCTAGGACATCTCTATGGGATGTTCTGGTGTTTTTTTTTGAAAAAGGAGGATGGAACATTGAGGTTCTGTATTGATTATCGCAGACAAAACCAAGTTACAATAAAGAATAGATATCCAATTACACGAATTGATTATTTGTTCAACCAGTTGAGGGAAGCCCAGTGGTTCTCCAAGATCGAACTGAGGTTGAGATATCATCATTTATGGTTGAGGAAGGAAGATATTACTAAAACATCTTTCAGAAGTAGATATGGCCATTATGAATATGTGTTTATTCCCTTTAGTCTAACGAATGTGCTAGCAGTGTTCATGGAATTGATGAAACAGATATTTCAAAGATATCTGGATTCATTTGTGGTGGTGTTTGTAGATGATATTTTGATGTATTCAAATACAAGGGTGGAGAATGAGCAACATGTGGTGATAGTTCTAGGGCTCTTGAGGGATCATTCATTGTATGCCGAATTGTAAAAGTGTGACTTTTGGATACAGGAACTCCGTTTACATGGCCATCTGAATTCTGAAAGGGGTGTTTCAATGGATCCGGAAAAGGTAGAGGTTGTTATCTTGTGAAAACTGCAATGAATGTGGTTATGGTATAGAGTTTCCACAGTTTAGCTGGGTATTATCTGAGTTTTGTTCATGACTTTTCATGTTTGGTATCACCGATGACAGCATTGACAAGAAATAATGTTCAATTCCAGTGGATCGAACAGTGTTTGTAGTGTTTCTAAGAGCTAAATGACTGCCTTGAATCCGCACCAATCATAGTTATTCTAGAACTAGGACAAGTGTATGTGGTGTGTTGTGATGCTTCAGGATCCTGGTTTAGATACTTTCTCATGCAAGGGAATCTTGTGGTTGAGTATGGCTCATGGCAGTTGAGGGTGCATGAGAAGAACAACCCAACTCATGATTTGGAATTGGCTATAGTGGTCGATCATTTGAAAGTTTGGCATCATTATCTCTTTGGTGAGAAATTCAAGGTATATACAGATCATAAGAGCTTGAAGCACATTTTATCACAAAGGGATTTGAAGATGAGGCAAAGGAGATGGATGGAATATCTCCAGATGTTTGATTTTGACTTGATGTACACACCAGGTAAGGGAAATTCGGTGTAAGATGCATTAAGTAGAAAATCATATTCTCAGGTGATGAAACAGACATCAGACCAGTGGTAGATGATGTCAGTTATAGCTGACATGCGGTTGTAATGTGAGGACCAGAGTTATAGATCGGTCTTCATTCTGGTTTTGTTTATTCCTAACTTGGTTGTCCTGGTTCAAAAGGAACAAATATCTTATTTTGAGTGTGTGACCATGAGGTCAAAACTCAATGGTGGAGAGATGAATGAGGGTTGGAAACTGAATGTAGATTAAGTTTTCTGTTTTCAAAATCATATGGTTGTACCAGTTTCATGTCAAGAGTATCTTCTCCGGGAGTATCATCATTCTAGGTCAGTTTTTCATCCTATAATTCCAAAAATGTATAAATAATTGAAAGAGAAATTCTGGTTGGGTGGTATGAAAATAATAGTGGTTATGTTTGTTTTGAGATTCTAGGATTTCTATTAGGTCAAGGAAAAGCCTCAGAGGCTAGTGGGAATGTTGCAATCATTACAAATACCTATTTAGAAGAGGGATAAAATAGCGATGGATTTTTTCATAGGTCTCCCAAGAACAGTTAGAAAGAACAATGTCATTTGGGTGATAGTGGATTAGATAACAAAGACTGCTTATTTCATTCCAATTTGTGAATCTCATACGATGGAGGATCTGTCCAAAATCTATATCTGAGAGGTGGTAAATAGGAATGGTGTTCCAGTTTTTATCATATAAGATCGAGATTTGAGGTTTACATCTCATTTCTGGAAATCCTAACAGCAACCCTTGGAACAAAGATGACCCTGAGTACGACATATCACCCTCAGAAGAATGCTCAATTTGACAGGACGATACAAACATTGGAGGATATGTGGAGGGCTTTTGTCATGGATTTTGGTGGCTTGTGGGAGAATCACTTGTCGTTGGTTGAGTTCTCGTACAATAACAGTTATCAGGTATCCATTCATATGGCTCTGTTTGAAGCGTTGAATGGGAATCTATGTCATTCTCCACTATGCTGGGTAGAAATAGGTGAGTCCTTGATGGTTCGACAAAGCATTTTCCATTAGACTACGGAGAATATCTAGTTAATCAGGAAGAGAATGGAGATGGCTCAGAGTTGTAAGAAATCGTTTGTGGATAATTGTCGACGGTCGTTGTCATTCGAGTTTAGTGATCATGTTTTCTTAAGGATCTCTCCTATGTTGGGACATCATTGGTTTGGGAATTAGGGAAAGTTATCTCCAAGGTATATTAGACTTTTTGAGATTCTTGAGTGGCTTGGTGAGGTGTCTTATCATTTGTATTTTCCACCTAGGTTTAGTGTGGTCCACAATGTGTTTCACGTGTCGCAATTGACAAAGTATCAGCTGGATCTAAGACATGTTATTCGATGGGATCATGTTGAGCTAGATCCATATGCATCTTTGGTTCACATGCCAGTGTGGTTTATGGATAAGAATGAGAAAATATTGCGGTGTAAAAGCATCGGTCTTGTTCAGGTTTTGTGGTAGCATGGTCAGATCTAATGGGAGAATTGAGAGTGGGAGGAGAAGATGGTTGAGCAATGGCCCGAGCTCTTTCATCCAAGGGTGGGTTCACTACTTTCTGTGGTTGAAAAATTCCAATGGTGGGGAGAATATAGTACCCCCGGTTTGAGGTATGTAACACTAGTTTCGGTTCGTTTTTGCTTTTTAAAGTTGTTGGTTCATGTTCAGAAAATTAGGGAAAGAACTTTTATAGTAGTGGAGATTGTGCAGGGGAGCACAGTTGGCGCATGGTCAGACCAAACCGTGCATCCAGCCTAGGAAACCATGAAGCCTTGACAATAGGGTCCACACGGGCATGGCACATTTTTGTCAGACCGTGCAGGAAAGCCATGCGATGTCCCCGGGTGAGATTGTGGCAACCACACGGTTGGCACACAGTTTTCCAAATCGTGTGAGGTAACCGTGCAACCACTTAAATTTTTGGTTTTTATGTCCCGGGCCACTCGGGATTTCCCATTTTTCCTTTATTGTTCCTCCCACTCGTGGCTCACATAGGAGTTCTAGTTTTCAGTGGTTGGGGGAGTTCTTTATCTCGTTTTGGAGGCAAATTGAAGGGGATTCTTGGTGGATCAAAGGTAGTTCTACTTCGGTAAGTCTCTATTTTGGTTCTTTATGGTTATGGCAGGGGTTAGCCCTCTCCCTATCTTATTTTCCAATATCTATGAGGTTTTCAGGCAGATATTGGGTTGTGTTGCCTTTTTTTTTAAATTTTGAACTTGTTGATTATAGGGAAGGGTTTTTGAGGTGGTTTCGAGGAGGCGTTCACCCGTTTTAAAGTGCATCTGGGAGAAGGGTCTATTTCTCCAAACCCTAAGAGGTAGGTGGCTTCTCTCTCAAATCCACTTGGTTATAACTAGTGAATTTTGTTTCCATTTGTTTGTTTTTCTTGAAATTAATTGTAAATATGATGTGTGATGCTTAGAAGAAACCCATTTTTTTGACGATTTGTTGATTTTGGGGGGAATGGGTTAATATTGTGAAATGAGTTTTATTTTCAGATAATAAAATATAAATTTTAAAATCGGTAGATTGATTGATTTATGGGAAATGGGTTACAAAAAATGAGTTTCAATAAAAGTCTTGTTTATTGAAATGTGGTTTGACATGGAAAATTGTTTAGGAGTGTATTGAATAAATGTGTGGTTTATTGAGGTAACATGACATGTTATTGTTGGAATGTTGTTGGTAATAATTGGTTAAAATGGTTTTGGCAATTATTGGGTGGTATGATGTCGGTAACTTTGGATTGAAATATTGTGGGGATTTGGGTAAATATCTATTGTAATGAGTTGGATGGATGGTGTTCGGGAATGTATCAAAATAAAGGTGATGGTTGTGAATGTACCATCATCAAAAAGGGAGGGTGATGGGCATGAAGTCCCACACTAGTGATGGGCGTGAAGTCCCACACCATGAAGGAGACGAGTTAGCCGGGAATGTACCACCATTAATGAAACGCCATGATCAATAGAATGGTATTGGTTGTGTGACATAATGGGTGTGTGATTGTGATATGTATTTGGTCTTGCAAAAGGGAATGGGTAATTACTTTTTTTTGTTTTCCTTCGGAATTCACTAAATTGTGTAAATTCATTTTGGTAAAGGTTTGTTTGGATTTATGATCATTTTTGCATTGTTTTATGGACTTCATATAATTTTTTTAATATAAATTTTGAAAATTTTTTCTATCATAGTGGCGTGTGTAGCGAAGTCATTTGGGGAAAACCTACAGAGTATTAGTACTCACCCCTTGCTTAAGAAATTTGGTGCTTTTGTAGATGATGTATTCTGAGACACATGAAATGGTAAGGGGTCTCACTATTAGTGGTTCGTAGTGATTCTTGTGAGATGTAGTGGTTCTTGGAGCATGGATCCTGGGGTGGATTTGTGGAGCGTGTCTTGGTTTATTTTGGGTCTCTTGTTTATTCTTCCATATAATACTCTAATATTGTGTTGGATTGTATTGATTTTGGGTTTTATTGTGGAACAACTTGGTTGTTTTTGGGAATACATGCTTGAATGTTTTATTGAAATGAATCTTATAGTGGTTGTTAGTGGATGGTTTGGTAGGTTTTTTTCATAAGGGAAAATTGTTCCCCAATTTTTTCTTGAATCCCTCAGTATTCATTGCCATACTTTGACTCCTTGGGAACGTCTCTTAAGTCCAAGTAACCCTCACCACCACTTCAAGCCAATGAGGTAAGGGAAGTGTGTTACATGGTATCATTATATATTGTAGATGGAAGATAAAAAAACTCAAACAATCCTTCATTATTTTAATATATTTTTCGATAATTTCAAATCAATTAATAGTCTTCATCCAAAACAATAAACTATGGAATAAAATAATAAGAAAACACTAATCACCTACCCCATAAATACCACCCTCACCACCTCTTCTCCTCACACCATAAAAGCTTTGATCATTGTTAAAATTCTTCTTATATATCTTCTACAGACCCTTCTATAATTACAGGATCCCTTGGCATCAAAAAAATAAAAAAAAGTTCTAGAATGAGGTTTTAAAATGGAAAACATTCAAGAGGCAAAATCATCATTATTTTCCTTTAAGGTTTTATTAATTTTTTTATTTTCTTTTTATCTCCTAAAACAATCTATAAAAATGTGAAAGATAACTCCATTATATTTTATATAATGTAATGATATCATGTTAATTGAATATCAATCATAAAAAACATTTCAATCTATATTTTATTCTAACAATAAAATCATCACCCATGATGTGTCGGTTTACAGACAACATGGGCTATGCATTTATATTTCCATTTAATTGATTCAAGGTTGTTAATAAAACCAAAACAATGGATGTTATATACTATAAAATTTATATAATAATATTTTTTTGGAATTATAACTAACTTATATACAAAATCATAATTAATAGAAGAAAACTAGTTTTTGATGTTCGAAAAACCGCAAAATAAATCTAAATGATTATCATTATCCTTTTATCTAATGATTCAAAATCATACCATTTAACTAAATGATATATATAAACATTTAATTACCTTTGTGTAAATTATTAGGATATAATTTCAACTCTATATAATGATAACCACTCTACATAAATAACCATTGTAATATTCAAGTGAACCGATCATGAAAACCAAGAAAATGAACACTTCCAAACGATGGAATTGAACTCTATAACTCATCTAAATAAATATAAATGAAATTATTAAAACTTTAATAAATTAAATACATGTTTATGAGTTTATGGAATTTTTAATTTATTTATTTTATTTTATTTTCTAGTATATTAAATTGAAGAAATAACTAGGTCATAAGGTAAAGGGATTTTCAAACCCAACTCTCTTCCATTGAGTTTTACCACTTTCAAAACATTTTAACTATTAATTCTCCATTGATGTTAATTGAATATAATTTTTTAATTCTTAAATTCTATTTTATGGATATACATTGTTAAAATATTAATTTATGTAAAATCCATTGATTTTTTCAAAATAACTCTTTTAAAAAACACATATTACACCTCTCATGTGGTTGATTTTTTTAATCAAGATTGATAAAAAGAATATGATTATATTTTCATCATGGTAAATCTAGTTTTTTTAATGTATAATTTATGAAATGAAATTCATTCCGTTACATTTTTTATTTAAGGTCCAATATTGTTATATTTTCTATGTATCATGCTTGATTATGTAAATGTTATGATATAACGGGTGGGACCAAAATTACATAACACTTATAAAAGTTATGACATGACCGGAGAACACAAAATTATATATCACTCCATTGAATTTGGTTATGTGAATCTAGAAGGTTTTCATCTTGATAGAGAGGCTTATTAATGGTGGGAATTGATTAAAACCCCATGATGATGGATGAAATTGAATATATTGAGTTGTAAAACTTCATTATATTGTTTCAAAACATGTATTACCCTCTAAATATTTTTAACAATATGTATAAAGAATTCATTGAGCTGAATCAAAAGTAATTCAAATCTTCCGCGGACTACAATGAAAATTTCACAAGGATTTCATGGATCGCTTTGGGTTTTTTTATAAAAAAATGATAGACAAATTGATATATTCATTAGTGTATCAAAACCATATTATCGAAAGGCTCTAGAAATTGAGGACAATGTGAATATGAAGAGGTTATTTGATGTTATCTCAATGTGGATATGGTGTTTGGAGAATGTTCCCATGGCTATGGTGATAAATAATTAAAAGTGTAGTTTCATGATGGTGGATCTAATGAGAAAGGTAGAATGAAATATCAACAACACATATATCAAAAATATGAGAAAAGCATCATAGAAGCTGCCATAAATAGTATGGGGAAATGCAATAAGTGTAGAATAGAAGGTCACTATTCTCATGAATGTCTAAGAGAAGCGAGGAAGCAAGAAAGTATGGTGGAATTAAGAATTATAGCACCTATGGTTCAATTCTTCTACTATAGGGATCATGGTAACTATACAAGAAAATTTACTAATCCTCGCGTTCATGAGGGTAATAAACATCAACAACAACTAAATAAAATAGATGAAGGGAAATCTTATTGAATCAATACTACTGAGGTGGAACATTATAATGATATGGTGACAGGTATGTTGGTTATTCATTCAAAAATATTGAATAACAATTTGATTATGGTTCTACACATTCTTTCATATCTATAAATTTTAGTAAAACTATTAAAAGAAAACCTAAATTTATAGAGTTTTTGTTATCTCTTAGAACATATAATGGGGAAATATTTCATAAATTTATATAACTCTTCGTCTGTAAACACTTGTGAACTGAACCTCCAAAAATATATTTTCTTTCATACTTTGGTGGAGTTTGATGTTGAATAGTGAATGTATTGGAAATATTTATAAAAATAAAAAATCATATTTCATGATAGGGAGATCACTCTTCACATCCTAAGGAATCTACATGTTATGTACAAGTGCAAGGAGAATACTGAATCTCCATCCAAATCATCATATCAAGTGTGGATATTATTACATTATTAAAAAGAACAACTATCTCAAATGACTGATAAAAGGAGAGAATCATGATCGAATATAGGCCAATTGTAAGAAACTATAATGATGTGTTTGCTAAATAATGACCTTGTCTTCCTCTTGACCGGGAGGTTCAGTTATAAATTGAACTAATTCCTGGATCTCTGTCTATATCAAAGAAAATATATATAATGGATGGAATTATGTTGGGGGAATTGGAGATAAAATTAATAGAGAATATATAAAATTATTTTATACACTAGAGTACTTAACCAAGGGGTGAACCTATCATATTAATTAAGAAGATGGATGGATCAATGCAACTATACATTGATTATTGTGATCTCAAAAAAAATCAAAATAAAGAACATGTATCCCCATCCGTGGATAGATGAATTGATGAATCAACTGTTTGTGGCCATGTATTTCTATAAGGTAGACCATCAGTCAAGATATAACCTATTAAAGGAAAAGAAGGAATATATTACCAAATATTCCTTTTTAATAAAGTAAAAACACTATGAGTTCACAATGATGACTTTAAAACTCACTAATTCACCATCAATATTCATGATCTTGATGCATAGTGTATTTAGAGATTACATCAAGAAATTTGTAGTAAACTTTATCGATGATATTCTAATAAACATCTTGATTAGGTAAGAAATAAGGATCATTTGAATACTATTATAAATTAATTTTAAAAGAATAAACTATAAAATGTTAAATAAATTTGTGTTATGGATGGAAAAAGTATCATTATTGGGTCATGTTATCATCAGTGTTGAAATATATGTGGACCGTTCAAAGAATAATAAATCAAAGAGTGGCCTCAGGAAACATCTAAACCGTGATCAATAGTTTCAGTGGACTATATGTGTATTAATGAATATTTTTGAAGAACATATCATGATTTTCATACAGAGTGGCCATGATGACTCAGAGTTGATTAATGCTTCTATGGACTATGGAATGTGCAGACTGCTTCAAATTGTTGAAAAAGTATTTTTCACTATGCTATTACTAATAATTAAAATAGTTGGGATACATTTTTTTGTATACATTGATACATAAAATATGTTATTAGGATATGTAATGATATAAAATGATAAAGTGAAATCCTACACCTCAAAGAAGTAGAAAATTAATAACAAAAAACTATCCCACCTATGATCTGGTGTTGGTAGTTATGATCTTTGTTTTGAAAATCTAGAGGCATTATCTCTACTAGGAGGAATTTCAAATAAATAATGATAATATGAGACTCAAATATGTACTCACACATAAGGGGATTAATATATGATAGTGAAGATTGTTAGATCTGATCATGGATTATGACTACTCAATCCACTACCATCTTATTAAGGGAAATAAGGTGGGAGGTGCTCTATATAGAAAAGATTATTTATATTTATCAATGATGATAATTGAGGAGGATCCAATATCCAGGATTCGAAAAGGATATACATGTTAATCCTTATAGAAGTAACATCATAAATACTTTCGCAAATTACATTTCCACGAAATCTTATTGATAAAATAAAGGATGCTCAACGAAATGTCATGGAAATTCAGAAAAAGGTGGAAGATAAGATAAATGGGATATACTCAAAGTATAAAATTAATGAGTAAGGAATTTTAATATTTGGTTTATGACTGTGTATACCAACCGGTCTAGAGATAAAAAAGGATCTTCTGAATAAATCACATGGCTCAACCTTCACTACCAGGGATCACTAATATGCATCGACGACTATGAGAGAACTATTGGTGGGATAATATGAAAAATGAGATAACTGAATATAATTAAAAAAAATTATGTTAGTAGGTGAGTTATTATAGAATAAATTCTAAAGGGAATATGCAACAAGTACCAATACCAATATAGAAACAGGAAACTATCACCATGGATTTTTTCTCAATACATCTTAAGATAGCTAGAGGAAAAAAAATTTATATCTGTAATTTTGGATCATCTCACAAATGAAATATCACTTTAACACTATTTAAAATGATTTTGATGGGGTGCGCGACATTTTTCTTGAATGCACTGGGTGTTACCCCACATTCTTGATTTCCAAAGGCGGGCGATGTTCGTCTCTTATTCAGGGATGTTTTCTCCATCATCAAAACATGATGATGGGATGTCGGTCTCTCCTTCTATGGATTGCTCCCTAATTTTTTTTACCAAGTCCGGGTTTGGATTATTGATTAAGACTTTGTTTGTGAACCTCTTCCTTGGTGATATTTCTTCATGGATGTTAGTTAATTACAATGCTTCTATTCATACATTACAAGGGGTCAAGTTACGACATCATCATTTGATTGGGGGAGTAGTCATATTGGAAATATATGTCATGTTTGGATTCTTAAACACATATTCTTCTTGGTTACTTCCTCTTAAGAAAGATTTTATTGGGGGCACAAAATCCAATTGTATCCCATGTCGTGTGTAAGGAATTGAATTCCATATGCATGTCTCCTTTTTTCCCTCATATTACCATGTTTAACTTGGAGTATTCCATGAGTTTAACATCTATAGAGACAATTAGACCTAAGGTGTGTCTTTCAAGGTTTTCCATAGGCATCTTAGGATTAACAAGATGTAAGACATGATTTTTACAACCCAAAGAGATGGAATAAGAGTGATCAGAACATCCCCTAGATATGAATTAGATTGGTACCACTTTTAGAGGGAGCACCTAGAATCTTTACTAGATGGATGGATCAATGTGACCTATAAGGACAGATCTAAGGTGGTAGGTCCCATAGAAGAATGATATCACACTATGAAGGCTGATCTGAACACCACTGAAGGTAGATCAGGGAGAGTTCACCCCTCGAATGGGGTACCCCAAGGTTTACCATTGATGGGAATGAACCTCAAGGATGTTTCTTACATACCTTGTCCAGACTATAGGGATCAAACCCCATGTAGATCTAAGGGGTGACGAATCAGGGTGTACAATGAGGACAATAACTTAAATGCAAAGTTGGGGCTTACACATTGACTGTGGACCATCACAAAAGGGACAATCTTGGTTGGATGATAATGAATTTTGTGGGACATATGCATGGTTAGATGCCCAGGTTGATGGCATGATATTTCTCGGATGTCGAGGGTCGGGTAGGAATCAGGATGGATGATGGATGTTTGAATGGATTGGATTAAAGTAATGGGACAGATCTGACATAAATATGACAATGAATTTGTGATTGAACATCAGATAGAATTCGTAATAATCTATATTGTGTGGAATCAAATTATACATAGTTTAATGGGGTGATGGGACACCTGAGGAGGTGGCACGTGAGGATAGACACATGGATGGGACCCGAAGGACATAGAACCTCTCGGTTGAGGGATGACCTCCCGTAAATATAAAGGCTCGAGGGAGTGACCTGGATGAGATATGAGTGATGGTATTGAACCTCAGAAAGGCTTTATACATATCACCATGATAGGTATTCAATGTAAATATAGTTTAGGATAGGGTGTTGAGTAGGGGTGTATGCAATGTATAGTGACCCAACGACATGTAGTGGGTTACGTGTATTTAGTGGACTTAAAGTTGGTCTGATGCCACTAAGGGATGGAGCCAGGATGTTCGTCCCAAAATATGGAGAACTTATGATTACCAGTGTTTAGGGTTGAACCTCTGGGAGGTTTCATACATACCATGTGTGGGATATAGAGATAAAAACACATGTAGTTCAAATGGTTTTACCTGTGTTTTGGGGTGAACCTTAGGGAGGCTTCCTACGTACATTTTCTAGGAGACAAGGATCAAAACCTACATAGTTTTAATGGGTTTACCAATGTTTGGGATTGAACCTCGTAGAGGCTTTCTACGTACCTTACCTAAGAGACATGGATCAAAACCCATGTAGTTCGAATGGTTTTAACAGTGTTTGGGGTTGATCCTCAGGGAGGCTTCTTATGTACCATGTCTAGGAGACATGGAATAAAACCTAGGTAGTTGGAAATCATATAGTTTAGCATCATGCAGGATATTGGTGTAGCGATGTGTTGTAGTCAGGACCACTGGGTGATGAGAATGAAATATAGGGAGGCTTCCTATGTACATTTCACAAAATGGAAAAGGATCAAAGATTACATAGTTTTGGATTGGGGAATGAGAATAACATACTAACGAAGACCAACCAAGGTTTCATGACTAATTATTACATTAATCCCATGTGTTTCATGATTAGTGTGAAAAAAAAACTGGCATCCCGGACATTATGCTCGCATCACGAATGGTGCATCTACAAGGAATGGAGCAGGGTTTATGCATGGTTAGTAGCCTAAGGAGATAGATATTGGAACTTACTCTACGATAGATACACAATATAGCTAATTACAAATGGTAGGGGGATGGGGTATAGAAGGTACCTCTTCCCCTCTCTCCAATGTTTTTTTCTCATAGAATAAGAGAGGAGGAGAAAGGATGCTACCTCCCATAAAAAAATCTTGGGGATTACAAAATTTTTGTTTCCCTCCCCTTCAAGCAGATGTCCTTCCATGCATGGAGGATCTCATTCTAGGTGGGGAAGATATCACTCCCATAGAGAATATTGGTCATTGAAAATGTGTAAGGTGGGGCACCCAAAATATATTGCATGGGGGTGAGGGAATATATTAACATCATGTGCTGGGGATGATGGTGCTTGGAATTTTTACGCCCATTATCTCAGATGATGAAGATTCACTTCTCACCCCTAGGACATACGTAATTGGGGCACATTAACCCTTAGTGAAAGGAAGGCACAACAATTTCATGTGGAGACGGGGTTGTGGAGTGATCCATTGAGAGGCTCACCTTAGCATGTCTATACAAAGAAGAAATAGGAGTTAGCAAGCCTATGTAAAGAGGAATGAGGCTAAGAAACACAATATAAAGCACTTCCCAAGGGACCTTGACATCACTTCATACAAACCAATATGGCCTTACGGGAGAAGGGTTTGTGAAGAAAAGGGGTTCATAGGAAGGTACCTTGAGAAGCTCTGCTGCTCCACAAAATGGAGTGACTTTGTGAAGAGGTATGATTAATGAAGATGAGTGTTCCAGTATAGGCATGGTGTATACATGCGTTTGAAGGGTGCTTCTCAAAGTGCAAGGGCTTTCACGAACTAGGACTTCATAGAATAAGGGTGACTTGAAATGTGTGGCATCGTGAAGTGATGTACATCACGAAGCATAATGATCCTACCTTATCATGGGGTTCAAAGGTTCATGGATGGAACTTCACAGATCCTGAGTGATTTGTGAAGACTCGAGTCCCCTTAGGGATATTAATTTACCATGGCCTATGGGATTCGCGAAGGGTATCCCTTCTTGAAGAGGGGTGGACTTTAGCTAAAGGAAAGGTATTTATCAATACTAAAATACCTTGTAGAGATCATCTTTTTCATTCATCAATGAGCAGAGGGAACCCTATAATTTTATATCTGTGAAGGAAAAAGGTCATTGTATGCATCTTATGGGGTTGGGTGAAGCTGGGTATTTACATGATAGAGGCTGCATGAAGCTATGATAGTGCGCTAAGAAGATGCATGAACTTCGCCATCTGAGGTGGATTGTATCAGGATCGTCATAACTGTGAAGTTGACCATCATCCCCTCTATGGTGTAGAGGCCTCCTTCATTCACTTTGTAAAGTTTACAAAGGATTTCTTCAGTTTCCAAGGAATTGTAGAGGATATCATATACCTTCAATAGTGAGAAGCCTACGATCAATTTCACCATAATCGTAGATCGTTACATATTTTTCCTCTATATAGATCTCATAGAGGGCCTCATATTTTCATTGACCATGATGTTTAAGTGCTTTTCAATGGTGCTTCACGAAGCATAACTTTTTGGTATTGGTGTGTCATTTACATATTTTTCCCATAAACATAGTTTTGCACCAACAAATTCCCTCCTCAGACTCAAAGGTGAGTTATAAATGAGTATCGAATTATGAGTATAGATCACCAAAGTTTAGTAAAAACCATAAGCAATATTGTGATGTAGGGTCACGATGGAGATAGCTTGTGCGTAGGTTGAGAATGCCACGAATCATGGCATAGCCATGCACACCACAAACCACAGTGGTCTTCACCCATAAATGGGGGTGAAACCCCTTATTTTTTCATTACTTATCATCTCAATTTTAATCTTGAGATATAGATCAGTGAATCATCACATGCTATGTGATTGATCTTTGTTAATTGTTCCTTCCTTGCTCAGCTATGCACAACGAGTCTTCAGACTCTGCAATTGTGTGATTTGTAAGTTGTGTATGTGTGGTCTGTGGATGAGCTATGCATCCTGCCTCTGCTATAAAGGTATGCGATTGAGATTTGTGTTTTCGGGAAAATATTTTCTAGGTTTTTTGGATGGAATGGATCACCATGAAGCATCCAATGGGTCCTTGAGGATGTTTCCTGGAGTGAAGAGAGAGAGAGAAAACCCTAGGAACATGGGAATGTGTGTAGAGAAATTTTGACCATGAAACCCTGGTGGAGCAGTTTTTTGAAGGCCAAAAGTGTTAACCTCTGTTAAAAAGACCACCATTATACGACTTTATTATGAGGGATGATGTTCACATTCCTGAAGCAAGAAGGTATGGTCCAACCTATTGATTTAAGAGCTTGTCGTGCAAGCACTAGTGGTTCAAGGGTGCTGACAGTCATACTTGGGAGGATCACAAAACCTTAAATGATGACTTCTTGTTATATAATTTTAATAATGATGATGGGAAGATGTTACAGTCAGAGGTTTCCCCTCCCACCGCACCACACCATTCTCAAGGTGGCTAGGGAGAACCCGGAGAAGGGGTAGACTAATTATTGGGTCTTGTTCAAAGGTAGGAATTTTACAGAAGATTGGGCATGGGATTCATGGATTTGTGCCTCCTACAAATAGTTTGGGGTGGAGTTTGTATGATTTTTTGTCAAAGAACAAATTTATTATAATTTTATTACATGAATATTTAATATATTTAAATATTAAAAATCATATTACATATTTCTCATCGTTCTTCAGGACTATAGTGTAATATTGTCCTGGAGAATTTGTTGTAACGACCAAGTCATAGTAGTTCCCTGCAATGATAATAACCTTGATGTCCTATGGGAAAATCTAGAAATATATTTTTTCTGATTTGGTGTCATACTATAATGGGACACATAGTATACATACTGTCATGTGTGATTACTCGTAAGTAGATGAGACATCCTCCAATGATGTTCGAACTTGTTAATTTCCATGATGGGAGATTATGAGAAGATACCCACCAGTAAGAATTTTGCAAGTATTGGTGTTATCATATATTCCTATATTCGAGTGTGTGTAATGATCCTTAGACATTAAGACTATCATTAATATGTGTCATGACTCGCCCACTATGATTTACTAACGAAAATTGTCTCGCAGACATTTGGAGGGATGTAGGGTACGTTGGGTGTGTCACTAGTGGCATGTTATTAATAGATATGTTGAGGAAGGATTTGTCCCTTCCAATTATGGATGTTGATATATTGGAAAATTGATTTAAATAGAACTGCCACATGAAATTCCATGGCCATGGTGTAATGACGATTTTATATTAGGTATTCATAGAACAACGTATCATGCACAGTGGTTGATCACACTATCATGAAACCTTCTGGAAAATTTATTGATAGAAAGGGATTATATTAAAAAGTGTGAATTTTTATGTGGATGTAGTTATTGTGACTTCATGTTCATTCTCTTGGGTACCTTGACCCATTTCTAGACAATATTCTTGGACTTTAGGCATGTCTGCCAAATGCCAATGCGAATGAATCTTAGAGGCTCACACACAAAGTATTTCTAGGGGTATCAGATAAATTATATTTGAATTTAATTAATGTAATAAATATTTTTCTAAAGATAGTGGATTAATTTTTTTAATGTTAAATTAATTTCATACATTAAATAAATATTTATTCACTGAATTGTGGGTAAATATATTAATTTATTTTATTGAATATTTAACTAATATTTATTTACTAGTATGTAAATAACATATATATTTAAGATAACACATTATTTATATATTTATTCAGGTGTTCAATAAATATAAGTGGAGTTTTAGTAGACCAAGGCCGTTATCGTAGTGAAATAATTATTTTCAAGGTGGTAAATTTTTATTTAACTTGTTGGCCCAAATTAAAATAATAATAATGCCGCTATTATTTTTGCGACATGGTATTTTATTTATAATTATTTTTCGTGCAAGTTGGGACACCATAAATAATGATGCGTTGTTATTTTTAAATTCCACGGTTTTATCTAAGGTTATGAATGTATTTAAATTTTGTAATGCAATTAAATATTATAACTAATGCCCCATATTGATAAATAGACATGTACGTCTAATATTCCATGTACCTAACTACATGCCTAGTGAATTGAGAATCATTAAGCAAAATACTTTCACTATCAAATCATCTTACAACCCCTACAAATAAGGAGACACATTATTCAATGCCAAAGAACAAGAGATCGAGAACGGCTGACACAAGACACTCTCTTCACTACAATGGAACTGGGAGAATGAGTGGTGTCGGTCAAAGGCCATCAGAGCATGTGTGGATCATCACTAGAGGCATTCTAGTTTGGATCCTCACAGGCGAAATAATATAATCTGAAAGGGTCATTTCAGACGATCACCATTAACAATAGAGAATGTACCAAATATCTAAGTATTATTTTCAATATGAAATTAATTTAATTAGTTATAAACATGATGTACTAGATACCTTTTAATTGTTTCATGCCGCTTTCTTATTTTTCTAAATCATTGATTATATTCTGTGGAAAATGGCATTCATTGTTGTATTGATACCAGGATACTCATTGATAATGTTGAAAACACAAATTTGGGCCCCAACCCAATAACAGTTCCACTACTCTCAGAACCTACAAGTTGTATCATAGGGTTTATTTCATAGTTTATAAATATTTAATTATTTCTTTTATGAAAATAATTCTAAAAATTTATTTTTCCAATTCATTTTAATCTTTATACAAATATGAATATCAAGATCTTTTCTTCTTATTTGGTTTCTCTTTCACATTAGAGAAACACTCTTTGGTTTTAAATTTGATTGAAATTAAATAGAGTATCTCATTTGGAGGATCCAATGGATTTTGGACATACAACACTATAATACACAACATATAGTTGGATTCAAATGCCCTATACCAAGGTTTAATGCATCAGGACTGGTCCCCCAAACCAGGCCATGTCATTAAAGTTTGGTTAAGTCTTAATGACTCCATGTGTTTAGCTTGAACAGGTGGTACATGGTTTCCAGATTACACACCTTGTGGCACACTGTACACTATATATAGTCCCTTTGGGTTAGGGTTGGACCGTGTGCCCCATAGACATATTTCCCTACTGGAGACTGTGTAATGAGGCTACTACACGGTGTGTGGCCTACTTAACACGTCTTGTACTCTGAGGGTTTCAAAGTACATATACAAGTTGTTTCTTCATGTGTGTACATCATATGGATGGTGAATGATAGTACACATCGTGTATTAGGAACTACATGTAGTTTACTTATAAAAAATATGCAGATTTATTAAAATTTATTATTATATTATACAAACCCTTGAGAAGTGTACCATGGTGCAAGGGTAAAGCTAGGGAATAACACATGATTGGTGTTATGTATATATGTATATATATATATATATCTGTGTGTGTGTGTTTGTGTGTGTTAAATTTAACATCTTTATAATGTTCTTTCCTACTCCTTGAGTAGTTCTAAACACGAATTCACTGGGTTGCCTCCAAGTTACAGGTTACTTAAAATGTAAATTTTAAATTAATTAATTTGTTTAAAATTATAATGGATAAGAATCTCAAGGACATTCAGAAAAAGGGTTTAAGATAAAAGGATTAATTAATTAATTATTATAACTAATTGATTTGAGTGTGATTTAACTTAAATAATAATGACTAAAGAATTGAATACTAGTTTTATTAAATACATAACTTGTTGCGTGTATGTTGGTGATCATGAGGTAGACTAAGATCTTTGTTTGTTATTGGTTTCCTTTTTTATTTACTAATTTAATTAATTCTTTGAAGTCGAGCCATATCTCCTCATTAATATGTATATACTGAGTGACCATGGTTTCTTTTATGTAATCCCCCCTTTTTTACCCCACACCTTAATGTGAGTTTAAAATTTATATGTAATGGATGGAACTCCCAATCTAGAGGAGGGGGTTCAATCTATACCCATGAAAAAACCAATCCTAGGAGATATAGAGGTGGATAGGTGGAAAGCTATAAACACAAACCCAAAAGGTACAAGGTGTTTCTCCCCTAGTATAGGGATAGTTTATCAATTAATAGATAAAAACCCATTAGAAAAACTCATGATCATGCCATTTTCTTTTTTTATTTCTATTAGTTTCATGGTTTATCATTATTCATGTTTTGTTGCGATCACATAATTAATAAATTAAACAAGCATGCATGATAGAACTAAAATAAATTAGGCTAATTTGTTAATATTATCACGACATGGTTAATCAGTTTTTTAAGATTACATTAATATCAACAAGCATGTGATAATGTTAATAAGAAATTCACACATAAGAGATAAAATACCCCAAATAAACTATTATAAAAGATAATGTATTTTGTTACATTATTAAGGAAACAACTCAATAAATATAAGTGTTCGAACAATCCTTGTTGGGAAACATACTTTTATAATGGAATACCTTGTGAAAGGTTTCAGATTGACTTAACCATATTAAATCAAGAGGAGTATCCCTTGATTGAATTTATTTAATATTATAGGTAAGATTTGATGAATCCCAAGTGTACATTTCAGGATTGGGGAGTCCACTCAATTGATATAGGAGGCACTAGCCCATAGTTGGAAAAGACCTATACACCTATATACCATCAAATATCTTGACCAACCCTTGTTGGTGTAATGCTAAGGGTGATAAGGATCCTTTCCACTAGAATTTGATGGAAACTGGAAATTATGAGTTCAATAGTGAGGGCCACTGGGACATGATAAAATAGGGGGATACGTAATAAAAATAATTTATAATTTCACATAAAATGTTATCAATAATGTACTAATGATATACTATTTTAATTTTAGAATAAAATTAAATACTCTTCAACCACACTATCCATGTGTTCAATTCTGGATGAAGATAACATCATCACCGACAGTAACTTCTAGGAATGGTTTAGATGCCTTCTGTTTATTATATGCCATAAATGGAAGTCAAATGTTCTAGAGTCATATAACCTAATCCGCCTTCCCTATAGGTGAGTGACGAATCGCTCTTGGTTTATGAGAAACATGTGAACAATTTAGCTACCTTTCAATGTTTGATGTTATCATCAATGTCTACTGAGATCATGAAGTCTCAAGAAAACATGGATGCCTATATCATTCTTGAGCACCTCCAAGGTATTTATTAGGATAGAGAAAGACAAGAATAGGTTGTGATCTCCAAGGGACACTTAAAGAGTTATCTTAGATAATGTTCCCTAGCTGGGCCCACGTAGTTATGATCATTGGAAACTTTGAATTCTTAGAGTTTCTAAGTATTATACACCCCGAATAACTGGGTACCGATCTCATTTTGGTATTAATCCCTCATAGCTTCTCTAACATTGTTGTTAATTTCAATATGAACAACATTGGGAATTCTCTATCTGATTTTCTTATCCTCGTTTTCCAAGTGTACAAAGATAAGATTCACAAAAATACTTTTGTACCTTTGGTGAATAATAGGGAAGGGAAGGTGGAGTGGTTTAAGCCAAAACCATCTCCACACCCTTTTAAGAAAAGAATAATCATAGGGGCGGAAATGGAATACAAAGATATTGGTTTTGCATATGGAAAGAAGGGCCACTGGATGGAGAATTGCACCCAGCCTAAGAAGAAATGTGAAGATTCGGGTGAATTGTTTATCGAATATAATCTATCCATTTCTAGAAATAGGTTATTTGACATAGCTAGTGGTTCACACATACGTATCCAAATACAAGAAGCAAGTAGACTCAATAAGATTGACTGGTTTTTGGTAGATCTACAAGAAGCAATAGGAGATAGAATCACTACTGTATATATTGGAGAATACCAACTCACATTTCCAACAGGGTTGATCATGGTGTTAATGGGTTATTATTATGTCTTTCCTATTTCTAAATACATTATTTCAATATCCATATTAGATACATATGGATTTGATTTCATGTTTGGAAATGATTGTAGCTTCATTTAAAATGATATCATTTGTTTTGGTAGGAAACATTTATACAAAAATCATTACATGTTGGATTACACAAACTATGTTATGGAGATAGATAACAAACATACATCACATTACTCATACCACACCCAACCGTTCAATCATCAGCTAGGTCATGTAAATGAGAAACTCTAGAAAACGTTACATCAATATGGATATTTGTATTCTTTTGAACTAAAACTAATTGGAATATGTCATGCTTGTTTACAAGGTAAAATGACCAAATATGCTATTAGTGTAAAAGTATAAAGGGATAAAGAGATTATTGAATTGGTTCATACCATTGTGTGTGGACCATTTCATGTTGAAGAAAGATGAGGTTACTCATACTTAATAACATTTACTGATGATTTTAGTAGATATGGATATATGTACATAATGAGGTATAAGCCAAATTATTTTGATAAGTTCAAAGAATACCATAATGAAGTTGAGAACCAGTTGGGTAAAAAGATTAGGAATCTCATCTCAAACTGAGGTAGAGAACATCTTAATCAAGACTTCATTGATTACTTATAGATGTTTGGGATATTATCCTAAGAAACTCCTCCTTACAGTCTCTAGTGGAATGGTGTGAGAAAAAGGAGGAAACACACCATGTCAGACATGGTAAGATCATTGATGAGTCATGTGGGTCTTCTATTGTCCTTTTGGGGATATTTGTTACAAACAACGACACACATACTAAACCAAGTTCCAAATAAATCGGTAAATGGTATCCCATAAGAGTTATAGAGTGGAAATAAATGGAAATAAGGGTATATTACCTATAAAACCCCTCAGACACAAAGGTTATAGTGGAAAGACACTCAATATTCTTTGAGAGGGAGAACATATCCAAAATCCACAGCGAGAGAGAGATAGACTTCGATGAAGTCATGGCTCAAGGTACACAATAGTTGGTATAAGAATAGATTCTATAATGCCATGTGGAAGAAATTACAATTATAGAGATACTATACGTACATATGAGTCTAAGAGAGGACAGAGAACAAGGATGGTGTATTTTTATAGTTATCGAGGATGGTGAATCATCATTATTTGATAATAATGATCCTATAACATACAAGGAAGCAGTAAGGGGCGCAGATGTTCGCTAGTGGAAAGAATCCATGAATTCTAAAATGAATACCATGTACTAAAACCATGTCTAGATTTTACTAGATCCTCCATTTGGTGTAATTGTTTTTTATTACAAATGGGTTTTGATGAAGAAACTGGACATGGAAGGAAAAATTAGTGCCTATACGTCATGATTGGTTGCAAAAGGGTTCATGTAGCGTGAAAGAATTAACTAGAAAGAAAACTTTTCAACAGTTTTAATGTTTAAATCCATGAAAATTCTATTGGAAATTGTGTGTTACCATGATTATAAGATTATTAAAATTGATGTAAAAGTAGACTTTTATAGTTAGTACCTTCAAGAAGATGTCTACATGACACAACCTGAAGTGTTTATGAATGAAAAGGATGTCAATAATGTATAAGAGTTGCAAAAAAAATTTATTGTTTAAAGAAAGCATCCCAGTCATTGAACATTCATTATTTTGGATCCCTAAAAAAAGATGGTTCTATCAAGAATGAATGTGATCCTTGTGTCTACAAATGGAATATTGGGAGTGTAGTCATATTCCTAATAGTATATGTTGACGACATATTACATATTGGAAATGAGATACCTATCTTATTGTCTTTTAGGGCTTGGTTGAATCAATACATCTCCATGAAGAACTTGGGAAAGGCAACAAATATTCTTGGGATCAACATACATCATGATAGATCCAAGATACTGATGGGCCAAAGTCAAAATAAATACCTTGACATGATAATTTAGAGATTTAGTATGGAACAATCAAAGAGGGGATTTTTTCTAGTGTCACGTGACATTCATCATTCCATGAGAATGGGTCCTCAAACACATGATGAATAAATGAAAACAGCAAGGAATCCATACACATCAGCAATTGGGGCAGTCATATATGCCATTCTATGTAAAATGATGGATGTCTCCTATTCATTATGTTTGGTAAGAAGATATCATACTCAACCAGGTGAATGCCATTGGATGGCAATCAAGACTATAATAAAGTCTCTAAGGTGAACTAAGAATATGTCTCTAGTTTATACAGGATATCAGGAGTTAGTAACTAGAGTATATATAGGGTCTTGTTTACAGACTGATCATGATGTCCTAAAGTCACAAACGATATACAACATAACACTGCATGGAGGTGTAGTGAGATAGGAGAGCTCAAAGTAGAGTGTGGTTGGAGAATCTATAGTAGAGTCTGAGTATATCCCATATTTTTAGGTAGCTAAAGAAGTAGTTTGGATGCAATTCTTCATCCAAGACCTCGATGTGATTCCCAGTAGTAAATATCCCATCACATTGTACTATGATAATATTGTAGTGGTGGCTCTCGCAAAAGATACAAGGTCGCATCAGAAGACGAATTACAAACTTTAGAAGTATCACCTCTTGAGGGATATTTCTTAGAGAGGTGAAGTTGTAGCGAGCACTATTCCCAAGAAATAAAATGTGACATACCCCTTGACTAAATCATTTAATCATAAGAAACATGATCATCATGTGGGTATAACAAACTGAATGTCGTAGGCATTTTGCTCTAGTCCATGTGGTTGTTTATAAGAGTTGGTGTCTAAGAACTAGCTAGTTTTCCATTGACTACATGAATATTTAATATATATATATATATATATATTAAATATCTTATTACATACTATTCATTTTTTTCATGGTTATATTTTCATAATGTCCATGAGTATTTGTTGCATTGACAAGTCCGAGGAGTTCCCCGCTATGATGAGAACATTGAATTGGTATGACAATATTCTTAAATGTTGTTCAATGGTTGGATGAAATACTATAATGGGAAACATTTTATACATATCCTTTTGTGTGAGTACTCATAATAAGATGATGTTTCCTCTCATGATGTTCATATATAATAATCTCCAAGATGAGAGATTATGAGAAAACCCCACCAGTATGAATTCTATATGTTTTGTGTCATCATATATTCCTATCTATGGGAATGTGTAACGATACTTAAACTTTAATATTATCATTAATACGTGTCATGACTCACACACATTGATTTACTAAATAAAACTATCAAGTAGACAGTTGGCGAGAAGTAAGGTACATTGGGTGCGTCACGACTGGCATGTTATTAATAGATAAGTCAAGGAAGGATTTGTCCCTTCCATTTATGGATGTTGATATCTCAGTATTTTGATTGAAATAGAACCTGTTTGAACCGTGGTTGTCTTTTCATGAATATTAGTATTTTTTTTGTTTGTTTTCAATCCTCAGTGGATTTTCAGAATATGTTCCAGCAAAGTGATTTTACAGTTCATGAAGATAACAGTATTGAAGGTGCACCGTTTTCCTGTGATTGCCAAATTTCTGGACCTCAAAATTGACAAATTGAGAAAAGTGTTTTTGGAAAATGGACTTGTGCGATGATTACTTAGAGGCTTGGAAGCTTGCACGCCATATGATTTTCAAGATCAGAAACATCCCAATATGGAAAAAGAAGAAGTGGTGCCCAAGTTTTGGGTTTGGTCCCGCAAGTGACTAGCATGACAGAGACTAGGGCGGCTGGACTTGCGCCCCGAGAGAAGACTTGACCGACGTCCCGCAGGGTGTCCAAAATTCCTATAAATAGGGGACCACCCCTCCTCTTTTCTCATGAAGTTCAAGACTTATAGAAATTCAGAGCTCTCGTCGCGTAGGTGTAGTGGTCGCACAAGTGGTTGTGTGGCCGCACAAGTAGAAGTTGTGCAACAGGTGTTTGTTGTGCATTCAAGGTGGTTTGGGTGAGAAAGGGTGTGAGTCACCCAAGTTTGGAGTTGGAGAAGGAGTTTTCACATAGGTTCTTTGGGGACACTTGTGTGCCAGGATTTGAAGAAGTGTGATAGTTGACAGTTGTGCACCAAAACCAGTTTTGGGGGAAAAGAGTGTGATTAGCGCAAGTTTGAGGTCGAAAAAGCAAGTTTCATGAAAGTGGTAGAGGTGAACTTGTGTGCCATCTTAAAACTTGGGCGTCAGCATGGAGAAGTGTGCCAGGTGTGGTTGAAGCATGCCAGTCTTTTTGGGGATGCATGAAAGCTGGAAGTTCACCCGATACCTTTGGTGCAAAGAGAGATTCGTATACAGGGGGAAGTTGGACCTCAACAGAGCATCTACATACAATAGAGGATATATTCATTAGTGATGATGAAGATAATTTCATGTCTATAAACTGAGTGGGACTTCACCAAAGGCAGTGAGCCAGGGGAAGTCAACGGAAGTGACCCGAGGGATGCAATGAGCTATCCCTGAACATTTGTAAAGGCAGTGAGCCTGGGATATAGTTACTGTTCCTGAACCTTTTTAATCCAAAACTAGTGAATAATAGTGGAATTTGGTACGATCGACAACTTTTCGGCGTATGATCTTTTGACGTATCCCTTAGCGGTTAACCTAGTAAAACTTTTTGTGTCATCTATTTGCATGTGAATGTTTCATTGTTGATAATATCCATCATATAGGTTTAACTAGTTCTTACCAATGTGGGAACAAGATCCTTTTTTAAAGTAAAAGTTAACACCGTGATTCACCCCTCCCCTCTTAGGGTGGATCAGGGTCCTACAAGTGGTATCTGAGGGTAAAGGTTGCTGGTTTTAGATCTGTCATTTTTCATCATGAAAAATTCTTCTAGTGTTATGGGAGTCCCCCTATTTGATTGAAGTAATTTTCATATTTTTAAGAACAGAATGAGATCTCATCTAATATCTCTTTGAATGGATGTTCTGTTTTCCACAATGCAATGTATAAATGTTTCTGATCCAACAAGACTGGCTATGGCTGATGCATATAGGAAAATTCTCGATGTAGATGCTAAAACACAGAATTCTCTCACCACAGCCCTTTATGATCAGATATATTTGAAAGTGATGAGTTTCACCTCAACAAAGTCCAGGTGGGATAAACCTGAAAATATTTATGAAGGAGATAACAAAGTGAATGAGGTAAAACATCATGTGCTACACAATAGGTTCGATGATCTGAAGATTCATCTTGATGATAATGCACACTACTTCTTCAATCGAATTACTGAAGTGGTTGGAGCAATTCAGGGCCTAGGAGAAGAAATCAAAGATGTGGACATTGTGAAGAAGATACTGAGAAGAATTCCACCCCTTTACAATGAAAATGTGTCTTCTCTTGAAGAAATAGATCTTTCCAAACTCTCTTAGGATGATATACTTTGCAGCGTTGTGGCATATGAAATGTGATTCAAACCAGAAGATTCTACGACTTGACTGATAATGGAAATGGTGTTCAAATCCATTGAAAAACTGAAAATCGTAAAATATATTAGTGGTGAAGATGATGAGGAAAAATAAATTACTTCTCTAATTTAAATGAATTTATAGAAGGGAAAAGGGAAATTCAAAGGGAAGTTACCTCTATCTTTCTTTCATTGTGGAAAATATGGTCACATTTCCTCTGAGTGCTTAAGAAAGTTAGATGATGAGAATTGAAATTCTGAAACCATTGAGATTCCTTAGAAATGGTTTTTCAAAAAGGGAGACTACAAATCTTGAAGGAAAGTACCAAAGAATAGATTTTTCTATGAAGATGAAAATTATGATAATGAATTTTGTGATGAAGAAGAACCAGAACATAAAACTGGAAACCATGCTTCCTTGATGGCTACCACTAAAAACTCAGAACCCCCAATTAGTAAAGGAAAAGATAATAAGTATACTCCTAATGGTGATCCAAAGATTCAAATTAAGGATTCCTTTTTCAAGCTTGAGAATAAATGAAATAGATGCAATAAGTGGAAGGAAATGGAGAATGAATCATTGAAATATGTTGATGATCTTGAAGCAGAAGTTGAATGAATAGATGAACTAGTGAGAGTGCAGTCTTCAATCCTTGAAAGCATATATGATGTTGTGGAACTAAAGCTTAAAATTGAAGAATAAGAAAAAGTCATAAATGACCTTTCATCCAGACTAGAAGAGAAGTCCAAGATTTTTGACAGTCATGAAGAAGAATTTGTAACTCCTAGGAGTAAAATTGAGTGTTAATAAACCACAAATGAGGATAAGAAGAAAAATCATTTTGGATGATTCTCATGTGTAAAATTAATAGCAAGAGACAAGTGTGGTTCAGATGGGGTTGTAAAAATCTTGAGTGATCGAATAACTGCTTGCATGGGAGAGAGGGGAATTGGCTGTGAAGATGAGACATCAACTACTGGAACTAAAGAGAGACAAATGAAAGACCAGATGAAAGTTGGACATGTTGAAACATTGGCTGAAGTGCTGAAAAATAAAACATCAATACAAACTAAAAGAAGAACTGAAAATTATCCTCAAACATTCATAAATGACAGGAAATCCATCTATTCTCCCATGGAAGAAGGAATGTGATGAAATTCAAGTGAGAAGACATTTACTCTCATGAAGTGTCAGTTTTGTGGCTATCTGGGACATACCATGTCATATAGCGAAGAGGCAAGGAGCTACCTGAATAGGGAAGATCTGATACGTCAAAAAAGGAGGCTGACTTCATATCCTCCATCTTATAGAAGAAATAATTCTATGGATATGGTTTTCATTGTTATAGATTTTGTCATAAAGCTGTTAATTGTAGGCAGATAAGGGTCATGAACACCTCATACCGGAGTTCGAGACATGCGAAATATCATAAACAAGATTGTGTTTCTCTAACAAACAGTTTTCTCCTCTTGAATAAGACATGGACTATGAAGAACAAATGTACATGTATGAGATAATTGGAAGACCATCAGTGCTCTATACTCGATTGAATGTATCATGGGAGGAAAGGAAGAAAACTGAGAAATCCAGCCTTGCAGAGGTGGCCCTCCAAGCTACAAAATGCAATAGTACCTGGATTCTGGATAGTGGTTGTGCATATCATATGACAGGTAATGTTGGCCCATTAACAGATATTAAATGGAAGGTTGACGGTACATTACAATTTGGTAATGATGGAGATCTGAAAATCAAAGGCAGTGGAAGTACTGAATTACCAAATAGAGAGCTAAAGAATACTGACGTCCATTATGTAAATTACCTATGTCATAATCTACTCAGCGTGAGTCAAGTCTGTGACTCGAGACATATAGTTACTTTTAATCATAAAGGCTGCGCTATCAATGTAAATACAGGAAATTCACTTATGAATGGTTGCATAACAGAAGGAAACTTGTATCTGGTTGATAGTAAAGAAAATTTTTGTTACATGACTGTTGAAGAAGAAACAAATTTGGGGCATCAGAGAATGGGACACATCAATCAACAAGACATGGAGAAAATATCAAATTTTAGGATTTTCATGGACATTCCCAACCTGAAGCGTGAGCATGAAAAGTCTTTTGATGCATGCATTCATGGGAAGCTGTTCTGCAGTTCATATCAGCCATAGAAGAAAAGGGCATCTCATCTTCTTGATCTAATTCATACAGATGTATGTGGGTCATTAAATGTTGTTGTAACTCATGGAGAAAGGTACTTTGTCCTTTTCGTTGATGATTACAGTAGAATGGCATGTGTAATGGTTATTCACAGGAAATGACAAGTGCTTTAATGCATGAAAATATAGCGGCAAATCACCAAGAATGATACCGGACAAACAATCAAAGTGTTGCGATCTAACAATGGAGGGGAATAAACATCCATTGAATTTGAAAATTACCTAGAGAATCATGAGATAAAAATTAGGTAGCTACTTTGAGAACTCAACAAAAAAATGGAGTTGTTGGACGTAGGAATCGACAGGTGAACAACATGGCACATACTATGTTGATTGAGAGTTGTATTGCACGACATTAATAAAAAGAGGTTGTTCAAGATGTAGTGTATATTAAAAATCGAACAAGACATTATATGGGTGAGAAAAACACACCATATGAAATATGACATAGAAGGAAGCCCTCATTGAAATAATTTCGGGTTTTTGAAAGTAAATGCTTTATCAGGAACAAAGAATGAAATTAAGGGAAGTATGGTGATGTTGTGGATGAAGGAATTTTCCTTGGATACTCAATGAACAGTAATTCCTACAAGTGTTTTAAAAAGCTATTAGGAAGGATTTTGGAAAGAAGTGATGCTATGATAATTGAAGAGAAACCCAAAAATTCTTCAAGGACGTCATATGATGATGCGATAGAAAGTGAGGTAGAAAATGAACGTGGTGAAAATACAAATATAGAAATAGAGGAAGCATTACAAAACACTCAACAGTCACATCATGATGTTGACCCAGAAGAAGAATCTAAAGAAGAAACATTAGCTGGAGAAATGATACAGAACCACATAGGAGAAATCGTAGAGATGGGATTGATCCATATAACATAATTGGGGACAAGAGTGCACCCACTCAAACAAATAAGATGAGGAATAACACATAATCTTCATTTCTATCAGTTGTAGATCCATCCTCATTTGAAGAAGCTGTAAAGGATGAATCATGGGTGAAATTCATGAATGAAGAGTAAGATCAGGTTGACAACAATCATACATGGGATCTTGTCCAGAGACCCGATGCTCACAATGTGATTGGTACAAAATGGATCTTCAAAAACAAGTTTGATTAGAATGGAAGTGTTATTAGAAACAAGGCATGACTGGAATGTAAAGGATACTCCCAGATTGAAGGTATTGATGTTAAAGAAACCTTTTCTCTAGTGGATCAACTAGAGTCAAACATGATTTTCCTTTCCATGGCACTCTAAATAAGATATAAAGTATATCAAATGGATTTCAAGACAGCATTCTTGAATGGTGTACTCGAAGAATAAGTATGTATTGAACAACTAGTGGGTTTTCATCTTGGTATGGATGAAACAAAGGTTTTCAAACTAAATAATGCTCTATATGGATTGAAGCAGGCACCAAGAGCATGGTATTCACGGCTGGATTCTTATCTTAAGAAGATGGAATTCAAAAAATAATGATTAGATCACAATGTCTATATAAAGAATTCTCCAAAATATCAGTTCGTGGTTCTAGTTTACATCGATGACATCATATTTGGTGGAAGCAGGAAGAAATTAGTGTATGAAATTTCCAATCACATGAAATCAGAATTTTAAATATCAATGATTGGGGAGCTCACATATTTCTTAGGGATTCAGGTGACTCAAAAGAATGATTATACTTTCATCTCTCGGGAAAAGTACGCAAGAGAGCCGCTGAAGAAATTTAATATGCATGAATCCAAACCAATGTCAACTCTGATTACAGTTGGAACCAAAATTGGAAAGCAGGAGGATGGGACCTCTATAGATCCCACCATGTACAAGAGGATCATTGGGAGCCTACTGTACCTCAAAGCGACATGACCAAATATTGTCTTTACAACATATCTAGTGGCCCGCTTTCGAAGTAATCCAAAAGAGGAACATATGGTGGCAGTAAAAAAGAATCATGAGGTACATTCAAGGCACTCATAACTATGGGTTATACTTTTATGAAAGTAGGGACAATGAATTATCAGTATTTTCTGATGTTTATTGGGCTGGCGATGTAGTGGATAGAAAGTCCACTAGTGGTGGATCATTGTATATTGGGAATAAATCTATTGGCTTGTTGAGAAAGAAACAAGAAAGTACTTCTCTTAGTACTGCTGAAGCTGAGTATATATCTGTGAAAAAGTCATGCACTCAACTACTATGGATGAAGAAACAATTAACAGATATTGGTGATGAGGTGAAGTAAGCAATGCTGATTTACTGTGATAATAAGAGCACAATTGATCTTACAAAGAATCTGGTTCAGCATTCTCATTCAAAACATATTGAAATTAGGTATCACTTTATCAAAGAGAAAGTTGAACAAGGCATGATTAGAATGGATCGTGTGGGAACTTATGAGAAAGTGGCTGATATTCTGTCGAAGTCATTGTCAACGGCTGTGTTTTAGAAGCATCGGTTGAACCTCGGTGTTCAGCCACCTCCCAGTGCATAAGGAGGTTACGAAAAACCTCTCTCCCCAGTTTTGTTAACTGTATTTAATCTTTTTGTGTATATGATTCATGTTTATAGGGAAGATACTATCCAAGGGTGTTTTGAGATGTTCAATGAGAAAATACTTATCTTTGATTTTATTTCCAATGGGGGAGATGGAATAAACTCAGGACATTTTTGGTATCACGATGAAAATTCAGTGAAAGGATAAGAGGAAATTATTTGGACATGTAATTCTTCTGGGAAAATTTAAGAGATGAATTTAAGATAATTTCTTGAGTTTCATTGAGAAATTACAAAACACTGGATCCCAATTCATGCTTCCCCTCTTGTTTTCTACACCAAGCATTGCTCATGTAGGCTTTGAGTGTTGGCTAAGTTGATTCTTGAATTTTTTGATTTACATGTGGCTGGTAATCTATTAAAGTTATTTACTGATTTGCAACAAACCCAAAAGGGGAGATTGATGGAACCATGGTTGTATTTACATGAATCAGAGTATGTTTTGTGTTTGTTGTCAATCCTCAGTGGATGTTCAAAATATGTTCTAGCAAAGTGATCTTACAGTTCAAGAAGATAACAATATTGAAAGTGACACCGTTTTCTAGGGTTTGACAAATTTCTTGACCTCAAAATTGACAAATGGAGAAAAGTGTTTTTGGAAAAGGGACTTGAGCTCCTATTACATGGAGGCTAGGAAACATGTGCGCCATATGTTTTTCAATATCAGAAACATCAAAATATGGCAAAAGAAGAAGGGGTTCCCATGTTTTGGGTTTGGTCGCTTATGTTACTAGCATGACAGAGACTAGGGCGGCTGGACTTGTGCTCCAAGAGGAGACTTGCGCATCGTCGTGCTGGGTGTCCAGAATGCCTATAAATAGAGGGCCACCCCTCCTCTTTTCTCATGAAGTTTGAGACCTAAATAAATTATGGGCTCCCATCATGCAGGTGTAGTGGCCGTGAAAGTAGTTGTGTGGTGCGCAAGTAGATATTGCGTGACATGTGTTTTACTGCACGTTCAATGTGGTTTTGGCGAGAAAGGGTGTGAGTCTCCCAGGTTTGGAGTTGGAGAAAGAGATATAATGCAGGTGGTTTTGTGACACTTGTGCTCTAGTATTTGAAGAAGCGCGACAGTTGACAGTTGCGTGCCAAAACCATTTTGGGGGGAAAAGAGTGTGAGTCGCGCAAGTTTGAGGTTGAAAAAGCAAGTTTCGCGCAAGTGGTAGAGGTGAACTTTTGTGCTTTCATAAAACTTGTGAGATGGCTTGGAGAAGCATTCCAGGTGTGGATGAAGAACGCCAGTCTTTTGGGGCTATGAAAAAGCTGAATGTTCACCTGATACCTTTGGTGCAAAGTGAGATTCGTCTACGGGTGGAAGTTGGACTTCAACGGAGCATCTACATACAACAGAGGATGTATTAATTTTGTATGATGAATATAATTTCACATCTATAAACTGTGTGGGACTTCACCAAAGGTAGTGAGCCAGCGGGAGTCAACAGAAGTGACTCGAGGGACACAATGAGCTATCCCTGAATAGTGTAAAGGCAGTGAGCCTGGGACAGAGTGATTGTTCCTGAACCTTTGTAATCCAAAACTAGTGAAGAGTAGTGGAATTTGGTACAACCGGAAACCTTTCAGCATATTCTCTTGGGACGTATCTCTTAGTGGTGAACCATTTAAAAATTGATGTTCCATATCTTTGCATGTTAATGTTTCATTGCTGATCATATACATCATACATGTTTAAATAGTTCCTACCAACATGGGAACACAATCCTTGTTTTTAAAAGAAAATGTTGACACACTGATTCACCCCTCCCCTCTCAGGGTGTCTCGGGGTCCTACAGAACCATCGCATGATATTCCATGTCCATGGTGTAAGGACATGTTTATTTTAGGTAGTCAAAGAGTGACGTATCATGCACAAATGTTTATGACAATATCTTGAAACTCAGTAGATGAGATATTGAGACAAATGGATTATATTACATAGTGAGAATTCGTATGTGGATGTCTTTATTAAAACATTAATTTATTTCTCTTGGTTTCCTTGACCTATTTTTAGATAGTATTCTTGGAATTTAGGCAAGCCCACCTAATTCCAATGAGAAAGAAACCTAGAGGGTCACACACTAAGTGTTTCTGGTGGTCTCAGATAAATTATATTTGAATTTAATTTATGAAATAAGTATTATTCTAATGAAAGTGTAATAATTTTATTCATGTTAAATTAATTAAAAAAATTAATTAAATATTTATTCACTAGATTGTGGGTAAAATTTATTTATTTATTTTATTGAACATTTTATAAAAACATTACATACTAGTTTGTAACTAAAATATTTATTTAAGAGAAAAAATTATTTATTTATTTATTCAGGTGTTCAATAAATGGAAGTGGGGATCGAGCAGACCAAGGCCATCCTGGTAGTAAAATAATAATTTTCAATATAGTAATTAATTATTTAACTAGTTGGCAAAAATTAAAATAATAATAACGCTGCTCTAATTTTGTGATAGAGAATTTTATTTATAATTATGTTTTGCACAAGTTGGTTCACCATAAATAATGTTGCGGTATTATTATTATATGCTTGAGTTTTATCAGAGGTTATGAATGTATATAATTTCTGTTACACAATTAAATATTGTAACTCAATCCTCGATTTAATAAATAGACACGTATATCTATAGGTCAATTTCCTGAATTGCATGACCAATGAATTGAAAATTGTTGAGATGAATAATTTCTCTCTAGAATCCTCTTACCGACCCTCTTAAGAAACATAGATGATCTTCAAGGCCAAAGAACAAGTGATCATGAATGACTGACAGAAGATACTCTCTTCACCGTGCTAGCAGCCAGAGAATGAGTGGTGTAGATTATAGGCCATCGGAGCACATGTGGATCACCACTAGATGGATTCTAGTTTGGATCCTCACAAGAATAAAGAGATAATATAGAAGGGTAATTCCGGATGATCAACATCATCAATGAAGAAATTAAAAATTGTCCACATATTATTTTCTTTATGAAATTATTTAAATTAATTATATGCATGATGTGAAAGATCCCCTATAATGGTTTATCCCTCTTCCTTCTTTACCTAAATCTATAAATCTATTCCACAGATAAAAGGATTCCTTATCCTATGGATCCTAGTATAATAATTGATCATGGTAAAAATTAATGGTGGGCGTCGGCCCAACCGTACTCCCGCTATGCTAGGAACCTATTGTGATAAGTTGTGTGTGACTCTATAAGGAAGCATGGCACCCCAGTTCATCCTTGCGGAGAATATATGGTAGGACCTAGAGCAGATGCAACTATTTTCAAAGAGAATTATGGATTTGGTGTCAGGTGAGGAAAACTAGACAGTGAGGGATGTCAACTTCATGTTGTGGTTTAGGTGGATCCTAAATTTCCCTTTAAGTGGGATGCTTCATGTGATGCCTCCCACTTTCCCAATGGGGGCCAAATGCAGCCAAGAGCACTCATACTGGCGACTCATGGAGGATAGCCAGTGGATGATGTGGGGGTTCAGCCTTAGTACCGAGCAACATCTGGTGGTTAGGTAGGCTGAGTTCATCTCGACACTCATTTAAGTCTGGATGCTTCTTGTAAGAGATAAGAACATGGGCATATGGCCAAGCACGTTTATCAAAGCATCCATGTTGGCGATGGGGGAACAGATCAATCTAGGGATCCAAGTGGTGGCTAAGCTGTAAAACGTTTTGGGGCATATCTGTGAGGGGAAGAATACACATAGGGTGTGTGGGATTATTTATCCTCTACATGGGTGGATAATGGTGCAATGGGCACTTATGAATACCCAAACCCCATTTCCCCTCTAGTATTAGACTTCCTACTAGAAATTCTGAATGTGGTGGGGAGTTTCCCGACCAAGATGACCCCGCTACGATTGATGAACTGAGTATGGAAGGAATTTGAATTAATATTTTGTCATTTCCCATTGCCAACATTTGTATTCATCAATGAAGACTAGGGATAATAGGAGCATAAGTCTTATCTCTTGTCCACTCGGGATGGAGTCCTGGTGGTGAAGGTTGACCTAGAACCTCTCTGTGAGTTGTACACCCTACACCACTTCTCAAGGTAGTTCTGGAGTAAGAAGAGGTTTACACTACGAGTCTAAATGGTAGTACACTATGAGGACCACCGATGCATGGTGAGGAAGATGTGGCTCATGTTCACAAGGGATCATGGGAAGATGTAGAATTTTTTGCATCCACACTCCACATTCAATGGGCTATTGATAGAGTATACCAAGAGTTGGGATGATTCTTGAATTTGAGAGATGTTGAAGAAGCAGATTTTCTGTGCCTGTGATGGGGTACATCCCCAACCTCGTCACCGAGGCCAGAAGGTAGAAAGAACATGTTGTGGTGGTGTGGCTATAGTATCTTTGAGACCTGCACTGATCGAGAGGCAGGATCCAATGATAGACCTGATGGTCCCGGAGGAGAATAGTAAGAAACAACGGAGGTCTACCAAGGGGTTCCATAGGATACCATCCCCAGCTCTGGGGAAAAGGCTATTACATATAGATATTCATGAGGAAACTATTTTCTAGGAAGCTTGGGACATCTGGGATATTAACAGACAATTCCTCAATGCTTCCAAAATGTGGAACTATCAAAATAATATCAGGTTGGATCTATTAGGCATTGGTCACACTAGGGGTTGCTTTCTAACATCTTTGGTATATGGTGAGAAATAAATCACCAATCTGGAGGACTTCGTGTACTCTAATGGTACTATGAATCCAATTACAGATCGGGTGAAAGTGCGGATCTATCAAACTGTCCCTATGTTGTTGTCTTCCAATTAATTGAGGGAGCACTTCTCCAAACTAGATGTATAAAATGAGTCATCCTGGGGGGATAAAGTTTGTAGAGAGAGCCCATTGGAAGAATGTGAGGTCCTAAACTAAGAGCTAGAAGAGTTTGCAGAGGCTCTTGAGGTAAACCCTAAACCATTTTCATGTTGTCCTAATTCTGGTCACTTAAGGCATCCCGAATGACATTTTTTCATATGTTGGAGATCCTCACATGAAAAACCCACTCTCACTCAACAATTAATGCATATATTTGGTCTACAATTGTGACAACGGTGATTAACATGCATACTAGGGCCACAACACCCACGGTGGTTCTCCCTATATCTTTATATTTCCCAAACATATATGGCCAGAAAAGCCTCGGGATTCAGGTGGTAATAGATTAGGATAGATATTAACTATTTTATCTTTGTATGTATTCTCCAAAAAATTTAAACATTCATCAATTGAATCAGGTCAACATAAGTTTGTGTATTTTTATATGGACCCTATTTTGGGTGGCATGGGTTGCATTGGCAGGGGTATTTCGGCCCCCTAGCACTGCCTTTCTTAGGGTAACTCCAATGATCGTGGAAGTCGATTCCCATACTGAACATAACAAAATGCTCTAAATCACAGGTGGGACCATCAGTAGGATGAAAAATGAAATCATAATGGTGGAATCCGATGATGGGGATCAATCTGAGGACATGATACATGACCTTCCCGACCAGACACCATATGATGATCCTGCTGATGATTACCTAGAATCATTCCCTACATATGAACATGCCAACCCCATTGATGAGGATGAGATATATTTTTATGAGAAGGATACAAAGGTATTCCTTTTCATTTAATGAAATTTTATCAAGAGCTTCATTGGGGAGACACTATAAGCCCAATGGAAACACCTTATTTTGAGGCTTCATTCCCAACTGTACGAACTATGAATTAGAGGAGTGGTTTCCCATCTTACTCATATGATCAGCTGAGACATCATGCTATAGAAAATAAGGTAACATGACTGCGAGAATGGTGTGGGTTGGCATGAGAGGAATTCCATCATCATAAAGAGACTCGTCATGTTTGAGCATGATATCCAACATTTTAGTTAATGAGATAATGAGTATTCCCCTTTCCATAACCTGTAATTCGGGCTCATATTGTGACTGAATGCCCATCTATAAGAGGATGAAAACTTGATGAGGAATTCCACTGAACAAATGGCTATTATCTATACCGATGTGGATCGATCCTGGATCGAGGCTGATGAACTACGCCCCATTTTCATTGAGGAGGAGCGGGAGATTAACAAGAGACAACAGATCTTGAATGATACAATCCCGATAGTGGTAGGGATGGGACACTTCATTTATGTTTTCAACCCATCTATGGGAGGGGCCAATCCCTGAGTGTTGTAATCTAAGTGAACCTATAAATGTAATTTCTTGCATTTCCTATTTATTGGTTGTGTGCATGTGTTTCATTATATTTTTTTGGTTTTCTGCATTCCCATCACATTCATGAGATATCTAGAGATCAATCCCAAAGATCACATGGGCCATGCCCGTTATGAGAATCATCGGATGAACGCACCGTTATTCCATTTGAATATGAGGGTTCCAACCAATAACTGGGCATTAGTAGTCTGAAAAATGACTCTGGGTTTCCTGGATGGAGGTGAGGGCCTGACTGGAGAAGGAAGTTATTAGAATTGTTGAATTTTTTCTATCCCAACGTGCTCTAGTGCATGAGATGGGTAACACTAGGGGCGTTGGAATCAATCCGAAATGAGGGGATTGGAATGTGTGAATCAGGATACCCAATATTCTGAACAATGTAGGGATGGCATGAATATTAAGGATAACTATTTAACAAGATTGAAAAATAGTATCCCTCTTCTGTTAGCCCAAAATGGGGACAAAAAATGATGGCCCACCACTGACCATGTTTGAAACAAGGGGTTTGACTTGAGATGTCATCCATTATCCTCCAGAATGTTAGTCTAATACATTAGGTGATCCATAGGCTAGGTATTCATACTAATTGGGGGTTCCATTAGATGTGGAAGTGTGAAAGGATCCAAATAAAGGTAACACATAGCATAAAGGGTGGAGTAATGGGTTGTTCGAATAGATTCCAACACTCCTAAAATTATTCCATAGAAATGAAAGAACATTATGTTAGTGCATCAGTATGAGCTAGGATAAAACCTACATCTAGACATAACCTCTTTGGTGAGGGCATAGAATTCATTGTAGTTTTATGTCAGGAAATTGAGGATGATAGAAACGCAGTTTAGTGTCATACAGTGAGGACGATGAAAAATATAGTTTAATGCCTTATAACCAGGATGTCACCCATAGTTTTAAGGTAATACTGTCTGATCTAAAGATAAATATTTAATTTCATTATTCATGGACTATAGGCTCATTGTTTATGGTCATAGAATTCAGACTGTGATTAGGTGAAATGAACTAGGAATGGTTACATTCCTAGGGCTGGGCATGAGGCTAAATTACTAGGCAAATCTAAATATCTTATAAGGATGAGAATAAAGACAAATGTAGTTCTTAAGAATATAATGGTTAGATACCAACACTGGAGGGTGAAATCCTCTCTAGAAAGGATGTGGAAACATCCCATTACTTTCATGGGGTATCCTAAACTCTTCCTGGGTGGGGATGCAGTTTATAGTTGTGGGTCAAGGATATAGGAACCCCAAAAGAGAAACATGTGATGCGGTTCATAACCTAACATGAATGAGGACATAAGTCCACATACACACACAAAATTTTCACTAGAGCACATAACATTTAAATTCATGATGCCCAGACTATGAAAGTGTGGTTCTTACTTATATTAAAAGACCATACCAACATCCCTAAGCACACATGTGCTATGCTTGATGTGGGAATCAAGAGCGGATAATATATTCACAAAACATGGAATACACAGATAGGGGGAAGGTGTGGTGTCTAAGATGACATTTAAAATGCTTATTCAATCTTTTTAACGCACATAGGTGCATGGAGGGATACCACTAAGGGTGTTGAAATCCAATTTGAACAAGAGGCACTATTATGGGATATGAATCACGAGGCTAATATTTAAGGCTTAATGTGGATGGCGTAACAATGGAGGATATGTTCTGACTATGTTCGACACACAACATCCATATCATGCGACCAGAAATGGGAATAAACAAATGATCACATACCACTAACCATATTTGCTACATGGGCCTTCTGTCAAATTGTCATTAAAACCCCATAGGGACCTTGGACCAAGATGGTGGGATAACACTAGGGCCCAGAATCCATGCCATTCAAGGGTCCTTTAGGGTGTGAAAGATGATGGGAACACAAATAAAGGGAAACATGAAGCAGAGAAATGGATCAAATCATGTTCAAGAAGAATCGAACAATCTTGGTAACAAACCACAGTGCATCTATTCACATTGGTGAGGCATAATAGAGGCTGAGAAGCCCGAACATGAAGTAGGGAAAATGGGATGATGAATTTATGGTGGGACCCGAAGATGAATTATCTGGGAATTCTTATGTATCACAAAAGGATGAGAATCATGTTATACATATTTCTACAGATGGAGCACAGTTTGATGTCATAGGGACATAAGGGGAATGAAAGGGTGATACCTTAAGTAAAGTATGCAACATGGATATTATAAACCTTTTGAGAATGATGACATAATTCCATAAATGAAACACTGTAATACCCCAACCCCAGTTACCCAGAGTCGGTACATTATTAGATAACATTGGCATGATCATAAGGAAATCATGTCTCGAAAGACCGATCAGTTTAGTATTATTGGAAACAAGATTCGTACATAAGTTGAACTTTACAACTTGAAAAAGAAATACAACACAAATATATTTCATTAAAAACATCCAAGCCTCCTAGATTATGCCTACTGGTCACTCATAACTAACATCTTCATATCCTAGGAAAATGAATCATAAGAAAGGGGTGAGCTCAAACTCTTAGTAAGGGTAAGTAATACAGCGGAAAATGAAATAAATATTAAGCATGGTAAATAATTGAAACCTCAGGCATTTACCAATAATAAACTTGAATACTTTAATGGAAAGAATATGAGATGAGTAAATAATTCCATAATAAAACATAATCATGGGTATTCTACTAGTCGAATTACCACATGAACCATAAATATTATTTCCATAATGAGGAAATGTATAATGCCGGACTTTCTGAACATTTTGTCAAGGCCTCAACAAAGACGTCTAAAAATGATTCTGGACTCAGCCAAAACCATATATAAAATTTGGAAAGATCCTCGGCCAATTCCATGTCTAGTTGTCTAATGAGACCTACCGATGCATTGAGGAGCTATAGCTGGCTCCACCCGTCACATACTATGTCCAATACATTCCTCATATGAAAAGGTTTAAACATATCATAAACATTCGTATTAAAACTAGCATATGAAATGTCAATACATTAACTATAATCAGGAATGGTATAAAATAGCACATCCACAGACAAACATATCATAAAATCTTCAATACAATATGGAAGTTTTGTATCATAATAAATCGACTCCAAATAAACTTAAAATCCATCAATGGATGTTGACATAGATGAAATCAAAAATCTTTTTACAGAAATATCTCCTTCAATTTTGAAATCATTTAAGAGTCACATAATTATTAAATAAAACATTTCCATTGAAAATATTCTTATGAAATTATAAGGTAAGCTTTGGCGAGTTTATAATGGTAGAAAATAGCTGCACCCGCCGTATAAGTTAAAAAAGACATTTTTGCCTTAATTTTGTCGAAAAGGTTAAAAAGAACCTTGTTTGGAAAACGACAGAAAGATTCCTTTATAAAAATTTTATAAAAAGTCAACAAGGGTATAAATGATTGTAACCCATAGCCTATAAAATAGTAATAATGTTTTGAAATACATTTTTAAGAATCATGGATGTGGATGATAAAGAGGTCCCAGTAGATAATTACGTATAATCAACCTCAGATAATGAAGAGATTGTGAAATAAACCCTTACCTTGTAATTTTATTTGGTTGATGGTAGGTTAACCTCATGTATAATGGTGAAATAATTGTTACTAAATTATACAAGAATCATTTAAATTAATATGATATCATATATGATCTTTTAATATTGGTTTGTTAATAATATCTTAATATTATCATCATTTCGGGTGTTAATGGATTCGTCTTTATTGGTATTATTTGTTATGTGAGACATATTTGTTATGGATGGGTTGTATATTATTCATATCTAGAATGATATCAAGTCCATAAACATTATTTTTATCATCAAATAAGAATTGGACTTGAATGGATATGATGGGGAATTAATCTCATCGCGTTCGTGGAGACGGCAGTCCGTACGTACGCACGAGCGGCAATATCATTATTTTGATATTAAAATAATATATAATTGGATGTTATATCATATATACAGAATCATTATAATTTTATATTTATTATTTAATTGAATTACACATCATTATTATACCCATCCAAAAAATATTGTTTTGAATAACAATTACACCACGACGTCGAGACGGTAAGCCGTACGTACTCACGTATGGTGACATGTCATTCAAAGGGTGGATAGAATACAGAATATGGTTGTACCATATTTATAATAACATCACAGTATATAAGATATAATGGAGTTATTATTTTATAATGGGAATAACAAAGAACGAAGAAGTTGAAGAAGATAGGAACTTGAAAGAGGGTGGTTAAAAACATTACCACTTCTTCGGGTTCTTCCTTTTGATTTTATCAAAAGGGATCTTTAGGTTGGCTTTATGACTAAAGTAAGGACTCTAGGTCAAAGTGAGGGAATATTAGAGAATATTTGGTCCAGGTTTGGCCGAACCAAAAGGCTTTGAAAGTGTGATGAATTGGTTAGAAATGGTGTCCTTTTATAGGGGGGAGGAGGGGTTCTTTAGGAACAACTTAAAGTATTAATTTATAATAAATTCATATTCAATTTTTAATGGCTCCAAAGTGGATTATTAAATGTCTATGGTGGGGATGGGTCGGAAGCCTTTCAAAATAATAGATTTTAGGTAGGTTTGTGTCATTATATTAACCTTATCATTTAGTTTTAACTCTTAGTTAATTAGATTGACATTTACCATGTCACATTGTATTTTAACATTATATAGTTAATAAACATACTAAATACATCCAAGAGATCCCCAAGTAGTCCATTAATGATACACCTATCATGATATAAGTCCTTTTTCTGAACCTTATATTTTTAGGAATAGAATATCAATTAATAATATAATATTTGTTTAGAAACGCGTTTATGTCAATTTTGGCACTATTTTATATTTGATTTTTGTTAAAATCGTAACAGCATGAATACTTCGAAAAAACATAATTACATCAATACTAACATGTCATATTAACCTATAAAATTAGTTGAATTCATAAAAAGTCTAAAATTAAATTTATTTTATATTCATAATATCAATTATTTGAATATTTCATTAATTAGAAATTAATTCATCACCATTGTGTCATAAATAAATTAAATTATTTAATCTATAAAAATTATAAATAAAATACCATTATGTATGAAATCGTTTTATCTTTCTAATGAATATTTATAATCGAATTTATCTTATGTATAACCCTATATTAAAAATGTCTTAGTAATTAAACATTGATTTTAAATCTTTTAACTATTCTTTGAATTAAATAATAATTAATGCCCTAATCTAATCCATGTAGACCTAAATGATACTATTTTATTCATAAGGTTATTTTTGGTCGAGATACACTTTTTCAATATAATTAGGGCATGTTTTAGGGTAATATTAATATCATTTGACCCTTAATTACCCTATTTACTTTTAACCGTGGTAAATAAAAGTAAAAAGTTACTATTCACCAAATATTATTTTCATCTCACTGAACCCCATTTTACTCCTTCATGTTAACCGTGTCTCTCGGAGTTTCAAAATTCCACTCACAGAAGTGGTAAAATTATGTTTTATGTCAATTTCCAAATTCTCCTAGGAGGTGGGTAAAAGACGGTGAAAAGTTCAATAAAATTTTTATATATCTAAAATTATTCTAAACTAACTCCAATGAATTACATTAAACATATATAGTTATTATGTATCTATTTTGACATAAATTTAATTTATATAAAATAAATAATTATTTAAATAAAAATTCGGTTTTTAACTATAACTCAGTGTTTTTTCACTGTTCATCAAAAATTGAATGTTTTTATAAAAATACCAAAATTTCACCCCAGGCTAATATCGATATTCCGAATCCAAAAATGAAGTCCATTTTGAAAAATAAAATTTCAAAAATTTCAAAAAGTGGGTATTAATGTTCATGATGGATAGTTTGATTGGTTGTAGTGTGTGTTAGAACTCGAAGTTGCGTACAACACACGCTACTGTATTATTCAAAGAGAAGCGTACCGTGGAAGTTTGGGGTGTTACATTATCCCCTCCTTCAAATAATTTCTTCCTTGAAATTTCTAGAATTATACTACATGAAAAGACTCAGATGGTTCTTCATCATAAGTTACTCAGGTTCTGACGTTGCCTCTTCCATCTTATGGTTTTTCCATAGAACATTTACCAGAAAAGTCATCCGGTTTCTCATCACTTGTTCCCTTGTATCAAGAATCCTGATTGGCTCTTCGCAATAAGACAAATCAGGTTCCAGTTCTAATTCCTCGTAGGTGAGTACATGCATTGGGTTGGGCATGTATTTCCTCAATAGTGATACGTGGAACACATCGTGTACTTTGGAAAGACTTGGAGGCATTTCCAAATGGTAAGCTACAGCCCCAATTTGTTCTAGAATTTCGAATGGTCCGATGTACATGGGACTCAATTTAACCTTCTTACCGAAATGTATAACCCCCTTCCATGGAGATACCTTCAAGAAAACATGATCTCCTACATGAAATTCCAAATACTTCCTTCGGTTATTGGCATAGCTCTTCTGCCTACTTTGAGATTATTTGATGTGGTTTTGGATTACGTTTAGCATTTCCATTGTTTCCTCCCCCAGTTCTGGGCCTACAAGTTTTCTTTCAAGAACGTCATCCCAACAGGTTGGTGTACGACATCTCTTTTCGTATAACGCTTCATATGCTACCATCTGAATACTCTAATGGAAGCTATTGTTATACGAAAATTCTACAAGTGGTAAATATTGATCCCACATACCATGAAACTCTAGTGAGCATGATCTCAACATGTCTTATAAGGTTTGAATAGTCCGTTCTGATTGTCAATCTATTTGAGGGTGGTAGGCAATGCTCAAACCAAGTTCAGTATCCAAGGCCTTCTGAATACTCTTCCAGAATCTTGATGTAAAACGGGGATCACAATAAATAACAATCGATATGAGTACTCCATGATGTCTCACAACTTCATTAATATATAGTCTTGCTAGATATTCCAGTGGTAGATCTTCTCTTATAGCAAGAAAATGTGCTGACTTGGTAAGACGGTTAACAATAACCCATATTTCATCGTTCCTTCTAGGAGTATTTGGTAGTCCCATGACAAAGTCCATCATGATATTATCTCATTTCCACTTAGGTCTGGGAAGAGGTTGCATGACTCATCTAGGATGTTTCCTTCCAGCTTTCACTTATTGATAAACCATACATCTTGACACAAAATCAGCAATCTCCCTCTTCATGTTGTCCCACCAAAAGTGTTCCTTCATATCTCTATACATTTTGGTTCTCCCATTGTGTATAGAGAAATTGGAGCTATGAGAATCATATAACAATTCCCTTTCCAGATCAGGTATATCGGGAACAAAATGTCTCTTCCAAAATTTTAAAATTCCATCTTTATACACAAAGTCACTTAATCTCCCATCATTTACAGCTTTAATATTCTTTTGAAACTCCTCATCACCGGTCTGAGAACTCATTATCCTTTCTATTAAATATGGTTCGGGAACCATTTGAAAAATTATTGATGTTTTACCTTCCATGGTTATTCCAATGTCCATCTTCACTAGATCCATGAAAATTGGATCCCTTTCAATTCTCATATTGTTCAAAACTCCATGATCTTTTCCGCTCAATGCATATGCCACCTCATTTTCCTTCCCTGGGTGGTAGTGTATCATGAAATCACAATCCTTGAGTAATTCAAGCCATCTCCTATGCCTCATGTTGTGTTCTTTTTGTGAGAAAATATACTTCAAACTCTTGTTATCAGTATAAATCTCACATTTTTCACCATAGAGGTAGTGTCTCCATATCTTCAATGCAAAGATCATAGCATTTAACTCGAGATCATGAGTACGATAGTTTTTCTCATGAATTTTTAGCTGTCATGATGCATAGGCAATAACCCTATCATTCTTCATAAGGACACAACAAAGTCCTTTCTTCAATGCATCACTATAAATAATGAAACCATCATTCCCCGATGGTAGAGTCAATATAGGAGCATTGACTAATCTTCTCTTCAGTTCTTCAAAACATTCTTCTCACTCTATTATTCAAACAAATTTAACCCCTTTATGTGTAAGCTTCATTAATGGGTTAGCCAATCAGGCAAAGTTCTGGACGAAATGCCGATAATAGCCTCATAAGCCAATAAAACTGCCTACCTCGGTTATACTCGCCGATGCTGGCCATTCTAGGATTTCTCTAGTCATAGAAGGATCAACGAGGATTCCATCCTTAGAGACAATATGGCCATGAAAAGAAATATCCTGAAGCCAGAATTCACACTTGATAAACATCCCATACAATTCATGTCTTCTAAGAGTATTTAGGATAATGCGTAAGTGATTTTCATGATCCTCATAGATTTTGGTCTATACCAAGATATCATCAATAAATACCACCACAAAATAATTGAGATATTCCTTGAAAAATCTATTCATTAGATCTATGAATACAGAGGGTGCATTAGTCAATCCAAAAGGCATTACTGTAAACTCGTAATGCCCACAACTGATTTGAAATGCTGTCTTCAGAATGTCTTCCTTATTCACACACAACTGATGGTATCCAGATCGAAGGTCAATCTTTGAAAGGTATTTATCTCCATGTAGTTGATCAAATAAATCATCAATGCGAGGTAGGGGATACTTGTTCTTTATTGTTATAACATTGATCTCCATGTAGTCGATACAAAACCTTATAGATCCTTCTTTCTTATTAACAAAAAGGACAGGGGCTCCCCATGGAGAAACACTAGGGAGAATAAATCCCTTATTACTCAATTCCTATAGTTGTTTCTTTAGTTCAAATATATCCACATGGGCCATTCTATAAGGGGTCTTCGATATAATCCTTGATCTAAGAATTAAATCATTGGAAAACTCAATTTATCATTCTGTAGGATGTCCAGGTAAATATTATGGAAACACATCAACATATTCTCTCACAATAGGTACATACTCAATTTTAACATTCCTTTACTCACCCACAATTATTTCATTCTCTTCCTCCCTGATAATTGAATTTAGTTGAGCTACTGAGGGTGGATCTTGGTAAGAATTAGGGGGTGATGATTCTGCTCTAAAGATAAGGTGTTCCTTATCATCATCATCAAAAATAGTAACCTCCATCTTCTTACAATAACTTTTTTCATCATGTTCTGAAATCCAATCCATACCCAGTATTATATCAAATTCAATCATAGTTATGATGATGAGATCTGCAGATAAAGTACATTTATGTGCTCTAATGGGGAATGATTCACAAAACATTATTGCAATGATACATACCTGAGGATTTTTAACTGAGAAATCCCTTGTTAAATCAAATTGGAAATATCTAATCTTCTTAGAAAACTAGGAAGATATGAAACAATGCGATGATCTAGAATAAAATAATGCTTTTTCTAAACTTTAGGAAACCATTAAATTACCTGCCACCACGTCTTTCAGAGAATCTACCTTAGAAGTAGTAATAGTAGAAGATTGGCCCTGATCCGTTGTCCTTTTCTGAGGTAAGTTCCCCTGACACATAGGACATTCATTTGCATAATGTCCCATCTCCCTGAAATTATAGCATTAAACATTGGTAGCGTCTTTCTTTCCTTTACAATCACCAACTTGATAACCTTTCTGTCCACACTTGTAGCATACTCCTTTTCCTTTTAGACAAGCACTAGGGTGCTTCCTTCCACAATTATCACAGGGTGTAAATTTAATTCTTCCCTTATTCCATGTTTCCTTATTTCCTTTCCCATAGTGTTTAGCAGATCTATTCTTCTCTTTCTTTGATTTAATGTCATAAGACTTAGAGAATTGTTTTTCTGTCTTGATAGTACACAAGACAATATCTTCATATGACGAGAAGGATTTTGAGGCCAATGCTCGACGGAGAAACAGTTTTAACCCCTCAAAGAAATGATCAATATTATTTCTTTGGTTATTTATATAATCTACAACATACCTTGCTAACATTGTAATGTTAACCTCATACTTTGTGACATTCTCATCCTCCTTTTGTCTCAGACTCAGAAATTTCCTTCCATATCTGTTCTTTGGTCACGAGGAAAGTATTTTTCTAAAAAAATAACTTTGAACTCCCTCCATTCCATATTTGATACTTCATCATCTTCCTTTGTGTTTTGAATCAATTACCACCATTGAAAAACATCTCTAGTGAGGCGGTAAACTTCCATGACAATTTTTCCCTTTCGCTACTCCCCAATGCTTTGATTATTTTCTCTAAGGAGTTTATGCATTGCTCAGCCACTAATGGATTTGTACTCCAATTGAATGTTGGTGGTTGTTGCCTCATGAAGTGATCTAACATTGATCCTCCATGCTATGGATCAGGGTGATCCATACGGGTAAGGTTATTATTCATAACCTGAGTGAGTTGTCCCAGTATGGTGATTAGCTGATCAGCACTAGTTGCATCACCAGCACCACTATAATTATCTTGATCAGTAGGGAAATCCCTACATGTAGTATGTGAATTTATATGTTTTCCATTTCTTCCACTAGGCGCCATTTATAAACAATGGCATAAACTAGATCAGTTTATGAATCAAAATAAATAATTTCATACTTGTGAAACACTTAACATAAATTGAACCATTTATGGATATAATCCATAATCATAAAAATGTTTTCTATGAGGAAGTATATACTCATAAACCCTTCATAATAGTTTGTAATGAAAATGATAATTATCCTAAGCATATCCCCCGAGAGTGTCGTGACCAAGAGTGCAGCAAGGCCCATTGTCGTGCACCAGTTCCCATTTGAGTCTAGCTCAAAGCAATGTTTTTGGGTTTTACCCCTAGGTACATCTGTTCAAGAGCCACCTCTACCTGCTCGTATCCGGACAAGGATGTATTGCTCGGAAAACTCACAAAATATCTACAATACCAAAATTCTAGGAAGTTCTTCTATAGTAATCCTCAAATTCCATCTTAGGTCTATGTGCTCTATTCAGAGTTTACCTAAATCTAGTTTCCATGGTTTGTACTAAACTTCCTTTGATGCCAACTATAACAACCCGACCCCAGTTACCTAGAGTCGGTGTATCATTAAATAACATTGGCATGATTGTAATGAAATCATGTATCGAAAGACCGATCAATTTAGTATTATTGGAAACAAGATTCATACATAAGTTGGAACTTTACAACTTCAAAAATAAATACAACACAAAAATATTTCGTTAGAAACATCCAAGCCTCCTAGATTATGTCTCCTAGTCACTCATAACTAACTTCTACATATCCTGGGAAAATGAAACATAAGAAAGGGGTGAGCTCAAATGCTCAGTAAGGGTAAGTAATACAGTGAAAAATGACATAAATATTAAGTATGGTAAATAATTGAACCCTCATGCCTTTACTAATAATAAACATGAATAATTTTATGGAATGAATATTAGCTGAGTAAATAATTACATAATAAAACATAATAATGGGTATTATACTATTTGAATTACCACATGAACCATCAATATTATTTTCATAACGAGGGAATGTATAATGCCGGACATTCTGAACATTTTGTCAAGGTCTCATCCAAGACGTCTAAAAATGATTAAGGCCTCAGCCAAAACCATAAATCAAATTGGGGAAGGACCTAGGCCAATTCCACATCTAGTTGTCTCATGAGACCTACAGATGCATCGAGGAGCTATAGCGGGCTCCACCCGTCACTTACTAAGTCCAATACATTTCTCATATGAAAATGTTTAAACATATCATAAACATTCGTATTAAAACTAGCATATGAAATGTCAATACTTTATCTATAATCATTAATGGTATAAAAATACCATATCCACTGTCAAACATATCACAAAACCGTCAATACAATATGGAAGTTTTGTATCATAATAAATCAACTCCAAATAAACTTAAAATCCATCAAAGGATGTTGACATAGATGCAATCAAAAATATTTTTAGAGAAATATCTTCTTCTATGTTGAAATAATTTAAGAGTCAAATAATTATAAAATAAAACATTTACTTTGAAAATATTCTTATAATCTTGTAAGGGAAGCTTCAAAGAGTTTATAATGGAAGAAAATAGCGGCACCCGCCGTATAAGTTATAAAAGACATTCTTATCTTAATTTTGTCGAAAAGGTTAAAGAGGACCTTGTTTGGAAAATGATAGAATGATTCCTTTATAAAAATCTTATAGAAAGTCAACAAGGGTATAAATGACTATAACCCATAGTGTATAAAATAGTAATAATGTTTTGAAATACATTTTTAAGAAACATGGATGTGGATGATAAAGATATCCCAGTAGATAATTACGTATAAATAACCTCAGATAATGAAGAGATTGTGAAATAAACCCTTAACATGTACTTTTCCATGGGTGATGGTAGTTTAAACTCCTGTATAATGGTGAAATAATTGTTACTAAATTATACAATAATCATATACATTAATATTATATCATATATGATCTTTTAACATTTATTTGTTAATAATATCTTAGTATAATCATCATTTCGGGTGTTAATGGATTCGCCTTTCTTTTTATTCTTTATTATGTGAGCCATATTTCACATGAATGGGATGTATATTATACATATCCAAAATTATATCAAGTCCTTAATCATTATTTTTATCATCAAATGAGAATTAGACTTGAATAGATATGATGGGGAATGAATCTCGTCACGTTTGTGGAGACGGTAGTCCATACGTACGCACGAGCGACAATATCATTATTTTGATATTAATATAATATATAATTGGATAATATATCATATATAAAGAATCATTATCATGTTATATTTATTATTTACTTTAATTACATATCATTATTATACCCATCCAAATAATAATGTTTTGAATAACAATTACACCACGACGTGGAGACGGTAAGTCGTACGTACGCACATATGGTGACATGTCAGTCAAAGGATGGATAGAATATTGAATATGTTTGTACCATATTTATAATAACATCACAGTATATATAATATACTGGATTTATTATTTTATAATGGTAATAAAAAAGAAAAAATAAGTTGAAGAAGAAAGGAACTTGAGAGAGGGTGGTGAAAAACATTACCTCTTCTTCGGGTTCTTCCTTTTGATTTGATCAAAAGGGCTCCTTAGGTTGTCTTTCTGACTAAGGGAAGGCCTCTAGGTCGAATTGAGGGAAGTTTAGAGAATATTTGGGCAGGGTTTGTCCAAACCAAAAGGCTTTTAATGTGTGAATAATTGGTTAGAAGTTGTGTCCTTTTATAAGGGGGAGGAGGGGCTCTTTTGAAAAAACATAAAGTATTAACATATAATAAATTAATATTCGGTTTTTAATGGCTCCAAAGTGGATTATTCAAAGTATAAGGTGGGGATAAGTCTAAAAACTTTCAACCAATATATTTTAGACAAGTTTGGGTCATTATATTAACCTTATCTTTTTGTTTTAACTCATAGATAATTATATTGACATTTACCATGGCACTTTGTATTTTTATATTATATAGTTATTAAACTTACTATATACATCCATGTAACCCCCAACTGGTCCATTAATTATACCCATATCATGATATAAGTCCTTTGTCCTAACCATTGATTTTTAGGAATATAATATCAATTAATAATATAATATTTTTTTAAAAAACTCTTTTATGTCAATTTTGACACTATTTTGTATTTGATTTTTGTGAAAATCATAATAGCATGAATACTTCGAAAAAACATAATTAAATCAATACTAACATGTCATATTCACCTATAAAATTAGTGGAATTCATTAAAAGTCTAAAATTACATTTATTTGGATATTCATAAGTTCAATTATTTTAATACTTCATTAATTAGGTAATTAATGCATCACCATTGTGTCATAAATAAATTAAATTATTTAATTTTTAAAAATTATAAATAAAATACCATTATGTAGGAAATAGTTATATATTTCTAATGAATATTTATAATCAAATTTATCTTATGTATTTCCCTATATTAAAAATGTTTTAGTTATTAAACTTTGATTTTAACTGTTTTAACTATTTTTTGAATTAAATAATAATGTCCTAATCTAATCCAAGTGGACCTAAATGATAATATTTTCTTCCTAAGTTTGTTTCTAGTAGAGATACACTTGTCCAATAGAATTAGTACATGTGTTAGGGTAATATTAATATCATTTTTACCCTTAATTTCCATATTTACTTTTAACTGTGGTAAATAAAAGTAAAAAGTTACTATTCAGAAAACATTATTATCATCTCATTGAACCACGTTTTACTCCATGATATTAACCATGTCTCTCGGATTTTCGAAATTCCACTCACAGAAGCAATAAAATTATGTTTTATGTGAATTTACAAATTCTCCTAGGAGGTGGGTAAAAGATGGTGAAAAGTTCAATAAAATTTTTATATATCTAAAATTATTCAAAACTAACTCCAATTAATTGCATTGAACTTATATAGGTATTATGTATCTATTTTGACATAAATTAAATTTAAATAAAATAAATAATTATTTAACAAAAATTCGGTTTTAAACTATAACTCAGTGTTTTTTTCACTATTCATCAAAAATTGAAAGTTTTCAGAAAAATACCAAAATTTTACCCTAGGCTAATTTTGATAATCCGAATCCAAAAATGAAGTCCATTTTGAACGATAAAATTTATAGAATTTCAAAAAGTGGGTATTACCTTTCATAACGGCTAGATTGATTGGTTGTGGTGTGTGTTAGAACTCGAAGTTATGTACAACACACGCTACTGTATTATTCAAAGAGAACCATACCGTGGAAGCTTGGGGTGTTACACACAACACCTACCTCTGATAGAGTTCGGGCCAGGGGCAGAACGAAGGCATGATTTGTGGTCCTAGGGCAGGACCCAAAGATGAAATACTTAGGTGATCCTACGTATCCCTTAAGGATGAGAATCAAGCAATATGTAGTTCTTAAGTGTGGCATGGTATGGTACCAATGACAATGGAAAAAATGTCATGCAGTTTTTGGTCATGCTCCAAAAGAAGTGACATTTGATGGATACTATTTTTTTATGTTTGATATGTTTTTTTAAGCAGCAACCCTAGGAAGGAGAACATGGGCATAACTATAGGAATCAATCCATATTAAGGCCTTGAAAATGGAATGGTGGATGACTGATACCAAAAAATATTGCATCTCATGCGAGGATACTATAACATGTTCCATATCCTCTTGTGCAGCCAGGATGATAGTTTTGATGTTTGGGGTCGTATGATAGAAAAAACCCATGAATTTTAACGACATGTGGATAAGAAATAGTAGTATAATGTCATGTGGGACTAAGCATCATTGTTTAACGTGATATGGCTTGGATTAAAATTGAAGAATGAGGTTTTAAGTGGAATGTGTAAGGTAGGATACACCATACCTGACATGAATGTGGACAAGGCCCACACCACACTGCGCGCAACTCTGAAGGAGGGTAACCACAGGCCAAGGGGCCAAAAAGATAAAAAAATATGGGGCTGAATATGAAGACGATTTATGGGAATCTCTATGTATCCTATGAGGATGGTAATTAATCCATACATAATTTTGAAGTATGTCGTACAGTTTAACGTCATACGATAAGGACATGGAAGATATTAGTTTATGGTCATAGAGTTAGGACCAAAAATTTTCTAATTTAAATGTCGTATGCATGTCATAGAAAGGAGGAAAAGTTGAATCAATGTACCTATCATTTTGGAGACCATGTGGTCGAAATACTGATTACAGATAACTATTGACCGCATTCACCACACTGTATCCATCTCATGTGACATGGAATGGGAACAAACACATGAGAATAGACCACAGACTATATTCGCTATGCGGGACATTTGTCAAATTGTTATCTAAGATCCTCTGGGATGTTTACCCAAAATGGTAGGCAAGCTAAGGTGGCATGAAACCAAGCCACTAGTGGGTCCTTTCGGATTTGAATGATGGAAACATAAATGGTGGGACGTCTGAAGTGTGACAGTGCCCAAGCAGCCTAACGTCTTATGAGACAGATGTCAGATGAAAGAGGTATGTCTCTTGGAGATGTGCGTGGTGTGGAAAAAATATCCAGTTACGAAAGAGGACATATGGTCCTTACCACACCACACAACCCAAACTGAGAACATGGTTTAAGAGAAATGAACAAGTGAGGGACCTGAGGCTGGGCCACTAATGGGAAGTCTCAACAATCCTATGTATCCCTTAAGGATGAGAATCATAAAAAACATTGTTCTAAAAGTGTTGTCTTGTTCGAAATTATTTAGTAAGGACAAGGGTAGATATTAGTTTAAGGTCATAAATCTTGAAACATTTCATAGTTTATTGTCCTGTGGGACGAGGGGTGGTTTGACGTCTTTCAAGATAGTTATACAGTTAAAAGTCATGCGGGAAAAGTACTAGATAGTTTTACATCCTTCATCTTGGATGGACCAAATAGTATAACGTAATGCGAAAAAGAATAAATAGTTTAATGTCATGTCGGATTGATCAAGAATAATACTTCTTGAGGAACATAGAATTGGTAGAAAGTGTAATATGCTCACCATCAATGGTGACTTATGAGTATGCACCATTTGGGTAATCCTTGTGAATGATATATAGTCCCTCAAATTTGAGATCCAATTTCAGTGGGTTTTTTTAGGTATTATAGTTTTTATCAGGGACAACATCAGGTTACCTTGTAAGAAATATCGAAGGTGAAATATCATTTTGAAATCTCTGGATATCTTGTTCTGATGCCTCTCTAGATTGTGCAGAGAAAAAATCATGTTCTCATCAAGAACTTCTAGTTCAACCAGACAGATTTTGATTACCTTATCTAGTTTCTGTTGATCGTATATAGTTCTTCACAATGATGGAAAATGAATCTAGATGGGATGGACTACCTTAGATCCGTACACCAGAGAACACGGGGTCACCTAATTATAAATAAGATTCATATTCCAATAGGCACCAAGAGCATTGGGGAGTAAATCTGGAAAATCTTCTTATTCTAAATGATCATCTTCTACATAATGTTATTGAGGGGTTTTTTGAACTCCTCGATATTCCAAATATTTTGCACCTGATAGCTAGAGGTATGATTAGAATGGATGTTGTACTTGGAAAAAAATTCTTCAGTTCAGGTTCCCAGACGTTGGTATTGTTATCAGTGATGATGGTGCGAGGGACTCCGAATTGGTAAGTGATATTGGAGCTCACCAATTCGGTGATAGACTAGGCCTTGAATTTCATTGAGCATAGTTGCTTCTTCCCACATAGTAAAGAAATATGTAGAGGTCAGGATGAACCTAAACTGGTGTGTTGTTGCTAGTGTCTTTGATCCCATGAAATATAGTACCTAGGTAGTGAAGAGCCAAGATAACTTGGTAGTGTGTAGAGGCTCTGGAATCTGATGAACATAATTAGCATGGATTTGACATGCATGAAATCTCCTAGGAAACTCGATGCAACCTTAGATCACAGTGGGATAAAAATTCCCCAATCTCTAGATCTGGTGAGAGGGCTTTGGCCCTGTCTGATAATCCACATAGTACCTAGCCTGGAAATCGTACATGTCATAAGAGGTATCAACTCCTTCAATGAAATGGAGGATAATCCCATCAAACCTATAATTGTAGAGGATTCGGTCAATACTTGGACTACTCTGGATGGCGAACTACAATGTCTGATGTAATATTTTCTCACACTCAACTCAATATTCCATGAGATTACCATGATGTAGATACTCAACAAAGAGGGTCCTCCAGTAAGGAGTCACTTCCATCACTGCGTCAGCGGGACCTAAGGGTCCAGATGTTGAGGAACCAGTGGTAAGGTGGCTTACCTATGGGCTTCCATTTTCATCCCTATAACATGGGTGATGACTCACCAATGCGCCACATGGATAATCTAATCATCCTGATTGGGATCTGCAAGAGATGTGACCAGGATGGACAAATCCTTAGCTCGACCTTTCTATGAATGAGGGACATAAGTAACTTCTGGCTGGGAATGGAAATAGGCCATCAACTAGAGGGTAAGCTATAACTGTGGTATGATCTCCAGATTCCTGATCATGTAGTAACCGTTGATCTACTGGATGAATAGATTGGAGTTCCCTTTCACATGAAAGTGGGGAACACTAATCTCTATGTCCATCATGAGACTAGTGACAAGATCTTGGTACTCAACCTCATTGTTCATAAAAACTTCTAACAAGAGGAATGAATATGGTAGAACGACATTCTCCTGAGTGGGGAAGTTGATACCTCAGCTCACTCTATTGAGTCCGGGATCATTGAGTCTTCTGTCGGTAGGGATTTGGGAAGCACTATAAAAATGAATTTACAAATATGGAATGGCTTGATCTACTAATAGGATTGCCTCCTCTATAAAATAAAGATCTATATACTGGTCTACAAGGGTTGGATTGGTGGAAAGAAATTATTCCAATTCCTGTACTTTGATAGCCCTTGGGGGAAAAACATGATATCAAATTGTTGGCTGATCACTACCCACCGATCGAGATGGTCTGTCATCATGGGGTGGTTTAGACTATACTTCAACAGATCCACTCGTGGAACTAGTTGTATCTCATGATTATACAAGTACTATCAAAATTTATTCACCTTGAATAATGAAACAGGGGATCTCTTTGCGATAGTGGAGTATCTGGTCTTTTTATCGAGGAGCATGTGGATGATATAGTATAAACTCGATTGTGTTCACTCATTTTTTTGGGCAAGGATGGTGTTGAGAGAAAATTCCTGATTGGTCACGTAAATGACCAACGGTTTTCTAGAAATGGGTGGCATAAAAACTGGAGGCTATAACAGGTACTGTGTGATCTCCTAAAAGTAGTGTAATACTCCTCATCCCACTGATTATCATCATATTTCATCATGATCTGAGAAAAGGAATAACTCTTTCCAAAAAGATTTGCGATGAATCAGCATATGTAGGCTATGTTGCTTTAAAAGACTTAGAGCTCACGAATATTTCTCGAAGGAGAAATCTGACTAATGGCCTTGATCTTCTCCTAGAAAATCTTAATGCATGAATATCTGAAAACAAATCCAAGAAACATTCTAGAGGTTTCCCTGAAGGAACACATCAAGGGGTTCATCTTTAGATGGAGTTATCATAGGAAGACAAAAACTTTCTCATGATCTATTTGATTGTCTGAGAACTGGAAAGATTTGAAAACCATATCCTGCACATATAATTCTACCAATTTCCTGAGGATCATCATGAATATGTGATGCATGGCATAATGATAGGTGGGACTTCAATTCGTTAGACCAAAAGGCATTACCGAGTAGCAGAATGTACCTTGTGGATCCCTGATGGTGGAAGAATCTTTATCCTTAGGGGGAATTCATACTAGGTTATACCTAGAATAACCATCCATGTAGTAGAGAGCCTGGAACCCTAGGGTGGCATTAATCAAAACTTTCATCATAGGAGGGGGAAAATCAACCTTCAGACAATGATGGTTGAGATCTAGAAGTCGATACAGAAACTGATCTGTCCATTCTTCTTCCTAACGGGCATAATGTTAGCTAACTATTTTTGGTACTAGACCCCCTTGAAGATGTTGGACCTAATGAGCTTATCAAACATGGCCACGATTATGGAACTAGGAGAAGTGTCCATCTTTCAAGGAGGTTTTTTTAACCTGTGATGATTTCCTAGAATATCAATATGGTGTATGAAAAATTGAGGATCGAGCCCTGGATTCTTTTCATAACTCCAAGAGAATACATCATGATGCTTCTTCAAAAAAAAACTAGGTATTGTTGTTTCTATTTGACTGGAATAGAGGTAGTTATCATGGTTGGTTTCAAATCCATATCATTAACAAGGTTCATCTATTCCAATTAATCATCCATGGTGGACACACCCTATTCAAATGTGGGATGAGAATCCTCCAAATAATCTTATTAATTTACAAATGATAGATCATTGGTGAGATTTGGTTCTTCTGAGTCGACAGATCCTGACAGGGCACTGGTGGCGGCCTGAGTGGTAGTGGACACCGCATCAAGGGGCTCTTGCCCTGCCGAAACCATAGTGATGAAAGCTATCAACTTGTTCCCATACGGCTCTTGACCCAAGGGTCCACAAATGATTATATCATAGAAATATTGTCTCAAAGATGATATGATTAAGGGATCACCATGTGCAGGTGGATCTATGGAATACCCATCAATGCATTGTAATTGGTGTCTTATGAGACAACCATAAACACGGTACTGGGAATTAGGTCACCGAACAAGGAATTCTGCTGGATCTTTCCAACTATTTTATATTTCTTCCTATCATAACTATGAATTTTTAGTTCAGAGGACTCATATCATCCTCAGAAAACTCCATCATTCAGAGTTTTTGGGTCATGATAAGGTTTAATCTTGAGCATGTATCGATAAGACAATGTAGAACCTCCATTCCACTTAAATGGCCAGTGCTGTATTGTGGGAGGATGTTTCCCTACATGTGGGATACTTCATCCTCTCCAGATAAAGATATAATGGCCTGAAATTCTGCATGCATGACTACATCATCATGGAAGGCTTCTACGAATGCTACTTCCCTCTCAAACTGGAGGAGGATTTTTTAAGAATCAACAAGAAATTACCGTATACCCACAGACATAAGAAGAGCCTTTGGATAGAGTGATTCATAGGAATGCTCCCAAGATTCTTGTGAATATCTTACTTCATTTCCATGCCTGAAATTATACTAAAAGGAGGTCATTTGTGGTAGGAGTTAAGACGAGAATTGTTAGTAGAACCAGTGGGTTCTTGCTGGTGATGGGAATGTCCCACTTCTTACTAATTTGACGCACGTGGAGTGACTACTAGCCGAGGGATAGGTGAATGAAGATAATTTGAATCATAAAATGGATGATCGTAGTATTATTGAAGTGATTCGGCCTGATTGAGTTGCACGAGTGGAGGTGGTTGCAGATTCGATAAAACAAGATGAGAATGTTGTGGGTGTAAATCTTAGTTCTAGACATTCTGCCTGGTCTCTATGTAATTCACAAAATTTCTAAAAGTACTAGCCCATGTATTCTGATGAATCACATAACCATAGCTCCATTGACATTGGGGTCATCTATGGATTTTGGGAGGATCTGTCAGGCGCTCTTCAGCATCAAGAATTGTGTAGTGGTTTACCTTCTCCACGGTGTTAATAGAATCATACAATGTGTTATCACTTGAGGAATCCTTCATCATGAGAAGTAATATGAGGACATTCCCCAGCTCTAGGGTAATTAAATCACCATGATTATAGAATAATGATGGAATCAGTTGGGGTCTTTTCTTTCCCTTGCATTGTCGATGCTTTCTCTTATGAGGAGAGGAAGACTGAGATGTAATGGTTGTGGGTAATCCGATGACCTATAAAGTCTTGGACTAGTTTAAACATGCATGTATAATTCCATTGTAATAGGAAAATACCTTAGATGCTATCTAGTCATCATATTTTTTTGACCCGCATTTAAGAGACTGTTGCCACTCATCTACAATCTCACTATCATTGTCAGGTTTTTGGAATACACTTTCCACCTGTGTCAGGGATGGACCTAACCTAACTATGTGGTTATCATCTAGGTTTTTATTCCATTCATTAATCACATATCATCTCTTGAGGTTGTGAACAAAGATTTGGTGATAAGGATAGTAATTGGGGTGAATTGTGAGATATGCCTCTTTAGGCCTTCTGCATTCCAGCAACCATAGAAGTCACTGGTCATTGTAAATTTGAAAATAACCATGAACCAAATCCTCATTAAATGAGTCATTCCAATTCCATCTAACCAGGAAGGGGGGTTTGGGGAGATATTATTTGATGAGGGGCTGGAGGATACTGTTGAAGAGGTGGATCCTAATTATCTAGCCTAGTTGGCAGCATCGCATTACATGGGGAATCAGATGATTATGAGGAGGGAATTTCTAGGCCAGAGGTTGTGCCTAAGGTGGAGGTCTTTAGTGAGGCTGTGGATGTGGATCCCCTGGTATTAGCTCTAGATTCATTTGGGAATCTATTTGTGCTACCACTGTGGTCTCGTTCTTGGAATCTCTTCTCACAGGAACAACAAGAAGTGATGGACGGGCCTACCTGGCCACCTGCAAGGCTTCATCTAGATGATGATATTTTTCAGTGAAATCCCCAAATAAACATGGGAAGTTCTATGTGATGAGAAATGGGGACAATTCCATTTTTATATTTCTCATAAACGTTGTTAGCATATGCTTCTGAGTTAGCGGAATATCAAGGGAATACGTGAGGCCTTTCCACCTTGCAAAAAAGCCCACAACACACTTTTCAGGCCTTTGTTTTCACTTAAAGTGTTTATAAATACTAATCTTTCAGGTGGTGGAGTTGAACTGGTAGATAAAATATCTATGAATATCCTCCCAGCCTACTACTAATTCAATGGGTAGCTGGCTATATCCTTCAAACATGGGCCCTTAGAATGTTGGTATGAAACACCCAACCTTGGCGGCCTCCTACTGCGCTAAAGTTCCCAGCATGGGTCCACACCTTGATATAAAGTTTTTCAGATGCTGTAGTGGTTTGACCATCTAATAAAAGGGAGAGAAGGTAGTATTTCTGAAACCATGGGTTTTAAGCATGTCATCCACCCCTGCCAGATACGGCTTACCATCTGGTGGGATTTTCACCTGTTGAGTTTCTAAGGCTTTAAGGCAGTCAATGGGCACTGAAATTGGATCATCTAGATGAGGATTCTTGTCTTGATGGGGATATATGGATAAAAATGTGTTCAAAGATTCTTAAATATGACAAGAAGGCCCAAAAACGTGTGGAGAAGCTGGTGGGATGACATGCTGGACTATCGGGGGAATGACATGTGGAGTGGCTGGGGGAACATGAGCTGGGTCTCGAGGGGGGTTATCACGCAACACGGATGGATTTGGTGATTCATATCACATCATATTTCAGTAAAATCTGGATTCTGCCCTGACTATTAGGGCAGGAGGGTCAATCCCACCAATAGGAAACTTGTTCGGGGTTGGGTGGACCAGCCCCTGCTACCCCAGTCAGGGATTACTGTAGTCTAGTCGTCATTCCTCAACATGTGCATTGAGAAGGTGATAGGCCACATTTTCATGATCCATGAGTTGTTGACACAACACAACCTTTTTAAGGTCATCGTCTATCTTTTTTAATGATCCATGTGGGTAAGAGGGTTTGATGACTCCAACGTCCTCTTTACCCATACTGGGATTCTGACCGAGGGATAATGACCTATAAAGTGGAGTATAGCACATTAAATTTTTATTTTGGAGATTAAACCTTCCCAATAGATCTAATAGGTGTGGAACCCATGAGGGTATGTCTTATTCAAGTATATCTAGCTCGTTCTCTTCCTACGGTGTTTTTTCCATATTAACTGCGACTACACCTAAAGGCATATGATCAATAAAAACTAGAATGTTATGCTACTGCTAGATTAAACTAACATGATTGGAAACATACTACCCCCAAACCATGGATCTGGTTGTAGTGTGAAGCCTCCTTGATAATATTTTGGAGCACTGTGATGCACTATATGCATCACTACTAGAGGGTTTGATGATGACTGGGTGAGCCAGGGCATTGAGCCATGGGGGTCGTAGCGAGGATGACCATACAACTTTGTTGGCCAATATCTTCAATTTATTCCTGAGTTTTGGGGTATGCCACCCACCGAGGATGGAGACAAAAGTGTGATTCCCATTGAGTTTTTCAAAAGAACTTAACATCCTCCTAGGTAAGAGATTCCGAAGTAGTGAAGTTTGTCATTACAACCAGCTAGAATATCTCTATGAATCTGTCCACTAGAAAGATGTCCCACAAACTCATCGTCTCACATTCAGATTCCAGCCATTGGATTCTCCACTTATCAAATGAGGCCGGTTGAGGGATTGTTAATGGAACTGAAGTGGAAAATTGAGACGGATTACTGGCTGTTGAAGAATATGGTCACTGATATGACAAGCCACCACATCACGAGTTGTCTTGTGGAGAATTCCATGAACGAGACACCACATCCCAGTAAGACAGAATAGTGTCCAAATCATACTATACTGGGGCTGAATTTATAGATGGTGGGTAATTCTATTTCTCATCCTTTATTGGTCCCCAGAAAAACTAATCGTGATCTTTGGTTGATGTAGAGAATGATCCTATTGAAGAAGGGAGTATTTCATCGTTAGGCCCCTGAAAGAGCCCAAATATTCACATTATTAGATGTATCTTTGGAGGGAGGGAGGAATTCAGCAGACCTCACTTTCTGGAGGGATGAGTCTTATACACCTTTTTACTACCCTAGACCCAAACATAGAGGATTGGGGTGAGGGTTCCATTACCGAGTTGCACTCCACTTTGTAGTATTAAAAATTGGCAGGTCTAATCATGATGTAAAACTTCTCAATATTGTTCTTTTTATAGAAGTGAACCGACCTCCTGCCCTAGGATGGCTCTTCGGTATAGGGTAGGTTTTTGACATGGGGATTTCTTTGAGCCGAACTGATAATGTGGTGTTGAGGACATTCTCCGAGGTAATTCGAGGTGCGAGGAGCACCAAGAAAAATGTCCAATGGAACACGGTGAGGGCCTATGTGTCTAATAGATACTTTGCAGTGGAATACTCTATAGGAAGTGTTAGATAAGGTAGGACCTATTTTAGATTCGTTGGGAGCATGGGCAGTACTTCCATATTGGTTTCCCTTACATATTATGCTAAGTGGGTGGCCTTCATATAGGTCAAACTAAACATACTGAAAACCATTGAGTTGGATGGAAATGAAGCAAGGAAGACCTCCTCTTATCTGATTTCTGTTATGGGGAGGCCCTTCCATGGATATGGTAAGAACATTGGGAACAACTCTATGCTAATGGTTGATTGGGCGAGGAGGATTTTCACATTGGTGACCTGTGACAGGAGGAACTACTCTATACCTAAGATCACAAGTGCTAATGAAACCTCTGTGCTGAATGCTAGTGTGGCATGGAGGACCTTCAACCAGTCTGATGGTGTCATAGGGAGGACTTCCTTTCTGACATGGGAGTTCGGAGGACTTGTGTTGCCATTGGTGGAAGCACGGGGTGGACCTCTGTGCTGAATATCATTGTGGTGTGGATGACCTTCTCCCAGACTGATAGTGGCATGGGGATGACCTACATGCTGAGATTGTGAGTCGGGATGACCTGTAATCACATTGGTGGCAGTAAAGGGAGGACATCTGTGTTGGGTGTCACCACCACGGGTCGACCCACGTCGAGTTCAACTTGTGCCTACAACTGGGGGAGTCATCCCGACCTGCCCGTAGGCCAATATATCCATTGATGATGATGGCACATTTTAGGAATCATCCTCAGATCACACCCGACATTAGCATTGGGTTAGCCGGACTAGGTCCAATGGTGCATGTGTGTAACTCACCTACTCCTCAGCCAATGGGACTAGGTGGTTTCACTGACCTAGCCTAGTGGGATCCCACCTCATCAGACACCGGGATGGGATCATGGTCGGACTGGCCTAGGCATCCCTTACCTCATTGGCACAAGGAATGGGGTCATCAAAGCATTCTAGGGAGAGGCTCTAAAAATGTTTTAATATTGTAGTGAGGAGTAGTGGCTCCCTGCAGGGGCCTTGGGGGATATGGTAACAGTGGGGCTCAGAATCGTCAAGGTCCTATCGAACCATATCCTGAGTTGTGATAATCCATTTCCCCTCATACCATCAGATGAGGATGTTGACCTCCCTCCTATGAATGACTATATATTGTGAAATTTTGTGTGGGCATCCAACAGCTATGGTTTTGGAAACCATCATGAAAGAGATGGAGCCACATAGGATTGTCACATTGGTTTTGCATCGGCCCATGAATTAGTGGGTTTGTGGTGATTGGTTTCATGACATAGCATCTTGGGTCCGGGAAAGAATGATCATTTGAACATTAAAAATGAATAGACGAAAGAGAAATCTAGTTCCCCAACTCAATTCCACCTCCCAAGACTGGTAAGAAAGATCCACACTGACAATTCCACTGACCAGGATGCCCAACAATCAACTGGACCAATCTCTTATGAGTTTCACATTTGGACCACTACTTTATTTGCGGGACCTGGACCTGGATAGATGGATCCAGTGGAAAACTTATCGTATGATGTCTCAAATTCTACTAATATCCATATTGAGGAGAAGAATTATTTCTGGATAACCATTTCTGTTTCTGATGCTTTCTTTGGGGTGCACATTGTCTATCGAGGATGTGCTTGTTGTTGCCCTGCATTACCGCATTTCAATGGTCGGAACCATTCATCACTTATCCAGATAATTTTTCTCCATGATGGAAACGGGATAAAGGGATTTTGGTCTCTCCTTCTGTGGATTACTATAGGGAATTCATTACCCAGTCCAGGTCTCCATTTAATATTAAGACGTTGTTCATGAACCACATCCCTAGTGTAATATCTACATGGATGCCAGTAAATTACACTGAATCTTTCAGGACATTCTAAGGGGTCGTGATAGGGTATCATCCTTCTATTGGGGGTTTAGTCATATTGGATATCAATAGCTTTTTTGGATGATGGAACACATATACATCTGGGTTCCTTCCACCTATGATAGGGCATCTTGAGGGTGCGGAAGCCCGAGGAATTTGATGTCAATTGTGGGGAATTGTATGTCATATCCATGTCAACAAGGTTTCCCTAGGTTTCCCATAATTAACACATGGCATTCCATAAGTTTAGCATCTAGCAAAGATAGTTATGCTTAAGGCGTGTCTTCTGAGATTTTCCTCACGAATCTGATGTTTTACATCTAGTAAGCTGCAAGTTTTATGTCTTTTGGAGATGGTATGAGAGTGATAAAAATATCCCATAGATAAAGATCAGATTGTTACCTCCTTGGGAGGGTGAACCTAGAATTTTTACTAGATGGATTGATCAGTATGATATATAAGAAAAAATTCCAGGTGGTGTGTCCCATAGTGGAATTATATCACACAGTGAAGGATGATCTAAACACCACTGAGGGCGGATCAGGGGGAGTTCCACCCTAAATTGGGAACACCAAGGTTTACTATTGTCTAGGATTAAACCTCAATGAGTTTTCCTATGTACCCTGTATAGATGACTGGGATCAAAATCCACATAGATCGAAGTGGTAATGAATAAGGTTGTACAACAAAGCAAAATGACCTGGAGACATATTGGGTGCTTACACATGGACAATATCACATCGCAAGTGGCACACTCCTGGTTGGATGATTAAGGATTTTGTGGGTATTATGAATGGCTAGCTTCCCCGGTGGATGTCATGTTATTTTTAGGATGTGGCAGTGTAGGTAAGAATCAGAATGGATGATAGAAGGTTTAATATAATGAATGAGTAGAGTGGGAAGGAACTGACATGAATATGATGGTGACAATGGGATTGATCCTCAGACAGGATTCCTGCATATCCTTGAGGTAGGGAATCATAGTCCACGTAGTTCGTTTGGGTGATAGGAAACCTAAAGAGGTGTCCCATGAGGACAGATGCATGGATGGGACCTAAAAGATGTAGAAATTCTGGGTTGGGGAATGGCCTTCATGAAACACAATGGATTGAGGGAGAGACAATGATGAGATATCAGTAATGGTCTTGAACCCTAGTGAGGCATTCTACGTAACCCCGTGGTAGGGAATCATAGTCCATGAAGTTCAAGATGGGGTATGGAATCTGGGTGTATGCAAATGAAAATGGCCCGATGACATGTTGGGGGTTACATGTGGTTAGTGGCCTGAGAGATGGTCTGACACCACTACTGGACAAACCAATGATGTGGGTCCCAAAAAGGGGGCACTCGAGTTTGATAGTGTGTGGGGTTAAACCTTAAGGATACTTCCAATGTACCCTATATAGGAGATAAGGATCAAAACCATGTAGTTCAAATGGGTTTATCAGTATATCGGTTGATCCTCAGAGTGGATTTCTATGTACCTTTTATAGAAGACAACGATCAAAACCCATAATGTTCGAATTGGTTTACCAGTGTTTGAGTGGTGAAACTCAAGGCGGATTCCTATGTACCATGTCAAGTATATAGGGATCAAAATTCATGTAGTTTTAATGTGTTTACCAGTTCATGGGGTTGAACCTTAAGGTGGATTCATATATAACTTATCTAGGTGGTATGGATACAAGCCCAAATAGTTTTAAAGCATGCATTTTATCATCAAGCGGGAAGATGGTACACTGAGGTGAAGTAGTCAGAACTGCTGGGTGATGGGATTGAAACTTAATGAGTCCCCCTACATACCTATCTTATTAAGGGAAAGGATTAAATTTCACATATTTTAGGATTAGAGAATAATACTTAAAAACTATGGTAGCGCAATGAATATTCCATGGCTGATGCTTACTCTAGGACCACATGAGTCATGAAAGGTTTGAGAAAAAATAGTATGTAAAGACATGATGATAATGTCATGAAAGGTGAGTCTGCATGGAATGGAGCAGGGTTTACACACTGTTAGATGCCCAAAATGATGGATATTAGGACATACACTAGAATGGAGGCCAGATAGTGCTAATGATAAATGGGAGAGGGATGGGTATCAGAGGTCCTTGTGCCCATCTCTCCACTAGACATTGCACATGGAAGAAGATATGAGGAGAAAGGATACTACCTCTCGCAAGAAGTGACAGGAGCTTACACAAAGTTGGTTTCCCTCCCATGTGGATTGATTTAATTCCATTAAAGGTGGATCTCATTCCATGCGAGGATGATCTCACTCTCGTAGAGACCAGTGGGCACGAGAAATGTTTGAGGTGGAGAAACTCACATATATTGCATGGGGTGAGGCCACAGTTTATCGTCATGTGCTAGGGAAGAAGGTACTTGGATTTTTAATGTCATGCATCTCAGATGATGAGAATTCACTCCTCAGCAATAAGACATACATAACTAGTTCACTTTAACCCTTGGTTAAGGGAAGGCACCATAAATGCTATGTGGAGACTATGTTTTGGAGGGATCCATTGAGGGACTCATTTTATAATGGTTATGCGAATAAAAAATAGCTATTACCATGCCAATGCAATGATGCATGAGGCTAAGAAACCCAATATTAAGCACTTCCCAGGGGACTTTGAAAACACTTCGTTCAAACCTTGAGGTCCATATGGGAGAAGCATTTGTGAAGCAAAGAGGTTCATATAAAGAGTCATTGCAAATCTATAGTGCTCCACAATGTGGAGAGACTTCACTAAGTGGGTAATTATTGAAGTGGAGTAGTCCAACATAGTCATGTAGTATACATGCATATGAAGGTTGCCCTGGGAAGTGAATTTTATTTCACAATGTAGGAATTTGCAGAGCAGGGGTGCCTTGAAAATATTGTCATGTTGAAGCGATGTACATAGTGAAGAATAGTGACACATCCCTATCATGTGGTTTAAATGTTCATGGAAGGAACTTCATAGAGCGTGAGTGAATTTTAAATACCCAAGTCCCCTTAGGGATATCCATCCTTTGTGATGGCCCGTGGGCATCACGAAGGGCATCCCTTACCAAAGATGTGTAGTATTTGAGCTAAAGAAAGGTATTTATCAATGCTCAAATACCTTGAAGAACTCATTTTTATCAATTCATCGCTGAGCAGAGGGTCCCTCAAGATTTGATAGCTGATAAGGAAAATGGTCTGGGTATAATTCTGTAGGGGTTTGGGGAGGACTGGTATACATAGGCTAGAGGCAGTGAGAAGCTCTGAAAGTGTGATTAGAAGCTTATTGTGCTTCACCATAGGAGGTGTATTGCATCGAGTTCATCATAACAGTGAAGTTGACCATTATCCCCTATGTGGTGCAGAATCCTCCTTTATTCCCTTCATGATGCTTGTAAAGGATTCCATAAATTTCTAATGAATCAAAGAGGTGATCATCTTCCCTCTACGGCATGAATCCTTCTATCAAATTTGTCTTAATCGCAGAGCCTTAAGTATTTTTCCCACTAAATACATCACATGAGGGGCTTGGAATTGTGCTAGCCATAGTGCGGAGGGGCTTTACAATGGTACATTGTGAAATAATCCCTTTTGGAATTAGTGTGACCTCTGTATATTTTTTCCGTACTTACATTTTGGCATGAAGAATCAGATTTTGAGCAAACTTATCACTAGATCAACATGAAAATATATTTTCCAATGAAGTGGTATAGTTGAAAGAAGTACCAAAGTCTATTGTATCTATTGTAGATAAGATATTAACATGGATGTTTTGATAAATTCTACAGCATGAGTTAAACCCTGAGATGATATTTTGTACAGTTTATCATATTCAAACTGATGGAGGATCTGAAAAAACTATTCATAAACTGGAAGAAATGTTTTGAGCATGTACTATGGACCTAATATTTGATTGGTACCAACATTTAATAATATTTGAGTTCTATTTCAATAATAGTTTCATCATTAGAATCAAAACATATCAACATGAATACATTTAAAGGAATCGAAGCATAACACGAGTGTTTGGGGATGATGTTGGTGATCATAAGATGGTAGGACCAGAAAAGTTCAAATTAATAGATAAAAATGTGAAACCTATTAAGAAACAAATCAAGGTATCCCAAAACTAACTAAATATATAGATAGATAATCTTCAGTGAGACCTTGAGTTTGCGGATGCAAACATGTCATTCCTCTATTTATCTATAGGGAAGAGGATCATGAGATTTGGGAATATTGTATTGTTGAGTCCCAGGTATGTTGGACCCTTCAATATTCATGATCGAGTCAGAGCTGGGTTCTATCAACTAGCACATCCACTAACCAGGTATCATGCACACGATGTATTCCATGTATTTCTATTTAGTAAGTACATAGAAATTCACTCAAATGTACTAAATTCAAAGGTGGTATAGAAAAAAATGATATATCATATGAGGATAATCTTGTAAAGATATTGGACCCAAAAGAAAATGTTATTTATAAATGACTACTCATCTAGTCAATGTAATATAGAGAAACCATTTGTATGAAGAGGAAATATGGGAGCTGGATGATGTGATAAAAGATAAGTACACTCAATTGTTTTAAACGTTTACTGTTGAAAAAATTTGTGAGGGAGATATTTCATAAGGGTGGAAGAATGTAATGACCAATTATTTTATCATTGGTAATTCTTTTATTATAATTATGGTATACAATATAAGTGACATAAAATAAAAATTTGAACATAATACAATCATTATAAATGAATAATTTCTGAAATGTTATGTATTTATAGAGGATAAAAAACCAATACCAATGAAATAGTAAATTGACATTTGGAATTGTAGTGTAACCCTTAGAAATTTTAGTTTAACCAATAGACTAGTAAACTCGCCAGTAAAAGTATAAATATAATTTACGTGTCTTATTAATGAAAATATGATGTCTTTATATCCTATAATATGTAAATAAATGTTATAAAAATAAAAAATTATGTCTTAGTATATTTTTATGTCATAAATATTAAATTACAATTTTAATAATAAATTAAAAAGTAAAATATAATATATTTTTAAAAAACGTATTAATAAAATAAAATATTTTTGTAAAATTATCAAATAATTTTATAAGACCTTAAATAAATTTCAAAAAGCCTTATAAAATAATTTATAATTTTAATACACACATTTTTCAAGTAAATAATGATTTTAATCAAAAACTAAATTTTTTATATTTAGATTATTTTTTTAATTAAAACGAATTCATTTTTGAATTTCACTATAAAAAATGGTCATGTGGAATTTTTTTGTATTTTTCTAGAATAATTGAATTATTGGTGAATAGTAAAATATGATAATTGGAAATAGAATGTAAATACATGAATTATTGGGTCAAAGATTATGTAAGGAAAAAATATCCAACTCTCCTGAATAATTTTAATATATTTTTTGATAATTATAAAACTATTCAATGTCTTGAGAGAAATATAATAATATAATTAATAAAATAGTTAGAAATACTCATATCCTCTCAAAAAAACACCACATCACGCCACCTTGTCTTCACACACATTAAATGATTTCACACCTATCAAAATTACTCTCAAATATTTTCCCAAATCCCTACCCTATTTCTAGGAGACCATGGTCTCATCAAAATTCTAAAAACTTCTCCCTAAGGAGCTTCTCGATGTGGAGAAATTCAAGAGGTAAAATCTTCTTCATTTTCCTCTAACGTTCTTTAAATTTGTTTTTATTTTCATATTCTCTCCACACCTCATATATACAAATGTGAATGATATGTCTAGTATAATTTATATAATATAATTAGATCATGTTAATATAAGATCAATCATCATATTCATTTCTCTCTCTATTTTATTCTAAAAATAAAATCATCACATATAATGTGTCAATTTACCATCATTGTGGACGATGGGTTTTCATTATACTTTAATTACGTCAAGCCTATTCATAAAACCACTATAGTGTTTGTACATACTGTATAATGTTTATAATAACCCTTTTTATATATAGTAGCTAACTTGTATAAACAAAAATAAATAATAGAACAGAACTATTTTATGATGTTAAAAAAACTGCCAAAAAATCTAAATGATTGTCACTAACCATTTATCTAATGATTCGTCCCCACACTAATTAACCAAATGATTTATATAACCTTTGAAATCTATGAATGCCAATTAATAGGGTATAATTTCAATTCTGCAGAATTATTCTAAATCTACACATACTTCCAAACTCATATTCTGGTGAACCAATCATGAAAACCATGAAAATGAACACTCTCGAATGATAGAATTGAACTATATAAATCATATAAAAGAATATAAATGAACGTAAAAAATCTATAATAAATTAAATAAATATAGAATATGTTTTTTTATTTTTTACGTTAATGATTTCAATTCCATTTTTCAGGATATTAATGTGAATAAATCATTCATACCTAATGTTAGGGGATTTTCAAACCCAACTATCTTCCATTGGGATTTCCCACATTCACAACATTTTCGAAATGAATGTTCTGTGTATATTAAATGAATATATTTTATTTATACTTACCTTTAATTTTCTTGATATACACATTTCAAATCTTATTTTATGAAAAATGTGAATATTTTTTTGAAAATCACACATCGTAAAGAAACACATCTTTCACTTCTCGTCATTTAACACCCCAAGATTTCATAGAAAGTTTTTTCTTCAAATTAATTCAATACCGTGCACTACACGCAACACCGAGTTCTAGCACACCATGACTTACCAAACAAGCCATTCAAAAGCATTAATGAATAGTATTAACTAAATTTTGAACATTATATAATTCTTATAATTTTAGAATCTATATTATGAGTTTCTTAGACATAATGTAAGAACAAATACATTTTTCAGATAAAAGTATTTTTCAAAAAATGCAATTTTACCGCCTTTTAATGGAGAAGCCTTTTTAAATCCAATATTTGAAACTTTTATATATTCAATTTAACAAAATAAACTTCTTCTTTAGAATTGGGACATAAGAATTTAGTTTCAATAAAGTATTGGTGTTTTTATGATAACTTTTATATTTGGGTGAATAGGAAAAATACTATATTTTAATTGAAAACAACTTTTTAAATAAAAATAATTTATATTGTTAAATTAAAAATTCTAATGGATTGGAAGTATAAATAGATTATATTTTTACCATTTAATCCAACTATGGTCATTGCAAGCAATTTCACTTTGAAATTGGACACAAACAAGTGTAAATCTTTTGGTAATTATTATTTCTTAAAAATACGCCTTTTGGTTTTGACAGTGGGAATTAAATTTAAATTAATAAATTAAACTTCTATGTTTTTAATTTGGTAAAATAGAATTCATTATGGAATTATTATTATCAAAATTATCTTAGGGTAAATTTTTGGTATTTTTCTGAAAACTATTAATTTTTGATGAATAGTGAAAAAATGAGTTCTGGTTTAAAACCGAATTTTTTTTTAAATAAATATTTATTTTATATAAATTTATTTTATGTCAAAATAGATAAATAATACCTATATATGGTCAGTTTAATTCATTGTAGTCAGTTTATAAAAACTTTAGATATATAAAAATTTTATTGATCTTTTCACCGTCTTTTACCCACTTCCTAGGAGAATTTGCAAATTCACATAAAAGATAATTTTACTGCTTCTGTGATTGGAATTTCAAAAATCCAAGAGAAACGGTTAATATCAAGGAGTAAAATTTGGTTTAATAAGATAAAAATAAATTTTCATGAATAGTAACTTTTTACTTTTATTTACCACGGTAAAAAGTAAATAGGGTAATTAAGGGTAACAATGATATTATTATTAACCTAAAACATGTCCTAATTCTGTTGGATAAATATAATTCGACCAAAAACAACCTTAGAAATAAAATATTAACCTCTTTGGTCCACATGGATTAGATTAGGACATTTATTATTATTTAATTCAAAGAAGAGTTTAAAGAGTTAAATCAATGTTTAATAACTAAAACATTTTTTATAGGGTTATACATAAGATAAATTCAATTATAAGTATTCATTAGAAAGGTAAATATATTTTCTAAATAATGGTATTTTATTTGTAATTTTTAGACAATAAAAAATTTAATTTATTTATGACACAATGATGATGCATTAATTGCCTTATTAGTGAAATGTTAAAATAATTGATATTATAAATACCAAAAAAATTAATTTGAGGCTTTTAATAAATTCCAAGAATTTTAATGGTTAATATGACATGTTAGGATTCATTAAATTAATTTTGTTTGAATTAATAATGTTATTAATAATTTAAAAAAAAATCAATTATTAAATAGTGTCAAAATTGACATAAAGGAGTTTTTGAAACAAATATTATATTATTAATTTATATAATGTTCCCAAAAAATTTAGGTTCGGACAAAGGACTTATATGATGATAGGTATGTCATTAATTAACCTCTTGGGCTTTTCTTGGTAGTTTAAACTATGTTTATTAACCATATACTATAAAAATATAAAGAGACATGGTAAATGTCAAACTATTTAACTAAGAGTTAAATCTAAAGGATAAGGGTAAAATAGTGGCCCAAACTTGTCTAAAACCTGTTTGTTGAGTGGTTTTCGACCCATCCCCACCTTAGACTTTAAATAATCCAGATTTGAGCCATTATAAACCGAATATGAATTTATTCTAAAATAATAATTTATGTTTTTTCCTAAAGAGCCCCCCCCCATTATAAAAAGATAACACTTCTGACCAATTACTCACACCTCTCAAGCCTGTTGGCTCATCCAAACTCTACCCAATTAATCTCCCTACATACCTCTCCTCCTCCTAGAAGACTTACCTTAGGTAGAAGGCACTTCAAGAGTCTTCTTTGGTTCAAACTAGAGGGAGTTACCCAAATTAAAGGTAACGATTTCTCTTAGCTTCTTTTATTTTATTTTACTTCTCCAACCCCTAAACTCTTCTTATTCTTTCATTTTGTAACATAAACAGTATCCTAAATATACTAGGATATTGTGATGATAATTATTATAACTACAATTACACACACCTCCATATAATGGGTGAAGAACATAATGTTTCCGTGGATGGAAACCAAACGACTCACAAAATGATGATTGTTCAATTATCTCCTACCTCCTCTCATGGTGGTCATTATGATGGAACTATAATTAAATATAGTATTAATAATATTTATTTTATATATAAACTTTTTTAATTCCATTTTATATGATACCATTATTCATTTCAGGTGGTATATATATACGATAATTTCATTTGAGAAAGTACGGACTACCGCCCCCTCAAAGTGATATGACTCGTTCATACCATACATGGAACATATAAAGGACAAAATTAATGAAATTAAGTAAAAAATATAAGTTATAATATTATACTGTAATAATTATATAACTATGTTGTAGACGCCGGAAAAGTCCGTTGTTCCCAAACAAAGCTCCGGATGCGGAAAGCGAAGTGATATTTGGAGTCAGAAGCCTGTTCCGGAGGGTCCGGAGGGCTTGCGCGGAATTTTAGAGGTCCGCGCGCAAAGTTGAGTCACGGCGCGCAATCTTCCCGGGATGCGCGCAATCCACAGGGCCGGCGCGCAATTTTGCGCGCCCCGAGCCCCCGCGACTCCCTTGCGTGTCGGGTCCGGATTCTGCGCCCGCGAAGGGAATTCCGCGCCCGCGAAGCAAATTTCGCGCCCGCTGCCGGGATTCCGCGCCCGGGGTTGCCTATAAATACAAGGCGACCCCCGACGTTTTGGAGGTGGCCAGAATTCGAAAGGTCTCTCGTGCGCGCAATCCAACCCCTTCCGCGCGCAATGCCGATCTCCAGGTAACCTCTTTTATTTCGTGCAATAAGGCCTCGGGGTTCGCCTTCGCGCGCAATACCTTGAGCTCCCTTCCTTTGAATAATTCTTCACCCTAAGGCCTTTGCGCGCAAAAGAAGCCTCTTGCGCGCAATTGCCCCCGGGGTGCGCGCAATCCGGCCCGATTGCACGCACCCCCCTTCTCAAAGTGGCCATTCGATTTAAGAATGAGCCGTTGCCCCCGAGCGCTATCCAAAGCCCGGTGCGCGCAATCTCGATCATCCGCGCGCAAAGGGCTGGCCCGATTGCGCGCCAGCCCGCCATTTTGCGCGCCGACCCGCTGTTTTGCGCGCAAAGCTTTTTTTCGCGCGCAGACCGCCGGGGTCGCCCCTTTTCACCCCCTGAGGGTATCCGCCCGCGTGGCGCCCGATGATCTTCATCCGGGGTGCCCGCATCGTGCGTTGTCTTCCCGTGCGGCCCTCCAGGCTCGCGCGAAGTGACACGGACCCATCGGCGGCAACCATCGTCCAAGCTACAAAGACGTTAAACTGTACATCATTCGTCCCGCAAGACGTTAAACTGCACATTCGTCCTGCATGACGCTAAACTGCACCACGTCCGCGCTGCAAGACGTTAAACTGCCAAGCATCTTCGTCCTCAACACACGATGTTAAACTGTACTTCGTCCGGCAAGACATTAAACCGTCCGCCTCACCCGATCTCGTGCCTTGCACGCAGGGTCCCCCCCGGTTTGGATGTGGCCCCCACCCGCTCGTCTCTGCAGGGATGTCGGGATTGGAGTGGCCTTTCCCCACGGGGGTAGGGTATTACAAACCCCTAGTTTCTTGTGGGGGGCTGCACATGTGTATCTCCATTGCGCTTCCCCACTGCCGAAGCCAGTAGAGGGTATGACTGGGATCGAGGTGTCTCCTACTTTCGGCCCAAGTCCCTCTCCAACTGAGTTTTGCCGCATCCGGGCTGCCTCAATGCGTAAGTCCTGACAGAACGAACTACGTGGACTTTTATCCCTGTCTTCTAAACAGGGTACGTAGGAAGCCTCTCCGAGGTTCAAGCCCACCACCTGGTCGTCCTGGTCGTATTTACGTCGGTTCGTCCATCAGTGGATCCCTCCTGGGTTCACACTTGCGTCGATTCACCTATGAATCCACCATTGTGGGGGACTGCACATGTGTATCTCCATTGCACCTCACCACTGCCTTTTCCTATTCCTCCCTACTTCAGGCAGCCTCGATCTCCTGGTGAGTCGGCTTGCCAACGTCCAGCATGACGTGAAACTGTGATCCACCCGGCCGTTCCATCCCCCTCTGTGCGAGGTGGTTCGGTTCAATCCTCCGCCCGGCGGCCTCGATCTCTCTGTGAGTCGGCTTGCCGATGTCCAACATGACGTTAAACTGTATATCCGAACTACGTTGACTTTGATCCGCGCTAACGCGCGGTACGTAGGAAGCCCCTACGGGGTCCAAGCTCTTCACTCCATCATCCATCCTGATCCTTACCCGGGCCGCCACATCCCGGTGGGGTCATGCCATTCCCTTCCACTCCACTTCACTTGGGAAGCCGCCCATGTGCTGTCCCCAGCGTCGGAGGTTCCCCGCAAGGGGTTCTGTCACCTGATCCGCTCCTCGTGTTGATCAGTCCGATGCCGTCCCCGCTGGACGTTAAACTCGCGGCATACCCCGTGTTAAACATGGGAAGCTGAGGAAAACCTCAGGTAACACAGTTCCCCGCACCCAGTGCGGGATGCCTCATGCCATCACGCCTTCGAGAAGCCCTATTAGGGACGGAAGGCAGACATGCAGAGTCGCAGTGTCAAGACACGCCCCTGACACCCAGAGCCACTCGGTCTCCTCACCGCAGGTTGCTGCCCCGTCCAGACTCCTTGGGGCGTCCGGGCAGAAGCAGCGTAATTAACCGGTGTCCATGAAGATATGGCGCCGGGAACGAGATTCACGAGAATTCTTAAATCTATGAGGGAGACCCGGATTAGGCGACGAGTTCCGAGGAGACGTCCACGGGAGGAGGAGCCGACATCCCATCATCTCGGTTTCGATCAAGGAGCAGACACCCCTGAATAAGGGATGGATGCCGCCCGCCCTTGGAAAGCGGGACTGCGGGACCACAAGCTGCGCGCCCATCCCCTCGGGTCGACGGGTGCACGCGCGAACGCGTCCTGGCGGAACAGCGTAACCCGACGCACATTCGCACCGAAACAGAAAAATGGTGAACCCGACGTGAATCTCTTCTCCTCGATATGAAGACCGATGGCTTTCAGAGGTGTTGGAAGACCAGCATGCTGCTCGACCGAGCATTCAGTTTTACCCGCCAGGGGCTGGGGAAGGGAACTCGGGCACTCCGTCTCGTGACGTCGAGGGCCTGGGTCCCCCCCACGGAAGGCGTCGTGGCACTAATGGTTGGTTGTCGATTCCTTTTCCTGTCAGTGTTAATGGGTTCTTCTCCCTGCTTTCAGAAATCAGGTCACCCAATCCAGTGCCCGATCGCCACCCGCCCATTGGCGCAGGGGTAGGGGAAACACCGACGCGGCTACTCCGCGCGGTCCCGCCCGTTCCACAGTCGTCCCAGCAGCCGCAGCTGCGGGGCAACCACGCCCTATCTCCCCCTCGGAGGTCATCCAAAGAAGGGTGATCAACAGCTTGGTGCGGAGATACGAGAAAGAGGGAGTCATCCCCACTAGGGACATGGCTCGCCTAGACCTCGAGGGAGCCGCACCTTGCCGCCAACACCGCCCCCGAGGGCCGCGCAGGGAGGCACCACTGCCTACCTCGACGTCCAACCGCTTTGGGAGCTTATCCCCGGAGCGCTCCGACAACTCCTTCCCCTATGCGGATGAAGTGGAAGATGCCCGGGACTACCCTATCCGAGGTCCGCTCCAGGGATCCACGATAAGGGCTCCCGCCAGGCCACGACGACACTGCCGCCAGGCCCCCCAAGTCGAGGAACAGGCTCTCCACCTGCCCGCGCCACTAATCCCGACTCGTCTGTCTCGACGCCAACGTCGGGCACGAGCGGAAGAGGATACCCACCTTGGGGTCCTAGCAACAGCGGCCGCGTTGGCTCAAGCCACTGCTGGCTCCAGTCACCAGGCCCCTGCACATCCTGAGCGGGGGCACTTCTATGCCCGACCTGGATCGAGGCCCCGACCGCCCCTAAGGCAGGTTGGGTTGACTCTCCCGGTTGCTGGCACAGGCAATAGCCACTGCGGACCACCTCGCGGTAGCGCTATTCACCAACAGGGGCTACTCCGTGTGGCCGATCCAAGACGCATGGGTCATCCCACCTTCCGATCTCGGCCCGGAGGCCCGCCCGGAATCATCTCCCCCCGCGTCCCCTTTGATATCTGTCCCGGTGCTCCTCGCACCTTGGTTTCCAGTCCTCTTGGCCCCAGCACCAGTGCGGCCGGAGGACGCCAGGATAGAGATCAGCCGTGCCCTGAAGAACCACCCAGGGGTAGGAGGGCGAGGTGTCGACGCCGAGGGAAGAATGTTACGGAATTCCGGACAGAGATCCGACCGGTTCGTTTCTCTGATACAGAGGCGGAGTATGATTCGGCGACAGAGCCCTCCCCCCAATCCCGCCAGTCAGGGGCAGGGGTAGGAATGCGGCACGTCAGCCTCGTACTTCCCGAGAGCGAGATCGACACGATCCCCGCTTCTCTCCGAAGGTATATCCGGAGTAGCGAGGGCCTGGTAGACCCCCAAGGATCAAACTTGCGGTTGGTACCGGCCCCTCCGGAAGCGGCTTCTGCCTCGATCGGAGAACCCGGAGACTTTTTCTGGGGACCGAAGGTTGAACCACGATCTAGTGCACCCTCGGTGAGCACCGACGCTACGGCAGGATGTTCGCTCGCCGGCCCGTCCTATCGTGATGTGGTAGCCAGGGCACCGCCACCCTCAGAGGGCGGCCCGAGATATGGAGGCCAATCGGCCTGCTCGCCGTATTCACCGCCGGCCAGCCCGTCGGCCCGGCGGCCCGCCTCAGCACCACTGCCGGTTCCCCGTCCATTCCCAGTCTTTGAAGAGGACCAAGGAGACCTGGGTCCCGAGCTTGAGTCGTGGAGCTTCTGGACCGTCCTTGCAGAGGGCCACTTCCCTGAGAAGTTTTGGCCAGTCGCAGGACCGGACTTTGATGCACCCGAATCGCTCACCCCGGATGAGTTCGAATGCTTCCGCCGAACTCTCCGGGAGACTCACTCCCGTCTTCACCGCCTACAAATGCCATATCCCGAGAGTCAAGTGCACCTGGAGGATATTGGTGAGCAGTTCCGTCAAATTGACCTGGCCACGCTCCCCGCGGTTCGGCACCCCGGGTCATTTGGGCACCACGAGGCCCTCCAACAACGATGCGTTGAGTGTTTTCAAGTACTCCGCAAGGTTATCGAGGAAGCCACTCCCCACGTGTATATCCATGGATGGGGGCAGTACGCTGCCCTACGCTTCAGTGCGATTCGCCGATAGCCCGATTCACTGGGTGGCCCTGAGGGTATATCCTCGGGGACGGAAACAGTCAATATGGCTGACCTGTCGGGGGAGGGGAACGGTTTGGAACTTCTCGACGGGGGCTCTCCCCCCGAAGACAAGCCGTCGTTGGATCCATCGGTGAGAGTTACTCATCATCAGAGGAACCTCCTGGGACTCCTCGCACCCACTGAAGCACTGACGTTGAGCCGAAACGTCAGTAAAGGTAAAGAGCGCGGCGAGGCTATAAAGCCCGCCGACCCGTCTGCCTCCACGCAGAGGGCAGATGAGGATCCCAAGAAGGCTATGCTACGCCAACAGCTCGCCGAGCAGAAGAAGCTAGTTGACCAGCTCCTCGCCGAGCGCGCTGCAGAGCAGCGGCCTGACTACGGTGATCCTAGGCCAGGACAGCAGGGACAGGAACAACCACCCCTCGATGAGGCTCTCCCGGGCAACCGTGATTATGCCGTGTTCGCCGACAGGAGAGAGGCCATCGCCTATGGCAAGAGGGCGCGATATGTTTCACCACACCCTCCCGAGCGGCGTGACTACCTGAGAGACCCCGCCCGGATTCCTCCCGCTGCCCCAAGGGCCGCTCCGCCCGCCATCCCACGAGCTGCCGAGTTCGACGACCCGGTCGACGACCCGATTGAAGGGCCATGCAATGCGCTCGTGGTTAGAGATCCTCGCCAGGACTAGAACCCATGTCCGGACGATCCGATGGTGGCACTCATTGCCCGCTTGGAAGCCTTGGAGACTCGGGAAGTGGCAATCCCACCGGACGGCCAACCATACCCAGCATGGGTGGATGACATGTCGGCGCCTCCGGGATTCGGGAATCCCACTTTCGCCCCCTTCAACGGGACTGGAGATCCGCCACAACATTTGGCCCATTTCAACTCGAGGTGCGGGCCTATGTTGGGGACTCCGGCGCAGCAAGAGGCCGCTAAGCTTCGCTGCTTTGTCAAGACACTGGAAGGGCCAGCATTTGTCTGGTACAGCCAGCTCCCCGTCGGGTCGATAACTAGATGGGAGGACCTTCGTAGACAATTCCTCTACCAGTTCAGTTCCACGACCCAGAAGACGAGTATCGCAGACCTCTTCAAGTGCAAGCAGAGGCCTGATGAGCGAGTCGCGGACTTCGTCGCCCGATGGAAGGGTCTCACGTATTCCCTCGACATGCCATTGACTCAGGAGCAGTTGCTGACATTGTGCGTCGGGAACGTCAAGACCGAGCTGGTCCCTTCCTTGATCACTCAGAATTACCCCGGAGGGTTCAGGGACTTCTCAGACAAAGCTCAACGTCTTGAGGAAGCCCTGCAACAGGCCAGCCAGGCACACCCGCTGCCTCCTATGATTCCTGCAAGGAGAGCCAGCAGGGCTGAGCCCGCTGCTGTGGCCCAGATAGAGGCCCCCAGGCCATTGGAGCTGCTGCCGGCGAGACCAGCTCCACAGCCTCACAGGAATCCGCCTCCATGGGCTCAGTTCCCGGCTAAGCAGCGACAGCCTCAGAACCGGCCGGCCCCTCCGCGTAATGTACCGCCACAACCCAGGCGAGATAATCAGGGTCCACCTCCTCGGCAGGCCCCTCCAGCCCCTCGTCAAGACCACGCTCCCAGGGGCCCGCGATACCTGACCTACTCATTTCACGAGGATCAGGTCCCCGGTTATTTCCGGAGCGCCCTGGAGCAGAGGATTGTGCGACTGCCTGAGTGTTGGAGGCCAGAGAAGGCACATCTCACGGATAACCCCCGCTACTGCCCCTACCATCGGGCGCTGGGGCACACCATCCAGCGGTGCTATGTGTTTAAGGATTGGCTCCAAGACCAGATTAACAACAATGTAATCAGGTTGGGCCCAGCTCCAGCACAAGTGGCGGGCATGTTCGTGGGATCAGATGACGATAGCGGCGATGAGGACGAATGGCAGCTGGTCTCCGACCGCGGGTCCCAGAAGTATAAAAACTGGATGGCCCGCAAGACGATCATTCGCGCCCATGGAATCATCCATGCGCGCTTGAATCAGCCTGAGCCCCCAGAATCTGCGGGTGCTGCTTCGACATCGTCGTCCCAGCCTGCCTCTTCCGGGAAAAGCAAACGGCGGCGGCGCAAGAAGGAAGAGCGCGCCCCGCCAGTTCCACCACTATCCCGCACTCTCGGCGATTTCATGCCCCCGGAGATGGGGATCCCTCCTCGGATCCACCCCGTGGTGAATTATTCGTCCGATGACAGTATTGGGTACGCTTCGGTTAATACCGTCGAGGTGGTAAATCCCTTCTCGGTTCCCGATGTTGAAGAACACCAGGTGGACCTCCCTAGCGTCCCCGGTCGTCGCCACCGTCGGAGGAGCCGCAACAACAGGAGTCGCAGGGGCACGACAGTTGGTACCTCCAGCCAGGCCGTGCACGCCACTGAGACTAGGCAGCAGGCTCAAGATCGAGCTCAGCGTGCGCAGGCCCCCCATCCGGAGATGACGGATTCGCCTCCGCCACTGTTTGTGGTGTGGGACCAGGCAGAACCGCCTCAGCCGCGTCGCAATCAGCTCCGCCCTGCCACGAGTCCATCCCGGCCTCCTGACCCCAGTACGGTGACCATTTCCCAGGATTCAACCAATGAACAGCGGGATGCGCCAAGCACCAGTCGACCGTCGGCCCAACCGGCAAGGCCCGTCATGCCTCCAACCGCAGAGCAACTTCCTGCAACCAGGGGCTCGCGCTTGGACAAAAAGTATGATGTCCTGAAGCACTTGGCCGACATCCCAGCGAGACTCTCCATCCTTGAGGCTCTGCGCATGTCATCTGAGATGCGCGAGGCACTCGCTGAAGCCCTGAAGAGCCCCCTCCAATTTGAGACAGAGGTTGCGGCTACAGAGGCCTTTCACGCCGAAACGATCGAGGACGTCGAATGCCAGGCAGTTATCTCGTTCTCTGGTAAGGATGAAGACCCTCCTATACAGGGGCACATTCGTCCGCTGTATGTTACCGGCCGGTTCAATGGCCTTGAAGTCCGGCGCTGTCTTGTCGACACGGGGTCCGGGATTAACCTGATTCCAACTCGGACGCTCCGGAGATTGGGGTTGTCTGAGGGTGACTTGATCCCCTCCGACCTCAGGATCCAGGGGTACGACCGCACCGAGCAAACTCCGGTCGGCAAGATACGTTTGAAGACCCAGTTCGGTGACTTGGTTGCCAACACCGAATTCATGGTGGTCTCTCAGGACACTACGTATAACGCATTGATGGGCAGGCCATGGCTCCACCTTCATGCGGCTGTTCCCTCATCATACCACCAATGCCTCAAATACTCCCTTAATGGTCGAGTAGGCGTGCTTCAAGGAGATGCCTCTCCTTTTGCCTCATGTGAAGCCCGTTATCTGGACGCGGACTATTACAAGAGCAAGGATAAGCAAATCCTGGCAGGTGAGGTCGAGCCTGTCGCTGTTGCAAGTGATCCCTGGGGAAGTTTGGATGACGCTTACGTCCTCCCGATTCAACGGTTGGACGTAGCCATGGTCTCGACGGCTTGTGAGTCTCCTGATGAGATGACCGCGACCGCCCGTGCCAGCACCAGCGGCCCAGCAGGATCTGGTAGCCCCAATGCAGTTGCCAACGCAGTCTCTCCCATGGACAATCCCTCCCCGGGTGGAGAGGACGTGGAGGATGCACCCCCAGCCTTTGAGGAGGGCGTCCCCGCCACGGTCGATGAGTTAGTACAAGTGAACCTTGGAACCGAAGCATATTCGAGACCCACATTGGTCAGTGCCGCCATGCCCTCTGAGGAGCGGCAGCAGTACGTGTATTTTCTCAGGCAGCACCGTGATGTGTTCGCTTGGGGCTATGACGAGATGTCGGGGCTGGATCCTCAGGTAGCCATCCACCGACTTGGTCTCCCGGCAAACCATCGCGGGTTCAAGCAGCCTCCCAGGAAGATGCACCCATTTCACGGTGCCATGGTTGAGGCCGAAGTTGACAAGCTTATCAAAGCCAACTTCGTGAGGGAAGTCCAGTACCCCAAATGGCTGGCCAACATTGTGCCGGTCAGGAAGAAGAACGGGCAGATCAGAGTCTGCATCGACTTCCGCGATCTCAACCGCCACTGTCCGAAGGATGATTTTCCCCTTCCAGTGACAGAGCTGTTGATTGACGCCACAGCAGGGTTCCAAGCCCTCTCCTTCATGGATGGATACTCCGGATACAACCAAATCCGAATGGCCCCTGAGAATGAGGAGTTCACTGCCTTTAGGGCCCCCCAAGGTACCTTCTGTTACCGGGTCATGCCTTTCGGCCTGAAGAATGCAGGTGCCACCTATCAACGGGCGATGCACCGCATATTCAAACCAATCCTCGGCACACTGGTGGAATGCTACGTTGACGACTTGGTAGTCAAATCGCGCCAGCGTCAGGACCATCTCAAAGATCTTGAGAAAGTGTTCGGCTTCCTCCGGTCTCGTTGCCTGAAGATGAACCCGTTGAAGTGTGCCTTCGGGGTCACCTCCGGAAAGTTCCTTGGATTTGTGGTAAGATACCGGGGTATTGAGATCAACCCAGAGAAGATCAGGGCGATTAGCCAGATGCCTCCCCCAGGTAACATCCGGGAACTACAAGGGTTCCAAGGACACTTAGCCTATATACGCCGATTCATCGCGAATCTGGCCGGAAAGTGTAAGCCCTTTTCTCGGCTCGTGAAGAAAGGTGCCACCTATGTATGGGATAAAGAGTGTCAGACGGCTTTCGAGGAAATCAAGCAGTACCTGCTGCAACCTCCGGTTCTGATGCCGCCTGTATCCGGGAAGCCGCTGGTCCTCTATGTGACCGCCCTGGAACGGTCCCTTGGCGCCCTTCTCGCCCAGAAGAATAACGAGGGAACAGAGAATAGCCTCTATTACCTCAGTCGCATGCTCCTCGATGCGGAAGTCAGATATTCCCCCGTCGAGAAGAGCTGCCTGGAGCTCGTATTTGCCGTACAGAAATTGTGGCACTACTTGCAGCACCATGAGGTACAGTTGGTTTCTCGGGTAGACCCGTTGAAATATATCCTGAGCCGGCCTATGTTGACTGGCCATCTAGCGCGGTGGGCTGTGATTCTCCAGCAGTTCGACATCAGGTATGTGTCTCAGAAGGCCATCAAAGGGCAAGCATTGTCAGACTTTCTGGCTGCTCACCCAACCTCCGCGGATCAGACGCTGGATCAAGGCTTTCCTGATGAGGCCATCCTCTCGGTCGATCGAGCCGGTCTATGCTGGCAGATGCACTTTGACGGTGCCTCCCGGAGCCCCACCGGTAGAAGGCTTGATAATCCTAAGCTCAACTGAGTGGGCTTGGGTATCGTCTTCATCACCCCGGAGCAAGCCGTGCTGCCATACTCTTTCCTGTTGTCAGAGGGCTGTACCAACAATGAGGCGGAATGCCATGCCCTCATCACTGGCCTCGTGTTAGCTCTCGAGATCGACGTGCCCCATCTGTGTGTGAAAGGAGACTCCGAGCTGGTTGTTAAGCAGATCAATGGCGACTATGTTGTCAGGAAGCCGGAACTTATGCCGTTGCTGGAGTGCACCCTCCTTCTGATGGCCCGGTTCCCTTCTCGGCCAGAAATTGTCCATATTCCCCGGTCGCAGAACGGTCGAGCAGATGCTTTGGCCAGCCTGGCTGCGTCACTTGCAGAGCCTGAACAGGATAACCTGATCGTCCGCGTGACGCACCGTAGGCTCATCGCTCCTGTTATGCCGGAGGGAGATCGCGGCTCGTCGGTAAGTAATCTCACCGCAGTTGCCCCTGTGCCCGGAGCCCCGAGTACCCCAGATATGGCAGTCGAATCAGCCCCTGATTGGAGGACGCCTTTGGTTGAGTACCTCCAACATGGCATTCTCCCATCGGATCGAGCCGAGCGCGAGCGAGTTCGACGCAGCGCATCGCAGTTTGTCCTCCAGAGTAGTCCCGGCCTGGAGCAGATCCTCTATAGAAGCGGATTTGATGGTGTTCTCCTCCGTTGCCTTCAGGGAGTTGAGATCCCACGAGTCATGCAAGAGGTTCATGCTGGTTTATGCGGTGCCCACCAGACTGGGCCGAAGCTGTCCCACCAGATTCGGAGGTTGGGATACTTCTGGCCCTCCATGATCCACGACTGCATCGAGTTTGCCAGGAGGTGCCATGCGTGCCAGGTTCATGCGAACTTTGTGCATCGGCCGACGGAGCCTCTCCATACCACCAGGTATTCTTGGCCCTTTGCAGTCTGGGGGATGGACGTTGTGGGACCCTACCCGCCGGCGACGGCTCGCCAGTGCCGGTTCATTCTGACCGCCACTGACTTCTTCTCCAAATGGGCAGAGGCGATTCCGCTCAGAGAGGTCAAATCCTGTTCGATCGCTGACTTCGTGACCTCCAACATCATTCATCGATTTGGGGTGCCTCACGCTATCCTCACGGATAACGGAGCCAATTTCCGAGCAGCCGAGTTGAAGAAGTTGTACGCCAAGTATAACATTCGCTCGAACCATACATCTCGCTATCATGCGCAGGCGAATGGATAGATCGAGGCGTTTAACAAGAACCTCTCTAACATTCTGCAAAAGATGGTTGGTCAGAACAAGAAGAGTTGGCCGGACAAGCTCCCCAACGCCCTCTGGGCTTATCGGACGACGAATCGCAATTCCACCCAGATGACCCCTTATTCCCTGGTGTATGGAGCTGAGGCCGTCCTGCCCATCGAGATCCAGTTACCATCCTTGCGCACTGCGGTCTACGACCAGCAAGCGCCGGACAGAGCTGCTGAAGCCCGTCTAGTCGAGTTGGAAGCACTGGATGAGAATAGACTTCGCGCCTTGCACAACTTGGAGAGGCATCAAAGCAGAATGGCTCGAGCTTTCAATAACAAGGTTCGCCTCCGCTCCTTCCTGCAGGTTGACCTAGTGCTAGCCCTAAGAGCACCAATGATCCCCGGCAGGAAGCCACCCAAGTTGGAGCCCAAGTGGGACGGACCTCTTGTCGTCCACAAAGTTTATCCCAATGGCGCGTATTCCCTAGCGACTATGGATGGTGAGCGTGTCACTCCTCCCACCAACGCTAGGTTCCTTAAGCAGTACTTCGTCTGAGTGTTCTACGTCCTGCATGACGTTAAACTACATACGTCCTGCATGACGTTAAACTGCATACGTCCTGCATGACGTTAAACTGCATACGTCCTGCATGACGTTAAACAGCATATGTCCTGCACGACGTTAAACTGCATACGTCCGCGCGGCAAGACGTTAAACTGCCAAGCACCATTCGTCCAAGCTACAATACGTTAAACTGTTCAGCATTCGTCCAACATGACATTAAACTGTACCTCGTCCAAGCTACAAGACGTTAAACTGTTCAGCATTCGTCCAACATGACGTTAAACTGTACCTCGTCCAAGCTACAAGACGTTAAACTATTCAGCATTCGTCCAACATGACGTTAAACTGTACCTCGTCCAAGCTACAAGACGTTAAACTGTTTGGCATTCGTCCAACACGACGTTAAACTGTACTACGTCCGAGCTACAAGACGTTAAACTGTTCAGCGTTCGTCCTGCATGACGTTAAACTGCCTCTCAAGAACTACGTACGGCTTGATTCCCATCCTTATGGGATACGTAGGACCGCCTGAACATAGGCCCAGCCCCATCCTTCGGGAATTTCCATCCCACCTCGGGCCCTTGGCCCAGTTGCCTCTGGATATGTGGCGTATGGTGTGGACGCGGGGCTACGCCCTCATTCACGTCGGTTTGCTCGCCACGCTGTACGCCCCCACGTTCGGGGATGCCTTCTGCTCCCCCCTTTTTTCTTTCTCTTTTCGTCCTGCATGACGTTAAACTGCCTCTCAAGAACTACGTACGGCTTGATTCCCATCCTTATGGGATACGTAGGACCACCTGGACGCTTGTGTTTCAGGTCCAGCCCTGTCTTTTGGTTGATCACAGGGATCTGCTGTCTTTTGGTTGCTCTCAGGGTGAGTCCTCCGACCCTTTCCGGTGATCTGTTAACATGTTTTGGGTACTTCGTTCTATGACCCGTGGTGTCAGATTCAATCCCGACAAGTCCTGTGCTGCTTGTCGGTCCGCGCGCTTCCTCTTGTTTGAGCCTTCACTCAAAGGGATCCTCGTTAGCGGTTTGGGTACGATGCCTCAGTGCTCTCCTACCGCTCCGGGTCGATTTACCGGCGGGTCCTGAGCCGCAAATCGATATGAATCATGCGATTGAGCGGTTGATGCACGTTTGCTTGCCCCGTTCTAGGCTGACGCGATCGGATGTTGTGTTGCGAATATGGTCAGCAACATCCTTGATCGCCATGTCGGCTCTTTTAGGCTCCGAACATTGGTTGCGCGGTCCTCTCACACTCCGCCTTTGTGCGTTGTAGTGGAATCTCGACACTCTCTTCATACTGACCTTCAGTACACCTTTACACGTTAGGCAGGCCAACCAGGGTAATGGTGTCTGTCGAGGCTCCCACGATCTGAGCGCCAATGATATACGCTGATGTCCTCCCTAAGGGCCATGTGTAGCTGGACCCTCATCCCCATAAGGAGGAAGGAGTCGCCCGAACAATCGAGTTCTAGGCCTAGTATATCTGGAGGCTAGCATCTCTGCCCCTCGGGTGATGGACATACGCAGGCCCCTATCCCAGGATCCTTCTCCTGGAATCGTGCGTGACCGCAGGGCTGGGTATGTTCCCACCTCCGCTGAGTCCGCCATATCGCAATACGCGGATTCCTCAATGGTCCGAACCACATGACCTTAAACTGTGTTGTCTGGTCCTACCACACGACCGTAAACTGTGATCGTCTTGGCTGCCCGACGAGAAACGGCACTGCATCGTGATGTTCTCCTCAGGGGACACTCACGTTGGGTGCTGGTTAATAACCACGCCATTCATCAATGCCTTTCATGGCTTGATTATTGTGGCGACGCCATGGATTCCTTAATCACAGGCATGTCACTGCACAAAGAAAAACCATCCACCTTTAAGGATAAACAAGAAATATCAAATACCGCTTCTTCTGTGTGCGAGGGTCAGACCAGCACCCTTCCCCGCGCTGGTGCCCGATTGTGTTGCGCCGCGCTTCAAGAACTACGTGTGGCTTGATTCCCATCCTTATGGGATACGTAGGAACGCCCGGATGTTTGAAACTCCGGGTCCAGCCCCCCACCTCTTAGAGATTCCCCCTTCTCTGGGGAATCCGCCGCCTTCAGGCCACCCTCAAGGCGTGTCCCTCGACCCCTTGCAGTGGTCCACTGGTGTCAAGAGTACTATGGTTTATTGCCAGGAGGGTCAGGTTCAGCTTGGTCAGGTTCCTTCCATTTTCAGGCTTCGTGCTCCCTTTCATTCGGACCCATCGCTTACGCCCTGGGTGGAGCCCCCGTGAACGGTTTGGACACAATGCCTCAGTGCTCTCCCACCGACTCGGGCTGGTGCCCCCAATGGCCTCGGGCAGCAAATCGATATGAATCCTGCGATTGAGCGGTCGATGCTCGTTTTCTGCCTCATTCCATCAACGGTTAGTGCGATATTGATGCTGCTTTTCCGCCATGGTCGGCAGTACTCCCATATCGTCACGCCGGTGCCCCCCGTCCTTGAGTGAATGGCCGCATGATTCAAATCACGTTTTCCACCCCCCATTCTGACCAGGAAAAATCTCGACACTCTTGACACTATCCCTCAGTGCACCTTCGCATACCCAGGGGATAGGACCACAATGTGGCGTACTTTGAGGTTCCCATGGTCCGAGCTCTAAGACCTTAAACTAAGATCTAGCCCCATGGTCCGAGCTCTAAGACCTTAAACTAAGATCTACCCTTATGGTCCGAGCTCTAAGACCTTAAACTAATATCTCCTCCTATGGTCCGAACTCTAAGAACTTAAACTAAGATCTACCCCTATGGTCCAAGCTCTACGACCTTAAACTAAGATCTCCCCAAACGGGGTTCTACGTCCTGCATGACGTTAAACTGCACTCTCAGAACTACGTGTGGCTTGATCTCCAGCCTGATGGAGTACGTAGGAACGCCCGGGCATTCCGACTCGGGTCCAGCCTTAGGGATCGCTAAGTCCCGCCCCTCCTTGTCGCCGGCCGTCTGGCCTGACTTCGGGTAGAGTGGTGCAGTTGTGATATTCTCCTCGATTCAGCTCGGGATGCCCCATCGCAATGATGGGAAGCGACAGTTTCCTCTTCAAAGAGGTTCTGTCTGAGAATTGGGGTGATTCACGGCCAGATTAGTGCATCCGCCTAATACACTTTCCCCACGGTGGCGCGATTTTGAGAGCGTTGGATTCTATCCGAACAAATCGTCACTTCACCCCACGCTTCGCATGCCCTGTTGATCTGGATTTCCACCCTTGTGCCTGAAGTAACCCCCAAAGCGGCATTGATGATGACATGTGATCCGCCTCCTGCAATATGGATGATGACCTTCGGTCCGTCTATCGCAGTAGTATGGTCGATTGATCCATTGTCCGCTTGCCGTCTTGGGTATTTCCTAGAAGGCCAACCGTTGTGGATTTCTGGATTCGGGACACGCGATTCACCCTTTCTCATTTCCCTATGTTCGGATAAAATCTCAACACCCCTAGCGTTGTCCCGCTCGTGTGTCGGAACAAGTAGGGGGATGATACGTTGATTAGGCTTGAGGTCTCCTTTCCTAGGAATGACCTCCCTCTCTTCTCTAGAAACCCAGGGCCCCTATTTATAGGCGAGGTCGGGGTCCGCGCTGCGCGGAAAGCGCTTTGCGCGACCGCAGCGGCGAATTGCGCGCCCGACGCCCCTTTTTGCGCGCCTAAGTCCCGCGCCGTCCAGGACTTCGGCATTCCGGCGTCTCCCTCGGAACCCGATCGTTGCGACCTCTCGCCGATCAGATTCCGCGGGGGGGCTTTTGTAGACGCCGGAAAAGTCCGTTGTTCCCAAACAAAGCTCCGGATGCGGAAAGCGAAGTGATATTTGGAGTCAGAAGCCTGTTCCGGAGGGCCCGGAGGGCTTGCGCGGAATTTTAGAGGTCCGCGCGCAAAGTTGAGTCGCGGCGCGCAATCTTCCCGGGATGCGCGCAATCCGCAGGGCCGGCGCGCAATTTTGCGCGCCCCGAGCCCCCGCGACTCCCTTGCGCGACGGGTCCGGATTCTGCGCCCGCGAAGGGAATTCCGCGCCCGCGAAGCAAATTTCGCGCCCGCTGCCGGGATTCCACGCCCGGGGTTTCCTATAAATACAAGGCGACCCCCGACGTTTTGGAGGTGGCCAGAATTCGAAAGGTCTCTCGTGCGCGCAATCCAACCCCTTCCGCGCGCAATGCCGATCTTCAGGTAACCTCTTTTCTTTCGCGCAATAAGGCCTTGGGGTTCGCCTTCGCGCGCAATCCCTTGAGCTCCCTTCCTTTGAATAATTCTTCACCCTAAGGCCTTCGCGCGCAAAAGAAGCCTCTTGCGCGCAATTGCCCCCGGGGTGCGCGCAATCCGGCCAGATTGCGCGCACCCCCCTTCTCAAAGTGGCCATTCGATTTAAGAATGAGCCGTTGCCCCCGAGCGCTATCCAAAGCCCGGTGCGCGCAATCTCGATCATCCGCGCGCAAAGGGCTGGCCCGATTGTGCGCCAGCCCGCCATTTTGCGCGCCGACCCGCTGTTTTGCGCGCAAAGCTCCTTTTCGCGCGCAGACCGCCGGGGTCGCCCCTTTTCACCCCCTTAGGGTACCCGCCCGCGTGGCGCCCGATGATCTTCATCCGGGGTGCCCGCATCGTGCGTTGTCTTCCCGTGCGGCCCTCCAGGCTCGCGCGAAGTGACACGGACCCATCGGCGGCAACCATCGTCCAAGCTACAAAGACGTTAAACTGTACAGCATTCGTCCCGCAAGACGTTAAACAGCACATTCGTCCTGCATGACGCTAAACTGCACCACGTCCGCGCTGCAAGACGTTAAACTGCCAAGCATCTTCGTCCTCAACACACGACGTTAAACTGTACTTCGTCCGGCAAGACGTTAAACCGACCGCTTCGTCCTCAACACACGACGTTAAAATGTACTTCGTCCGGCAAGACGTTAAACCGTCCGCCTCACCCGATCCCGTGCCTCGCACGCAGGGTCCCCCCCGGTTTGGATGTGGCCCCCACCCGCTCGTCTCTGCAGGGATGTCGGGATTGGAGTGGCCTTTCCCCATGGGGTAGGGTATTACAAACCCCTAGTTTCTTGTGGGGGGCTGCACATGTGTATCTCCATTGCGCTTCCCTACTGCCGAAGCCAGTAGAGGGTATGACTGGGATCGAGGTGTCTCCTACTTTTGGCCCAAGTCCCTCTCCAACTGAGTTTTGCCGCATCCGGGCTGCCTCAGTGCGTAAGTCCTGACAGAACGAACTACGTGGACTTTGATCCCTGTCTTCTAAACAGGGTACGTAGGAAGCCTCTCCGAGGTTCAAGCCCACCACCTGGTCGTCCCGGTCGTATTTACGTCGGTTCGTCCATCAGTGGATCCCTCCTGGGTTCACACTTGCGTCGATTGACCTATGAATCCGCCATTGTGGGGGACTGCACATGTGTATCTCCATTGCACCTCCCCACTGCCTTTTCCTATTCCTCCCTTCTTCAGGCAGCCTCGATCTCCTGGTGAGTCGGCTTGCCAACGTCCAGCATGACGTGAAACTGTGATCCACCCGGCCGTTCCATCCCCCTCTGTGCGAGGTGGTTCGGTTCAATCCTCCGCCCAGCGGCCTCGATCTCTCTGTGAGTCGGCTTGCCGACGTCCAACATGACGTTAAACTGTATATCCGAACTACGTTGACTTTGATCCGCGCTAACGCGCGGTACGTAGGAAGCCCCTACGGGGTCCAAGATCTTCACTCCATCATCCATCCTGATCCTTACCCGGGCCGCCACATCCCGGTGGGGTCATGCCATTCCCTTCCACTCCACTTCACTCGGGAAGCCACCCATGTGCTGGCCCCAGCGTCGGAGGTTCCCCGCAAGGGGTTCTGTCACCTGATCCGCTCCTCGTGTTGATCAGTCCGATGCCGTCCCCGCTGGATGTTAAACTCGCGGCATACCCCGTGTTAAACATGGGAAGCTGAGGAAAACCTCAGGTAACACAGTTCCCCGCACCCAGTGCGGGATGCCTCAGGCCATCACGCCTTCAAGAAGCCCTATTAGGGACAGAAGGCAGACATGCAGAGTCGCAGTGTCAAGACACGCCCCCGACACCCAGAGCCACCCAGTCTCCTCACCGCAGGTTGCTGCCCCGTCCAGACTCCTTGGGGCGTCCGGGCGGAAGCAGCGTAATTAACCGGTGTCCATGAAGATATGGCGCCGGGAACGAGATTCACGAGCATTCTTAAATCTATGAGGGAGACCCGGATTAGGCGACGAGTTCCGAGGAGACGTCCACGGGAGGAGGAGCCGACATCCCATCATCCCGGTTTCGATCAAGGAGCAGACGCCCCTGAATAAGGGACGGATGCCGCCCGCCCTTGGAAAGCGGGACTGCGGGACCACAAGCCGCGCGCCCATCCCCTCGGGTCGACGGGTGCACGCGCGAACGCGTCCTGGCGGAACAGCGTAACCCGACGCACATCCGCACCGAAACATATGTATCATTTGGTTTTTATTACTTAAAAAATGAAAAATGAAATGGAAGTAGCATTCGTGCGTACGTACGGACTACCATCTCCACGAACGCGATGAGATTAATTCTCCATCATATCCATTCAAGTATAATTCCCATTTTATGATTAAAAATAACGTTTAAGTACTTGATATCGTTATGGATATGAATAATATACAACCTATCCATAACAAACACGGCTTATGTAATAAAACGTATAAAATAAAACGAGTAAGTTAACACCCAAAACAACGATAATACTAAGATATTATTAACAAAGAAATGTTAAAAGATCATATATGATATCATATTAATGTATATGATTTTTTTATAATTTAAAAATCATTATTTCACCATTATATAGGAGGTTAAACTACTCTCAACCAAGCAAATTTACAAGGTAAGGGTTTATTTCACAATATATTCATTATCCGAGGTGGTTTATACGTAATTATCTTCTGGGACCTCTTTATCATCCACATCCTCATTTCTTAAAAATGTATTTCAAAAAATTCTTACTATTTTATAGAATATGGGTTAAAGTCATTTATACCCTTATTTTACTTTCTATAATAAGTTTATAAAGGAATATTTCCATCGTTTTCCAAATAAGGTCCTTTTTGACATTTTCATCAGAATTAAGGTAATAATGTCTATTTTTAACTTATACAGTGGGTGCAGCTATTTTCCACCGTAATAAAATTTTCGAAGCTTCTCTTACAATATTATAATAATATTTTCAAAGTAAATGTTTTATTTCATAATTATGTGACTTTAAAATGATTTCAAAAAAGTGATATTTCTCTCAAATAGTTTTGATTTCATCTATGTCAACATCCTTTGATGGACTTTAAGCTTATTTGAAGTTGATTTATTATGATACAAAACTTTTGTATAGTATTGAAGGTTTTGCGATATTTTTGACTGTGGATGTATTATTTTTATACCATTTTTGGTTTATAGAGAAAGTATTTTCATTTCGTATGCTAGTTTTAATACGAATGTTTATGTTATGTTTAAACCTTTTCATATGGGAATGAATTGGACTTAGTATGTGATGGGTAGAGCCTTCTATAGCTCCTCGATACATCGGTAGGTCTCATGAGACGAAGTAGTGTCTTGGCATGATGCCTTGAAAAAAAATTATTTGTAGTCTTGGCAAGAGGCCTTGGTTATGTGGTTATGATAGTCTCGCATTATTCATTCCATCATTATAAAAGTGGTTATTGATATTGCATGTGTTTATTAGATTAGTAGAATATCCATGTGAATAATTAAATGGCATTATTTCAATTTATTTTTGTCATATTATATTGATGTTCATGTTTGAAAGGATTTTTTTTAGTTATACACTGCCTTAAATGTTTATGTTTATTTATGAAAGTTTCTGCTATATTGCTATCCTTACTGAGCATCTGAGCTCACCTCTTTCAATGTTTTATTTTCCCTAGGATGTGAAGAAGTATTTTATGAATAACCTGCAGGGATAGTATGAGGGGATATGAAGACAAGATGTTTTTGTAGTTTTTTTTTCACTTTATGATGTAATGTAAGAATTATGATTATATCTTGTGATTCCAAGGCTACTAAACTAATCAGTCTTTCAAGACATGATCTTTTGTGATCATGCCAATGTTATTTAATAATGCACCGACTCTAGGTAACTGGGGTCGAGGTGTTACAGTTGGTATCAGAGGAAGTTTAGTACAAACCATGGAAGCTAGACTTAGATAAAATTTTATTAGATCACATTTCCCTAAGATAGAATTTGGGGATTAGTATAGAAGAACTTCCTAGAATTTTGGTATTGTAGAGATTTTGTGAGTTTTCCGATCAATACATCACTGTCTAGATATGAGCAGGTAGAGGTGGCTCTGGAACATATGTACCTTGGGGTAAAACCTAAAAACACCACTTTGAGCTAGACTCGAACGGGAACTGTTGTACAAAAATGGGGCTGGATGCACTCTTGGTTACGACACTCCCGGTGGATATGCTTAGGATAAATCTCATTTTCTTTACAAACCATTATGAAGGGTTTATGAGTATATACTTCCTCAATGAAAAAATATTTATTATTAGGGATTATATCCATAAACCGTTTGATTTATGTTAGGTATTTTACAAGTTTGTAATTATTCATTGCAATTCATAAACTGACCTAGTTTATGCTATTGTATAGAAATGGCACCCAGTAAAAGGAATGTGAACTCCAGCAATACGTATTATCCAAAGAATAAGATGGATCATATATTTCACAATATTAAGCCAACATTTAGAAGGGAAATATTCTCCCATGTATTCTCAATATATGAAGAAATAGTGTCACGTGTTAATAAGATAAGTAAATAATTCTCCAATTCATATGGCTTTGAAGGGAAGCCAAATAAGAAAAGGATGGAAGAGAGAAATATGGATAAAGGGAAGAGGGAAAAGAATAATTTTACCATATGTGATAACAATGGGATGAAACACCCTAGAAATTTCCGAAAGGGAATGGGAGTTGGTTATAGGTGTGGAGAAAAAGGACACCAAGTACGTGACTGCAAGGGTATGAAAAAGGGTTCAAATGAACAATGCTTTATCTGCAAGGAGTTGGGACACTACGCGAACTGATGTCCAAATCATCAGAGTATTCCCCAAATGATGTTATTGGATAATAATAAATTTATGATACTACCACAAATGAGGAGGAATGATAAGATTTATTATGTTTTTATTAGAGAATTATGTCATTTGAGTATTGTATCAACAATGTACTGGTTATAATAATTATGGAGTATGTAAGGATTGTACTGCAGTACTATTTCATTAAGGAAATGAGATTGTGTGGAAACAATAAAAGTGACTCAATAACATGTTATATTTTTGGAAAATATATGGTTGAGAGAAAGATAAACCATAATATGGTTCTGATACCGAGGTAGTGATTTTGGAATAATACATGATTGATTTGGATAAATTATATTGGATATTCTTGATTACCCTGAAACTGATTAATGATTTTTATATTCCATAATTGTTAGAGTTTACATCATTTTTGGATAGAAGGATTATATCTAGTATTATATAAGGAACAAGGGTTCATGAATGTAATCAATAAGGTTTTATGGTAATTCAGGATATTGCAGGGTTTTAAAAGAATACATGATGAGGGTCTTCACATGTTATTACACGGAAAAAAGGATCATCGTTGTGTTTACATTCCTTATAAATTTTGGACTATGAGTTTGGATATAAGTATTTTGGATAATTTTAGTTTAATATTATTTTTGGATCTCCATAAAAGGATAACCCGGAGGTCAGGCGACAACCCGTCGCGTCCGGCAAGGCCGCGAGACTTGAACCCACAACTGAAGGGTGACAAGGGTGTATCACCTTCCACTGGCCCACGTGATGTCCTGGATTGAATAACTTAGTTTTCTTAAAAAATATCTGTTAGATGAATTATAAATTCATTTTTTAACACTATATGAATAGAATAAATAGAATATTATTTTTAACTTCTATTAGATTTTAGAGTCATCGATGAGTTTGTGGTAGAAATAAGTTAAAGGATGTAAATTTTCTTGGAAATATATATTTTTCTTCTTATCTTACTCTATGAAGAAATTAATTCTTATATGTTAGTGAAGGGATCTTTAAACAAACAAATGTGTTATCCTAATACCATATGTTTTGTTGGACAGATAATATTTCAAATCATCATAGATTGATGAATTTAAGGCCCTGAATTTTACACTTGTTTGTGATTTATGACCTCAATCACTACCTATAAATATTTGCGTTTTTCCTCCAATTATATGTATTTAATTTCCACCAATGTTCTCCTAATCGAGATCATAATTTGGTGGTGACCCTTTAATTTCCCTTTTCCTCTTAATAAGAATAAATTTTATTAACCTAATTTTCGATGTGGGTTTTCCCAAAGGTATTTTCTATTTTCACCATTTTATTTTCAAATAATAATTTCATATTTCGAGGATGAAATTTATTGAAGGAGGATAGAATTTAACACCCCAAGATTTCATAATACGTTATTTCTTCAAAGTAATTTAATAACTTTCACTACACACAACACTGAGTTCTCACGCACCATGACTTACCAAACAAGCCGTTCAAAAGAGGTTATAAATAGAATTAACTGAATTTTGAACATTATATAATCCTCATAATTTTAGAATCCATATTATGAGTTTCTTAGACATAATGTAATAAAAAATACTGTTTTTCAGATAAAACAAGTATTTTAAAAAAAATGAAATTTTAACACCTTTTAATGGAGGAGCCTTTTTAAATCAAATATTTGAAACTTTTATATATTAAATTTGACAAAATAAACTTCTTATTTATAATTTGGAAATAATAATTTAGTTTCAATAATGTTTTGGTGTTTTTCTGATAACATTCATATTTGGGTGAATAGTGAAAATTACTATATTCTAACTGAAAACAAATTTTTAAATAAAAATAATTTATATTGTTAAATTATACATTTTAATGGTTTGGAAGTATATATAGATTATATTTTTACCATTTAATCCAATGATGGTGATTGTATGTAATTTTACTTTGAAATTGGACATAAACAAGTGTCAAACTTTTGGTAGTTATTATTTCTTAAAAATATACCTTTTGGTTTTGACAGTGGAAATTAATTTTAAATTAATAAATGAAAATTCTATGTTTTGAATTTGGTAAAATAGAATTTATTATTTAATTTGTAATATCAAAATTAACTTAGGGTAATTTGTTTTGTATATTTCTAAAAACTTTTAATTTTTGATGAATATTGAAAAACACTGAGTTATAGTTTAAAACCGAATATGTATTCAAATAATTATTTATTTTATTTAAATTTATTTTTTGTCAAAATAGATACATAATACCTATATATTTTCAATGTAATTCATTGGAGTCAGTTTATAAAAATTTAGAATATATAAAAATTTTATTGAACTTTTCACCATCTTTTACATACCTCCTATGACAATTTTTAAATTCACATAAAACATATTTTTATCACTTCTTTGAGTGGAATTTTGAAAATCCGAGAGACACGGTTAATATTAAGGAGTAAAATTTGGTTCAATGAGATAAAAATAATTTTTGGTGAATAGTAACTTCTTACTTTTATTTACCACGGTAAAAAGTAAATAGGGAAATTAAGGGTAAAAATGATATTATTATTACCCTAAAACATGTCCAAATTCTATATTATAAGTATAATTATATCAAAAACAACCTTAATAATAAAATATGAACCTCTTTGGTCCACTTGGATTAGATTATGATATTTATTATTATTTAATTCAAGGATAAGTTAAAAGAGTTAAAATCAATGTTTAATAACTAAAACATTTTTAATATAGTGTTATACATAAGAAAAATTAGATAATAAATATTCATTATAAATATGAAAACACTTCCTACATATTAGTATTTTATTTATAATTTTTAGACATTAAATAATATAATTTATTTATGACACAATGATGATGCATTAATTATCTTATTAGTGAAATATTAACATAATTGATATTATAAATAACCAAATAAAAATAATATGAGACTTTTAATGAATTCCAAGAACTTTATTAGTTAATATGACATGTTAAGATTGATTAAATGATTTTTTTAATTAATAAAGTTATTAAGGCTTTAAAAAAATCACTTACTAAATAGTGTCAAAATTGACATTGAGAAGTTTTTTAAAAAACTATTATATTATTTATTGATATAATATTCCTAAAAATCTAAGGTTCATCCAAAGGACTTATATGATAATATTTATGTCATTAATTAACCACTTGGGGTTTTCTTGGCAGTTTATAGTAAGTTTTTTAACCATATAATATAAAAATACCAAGAGACTTGGTAAATGTCAAACTATTTAACTAAGAGTTAAATCTAAATGATAAGGGTAAAATAGTGACCCAAACGTGTCTAAAACCTACTGGTTGAGTTATTTTCGACCCATACCCGCCTTAGAATTTAAATAATCCAGTTTGGAGCCATTATAAAATGAATATTAATTTATTATAAAATAATACTTTAAGTTTTTCCTAAAGGGCCCCTCCTCCCCCTTATAAAAGGACACCACTTCTAACCAATTCCTCACACCTCTCAAGCCTTTTGGCTTGTCCAAACTCTAAAACATTAAGCTCGTTGCATCCCTCTCCTCATCCCAGAATCCTTACCTTAGGTAGAAGTCACTTCAAGAGTCTTTTTTGGTTCGAACCAAAGGGAGTTACCCAAATTAAAGGTAATGATTTCTCTTAGCATCTTTTATTTTATTTTACTTCTCCAACTCCTAAAATATTCATATTCTTTCCTTTTGTAACAAAACCAGTATCCTAAATAAACTAGTATATTTTTATGAGAATTATTCGAACTACAATTACACACACCTCCATCTAATGGGTGAAGAACATAATGTTTCTGTGGATGGCAACCAAACGCCTCATGAAACGATGATTGTTCAATTATCTCCTACCGCCTCTCATGGTGGCCATTATGATGGCACTATAATTAAATATGGTATTAATAATATTTATTTTATATATAATGTTTTTTAATTCCATTTTATAGCATACCATTATTCATTTCATGTTGTATATATATATGATAATTTCATTTGAGGAAGTGTGGACTACCTTCCCCTCAAAGTGATATGACTCATTCATACCATACATGGAACATATAAAGGGCATTATTAATGAAAATAAGTAACACATATAAGATATTATATTATATTGGAATAATAATATACCTATGTATAATTTCGTTTTTATTCCTTTTAAAATGAAAAATAAAAGGGAAGTAGCGTTCGTGCATACGTATGGACTACCGTCTCCACGAACTCATTGAGATTCATTCCCCAACGTATCCATTCAAGTCAAATTCTAATTTTATGATTACAAATAATGTTTAAGGACTTGATATCATTCTGGATATGAATAATATACAACCTATCCATAACAAACACAACTTATGTAACAAAACATATAAAATAAAATGTGTAAGTTAACACCCAAAATGACGATAATACTAAGATATTATTAAAAAAGAAATGTTAAAAGATAATATGTGATATCATATTAACATATATTATTATTGTATAATTAAATAAAAATTATTTCACCATCATACAGGAGGTTAAACTACCCTAAACCAAGGAAATGTACAAGGTAAGGGTTTATTTCACAATCTCTTCATTATCTGAGGTTGTTTATACGTAATTATCTATTGGGGCCTCTTTATCATCCACATCCACGTTTCTTAAAATTTATTTCAAAACATTCTTAATATTTTACAGAATATGGTTTAATGTCATTTATACCATTGTTTTACTTTTTATAATAAGTTTATAGAGGATTCATTCCGTCGTTTTCCAAACAATGTCCTTTTTAACTTTTTTGACAGAATTAAGGTAAGAATGTCTTTTTTTAACTCATACGACGGGTGTGGCTTTTTTCTGCCATAATAAAATCGTCAAAGAATCCCTTAAAAGCTTATAAGAATATTTTCAAAGTAAATATTTTATTTTATAATTATGTGACTTTTAAATGATTTTAAGAAAAGAGATATTTTACTTAAATAGTTTTGATTTCATCTATGTCAATATCCTTTGACTGATTTTAAGCTTATTTGTAGTTGATTTATTATGATACAAAACTTTTGTATAATATTGAAGGTTTTGTGATATGTTTTACTATGTATGTTTTATTTTTATACCATTCAGAGTTTATAAAGAAAGTATTGACATTTCTGATGCTAGTTCTAATATGAATGTTTATGTTATGTTTAAAGCTTTTCATATAGGAATCCATTGGACTTAGTAAGTGACGGGTGGAGCCCTATATAGATCGGTGATGCATCGGTAGGTCTCATGAGAAAAACGAGTGTTTTGGAATGAGGGCTAGACAAAATCTTATTTGTAGTCTTGGCACGAGGCCTTGGATACGTGGTTATGATAGTCTGATATTATGTATTCCATAATTATGAAAGTGGTTATTCATATTGCATGGGATTGTTTGATTAGTAGAATATCCATGTGAATAAATAAATGGAATTATTTCAATTTATTTATTCCATTTTATACTTAAGTCAATGATTAAAAGGATTTTGTTTTAGTTATACACTACCTTAAATGTTTATGTTTATTTATGGAAGTTTCTGCTATATTGTTATCCTTTCTGAGCATATGAGCTCACCCCTTTCAATGTTTTATTTTTCCCAGGATGTGCAAGAGTATTTTATGAATGACCTGCACGGATAGTATAAGGGGATATTAAGACAAGATGTTTTTGTAGTTTTTTTCACTTTATGATATAATGTAAGACTTATGAAAATATCTAGATATTCCAAGGCTACTAAACTAATCAGTCTTTCGAGACATGATCTTTTTTGATCATTCCAATGTTATGTAATAATTCACTAACTCTGGGTAACTGGGGTTGGGGCGTTACACATGAGAATGTTTCTTCTTCAATCAATATTGATACCAAGAATCATATTCACTTTTATCTGATGAATTCCAAATTTTATGAATTCATTCTTTATTAAATGAAACACATTCAATTCCATTGTTTATTTTGGGTCCATGATTGTTATATGTTCTATGTGGCATGCATGATTATGATTATTTTATGATGTGATGGGTGCACATGGAATTATATAGCACGTGTAAATATAATTACGATATGGGCATGCTAGGAATTATATAGAACATGAATTAATTGGTTAGTATGATTTATCTCACGGGATAAAGGGAAATATGTGTGAATATGATGTTATCTTCTTTTAAAACTATATGTGGTAGTTGACCACAAAGACATATTGATCCTTTATATGTATTTCCACATTCTAAGACTCTATATAATGATTACTCTCATGATTATTATGTTGATGATCCCATGATTATATTATGACTATTATGATTATGGTCACCCCATGTTAGGTTTTTTCTTGTTTATATCTATCCTCTTATTGTGCTTTTAGTTAACCCCTTTCTTTAATGTATATCCATATGTGAAACTTTCTATAAGAAGAAAATAATTTCCAGTAAAAATTTAGTGAATATGTAATTATTTAAATTTTTATATTATATTTTTTCAATTGTTATGTATTTTCCTAATTTTACCATGAAATTAAAACTCTTGATCCTGGATTTTTAACAATATTATGTTTTTATCCATGAAAGGATGTAATAGTCATGTAAGAAAATGTAGGGACACTTTACCACACATGTCACAGGCGAAGTCCAATGAGTTCCTCATATGAAAGGGTTGAAGCATACAAAACATAAATATTCATATTGAAAAACTGGTATATGAAATGTGAATACATTAGTCACAACCCATGAATGGTGTCAAAATAGCCCATCCACAGTCAAATAACTCATAAACAATTGAATAAAATATATTATATCGAATCATTATAGATCAATCTCAATGATGTATAAGATTCAACAAATAATGTTTTAATAGGTTAGAATACTAAAATAAAATCAATGAAAAATTATTGAATAAAATTACCTTTTTCACTTCAAAAATCTCTTATTTTTAAAATCCTAACATCTTATAACAAAAATAGTTTTGACTGAATATAACTAAGAAAAAAGTTAAGGAAGTTATAAATCATTGTGATATGAAAACAAAGAGAAATATTTCTTACTAAATATCTGTTTAAAAAATATTTCTTCCACATTTTTGACGGAAAATTCTTAAACAACCTTATTTAGAAAATAATAAAATAAACAACCTAAATCATTTTTAGAAGAAAAAAAATTTAAAATGAAATTAATCAATAATTTATGAATATAAAGAATATTTATTTATATTTTTTAGAAAGAACTAATATGGAATATAAATATTCTTCAGTGGAGACTGAAATAGAACAATCTCGATTATTGATGAGATTGTGATTTAACCTTTACATTTGGTCTGATTTCCTTCGTATGTGCCTGCAATTCTTGTATTCTGGTTTTATGAAGATTAGTAACTTATTCAAGAATTATAATTATATTTATGAAATCATATATGATCTTCTTATATCATTTTACTACATGTTTATTAATAATATTTTTCTCATTTATATATTTTGGGTGTCATTTTCCATGTTTTCTTATACTTTTTTGGTCTTCAAATCCATGGTTATCATTCATAATATATAGATAATACATCCATATGATAATATTAATGTTATAAATATCATATTTAATCATTGAATAAATTTTTGGAACCACTCTTGAATGTTGAACACAGATTACTAGTTACATTGCATTGTTGAGATGGTAAGTCGAACGTACGAACGTGCGATGATTTCATTTCTATATGGACGAAACTGTATGAATGTGTATGGTTTAATAATTTTATAGATTTAAAATTATATAATAATTATTATATAAATCTATCATTTTCATCATCATACCAATCCAGGTAAAGTGGCGATGAAAAACAGATTACAGCACATAATGGAGATGGTAAGCCATACAAATGCATGCACTGTGCTTTCATTTTTTTCAAATATATAAAATGTGAAATATGGTTGTTGAATAATTATCATAAAATATCATCATATATATGATACCTGAGTTATTACATTATCATAGAAGAAAAAAGTGATGATGATGTAGAATATGAAATGAACTTGGATGAGTTAGTAAAAGCAATTAATTCTTCATTAGTAGACTTCCATTAGATCCCTTCATAAGAAATATAGGTTAAGTCTTTTTATAATACCAAGAGATAAATAAATTGGACATAGATGTTTAGTAGATAAATGTGTAGGGTTTTATTGTTATATAAGGCTCATTGTGGTGTGAAGAGTTTATGGAGAAGTTCTATTTTATAATTTATGTGACGAGATCTTTCAGAATTCCTCAAAATATTAAACAATAATAAGGCTATCATAGGGAAAAACCTAAAAATGGTCAATAAATTAATATTTTATGAAATTTTGACCGTATATTTTCCCCTTAGTAATTAAATAGTTTTTGAGGATTTATAAATAATTTAATAATATATTAATTCAATAAATGTCATTATTTTTCAAATTTGATACTCTTTATTTAATTTTACTATAAATACATTAAGTTAATGTAAAATTTTGATTATAATTATTAAAAACATCTAGAATATAACTTGTAGATATATAAGAAGTACTTTTATATATTAAATCATCCAAAAAATATCAAAATTAATATTTTGAAAAATATATTATTTGTTCACTAAATTAAATAAATACTCTTTTTCCATTAATGAATCATTTATTGTAATTATATAATTTATAAACATTTAATATAAATTTAAATAATGAATATAATTTCCTTAATATAAAAATAGGCATGTATTTTCATTCAAATCATGATTGTTTCTGTATTTGGACACATAAATGATATCAAATACAAATGGTGTGGCATTTTGTAAATATATTTTATTTAAATAATGTACAAGTTATATTCAGGGAAATGTATATATTAAAAAACTATAATTATAACATAAAGAAAAAATTGTCGGGTCCTCTTCATAATATATTTTTTGGTCAATTTTAGGTCATTTTTATATCTGTATCATTTGGTTTTAACCCTTATTTATCCCACCTTGACTTTTACCGCCACAACATCAACATTAACACATTTTTGGGTATTGTTGTAACCATAAAATTCCAAAATAACCATAAATGAATCGTGGTTGAAATTTTATTCCACATAACAATTATTTTTCAATAATTTATATTTTTTAAAATTTTAAATCGTTTAATAATTTTTTTTATTTTCAAGTATCTTTAATGTTACATTTTACACTATTAATAACTTGACTTTTTACAAATATCATAAAAACAATCTATCTTTGACCAAATAATTTTTAACCATCACTAAAATTTATAATAAATATATAAAATTCTTGGATAACATTAATTAATTAAAATCATATTTAATTTATTATTTTTAATATAATTTATTCGATATTTTGATATGTTAAACAATTATTGCACCATCATTGTGCAAGCCTTTGTTTTATTCATTTACTTCCTAAAAACATATAATAAATTAAAATGAATAAGGAAAATATTTTATATTTATAAATACTAGTCATAGCCTGATATATATATACTAGGTAAGCCAATATTAAAATAATTATCTTGCTAAAATCAAATGCATGTCATATTAGAATATTGATTAAAATAAAATACTCTAAGTGGCATAAAATATTCAAATGGCACCAAGAGAAGATAAAGTAGTCCAATGTTTTATTTTTTTCAATCATTCATAAAATAAAATTAGGACAATATTTAGTGTAATTTATTAATAATTATCATATTTTTATTACCCAAAATTACCTGATTTACCTTTAATAATTGTAATTAAAATTTCTAAAGTTATTGTTCATATTAGACCAAAATAAAAGGGTCATGTTTCATAAATTTATAACAAGTTATTCAAAATATGGAATCCATTTTTAAAATTTTTAAAAACATAAATTTCTAAATGGAATAAAAAATGAATCCTATAGACGGGATGAGAAAACATTTTTTATAGTGAAAACATGAATAAGATTACAATGTTTTTACATCAACATTCAATATAATAAAGATTTAAATGACATTAATTTAATTTATATATTTATTTTTGATATAATTTTATATTAAAACACATTTATAATTCAATTTTACATCATAAATAATTGAGATGAAAAGTTAGTTTTTAATTAAAAAAGTAGTATTTTTTTACTATTTATCAAAAATTACAATATATGAGAAAAATAACAAAAATTATTCATAGTAAAATTTTTATATTATGATATCAAAAATTATTTCTAATTTTTTCAATATAATTTATTAATGTTTCAATGATTTGTTTAATGAAACTGCTCCATTAAAGGGAAAAAAACTATCTTAAGAAAATATAGCTTTTTACGTGTAAAAGTAGATGTATATTTTTATAAGGTCTAAAAACATTAGAATGACAGAAATTATCTTGAACATATAATCTTCATTATATTTTTAATACTATCCATTCCCTCACATTTAACAGACACATTATAATTTTGATTTCAAAATTATAATATCGATTGTATATCACGGTTCGTTTATGCTCGTTGTTTTCTACGACCTATGATATCAATGATTTTAAATTGAAAATTGACATACAATTAAATATTTTGATGTTAAATCCTCCTCTACTTTAATTAATAATTTTCTATAAATTTTAAATCTCCCACAAAAAAACAGAGTTTAATAGATGAAAATTTCATTGCAATAATCCTACATTGTAAATTTGGTTAATAAAATAACCTCTAAATAGCAGGGAAAATGAAATGTGATGGTCCCTAAAAAATCCGTCTTCAGAATTAGAAAAAATTAGTTTTTAGTGATAGCCTGGAAATAGAATAGAAATATAACTCTCATATTATAATAAAGACTGATAGATAACATTTTCCTTTGAATGTTAACCATCATTAAGCTATAAATTTGTGATCTGTTAAAAGACCATTGATTTACTGAAAAAAGAAAAAATATATAATCCTTTTTCTTGAATAAATTTCATAATGTTGAGGTACTATTTTACTATTCATATAATCACTTGAGATAATAAACATACTTGATTAACTTATTTGTCATGTGTATTATCTCATAATTTGGATTCACTTCAATTTATTTTCACTTCAACTCTTTTTCCAGAAAATGGATATCCAACATTAATTTTTATGCCTAATGATCATTAATGTATCATTAGATCCATAAGAAATTCTGTTATCCTTTAAATATTTATTGAAACCAAAATGGTTATAACATATTTTCAAATTAATAATATTTTTCCTCGAAATAAATACCATTATTCAACATAATCCATTCCAATGTAAAGAATCATCCAAAATACATCTGTTCAAATTCAATGACCAAAAAATAATAAGGTTACTAAATTTCAAAAAATAATATAACATTAAATTTTTCTCATTAAACATGATTTTTCTATTCTTTTCTTATACAAAATATATGAATAACATCATCACGTTAAAACCTGAATAAAAACATGAATTCTTTACAGAAAATATATATTAGGTTGCTAAATACATTCTTAAAATCCAAATATGTAGTAAACCCAAAAAAGATAACATACGCCATCAACTAACTAACCACATTTATGGTCTCTAATAATATCCCATAATCATCACTATATCCTTATTATCATGACATCAAGAATATATTAATTATAATATTCCCTCAATCTTGTCTTTTCAAATAGATCAAATTTCCAAAAAATCACTTTTCCTCGTTACCTATACTACTCATCATGTGCTTCCAAATCCATAATGAATAAGTACTTTAGTATAATCCATATATATCCCAAGAATCATTTATAAAATAATTATTCAATACTAATTCCCAACAACTTTAATCATTCCCCATCATTCTTACACCATTAAATATGCTTCATTATCATTACAATAACCTTTTTGGTTCTCTTTATGATATATTATCCTAAGAAAATAATTTCTGTAACAATCCATCATTGATAACACCCAAAGCTTTTACTATCATACAATTTAATTAATAAATTTTTCATTTTTCCACCTTAATTACTTACTTTGTGTCCTTCATTAACATACCAAAAAACATATTACCATTCCTCTATTATGTTATTTTAGGTTATTATTCTTACATTCTAAACATATTGAAAACTGAATCATCATTCCAACATGGATTCCACCACCTGAGCTATCTCCAAACTCTCTCCTTATCTTATTTTTTGAGTCTAATATATTTTTTCTAATGTTAATGTTATTAATAAAATATCATGATAAATTCTTAATCATTATTAAAATTTTATTCACTATACTCATTATCCCATTTGATTTCTCATCAACACATTCTATTTCACATTAATCATTAACCTAGTTGATTCCTGTTTTATCAATTGAGTAATACCAAAAAAGGATAGTGTAAACAATACTAATCACATTTAAATAGTCATAAATAATCATTTATTGTATGTCTAAAACATGAAATCATCTTCTCAATATCTAATTCTATTGTTTTAACCAAGATTATACATGTTCATTACCAATTCAATAGGATATTTCCCAACACATATATTAATGTTAAAGATTCAATCATTGGGTTATGTTCCCTAGTATATGTTTTCCAAAAATCTAGTTCCCAAGGATTCTACAAAACATCATCTAAAACAATTTGGAAAGACCCCGACCCCTATAGCCTAGATCTGGTGGTTACTTTATTATATGGGAATATTATATAACGAATCACATCTTAAAAGACTGAAATATTTAATATTTTTGGAAATCATGATATATATATAACACATTATAATTGAAATTATAAACCACAACATAATGTTTCCATTAAGAACAAAATTTTTCCCTTATCATAACACTGAAAATCAATCATAATAACCTTTATGAACCCTAGGGAAATATAAAAAATAAGAAATAGGTGAGATCAGATTCTAGGTAAGGGTAACTATATAATGGAAGGTATCATTATTAAATAACCATAAACGTTCTGGCATGGTGATTAACTAAAAGAGTATCCATTTTAACACAATCTTAAGCATAATATAGAAAGTAGTAATGATAACCAAATAATTCCATATAAATAATCACACGGTTATGAAACATAAACCTTAAAATTATACTAGTCTAATAGTCACATGTAATATATATATCTTATCTCATAAATAAGTAATCCATAATGAAAGATTTCATAAACATACTCTCATGGATTTGACCAAGACACCATGCATAAATGAGTAAGGGGCCTTCCAATAAACTAACTAGTTTATCTCAAGAGACCTACCGATTAATTGAGTTTCTATACTGGGCCACAAAATTCAGTTAATAAGTATAATGGATTCCTCATATGAAATGGGTAAAACAAACTACCTAAACATTCATATTAACAGACAATAATATGTAATCTGATTACATAAACCATAAGCCCTGAATGGTATTGAAATAAAAAATACACAGTCAAACTGAACACAAACCATTTAAAAAAAACTTGGTATATGGTATCATAATAGATCAATATAAATTAAGCATATAAATAAAAATTTTAGTCACCATATATGGAAATACTCTAATAAAATCAATGATTTATTTGGGAAAAATACTATTTTCGCATTGAAAATCACTTATTTTATAAAACACTATGCAATTACTAATAAAAAAAATTTCCTTGAATAAAATTAATAAACCTTTTAATTGATTATATAAATCATTAAGGTATCATAATGGTGGGAAAACCTTGTCATACCATATAAGTTAAAAAAACATTCCTTTAATATTTATTTTCATAAAAGTTTTAATAATCATTTTTAAGAGAATGAGAAATACATATTTTAATGAACATTCTAAAAAGTTAAAAAAGTGTTAAAATTAAATTACATGTTTTTTGGGGAAAATTAAAAAGAAATTTTAAAACATATTTATATTATGCTAAAATGAAATTTAAATATTCCCCAGTGGATACATTAATAGAAAAGTTCCTGATTAATGTCGAGATTATAAATTAATCGTTTATCATAGGTCTGATCTTCTTTATATATGTATAAAATTATTGTATAGTTATTTTAAAAATATTATCAACTTAAAACATATTCATAATAATCATTATGATATCATATATGTTCTCCTTATAACATTTTATCACTCATTAATTAATAATATTTTATTTATTTCACTGTTTTTTGTGTTAATTTCCTAGTGATCTCATCCTTTTATGTCAAGAGATTCATTTATCTAGAATATGATATAGATATAAAATCTCCACAATAATATAAAAGTTATAAATATAATATTTAATCATTATATACATTTATGAAATTTCTTTCTATTAAACATTTATAATGAATTGCATCGCTTCTTGGAGACGATCAGCCGTTCGTATACTCGAGTGATGATATCATTTATATATGATTTAAAGTTTAAAGAAGTTAATGGTATTATAATATTAAAATATAAATATTTTGTCATAATTATCATATATATATTATTTACATTATAATACCCATCCATGTAAAGTGGGTATGAAAGAAATATTACCCCATAGTTTGGATAAGGTATGTCATACACACACATGCACAATAATTTTATTTTACATAGGATGGATAAAATGTGGTATATAGTTTTATCATAATCCAAATAATATATAATAATATATATGATACTATATTTATTACTTTATCAGGGAAAAAAACATAGGAAGAGTTGGTATAATTAGAAATAAACTTGGCTGAGTTAGTAAAAACAGTCACCTCTTCCACGACAGACTTTCTATAGATATTTTCTTAAGTTATCTAGGGTAGGTATTTGGGAAATACGAGAACATATATAAAATTTATAAGTATTTTGGTATGGGAAATGTGTAGGTATTAGTCAATATAGAAGGCTTGTTTTGGTATTTATACGTGATGAATGGGATTTTCTTTTATAATTGAGGTGATAGGTAATTTTTGAATTCCTCAAAATATTAAAATCTAATAACAATATTAAATAGAAAAAGACTTAAAATGTTCAATAAATAATATGGGATGAAATTATAGAATATTTATTATCCCATATGTAAAAATATAAATTTGATTATTTATAAATAATTTATTAAAACATTAATTTAATAAATATCATTATTTTTTAACCTTCATACTACTCATTTCATACGATTTTAAATATATAAAGGAAAAGTCAAAATTAAAATACAATGCTTTTAACCAACTTTAATATGTTTATATATCAATATATATATATATATACTCGTTAACCCATCCTAATAATATTAAAATTAATATTTTTAAAATAAATTATTTTATTTTTTTGCTAATTAAATAAATATTTGTTTATCATTGACGAAGAATTTAGATAGTTATATAATTTATTAAATTTAAAAAATATTTTATATAATGAAAATAAATTCATTAGTATTAAAATATACATTTATGTGTGTTCATATCTTTATTTTGTATAGTTGTGGACACATATGTGATATGAAATACATAGGGAGTGATAAATTTTGAGTATCTTTTATTTAAACAATATATATGATCTTTTCTTGGAATATTATCCATTCAACATAAAAAAATATATTATGTTATAAGGGTTTTATAAAATTCATCTAATGATTTTTTTACAATTTTAGGTGATGGTTATACCCTTAACTTTTACTTTTAACATTAATATGACCCCTTCGACTCTTACCATGACAACATGTATGTTTACTATTTGCGGGTTAATATTGAAACCATAAAACATGAAACTAACAATAACTGAATCATTTATTAAATTTTTATCCTTAAATAAAATTATTATTCCCAATTTTATATTTTTATTAATTTTTTATTATTTAATTAATTATTATTTATTTTAATATATCATTAATTCTGATTTTTGCACTAACTATTTCGTTACATTTTAAAAATATCATATCAAAAATATATCTTAAAAAAAAGTTTTAACACATAAATAAAACATCAACATTGTCTATAAATTTATTTTTTTAATTTAATTATGTTATATTATATTTATTTTAATATTTTTCATACCATTTACTTCATATTTTGATTAATTAAACAATTATTGTATCATCATTATGCATGCCATGAAGTTAGTAATTTATTTTATAAATATTTAAAATAAATTAAAATGAGTTTGAAAAAAATATATTTACATATTCTCTTTGTAGTATAATATATCCCAGAAGTGAATATTATAATGTCTTACAGAGAGAGGGATATGATGGCGCTCGCTCTCGTTTCCCACCGATGGCAAACCCTGTTGTAGGGTTTGGCGATGGCCGCCGCCGCAACCCCTCCTCCCTCTGCGGGGGGAGGGGGACCGGCCTTTCCTGTGCTTGAATCTGCGAAGTGTGGGGATGGTGCTCTCCAACCCTCGCTAGCCACAGGATTCCTTTTTCCGACTATCAATGTCTCCCCGAAGGTCCCCGGAAGCATCTCTGGCCAACCCGTTGTTCCAGTTTCGTCACAGGAATTCTATGCGGCTTCGGCTTTGCTTTCTAATGCCTTTATTGCAAGGTTTGTGAGAAGATGTCCGCTGTTGGAGGATTTCGGTAACTTTGTAAACGAAAAATGGGGGCTCAAGAATTTTGCGCATGTTGGAATTCTTGGACCACGACAAATCCTCATCCTGTTTGCGGATGATGGGGATTTGGGGAAGGCTTGGTCCCGAAGTAAGATGGATTCGAGTTTCCATCTTCTTCGATGGACCTTTGAAAATCATTTGAACTGTGATTCTCCAAACTCTGCAATCTGGCTGCAGTTGTCGGGACTTCCCATTCCTTTTCAAAATCCAGGACTTCTACACTCGATAGGTAACTCTATTGGATGATTTATTTGCTGCGATCAAATAACTGCCTCTTTGTCAAATCCTGCTTCTGCGAGATTTTGTGTTGAAATGGATCTCTCAAGAGTTCCACCAGAGGTTGTTTGGATCATCGTGGAAGGTGAATACAGGTACGCTCAAAAAATTCTGTATGAAACATGGATTCCGTTTTTTTCCAATTGTTGCAAGCAGGTGCATGAAACAGTTAAATGCCGAAGAAGGATTCCAGCGTCCCATTCAGGTGCGCTTAATAATGCTGGGAATGGTGATATGGTTCAGACTCAAGCAGATCTGATTCGAAGGGCATCTGAAACTGGATTGGTCCCGGCGGTTGATGATATGGTTCAGCACAAAACAGGTCTGGATCGAGGGGTATCTGAAATTGGACTATCCCCAGTGGTAGATGATCTGGTAAATAATCAGGGTCATGTTGAGGTTTCTTCAGGAATGTGTGTGGGGCAGGAGATCCAATCAGGAGAACTGCCAAATGGAAGTAAGAGAGGTATGGAGGATTCAATGCAGGATAATGAGAGTTCAATGAATATGGCTAACAGAAAGGGGAAATAAGTAATGGAACTTTTTGATAAATAGGGGATGAAGACTGGTGAGCCTGATGTACTGTATATGGGCGGGGGACTGGAGAAAAATCGGACATATAGTGGGAGTAAATCTACAGGACAGATCTCTCCTGTCATGGTACAGGTTAGTGATGATGGATTGATAAATTGTTCGGAAAATCAGTTTGTTGTTTTGATGGATAATGATCATGAGGAGGATAAACCAATGGAAGAGGAGGAATTTCAGTGTCTCCCATCTCATGAAGATTCCATCATTGTCCATGTGATGGAGAGCTCAGCTGTTCTGACCGTGGGTGACTCTGGTGGACAGCCTCATGTCTCACCTGAGATGGAGCAGGTAAAAAATGGTAAAAGTTTAGGGGGTTCTGATGAGCAGATCAAGGAGATATCAAAGGAGGTTAATGGGATATTGGAAGCTTCCCATGGGCAGGTTTCTCAAGGTAGGTTGGTAATTAATGGTGTGGCTGAACAGCAGCATGGTTCAGTGGTGGCAGAAGGCTGTGAACATGGCCTTGCCATTCCAAAAGAAACAATGGTGATGGAAAATCCAAAAGTGTGTCAGGTTGTTGGAAGAATTATGAATGACTTGAGTAAGAGTAGTAAGGTTGACCATGAATGTGTTGTGGATTCACATGGTTACCCCATGCAAGAAGAAGAACTCCATAATCACAAAGCATCCTACACTGATGTTGTCAAGCATGGAATTCATGATCCCCTAAGCAAGGAAGTGGAGGGGAAAACCAAAAGTGGGAGGAAGACACGGAGGGACTATACGGACCTACCCAAACCAATGGCGACGAGGTCTGCTTACAAGAATGAAGGGTCACAAGAAATTGTTCATGTAAATGGGAACAGTGGCAAGCGAAGGGGAGGGTCTTCTAAGATGGATAATGGACATAGTGGGAAACGGACAATCAAGGAGAAGATGTCTGAGGAGATGCTTAGGAAGAAAAACATGTATCTTGAGATGATGCAGAGGTATGAATATTTATAATGGGAGTCAGCTGATCCTGGTGATGAGTTATCCGATGATAGGGAGAGGGATGAGTATGGGTTTGATGTAATGTAGCATTTTTATTTTCTACTGTCTTTACTTGCACTTTTTTCTTAATAAATTTTCGTGATCGGGCTTTCGCCTGGTTCAGACATTTCTGGTATATCCCATAAGTTACCCCATATTAATATATTTATCTTGTTAAAAACAAATTATGACATATTTTACTTATCATTAAAATAAAATACTGTAATTTTATTATATTCATCCATGTTGATCCATGACCCCATAAAATATACCCATGGATAATTTTAGTTTTAATTCAATCTTATAATAAAATTATGAAAAGTGTTATGATAATTTTATAATATTTATAATATTATATTTACCATTAATTACATAATTTATCCTTAATTGTTGTAAATAAACTTACAAAAGTTAGTATTAATATTGGAAAAAAGTGACTATTTATTAAATTTAATAACTATAATCCAAAATATATAATGCATTTTTCAAAAGTCAAAAAACCTAATTGGATAAAATTAATTTAAAATTAATCTCGTTGTCCAATGTGAAAATGTGTTTTTAAAGTAAAAACGTGAATTTTTCTGAAATGTTTTTATATCCATATTCAATTTAAAAAATATTAAAATGAAATTAATGAAATTAATATATGTATTATGGATATAATTTTATAATAAAACAAATTTAAAAAATAATGTATTATAATAAATTATTAATATGAAATGGTAGTTTTAAATTAAAATGAAATATTGTTTACTATTCATAAAAATGGAACATACCATAAAAAATGAAACATTTTTTATACTATTATTTTAAAAAATGATGTTTGATTTTTCAAAGAAAATTTATAAAATTGTGAAAATATTATTTTAGAATAAGTGCTCCATAAATAGGTGAAAAAAATTCCTTTAGAAAAATATATCATTTTTTGCCTAAATGTGGATGTATTTTTATATTATGTTAACTAAAAAAATAAGATGAATGTTATATAAATTATTTAACATATAATTATAATAATATGGTTATTGTTATTCATTCCATTTAATTTAACTTCGAGGATATAATTTTCATTTCATGTAATAACATTAATAGTTTTTTATGGATTGTTTAAGCTTGGTGTTATGGAAAATGTAATATCTCTAAGAAGATAAACATAAATACATAAATAATTTAATATCTTGGGGTGTTACAAATATGTAACAATATTCCAAATTTTGGTTCAAGAGATAGATTGAGTTGAGTGTGTAGAAATAATAAGGGGGGATTGGATTACCAAATAATTTCAAAACCATATTTCCCATCCGATATATCAGAAGGGGGTCCATATGCCAATGAATTTATTCACTTGAATGTTTTGTTCTATGAACTAGAAATACAGAGGACCTCTTTATAAAAATAGATATTAAAACATGTTTTTTTGTGGCCAATTAAATTTATTTATTACCAAGAGATTTTTTTGGAAACGTTCCTAGCCCACAATACTTCCAAATGTTTACCATCATATTTCATTATCCAAATTCAATCAATATAATAAAATAACAAGAAAAAATGAATCCGATTGTAATTTTGTATGAATTTTATCTCTTTGTTTCTTTCCAGATAACTCAAACTAATCACAAATAAAAATTTACATGCCAATATTATTTCTGTAATCACGAATTAAACAAAAATAATTATAATAAACTAAAAGATCATAAATGATTCCACATTAAAAAAATTGCTTCTTCATTTATTTAATATAAATTTGATAAATAAAAAATAAAAAATAATCCAAAAAATAATAATTCAAAATCCCCCATACCAAATAAATTTATTTCATAAATTTAATTTAAAACATATATTTTCACTAGATCCTCTTGACCACTCTCAGTCTCTATATCATAGTAGATACCCTTGATTTCTGTACAATTTTTATTATCTCCTCCACTACACGAATGACATGTTGTGGAAATAAATTCATGAACCCAATTTTGACCCTTTATTGTACAATTATGACGAATGTAAAAAATATTATTAAAACCTAATTGAAAAGTCTTAATGATTAAACTTTAAGAAAAAATTTCCAATGAATAAGAATGATATCTATTAGAAATTCCATAACATCCCCTAACTATTTTATGAAATAAGTCACCCAAATGTTTAAACAACCAAATTCATTTGAAATATTAAAAGTGTAATATGATTGTAGACGCCGAAAAAGTCCATAACTCCTAGAGGATGTTCTGAAATGGAAAAGCGAAGTCATATTCGAAATTAGAGGCCCGATCCAGAGGCCTGGGAAGTGGTGCGCAAAATAAAGGAGGACTTGCGAAAAATAATGATGTGCGCACGAAGCATCCCCAGGATTCGCGTAATAGAGCCGGTGAGGCGTGCAATTTTGTGCACCCCAGTTCCTTGCGGTGAAGTTTTGTGCGCCGGCGGTTCCCAGCGTGGAACATTACGCGCGCTGCCTGGATTTAGTGCTAGTCGATGCCTATAAATAGAAGGTGACCCAGAATGGTTTGGGGTTGCGGAATTCAGAACGTCTCCCGTGCGCGCAATTCGACTCCCCACGCAAAATATGACTTCTAGGTAATTCCCCTTTTCACGGAACCTTGCCCCAAGGTTCTCCTTTGCGTGCAACTCCACTGGCTTCAGTGAATTTTCCCACTCCTCCGGGTTCTTCCCTCACGTGAAATCCTTGCCCCATGCGTGCAATCCCTTTCTGTGCACACAATCCCGATACTTTGCGCGCAATCACCTCTCCGCGCAGGCCTCTGGTTCTATTGCGTGCCATCCTGGTATTTTGCGCGCAAACCTTCTCTTTGCGCGCAACACCCAGGATCCTTTACCTTGATGTCCCTTGGCTGCCTCTTTGTGTGGTCACTTGATGTCTCCCCTGCCGGGCATGCGCGCCATGCGTCGTTTTCCCATACAGCCTTCCAGGCTCATACGAAGTAAACTCAAGGTCCCTTGGGTGGTGTTTCCCATTGCATTGCTTTGCCTTATTCTTCTCTTCCTAAGCATGCTAACGGCTATTGATTCTTCACATAGCCACGCTAACGTGGACCCCTCAATGGTTCGCCCTATGGCCCCCCTTCACCACGGCCTTGCCGATGCCTTCCCTCCAACAAGGGGTAGAGGTAATTGGGCATGTAAGCCTTAGGGGTGTGGAGAGAACCCACCTCGTCCAAGATAAAGGACGTTAAACTGATAAGCACCTCATCCTTAACACATGACGTTAAACTTTGTTTTGACCCCGTGCATCTCACGTAGGGTCCCCCCGGCTCGGGCATTATTTACGCACACTCCTCCCCACGAGAATGGACTCTTCCTCTCATGGAATGAGATCCTCCTTTTTGGAGTGGCGTTTGTCCACTGGGGAAGGTCTGCCGTAGATCGTAGGCACCTAGCCTCTCTTACGGAAGGTTTCACCCGTGCATCTCTGTACATCACCCCTGCCAAGGCCAGTGGAGTTCCTTTCCCATTGGGCTTTGTTTCACCATGGGCCTCCATCCTAGAGTAAGCCCCAAAACCAAGGGCTACTAACCACGCGTATGCCCTTATTTCCTCTTTGGGCTGCTCAATGCGTATGCCCCTTTCCGCTTCTCACGGACGCACTCTTTGTGAAGGGATTGTCTGGTCCCTGCTGCCTCTTGTTTCTCACACTGAGCATGACTCATGTGGGCTTAGAGCGCGCATCGACCATGAAATCCTCTTATGGGCTGCCACAGAGCGTAATCCCCATCCCAACAACCTACACAGACTTTGATCCGTGCTAACGCATGGTACGTAGGAAGCCTCCATGAGGTTCAAGCTCACCACCCGGTCTTTCCGACCTCTCCATGTCGGTTCTCCGACCACCATGGTCCACATCAGAGTGTAAGCCCCATATCCACTATGGGCCACCTCAGAGCGTAAGCCCCATATCCACCATGGGCCACCTCAGAGCATAAGCCCCATATCCACCATGGGCCGCCTCAAAGCGTAAGCCCCATATCCACCATGGGCTGCCTCAGAGCGTAAGCCTCGTATCAACCATGGGCCGCCTCAGAGCGTAAGCCCCTTATCAACCATGGGCCTCCTCAGAGCGTAAGCCCCGTATCCACCATGGGCCGCCTCAGAGCGTAAGCCCCATATCCACCATGGGCTGCCTCAGAGCGTAAGCCCCATACCCACTCTAGGCCTCCTGAGAGCGTAATCCCTATATCCACCATGGGCCGCCTCAGAATGTAAGCCCTATACCCACTCTGGGCCACCTCAGAGCGTAAGCCCCAAATTCTGCATCCCGCATAAATTTAAACTGTATGCCCTCGTCCCGCATGACATTAAATTGTATCTCGTCCCACATGGTGTTAAACTGTATTCCCCCTCCTGGGCCTTCTCAGGGCTTAAGACCCATGTATCACACCCATGTCTCATCCTGACTTCCCCCTAGAGCCAACGTGCCTTGGGAAGCTCATGCCCTAGCCCGGAGATCTTACTTTTTCCAGGCTCCAATCCATGCGTTCATTCTCACGGGTCGCCTCTTCAGGTGTCCCACCGTACCACCGAACTACGCGGACTTTGATTCCCTGCCATGTGGATATGTAGGAAGCCTCCAAGAGGTTCAATCCCATCACTCCATCACCCATCCTGATCATTACCCGTGCCGCCACATCCCGACAAGATCATGCCACCCCATCCCACTCCATGGTATCCAAGAAGCCACCCACCTACTGGCCCCAACATCGGTGTTCCCCCTAGGGGTCCATTAATATGATCCACTCTCAGTGTTTCTATCAGTCCGATCGGTCTCCTCAAGATGTTAAACTTGCGACAAACCTCGTGTTAAACATGGGAAGCTGAGGAAAACCTCAGATGATACACAATCCCCGCGTTCGATGTGGGATGCCTCGGGCTTCTGCGCCCTCAAGAAGCCCTCTAGTAAGGGAAAGAAGACCGACATTCCAATCCCCAGCGTCAAGACATGCCAACGACACCCCAACGTGTCCATTATCCTCACCGAAGGTTTCTGCCCCGATAAGACCCCTTGGAGCATCTCGACGGAAGCATCGTAATTAACTTGCATCCATGCAGATATAGAGCCGGGAACGAGCTTCAAGAACCCGCCATAAATCTATGAGGGAGACCTAGACTAGGTGACGAGCTCCAAGGAGGAATCCATGGAAGGAATAACCGACATCCCATCATCCGGGTTTTGATCAAGGAGCAGACGTGCCTGAACAAGGAACAGATGTCGCACGCCTTTGGAAAGCGTGAATGCGGGGAAACAAGCCGCGCGTCCTCCCATGCGTGACGGATGCACGCGCGCGCCCCGCCGTAAAAGCGTCAGAAATAGAAAATGGTGAACCTGACATGAATATTTTATCCTCAATATGGTGACTGGTAGCGTTTGGGGTGTCTGAATATTAGCATGTCACGAGGTCCGGGTACCTATCACCGGGATGTGAAACCCGCCAGGGGTTGAGGCAGTCAGGATGTTGATCACTCCGTTCTCCGACGTCGTCAGCGTGGATCCCCCTCGCTGACCATGGAAGAAGGAATGACGTTGGGCTATTGGTTGTTGATTTCTTTTCCTATTAGTACTAATGGGTTCATCTCCCTCATTCCAGGAATCAAATCACTGCATCCGGAGCACGATTGCCACCTGCCCACCAGCGTAGGGGCAGGGGCAGTACCGACGCGGCTACCCCACATGGTCCCACCTTTTCCACAGTCACTCTGGCTCCGATTGCTACGACTGTCAGGTTCTCTCACCCCCCCTCCCCGTCAGAAATCATCTTGCGAAGGGTGATCAACGACCTAGTTCTTAGGTACGAGGGGGAAGGGATCATCTCCACCAGGGGAATGGCCCGTTTGGATCTAGAGGCGGTTGTGCCTCACCACCATCATCGCCGCCCCCAAGGGCCACACAGGGAACTATCGCTCCCCACCCCAACGTTTAACCGATTTGGGAGCCTATTCCCGGAACGCCTTGACACATCCGTCCCCTACGCCAATGAGGTGGGGGATGTCCGGGTCTGCCCGATCGGAGACCCTTCCTAGGGGTTAATGGTAAGAACCCCCGCTAGGTTGCATCGACATCGCCACCCGAATCCCCGGGCCGAGGAGCAGGCAACCTTCGTGCCCGCACCACCAGATCTAACCCATCTGACCGGACGCCAGTGTCGGGCGCGAGGGGAATAGAATGATCGTCCTGGGGCACCAATTTCAGCAACCACTTTGGCTCGAGCCACTACTGACTCCTATTATCAGACCCCCGCATAGGTTTAGTAGGGGAAGTCACATGACCAACTGAGATCGAAGCCCCGACCACCCTACAGGCAGGTTGGGTCGACTCTCCCGGTCGCGGGCACTGGCAATGGCCACCACGGACCAATCTGCGGTAGTACCACCCGCCATGAAGGCTCATTCTGTGCCACTGATCTGGAAAGACGAAGGCTTCTTCGTGACAGCTATGCTCCAGGTATGAATCTTTCCAGCGCCCACTGTACTAGGTATGAGGTCACTCCCCTTACTGCTGGCCGCGAGTATGGAGTTGTTGCGTATCCAGTCGCTCACTCACATGGAGGTCCTCCCCATGTCCCTTTCGATATCTGTCCCGGTGCTTCTTACACCCCGGCCTTCAGTCCCCCCTGCCCCAACACTATTGCAGCCAGGGGAATCCTTGCTGAAAATCATTCATAGACTGAGGAGCTACCAAGGGGCAGGAAGGCAGGGCGTCATCGCCGTAAGAGGAATTCCAGGGGAGTACGGATGGAAATTAGACCACTCCGTTTCTTGGACTCTAAGGCAGAGTACGACTCGACGATGGAACGTTCCCCCCAAACCTTTGAGTCGAGGTCAGGGATGGGGATGCGGAGCATCAGTCTCGTACTCCCCGAACGCGAGATTCATATGATTCCCTCCCTCTGAAGGTATATCCAGGAGGATGATGACTTGGCATACCCCCAGGAGTTGAACCCGTAGTTACCACTCGCCTCCCCGTAAGCACCTTCCACCTCAGTCAGGGTGGGTGAGGAACTTTTCTGCGGACCAACGGAAGAGTCGCGACATGACACACCCTCAGTGAGCACCGACGCTGTGACAGGAGGCCCATTCGCTGGCCCATCCTATCGCGACGTGGCAGCCCGGTTACCGAACCCCTTGGAGGACGACTCAGGGATCGACGGCCAACCAGCCTATTCGCCGTATTCCCCGCCGGCCATCCCACCGGCCCAGCGACCTGCCTCGGCACCATTGCCAGCTCCCCGGCCATTCTTGGTTGACGAGCAGGGGCAGCAAGGTCTGGACCCCGAACCGGAGTCATGGAGCTTCTGGACCTTCCTCGCAGCAGGCAACTTCCCCGAGAAGTTTTGGCCAGCCTCAGGATCGGATTTTGATATGCCATAGTCACCCACCCCGAGAGAGTTTGAATGTTTCTGCTAGACTCTTCAGGTGACTCACTCCCATCTTCGCCATCAGCGAGCGACTTATCCCAGGAGTCAAGAACATCTCAAAGATATCGGTCAGCAGTGTCGTTGGGTCGACCTGGCTGCGCTCCCTGCAGTTCGGCACCCCGAGTCACTTGGCCACCACAGGGCCCTCCAACAACAATGCATCCAGAGTTTTCAATTACTCCTCAAGGTTATCAAGGAATCCACCCCACGCGTGCACGTCCAAGGATGGGGGAAGTACGCTGCTCTTCTTTTCTGTGCGATCTGCCAACAGCCCGATTCACTGGGTGGCCCTGAGGGAACATCGTCAGGGGCAGTGGCAGTCAACATGGATGACCTTTCAGATGAGGGAAATAGTGTGGAGCTCTTATATGGGGACTCACCCCCGAGGAAAATCCTCTACTGGACCCGTCTGGGTGGATTACTCGCCAATAGAGGAACCTTCTAGGTCTCCCCACACCCACTGAGGCACTAACACTAAGCTGAAACATCGGCAAGGTTAAAGAGCATGTCGGGGCTATCTAGCTCGCTGACCCATCTGCCTTGGGGTAGAAGGCAGAGGAAGACTCCAAGAAGTCCACTCTACACAAACAGATTGCTAAGAAAAATAGGTTTTTTGATGAGCTCTTGGCCGAATGAATTGTAGAGCGGTGGCCTGACTACGGTAACCCTAGACCAGGACAGCCAGGGTAGGAGAATCTACCCCTTGTCCAGATTCCCATGGGAAACCACGTCCATGTTACATTCGCCGATAGGGGAGAGGTCAAGGCCCATGGCAAGAGGGCATGATATGATTTGCCGAACCCTCCCGAGCGGCGTAATCACCTGGGGGACCCTGCTTGGTTTCCTCCGGCTGCCCCGAGAGTCGCTCCGCCAGCCGCCCTGCGAGCTGCTGAGCTTGACTACAGGATTGAAGAGCCCGACAATGCGCTTGTGGTTAGAGATCCCTGTCAAGACAAGAATCTGCGTCTGGAAGATCTAATGGAAGTACTCATTTCCCGCTTGGAGGCCCTGGAGACTAGGCAGGTGGAAATCCCACCGGATGGCAAGCCATACCCAGCATGGGTGGATGATATATCGGTCCCGCCGGGATTTGGGAACCCCAATTTATCCCCCTTTAACAGGACTGGAGACCCGCCAAAACACCTGGCCCACTTCAACTTGAGGTGCAGGCCTATGTTAGGGACTCAAGCGCAGAAGGAGGCTACCAAGCTCTGTTGCTTCATCCAGACACTGGAAGGACTAGCATTCGTCTGGTACAGCCAGCTCCCTGTTGGATCTGTGACTAGCTGGGAGGACCTTAACCAGAAATTCCAGTACCATTTCAGTTCTACAAACCAGAAGACGAACATTTCAGACTGCTTCAGGTGCAAACAAAGGCCCGATGAGCAGGTCACGGACTTCGTCGCCCGGTGGAAGGGGATCACATACTCCCTTGACATGCCACTAAATCATGATAAATTACTAAAAATGTGTTTAGGGAACATCAAGGAAGAGCTGGTTCCTTTTCTGATCACTCAGAATTACCCCGGAGGGTTTCGAGACTTCTCAGACACGGATCAGTGCCTCGAAGAAGCCCTGCAACTGGCCAGTCAGGCATGCCCACTGTCTCTTGTAATCCCAGCAAGGAGAGCCTATAGAGCCAAGCCTACTGCTGTATCTTAGATAGAGGCCCCTAGACAACTAGAGTTTCTACCAGTAAGGCCAGCTCAGCAGGCCCATAGGGGTCCACCCCCATGGGCATAGCCTTCGACCCAGCAGCGACCGCCTCAAAATCGGCAGGCGCCTCCGCGTAACGCACCGCCACCACCAAGGCGAGATAATCAGGCTCCGCCTCCTCAGAATGCTCCACCGGCCCCTGTTCATGGTCATCCCCCCAAGATCCCCCTTTCCAGACATAAGGAATCGTGCTTACTTGTTTGACGAGACCCAGGTCCCCGGTTATTTCCGTAGCGCCTTGGAGTAGAGGATCGTGCGGCTGCCTGAGTACCGGAAGCTAGAAGAGGCGCGTATCACTGATCACCCTAACTGCTAACCTTATCACCAGACCCTGGGGCACACCATCCAGTGATGATATGTGTTCAAGTACTGGGTCCAAGACTAGATTGACAACAACATAATCAGGTTGGGCCTAGCCCCGGCGCAAGTCACAGGTGTCTTCATGAGGCCAGATGGTAGCAGTGGCGATGAGGATGAGTGGAAACAGGTTTCCGACAGTGGGTCCTGGAAGTATAATGACTGGATGGCCCGCAGGATGGTCGCATGTGCCCATGGCATCATCTGTGCCCACCTGAGTAAGCCAGAGCCCTTCGAATCTGCGAGCGCCGCTTTGGCATTGTCATCCCAGCCTACCTCTTCCCAGAAGAGAAAGCGGTGGCGCATGAAGAAAGAACGTGCACTAACAATGTTGTCATCATCCCGTAGGCTTGGAGATTTTATGCCCACAGAGATGGGAATCCATCTGAGACTCCTTCCGGTAGTGGATGACTCCCCGAGTGAAGGCTCGAGGTACTCTTCAGTTAACACCATAGAGTTGGTAAATCCCTTTTTTACTCCCGGTGATGAGGAACGCCAGGTGGAACTCCCCAATGTCCCCAGCCATCGCCAACGTTGGCGGAGCCGTGGCTACGTGAATCGTCTAGGCGCGGCAGTCATCACCTCTAGTCAGTCCGTGCACGCTACTAAGACCAGGTAGCAGGCTCTATACAGAGATCAGCACACGCGACCCCCTCACCCAGTGCCGACAGGTTCGTCTCCACCATCGTTTATGTTGTTGGATCAGGCGGGACCACCTCGTTCGTGCCGCAACCAGCTCGGCCCTGCCACCGGCCGACTATAGTCTTCCGGTCCTAACACGGTAGCCCCCATCCGAGCTTCGACTAGTGAACAAAGAGATGTGCCTAGTACCAGTCAGTCACCGGTCCCGCCGGTAGGGCCCGTCATGCCGCCAATCGCATAGCGGCCTCCTATAAGCAAAAGCTCACATTTGGCTCGAAAGTATGATGTTCTAAAGCACCTGGATAGCTTTCCAGCAAGGCTTTCTATCCTTGAGGCCCTTTTCCTATCGTCTGAAATGAGTGAGGCACTCGTCGAGGCTCTAAGGAGCCCCCTCTAGTTTGAGACGGAGGTGGCTGCCGCAGAAGCCTTCCACACTGAGGCGATTGAGGATGCCGAATGTCAGGTGGTTATCTCATTTTCTAGTGAAGATGAAGACCTTCCCATATAGGGGCACATTGGCCCACTGTATATCACTGGCCAGTTCAATGGCGTGGAAGTTTGCCACTGTCTTATTGACACGGGTTCCAGGATTATCCTAATCCCAACTCGGACACTACGGAAACTAGGGTTGTCTGAGGATGATTTAACTCCCTTCGACCTCAGGATCTAGGGGTATGACAAGACCGACCAAAATTCAATCAGCAAGATCCATTTGAAGACCTAGTTCGGCAGCCTTATTGCCAATACCGAATTCATGGTTGTCTCTCAGGACACCACCTACAACGTGTTGATGGGAAGTTCGTGGCTCCACCTTCACGCAGCGGTACCCTCATCGTATCACCATTGCCTCAAATACTCCCTTAAGGTTCGAGTGGGCGTGCTCCAAGGAGATCCGTCTCCTTTTGCCTCTTGTGAAGCCCATTATCTAGATGCTGACTATTACAAGAGCAAGGACAAGCAGATCCTGGCAGGTGAGGTTGAGCCCACCACTGTCATGAGTGATCCCTGGGCAGGTCTAGATGATGCATATGTCTTCCCAATCCATCGGTTGGAGGCTACGAACCCTAACATAGGGCAGTGCTTTGTTGTTTTGGGTACAAGAGGAAGGCATGTTTCCGGGTCCAAGCGATGGCGGGAAATCACCTCGTACTCTTACACCAACCAGGCTCAGGTGATCCTCGTGCCTCCTACCCCTGTACGATATCGAGACATTAGGCTCATGGAAACGACAGTGCGTCATGCGTGTCTGTTTCGCCGGGCCAGAATCGTCCGGCTCAACCCAACGCGCCACTATTTATTTGATGTCATAATGCATGGCCCCTTGGGCCGAAGTCCATATGGGATTGGATCAACCTCCTTTGTCGCCATGGACATCACAGTGTACGAGTCTCCTGACGTGACGACCTCTACTTCCCAAGTCGGCACCAGCTTCCCATCAGGGTCTGGTAGCCCTGAAACAGCTCCCCATGGATGATCCCTCCACAAGCAGAAAGGAGGACATGGAAGATGCCCCTCCTGCCTTTGAGGAGGGCGTCCCCACCACGGTTGATGAGTTAGTGTAGGTGATCCTCAGTAGCAAGGCGGACTCGAGATAAACATTGGTCATCGCCGCTATGCCCCCCGAGGAACAGAAACAGTACGTAGACTTCCTTAGACAGCACCGTGATTTGTTCTCCTGGATTTATGAAGTGACTCCAGGACTAGATCCCCAGGTAGCGGTCCACCGCCTTGGCCTTCCAGGAAACCATCGCGGGTTCAAGAAGCCTCCCAGAAAGATGCACCCCTCTCATGGTGCCATGGTTGAAGCCGAAGTTGATAATCTCATCAACGCCAAATTCATCAAGGAAGTCCAGTACCCCAGGTGGCTAGCCAACATTGTGCCAGTCAGGAAGAAGAATGAGCAGATCATGGTCTGTATCGACTTCCATGATCTCAATCGCCACTGTCCAAAGGATGATTATCCCCTTTCCGTGACAGAGTTGTTGATCGATGCCACGACCAGGTTCCAAGCCCTCTCCTTCCTGGATGGGTACTCCTGTTACAACCAGGTCTGGATGGCCCCCGAGGATGAAGAGTTCACTGCCTTCAGGGCCCCCAGGGTACTTTCTGCTACCATGTTATGCCCTTCGGCCTAATGAATGTAGGTGCCACCTATCAAAGGGCTATGCATCATATATTCAAGACGATTCTCGGGACACTGGTGGAGTGCTACGTGGATGACCTGGTGGTTAAATCTCATCAGCGCCAGGACCATCTCAAAGACCTTGAGAAAGTGTTTGGCTTCATCCATTCTCGCCGCATGAAGATAAACCCCTTGAAGTGTGCCTTCGGGGTCACCTCCGGAAAGTTTCTTGGCTTCATTGTTAGGTATCGAGGCATCGAGATCAACCTAGATAAGGTCAAGACCATCAGTCAGATGCCTCCCCTGAATAATATTCGGGAGCATCGAAGCCTCCAAGGCCACTTAGCCTATATACGTTGATTCGCTGCGAATCTGGCCGGAAAGTGTAAGCCCTTTTCTCGGATCATGAAGAAAGGAACCATCTATGAATGGGACGAAGAGTGTCAGATCACTTTTGAGGAAATCAAGCAGTATCTGCTTCAACCTCCGGTCTTGATGCCACCTATTTCAGGAAAGCCACTGGTCCTTTACGTGACCACCCTGGAGTGATCCTTCGGTGCACTTCTCGCCCAGAAGAACAACGAGGGAACAAGGAATAGCCTCTACTACCTCAGCCGCATGCTCCTCGATGTGGAAATTAGATATTCTCCCATCGAGAAGAGCTGCTTGGCGCTCATATTTTTCATGCAGAAGATGCAGCACTACTTTCAGCACCATGAGGTACATCAGGTCTCTCGGGTAGACCCGTTGAAATACATCCTGAACTGACCTATGTTTACTGGCCGATTGGCGCGCTGGGTGGTGATCCTCTAGCAGTTCGACATCAGGTTCGTAGCTCAGAAGGCCGTCAAAGGACATGTGTTGGTATACTTCTTAGCTGCCCACCTAACCTCCACGGACCAACCACTAGATCTAGTCTTTCCTGATGAGTCAATTCTCTCAGTCGATCACGCCATCCCGTTCTGGTAGATGCACTTTGACGATGCCTCCCGGATCCCCACTAGAAGAAGGCTCAACGATGCTAGGCTCAATAGAGTGGGCCTGGGTATAATCTTCATCACCACGGAGAAATCCATTCTTCCGTATTCGTTTCTATTGTCAGAAGGCTGTACCAACAATGAGGCAGAGTATCATGCCCTCATCACTAGCCTCGAGTTGTCTCTTGAGATTGACATACCCCATATTTATGTAAAAGGGGACTCCGAGCTAGTCATCAAGCAGGTCAATGGTGACTATGTTGTCAGAAAGCTAGAACTCGTGCCCTTGCTGAAGTGCACCCTCCGTCTAATGGCTATTTTCTCCTCCCATCCAGAGGTCGTTCACATTCCCCGGTTGCAGAACAGTCGAGCAGATGCTTTGGCTAGTCTGCCTGCATCACTTGCGTAGCCCGAACAAGATGACCTAATCATCCACATGGTGCACCAATGATTCATTGCTCCTGTTATTCTGGAGGGTGATCATGGCCCGCGATTGAACCATCTCACCACTGGTGCCCCTACGTCAGGATCCCTGGGGGCATCAGGTGCGGTAATTGAGACATTTCTTGACTGGATGATGCCCTTGGTTGAATATCTCTAGCACGACAATCTTCCATCGGACCGAGCTGAGCGAGAGAGAATCTGACGCCGCGTGCTGCAGTTCACCCTTCAATGTTATCCCAGCCATGATAAGCTTGTTTACAGGCGTGGATTTGATGGTTTTCTCCTCTGTTTCCTTCAAGGAGTCGAGATCCCATAGGTCATGCAAGAAGTGCACACTGGTTCCTATGGCGCCTACCAGGTTGGGTCGAAGTTGTCCCACCAGATTCGGAGGCTGGGATACTTTTGGCCCTCTATGATCTATGACTTCATCGAGTATGTCAAGAGGTTTCATGCGTTCCAAGTTAATGATAACTTTGTTCATCGACCACTGGAGCCTCTCTATAATACCAAGTATTCTTGGCCCTTTGCAATCTAGGGGTTGGATGTCGTAGGGCCTTACCCGCCGGCGACAGCCCGCTAGTGCTGGTTTGTCTTCACCTCTACAGACTTCTTCTCGAAGTGGGAAGAAGAAATCCCACTTAGGGAAGTCAAGGCCATTTCTATCGCTGACTTCGTGAGCTCCAATATCCCTCATTGCGCATGGCGGTCTATGACCAGCAAGCGCTGGATAGAGTTTCTGAAATCCATCTAGCCGAATTGGAAGCGCTGAACGAAAGTTGGCTTCATGCTTTAAGTAACATGGAAAGGCATGAGAGCAGGATGGATCGAGCTTTCAATAAGAAGGTTCACCTCCGCTTCTTCCTGCAAGGTGACCTGGTACTGGCTCTCAGAGCGCCAATGATTCCCGGCAGGAAACCACCCAAGTTGGAGCCCAAGTGTGAGGGTCCTTTTATTGTCCATAAGGTCTATCCCAATGGTGCGTATTCCCTGGTGACTATGGATGGTGAGCGCGTAACTCCTCCCACCAACACCAGGTTCCTCAAGTGGTACTTTGCCTAAGGGATCATTGGTCCAGCATGACCTTAAACTGTACAGTCCAACATGACCCTAAACTGTACGGTCCAGCATGACCTTGAACTACATTTTTCACTACATCTAGGCATCCTTGGTCCAGCATGACCTTAAACTGTATTGTCCAGCATGACCTTAAACTGTACGGTCCAGCATGACCTTAAACTGTACGGTCTAGCATGACCTTAAACTATACGGTCCAGCATGAACTTAAACTGTATGGTCCAGCATGAACTTAACCTGTACGGTCCAGCATGGCCATACACTAAATTTTTCCCTACTTTTTCTAAGGGCTCCTTGGTGCAGCATGACCTTAAACTGTACGGTCCACTATGACCTTAAACTACATTTTTCCCTACATCTAGGCATCCTTGGTCCATCATGACCTTAAACTGTACGGTCCCGCATGACCCTAAACTACACCTTGGTCGGAGTTCTAAGACCTAAAACTAAGATCCTTATATGGTCCCTCATGACCCTAAACTACACCTTGGTCCGAGTTCTAAGACCTAAATCTAATATCTGTATTTCGTCCAACATGACGTTAAACTGTGTTTCTAGAACTACATCTGGGCTGATTCTCATCTTAATGAGATACATAAGAATGCCCCGACCTTTCATCTTTGGGTCCAGCTTGAGGTCCGCTAATGCATCGTGTCTGTCTTGCCTTTGGTACTTTGACCACAGGATCACGTGGCGTGGTATGGGATTATGTCCTCATTCACGTCGGGTTTGCAATAGATGCACCACGCGCACCCTGTTCTCAGGATTAGCCCTTCTATGTCATGTTCCCCATGACATTAAAAGGCGCTGTCTAGAACTATGTGTGTCTTGATTCCCATCTTTATGGGATATGTAGGACCGCCTGAACACTTAGATTTCAGGTCTAGCCCCGTCTCTTAGGAGATCCCACGATCTCCCGGTTGCCCCGGTCTTTTGGCCTGCCCTACCCTTGGGAATCTGCCATCTTTTGTCCACTCTCAGACTGAGCCCTTCGACCCTTTCCAGTGGTCTGCTAATGTGTTCAGAGAACTCTGTTCTAGGACCTGGAGTGTCAGATTCGACTTATGAAAGTGTTTGTCCACTTTTCATGCTTCGTGTTCCCCTTCATTCAGGCCCCACCATCCTTCACACCCGGAGGGACCCCCAAGAACGGCCTAGATACAACGCCTAAGGGCTCTCCTACCGTCACAGGCCAATGCCCCCAAGGGTTTCAGGCAACAAATTGATACGAATCCCGTGTTGCGAATGTGGTCAGTGGTTGATGGTCATTTGTTTTCCCCCACTCTTAGGCTTACGCGACAGGATGCTGTGTTGCGAACATGGTCAGCAGTAATCCCCAGTCGTCACGCCGGCTTCCTCGGGACCTGAATTTTGGTTTCATGATTCACATTGGGTTCTGCCCCACCGTGTCGAGGTGGAATCTCGACACTCCTTGTACTAACCATCAGTACACCCCCACACGTCAGACAGACCAAGCTGAGTAACGGTGTCTCTCGGGGCTCCCCCGATCTCAGCGTTATAGTATGTGCTTGGGTTTATTCTTTACAGGTTACATGTAGCTTGACCCTCATCCCCATGAGGAACGAGGAGTCACCCAGACATTGTGTTTTGGGCCCAGCATAGCTGGGAGCTAGCATCTTCTGTTCCCCTCTTGATTATTGAACCCTCGTAGGCCCCTTTAGCCCAAGGCTCCTCTCTCAGGATTGCGCGCGGTGATGGTATGGGATTACGCCCTCACTCGCATCAGGTATGCTTTATCGCATCGTGCGTGTTTCCCCAGGTCCAAACCTTACGACCATAAACTGTGCTGCAGGTCCAAGCCTTACGACCTTAAACTGTGCTGCGGGTCCAAGCCTTACGACCTTAAACTGTGCTGCAGGTCCCAGCCTTATGACCTTAAACTGTGCTGCAGGTCCAAGCCTTACGACCTTAAACCATGCTGTAGGTCCAAGCCTTACGACCTTAAACTGTGCTGCAGGTCCAAGCCTTACAACCTTAAACTGTGTTGCAGGTCCAAGACTTAGGTCCTTAAACTGTGTTGTAGGTCCAAGCCTTATGAACTTAAATTGTGTTGCAGGTCCAAGCCTTATGACCTTAAACTGTGATTCAGGTCCAAAACATACAACCTTAAACTGTGTTCCAGGTCCAAGCCTTATGACCATAAACTGTGTTGTAGGTCCAAGCCTTATGACCTGAAACTGTGCTGCAGGTCCAAGCCTTAGGCCCTCAAACTGTGCTGCCAGGTCCAAACCATATGACCTTAAACTATGTTGTTGGTCCAAACCATATGACCTTAAACTGTGATGATATCGTCCTGGCCGCACGACGAAAAATGGAACTGCATTGTGATGACCTCCCCATGGGGGACATCACGCCAGGTATTGGTCGATTGACATGTCACTTTTCAATGCCTCTTATGGCTTGATTATTGTGGAGACACTAGGAATTTCTAGCCTAGCCCAGTCGCCCCACAAAAAAACCATTTACATTAAAGAACAAACAAGATATATCAAATGCTGCTTCTTTTGGTGCGAGGGCTAGACCCACACGACTCCTTCTTCCTTTGCGCAGGCGCCATATCGCGCCATGCTGCCTATCAAGAACAACGTATGGCTTTATTCTCATTCTTATGAGATACGTAGGAGCGCCTAGGAACTTCCCCACAAGCCCAGCCTAACATTTCACATTTGGTCTCTTGGCCTAAATGCGTTCCTAGGAGCACATAGTAAACAGGGCTTTGCCCCATTCACATTGGGTTTTGTAACAACTTTACAGTGTGTCTCCCATCCCCCTTATCATTTGGTCTTAATTCTAAAGACCTAAAACTAAGATCCTTTCTTTGGCTTTCCATGACTCAGTCTCTCTTGTGGGATTGTACAGTGTGGTGCGGGATTATGTCCTCATTCACGTCAGGTTACTCGTCGTGTCGTGCCTATCCCCAGATGAGATGTGTACCCCATCCTACATGACGTTAAACTGTATTTCGTCCTACATGACGTTAAACTGTACTTCATGAACTACGTGTGGCTTGATTCTCATCTTAATGAGATACGTAGGAACACCCAGACATTTCGTCTCGGGTCCAACCACAGGGATTACCAAACCATGTCCCTCCTTATTGTCGGCCCCTCAGCCGGACTTCTTGGGAAGTGGTGTAATCATGACATCTACCCCGAATAAGTTCAAGATGCCCCATAGTAATAATGGGAAGCGTCAGTTCTCTCGCCAGAGAGGCCCTGCCTGAAAATTGGGACAACCGGTGATCAGGTTGGTACGTTCGCCTAACGTGCCTCCGCTACATTGGCGCAATATCAAGAGTGTTGGACTCTATTCAAACAAACCACCACTCCACCTTCCATGCTTTGCGTACCCCTTTATTCAGATCCTCATTCTCTTTCATGTTCAATGGGACCCCCTAATAGTACGCATGATAGACTTATGGTTTGCCTACTGTCCTGGGCCAATGTTCCAGAGGACTAGTCATGTTTGATGGGACCCCCTAACAGTATGGATGATAGAATTTGGTCTGCTTGCTGCCACAATATGGATGATAGACTATTGGTCCGCCTATTGTAGAAATATGGATGATAGACCTATGGTCGGACTGCTGTCCTGGGCCAACATTCTGGAAAACTGACCGACGTTATTTGAGTTAGGCCCCGTGTTGTCAACATGGTTTAGTGGTCAACACTCATTTATTGTCCCCACTCTAGGCCAACACAATATGGATGCTACATTTGCTTCACGGTTAACAGTTATCCTCCATCGTCGCACCCCATAGTGTTCTGAATTCGGGTAGCGTGGTTCACCTTTCCTTTCCATCTCCCTATGTTCGGATGGATTTCAATGTCCCCGACATTGCCCCGCTCATGTGTCAGAGCACATTGAGAAGCTGATATATGAATCGGTCTGAGGTCTTCACCTCAAAAATCTAGGCCCAATTTAGGATGCCAGAATCTTGGTTAATGCCCCACAGTTAGACGAAATGATAGCACGAGTATCCTTCGCTTCCCGCATTGGGTGCGACCCACAAAAGCATAGCGGTGATTTGTTATTCATTTTGGAATTATGGATGATCATATTAATCCAAGGGTACAATTTAATGGATTTGGCCATGTATTGGATTGAGATGATGAGAAGTACTAGCAAGAAGTTCATGGGATGGCCAAAACAAAGCCCTTAAGGATCAGCATGCTGAATCGATCTTTCCAGTGCTGCTACCCTTTGGCTGGTAGCCTCCAGGACCACTTCTCGCTCATTGAAGACTCTCTCCTCATCAGCCGCCGCAGAGCGCAGCTCGCCAATCCTAGCTTGTTTCTACACCCGCTCGGTTCGAAGTACAGTCATCTGGTGACTCGACTCCATCAGTTGTTGCTGCCCGTCAGCCAGCTGGGCCGTTAGTTGCTCCACAAGCTCAGAGCATGTTGCAATGAAGGCCTCCTTATCTGCCACCTGCCCTTCGAGGTTCCGGACCTCCGACTCCGCCCTCGGCAATGCTCGGGCGCTCTCTGATATTTCCTGACACTGGGAAACATCGGCGTGCCGGCTACTCTGGCGTATCTTCTCAGACATGTAATCACAGACCATCAGATGAAGGCGCTGAGCGTCAGCCCCTCTGGCACATAGGAAGCGTAGCTGAGTCTGGAGTGATCCAATACACCTCATCCAATCTGAATGGGGCTGTCTGAGAAAGCGCTGGATACACTTCCACCCTTTACGTCGTTTCATCCGACTCTCCTTGACTGCCTCTGAGTCTGAGTCATCTGTCGCCTCAGGATTAGCGGGTCGGTACACAGGGAATGCAGCTATCAGATCGGAAGCAAGATCTTCCCCAGGGATGTATTCATGAGGAATAGGATCCTTGACGTCAGGGCGACCTTCCTCTCTCACCCCAGTAGCAACGGTGCCCCCGTCAACTTCTAGCCTCGCCTCAAGAACAGCGCCACTGATGTCCGCTGCCCCCTTCTCACCAATTTCCCGAGCCGACTCAGTGTAGGGAGCATGTTTTTAATGATGTGGTATGTTCGCCACTGGTCCACTCACGGACGACCCGGGCTCCGCAGCCTGACGAGCCTCCAATGATGAGATCACTGCGCAAGACGTATGTTGGTTAGTTGGGATATTTTGATACCAAGCGCCAGTAGTGAAGTGTCTGACTTACAGGAATCCAGAGCATCGGTCTCCAGTGTTCCAGCCACTGTAAGAGATGCCATGATGGGAGACCCCTATGCGCTTATTAATTCAATGATGGGTGTAGGATACCCATACTACCCCACCAGATCATCTCCTCCCTACTCTAGTGGGGACGCGCGTCCAACACTCAGACACTCCTGAGCGAGGTAGAGAGATGGTTGGTAAATTGAAAAGGAGAATGGATGAAGAAGGAAAATGAATGAAGATAGAGACAAACCTCGAGTATCTCGGTTATGTCGAGATCAGAGATGAAAATATCACCGCTCTCTTGGAGACTCTCTTGTTTGGTCGCCCCCTGCGACCCCTCACCTTCGGGTTCTCCTTCTTCTTCATCCTATCCATCACCTTCGTCTTCTCCAGTCTCCTCCTCCCCCTCCGACTCCTCGTCACTATCGCCTTATCCCGACGACATCACTTCCGGATCATGCTCCTGGTCAAGCATCACTTTCACTAGGAAAGGTGGCTCTGTACGCCGACCCCTTTGGCGCGTGTATGTGTCCATGGATGTCAGATAATCATTCCGCCGATGGAAGTTTACCTGGTTGGTAATTTGAATGAGCCCGACCTCTGGTAGTTGGATCCCATTTTGCATTATCTTATGCCAGATGGATTCAATGCTCAGCGATTGCCGCAGGGTCATCCAGGCCGACCAAAGCACCAGGAGGATTGCATCTTGGGATGGTTCGAGCATGTATCTTATCTACTTCCTAGGTAGCTCCCTGGCCGCCTCATGTGACCCACCTATGGGAAAGGAGGTCGCGGCGGCACTGTGTGATGTTCCCGCTGCTGAAGTCCCAGCCTGCGTGGGCCTCGCTACCGGACGTACCCCTGGTTCTCCCCTTCCAGCAGCACCTTGCCTTCTCCCACATTGCTCGGTTTCCGCGGGAGTCGCCTCGAGTTTCTGGACTCGCTTCCGTAAAATCCCCTCAGGGCAGGCGATGGTCTAGCATTCGGCATACTCAGTTCCTAGGCCAGCGCCGACCCCGGTGGGAGGAAGAGTAACGACATTGCCGGAGCCGAAAGGGGTAAACATCAACCACATCTGGCGCAGAACGCAGGGATTCTTCTCCTACCAAATAGCCATGAGTACCTTCTTTGGCATTCTTTGGAGGCACCCGAATTTCCTGGAGAATCATGATGGCACGTAAGGCTCGCAGATCACCTTCTCGTCGATCCGAGCCACGAGCACCCTGCCCCGAATGCTCTGGAAATACTCTTGCTGTTCCAGAGAGCCTCCCCCATTATCCACCATCTGGCTGACTGGGGTGGGGAACGGGCTGAAGTGGAAGCTGTTGTGGTTACCAATGTGGATTCTCACACCCTCTTCATTGAGGGTCATTGGCGCCACCCCGGAAACATTCAGAAGGGATGGTCGCAGGCCATTTCCTGGAGGACGGATGGCGTTTGGGAATGTGTACCCACCTATATGAGCTACCACCCAACCATAGAAGATCTGGAAGGGGCCACATACTCTCTGAGGTGACACCCCTCGTGAGATGCGTCCCAGGATGTCATTCAGCTTGGCCAAAACGGGGTCCCCCAAGTTGAACCGTTTTTTGGCGGCCATGGTGCCCGCCATCCCTAGTGTTGCTGGACGAATGCCCATCCTTGCGTCCCGCACCGACAGGAGCCACCCGCTCAGGAAGGCGGCGAGGAACCTGATATACTGGATGTTAGGGTCCTCGGTCTCAATGACGTGGTAGCCCCATGATTAGTATTTCCCCGCCTCCAGGGTCCTCTAGTATGACCCATCCCTACTCCTCTGAGCTGCGGTTGGGCACCGTTTACCCCGTCCCAACATCTTGATGGATGGATCCTTCTCAGGGAACTGGCTGAACTAGCCCTTCTAGGCAATGTACTTCAGGAATTCCTTGACCCCCAGCCTCTCTTTGGCCAGCTCCAACAGGTGCCACGTCAGCAGAGGCGTCAGTGACCTGTCTTCCCAGGTGTTCTTTGGAGGAACGAACTCATCGTATTGGTGGCCCTCTAGTGGGATACCCCCGATGCAGTGAATGTCCCAGAGACTGATGCCAACTTCCCCATGGTGAAGGTGGAATGTTTTGGTATCAGGAGACCACCAGGTGAAGAGCTCCAGCCCGAGCTCAGGTTGATGGTGGAAGTGGAACTGCGACGTCCATACCGCCTCGAACAGGACAATATGCCACAGGTCATCCCCAAACTGGTCGCAAATATGGGAAACCCAGAACGCCCTAGCCCACTCGCTGGTGAAGTTGCCCCTGTACTGTAGGTCCCAATCCTTCAGCCAACCCTTCGTGTCATCCGTGACGCTCTGACGGAACGTCCTCGCGTAGAAGGACGAAGAATTATCTGCGACAGGCTCGTCCCCGGTAATGGTCCTGGTCCTCAGGATCAGGACATATACGTCCATATGTCTGGTTTCCCTGGAAGTTCTTCTATTGTTGGTGATGTTGTAGCAAGGAAGCTTGTCCTCCCAGGTCACCCATGATCGTGGTGTGTCCACCTCAAGGCCCGACAGGGGCACCTCCTCCAGGATGCCAAAGTTCCAAAGCAGGAGGCTGTCAGACAGGGGATACGTATTCTAGGATGGAGTCAGCAGATTGAACAAGGTAAGGTTGTTGTAAAAGATCAACCTAGCACCATAAACCTCCTCATTCGCCGCCATTTCAGTCCTACGAGTGGTGGCTTCCCCCTCATCAACTTGGTTTGCAGCCATCTCGAATATCTCGGGAGTTGCACGAAACCAGGATGTAGTGCGCGAAATTGGAGAGTACTGCGCGAAATCTGATGTGGTGGCGCAAAATCCAGGAGATGGGTGCACAATCGGCATGCTAAGCACAGAATATCCCGAGTAGGCACGCAAGGATGGCCTAAATTTGGATGGAATTACGCGATGCCAGAGCGTTTTTACGTGAAGCCGCAGAAGCAATTTCGCGCCCGAGAGTGGTAAGCCTATCAAGCGGAAAATCTTGAGTACGGATTCGGGACCTAGCTCCCCTTTTTATAGCTGAGGCGAGGAATCTGCACTGCGCGGAAAGAAAATTCTATGTCGATCCATCATTTTGCGCGCCACGTGGGTTGTTTGCGTGCTAAGCACCCATGAGTGGACCTACTTCGGCATTTCGGTGTTTCCATCGGAATCCAACCGTTGCGACTCCTCGCCAACCCAATTCTGAGGGGGGGGGGGCATTTGTAGACGCCGATAAATTCTGTAACTCCTAGAGGAACTTTCAAAATTGAAAAGCGAAGTCATATTCGGAATTAGAGGCCCAGTCCAGAGGCCCAGGAAGTGGTGCACGAAATAAAGGAGGACTTGTGCGAAATAATGATATGTGTGCGAAGTATCCCCGGGATTCATGTAATATAGCCAGTGAGGTGCACAATTTTACACACCCCAGTTCCTCGCAGTGAAGTTTTGCACGCCGACGGTTCCCTGCAGGGAGCATTTTGTGCGCCGCCAGGATTCTGCGCCGGTCGATGCCTATAAATAAAAGGCGACCCCGGACGGTTTGGGGTTGCGGAATTCGGAACAGCTCCCTTGCACGCAGTTCGACTCCCCCCGCATGCAATATGACTTCCAGGTAATTACCTTTTTCGCGCAACCTTGCCACGGGGTTTGCCTTTGTGATCAACTCCACTGGCTTCAGTGAATTTTCCCACTCCTCTGGGTTCTTCCCTCGCGTGCAATCCTTTCCCCGTGTTCGCAATCCCCTTCTGAGCACGCAATCCCGATAATTTGCGTGCAATCACCTCTCCGCGCAAGCCTCTGGTTCTATTGCACATCATCCCAGTATTTTTCACGCAACACCCAGGATCCTTTGCCTTGACGCCCCTTGGCTGTCTCTCCACACTGATACCTGATGTCTCCTCTTACGGGCATGCGCGCCATGCGTTGTTTTCCCGTACAAACTACCAGGCTCGTACGAAGTAACCTCAATGTCCCTTGGGCAGTGTTTCCTTTTGTGTTTCTTTGCCTCATGCTTCTCCACATAGGCACGCTAACGGCTATTGCTTCTTCGCATAGCCACGCTAACATGGACCCCTCAATGGTTCGCCCTGCGGCCCTCCTTCACCACGACATTTCCGATGCCTTCCCTCCAACAATGGGTAGAGGGCATTGGGCATGCAAGCCCTAGGGGTGTGGATCGAACCCACCTTTTCCAAGCTGAAAGAGGTTAAACTGCTAAGCACCTCGTCCTTAACACATGATGTTAAACTGTGGTCTGACCTTGTGCTTTGCACGCAGGGTCCCCCCGGCTCGGGAATTCTTTACGCCCACTCCTCTCCACGGGAATGGACACTTCCTTAGATGGAATGAGATCCTCTTTGTTGGAGTGGAGTTTGTCCACAGGGGAAGGGCTGCCTCAGAGTGTAATCCCCTAGCCTCTCTTACGGAAGGTTGCACCCATGCATCTCCGTACTCCCCCCTTCCAAGGCCAGTGGAGTCCCTTTCCCACTGCACTTTGTCGCACCACGGGCCTCCATCCTAGAGTAAGCCCCAGCAACAAGGGCCGCTAACCACGCGTAAGCCCCTGTTTACTCTTTCGGCCACTCAACGCATAAGCCCCTTTCTGCTTCTCACGGACACACCCTTTGCGACGTGATCATCTGGTCCCTACTGCCTCTTGTTTCTCACGCCGAGCACGACTCAAGTGGGCTTAGAGCGGGCATCAACCATGAAATCCTCTTATGGGCCACCCGAGAGCATAATCCTCGTCCTAGGGAACTGTGCGGACTTTGATCTGTGCTAACACATGGTACATAGGAAGCCTCCACGAGGTTCAAGCCCCCCACCCAATCGTTATGACCACTCCATGTCAGTTCCCCCACCAGCATGGGCCGCCGCAGAGAGTATGCCCCATATCCACCATAGGTCGCCTCAGAGCGTAAGCCCCATATCCACCATGGTCCGCCTCATAGCGTAATCCCCATATCCACCATGGGCCACCTCAGAGAGTAAACCCCATATCCACCAGGGGGCCCCTCAGAGCGTAAGCCCCATATCCACCATGGGCCGCCTCAGAGCGTAAGCCCCATACCGACTCCGGGCCGCCTCAGAGCGTAAGCCCCAAATTCCTCATCCCGCATGACGTTAAACTGTATTACCTCATCCCACATGACATTAAACTGTATCTCATCCCGCATTACGTTAAACTGTATTCCCCCTCTTGGGACATCTCAGGGTGTAAGCCCCATGTCTCACACCCATGTCTCATCCTAACTTCCCCCTAGAGCCCACATGCCTTGGGAAGCTCATTCCCTATCCTGGAAATCTTACTTCCTCCAGGATCCAATCCATGCGTTCATTCTCACAGTTCGCCTCTTCAGGTGTCCCACCATACCACCGAACTACGCGGACTTTGATTCCCTGCCATGGGGATACGTAGGAATCCTCCATGAGGTTCAAGCCTTTCACTCCATAAACCATCCTAATCCTTACCCAGGCCGCCACATCCCGGTGAGATCATGCCACCCCATCCAACTCCATGGTATCCGGGAAGCCGCCCACGTGATGGCCCCAACATCGGTGTTCCCCCTAGGGGGTCCTTCAATCTGATCATCTCTCAGTGTTTTGATCAGTCCGATCCATCTCCGCATGAAGTTAAACTCGCAGAATACCCCGTGTTAAACATGGGAAGCTGAGGAAAACCACAGATGATGCACAGTCCCCGCGTTCGATGTGGGATGCATCGGGCTTCCACGCCCTCGAGAAGCCCTCTAGTAAGGGACAGAAGACAGAAATGTTTTTCCCCAGTGTCAAGACATGCCAACGACATCCCAACATGACCATTCTCCTCACCGAAGGTTGCTTCCCCGACAAGACCCCTTGGAGCGTCTCAACAGAAGCAGCGTAATTAACTTGCGTCCATGCAGATATGGCGCTGGGAAAGATTTTCACGAACCTGTCTTAAATCTATGAGGGAGACCCGGACTAGGAGATGAGTTCTAAAGAGGAATCCACGGAAGGAAGAACTGACATCCCATCATCCTGATTTCGATCAAGGAGCAGACGTCCCTGAATAAGGAATGGATGTCGCCCGACTTTGGAAAGCAGGAATTTGGGGCAACAAACAACGCGTCCTCCCATGCATGACGGACGCACGCACGCGCCCCGGTGTAAAAGCTGCGGAAACAATGATTCTATGGGATAAACACTATTAATCATTATTACTAAGAGAAGAGAGTGTTTAAATAATTTTATTCCAAAATAAGTGATACAGTTCTTGGCACCAAAATATTGCATGCAAAGAAGGGAAGTAAAAGAAGCCCCGCACGCTGCCTCGCGAAGATATGGAGCGAAGCACCCCCGAGCATTGCGGCCGCCGCAGAGCACAGGAGATGGTAACGCCCCGCGAATGCCCTGATGTTCACAAGCCCGACATGGAGCACATGAGGCAGTAACACCCCGTGAACGCGCTGACGTTCGCTAGCCCACCGTGGAGTAGAGGAGGCGGTAACGCCCCGCGAATGCCCTGACGTTCGCGAGCCCACCGCAGAGCACAGGAGGCTGTAACGCTCCGCGAACGCCCTGACGTTCGAGATCTCGACATGAAGCAACCGCCGCCCCTTCGTGCCGCATGAGGTCTACTTCATGGCACCCCTTGACTATAAATACTGGGTTCCCCCTGAGCCCAAGAAGAGGGAAGATCCGACCTTTCGGCTTCTAAGCTCCCGAATCACGAAGCACCCTTCGCCCCCGGGAATCATGAGCTCTGAGAGGTACCTCTACTTCGTGAGATGCCTTCTCCCTATATTTTCTTGAGCCCCTATTCCGAGAGGGGATCCCTTCGCGAAGCCTAAGGGAATTCGCAGAGGAAGGGGATTTCCATGGGATCCCAGGCAGTCGTGGAGCGTTTATGCTTCGCGAAACACCCATCCGGTACTAGGGATCCACATGCCAAGGTAGGGTCACTGTACATCGCGAAGCAAACTGCTTCTCAGCACCTTGCTTCGTGAGGCCCCTCTTCTTCGTGGGGAAGTGCTCCACGAATACTATTACACTTCCCGAAGCACCTCCCAGTCACACCCTTTCCCCATGCTAAGGCCGAGGCACTCCGCTTTGCGAAGTATACTCCTTTGCTTGGAAATTCCTCTTCCTCTGCGACCCTCCAGGCATGCACGATGTGATCTCAAAATCCCATGGGCAACACCACCCATAGCGTTACTTCGCCTAATGCTTCTTCGCATAGGCATGCTAACAACAATTGCTTCTTCTAATAGCCATGCTAATGTGGACCCCTCGAAGGTTCTCTCCACGACCCCTTTTACCATGGCCTTGCTAGTACCTTCTCTCCCCCAAGGAATAGAGGGTGCCGGTTATGTAAGTCTTAGGGGTGTGGAGTAAACCCACCTCATCCATGATGCTAGACATTACACTGCCAAGCACCTCTTCTTCAACACATGACGTTAAACTGTGATCCGGCCCCGTGCCTCGCACGTAAGGCCCCCCCCAGCTCGGACATTTTTTTACACCACTCGTCTCCATAGAGATGGGGTCACCCCCTCCACAAGGGATGATATCCTCCTTCTCAGAGTAGCATGTGTCCATGGGAGAAGGGAAAACACCCCAGTATAATCCCCAAGCCTCTCTTGTGGAAGGTATCACCCATGCACCTCCGCACTTCTCAACTGCCAAGGCCAGCGGAGGGCGTGATAGGGAACGAGGTGCCTTCCGTCGTTGGTCCCAAATCCCTCTCCCGCCGCACTTTTTATCACTTCGGGACTCCATCCTGGAGTAAGTCCCAACACCATGGGCCATCTAACGTTTAATACCCTCTTCGATTCTCACAGAAACACCCTTCGTGATGTGATCGTCAGGTCCTTGCTGCCTCTTGTTTCTCACACCGAGCATGACTCACGCGGGCTTAGAGTAAGAATCGTCTATGGAAATGCCCTCATCCAACAAGATGTTAAACTGTATTCCCTCGTCCAGCATGACGTTAAACTGTATGCCCTCTTCCAGCATGACGGTAAACTGTATGCCCTCGTCCAGCATGACGTTAAACTGTATGGCCTCGTCCATTATGATGGTAAACTGTATGCCCTCATCCAGCATGACGCTAAATTGTATGCCCTCATCCATCATGATGTTAAACTGTATGCCCGCGTCCAACAAGACATTAAACTGTATGCCCTCATCCAGCATGACGTTAAACTGTATGCCCTCATCCAGCATGATGTTAAACTGTATGCCCTTTTCCTGCAATGACATTAAACTGCAGACCACATTTCTCCTGAACTATGAGGTCTTTGATCCATGTCACGGAATGGTACGTAGGAAGCCTCCCCGAGGTTCAATCCCATCCGTAATTTCTTCACATCAGGTTCTACCTTCGTCCAGCATGATGTTAAACTGCATTCCAGTCCGACGGCAAGCCGTTGTGACCAACCCGAACTACGAGGACTTTGATCCATGTCAAGGAATGGTATGTAGGAAGCCTCCTTGAGGTTCAAGCCCATCTCCCATCAGACCAAGGTCCCTCATTTACGTCGATTCGACAACACCCTCCGACATTCCCGAACTACGAGGTCTTTGATCCTTGTCATGGCATGGTACGTAGAAAGCCTCACGAGGTGCAAGCCCACCATAAGTGGACCCCCCCCGGGTTCACCTTCATGTCGGTTCACCGACAAAGCCCATTTGAACTATGGGGTATTTGATCCATGTCACGGCATGGTACGTAGGAAGCCTCCATGAGGTTCAAGCCCACCTCTCATAATTTATTCACATCAGGGTCCATCTTCATCCCGCATGACGTTAAACTGCATTCCGGTCCAGCAGAAAGTCGTTGTGACCAACCTGAACTACGTGTTCTTTGATCCATGATAAGGCATGGTACGTAGGAAGCCTCTACGAGGTCCAATCCCACCACCATTGGGACCCCCTGGTCCTCCTCATTCACGTCGGCCTTCTGGCGTCCAACCTGAACTATGAGGTATTTGATCCATGTCAAGGCATGGTACGTAGGAAGCCTCCCAGAGGTGCAAGCCCACCACCTGTTGGTCACTCCGACTTCACGTTAGGTCACCAGCACCTGGGAAACCTAGTGTGTATGCCCTGCACCATCCAGACCAAGGTCCTCATTTGCATCGGTTCGCCGACACACCATTCTGAACTATGAGATTCAAACCAATCACCCAGTCGTTCCGACCACATTCACGTCGGTTCGCTGATGATACCCATCAGGGCCAAGCCCACCTTCACGTCGGCTCGCCGCACCATCTTGAACTACACGAACTTTGATTCCCTACCACAGGGATACGTAGGAGGACTCTTCGAGGCTCATGCTGAATCTCACTGTCTCCCTTGCGATAGTCCCATCTCAGTCCCCCTCCTCTTCATCCACCCATCCATCATCCACCCTAATCCTCACCCGGACCGTCATATCTCGGCATGATCATGACATTCCGCTCCTCTTCAAAACATTGAGGCCGACCCGTCTCTGCTGGATGTTAAACTTGCGACCTACCTCGTGATAAACATGAGATGCCTGTGGAAAACCTCATATGGCACGCCCTTGGTGTAACCATCTTCGCTGGATGTTAAACCTGTGGCATACCCTGTGTCAAACATGGGAAGCTGAAGAAAACCTCAGATATATGCCTAGGGCATATGATTCCCCACGCTCAATTTGGGATGCCTCGGGATTCCACACCCTCGAGAATCCCCATGACCAGGGACAATAGACAGACACACCAGTCCCCCCAGCATACAGACACGCTACTCATGCCTCGACGTGACTACTCCCCAGACTAAAGGTTGCTGCCCTGATCGGACCCTTTGGAATGTCCTGACAGTAGCAGTGTAATTAACCGACATCCATGGAAACATGGCAATGGGAAGAGTTTCACGAACAACATATTAAATATATGAGGGAGACCCGGACTAGGTGATGAGTTCTGAGGAAGAATGCATAGAAGGAGGAACCGACATCCCATCATCCCGGCTTCGATCAAGGAGCAGATGTCCCTGAATAAGGAGTGGATGCCGCCTGCCTTTGGAAAGCGGGAATGCTGGGCAACAGCCGCGCATCCTCCACTGACGGATGCGCGCGCCCCGGCGAAAGCGTCAGAAACAAAAATGGTAAACCCTCCCTGAAATTATTCTCCTCAAAGTGGAGATTAGTAGTGCTCAAGACACCAGTAGATTAACGTGTCACCGGATCAAGATATCCGGCGCTGGGTCCCACCATGAAAATAATGGGCCTGGCATGAAACTCACTGAAAGTTGGGGTAGTAGAACGTGGGGCATTCCGTTATGCAACATGTTGGCATGGATCCTTCTTATATACATGGATAATGGAATGACGTTGGGGCACTGGTTTTCAATCCTTTTCCTCGCAGTGCTGATGGGTTGATCTCTCCATTTCCCAGGAACCAGGTTGCTACTATGGAGACACGATCACCACCCGATCGCCTACGTAAGGGCAGAGGCAATACCGGAATAGCTGCCCCACATGGATCCGCTTCCACCACGATGTCCTCTACATGCATGAATATGAGGCACCCATGTCCCATCTCCCTGTCAGAGATCATCCAGTGAAGGGTGATCAACAACCTTGTACGCAGGTACAAGGAGGAAGGGGTCATCCCAACTCGGGATATGGCCCGCCTGGACCTAGAGGCATCCAGGACCTACCGTCAACGCCGCCCTCAAAGTCCGCACGGAGAGCCCCTGCTCCCCATCCCAACGTTTAATCATTTCGGGAGCATGTCCCTGGAACGCCTCGATGACTTCTCGCATTATGCTGATGAGGCGGGTGATGTCCGGCTCGGCCCGCTCAGAGTCCCAAGTCACGGGCTCCAGGCAAGGGCTCCCACCCAGATGCATCAGCGCCTCCGACCGGCTTCACCAAAAGAGCAGGTAGGCCATGCCCCTACACCACCTGCGTGAGCCCGTCTAACCCGGCGTCATCGTCAGGCCCGAGCTGAGGATGCTCATCAAGGGGCGTCGACGTCAACAGCTACTATTCCCCAAGCCACCACCGACGTGCAACATGGGGTCCCTGCACACACTGAGCAGGGGCATTCCTTCACCCGACTAGGACCGAGGCTCCAACTGCCCCATGGGCAGGTCGGGTTGGCTCCCGGGGTTACAAGCCTAAGTGGTGATCACCCCGAATCAATTCGCAGTAATGTCACCCCATACAGAGGGCCTCCCTGTACCACTATTCCGTAGAGAGTGGGCCTCCCCCACTCCAAAGATTGTCATAGAGACATGCCTCGTGCTACCCCCATCTCAAAGAAAGACCTGCCCCGCGGCAGTGGCGCTCGGCACGGAAACCTATCCCGCACCCACCATGCAGAGTATGGAGTCCCTTCTCCTACCCCGACCATCGATGTGGAGGCACTGCCCATCCAGTCCCTCTCCAACATGGGGGTCCTCTCTACATCCTCTCTGCAACTGGCGAAGGTCCTCCTCACCCCAGAAACTCTAGGAGTGAAGGTCAGCCTCGCTCCGCCCACGTGGGTACTGTCCATGGAGGCCCTCCCCATGTACCCTTAGACATTTTCCCTAGTGCCCCTCACACCCCAGTTATCTCAAGTGGGATCCCTCTCCACCATGGTGTCAGCACCCCCCCGAGACCACATGTTGAGGATCAACCTTGTCCCGAAAATCCATCTAGGGGTAGGAGAGCGGGTCGTCGCCGCCATAAGAAGAGTCCTGGGAAGGCCCAGGTGGAGATCAAACATGTCCGTTTCACGGAATCTGAAGCAGAATGCGACTCAGTGATGGAACCTTCCCCCCGCTCCTCCATGTCAAGGACTGGGACAGGGACCAGACGCGTCAGCCTCATTCTCCCAGAATGCGAGGTCCACTGGATTCCCGCCTCCCTCTGCAGGAACATCTAGGAGGAAAAAATTGTGTAAATGTCGCAGGTCCTGACTGCGCAATCACCACTGTCGTCACCAGAAGCGCCCTCTACATCTACCAGATATCACATGGAGCTGTTTTGGGGACGAACGACGGTGGATTAATGTCTTAACCCATCGACAGTGGCCGCAACTCCTGTGCCAGAAGCTATGGCTATCATCCCATCGTATCGTGATATCATGGTCAGGTCACCTCACTCTTCAGAGGATGGCCCAGAATTCAGCGGCCTGTCAGCTCGTTCGCCGTATTCTCCACCGCCAAGTTCACTATCCCAGCGGTCTGCCTTGGTACTACTACCGAACCCTCAGCCTCCCTTGGTTGATGAGTGGGGCAATGCAATGCCATACCCCAAGTCCGAACCCAGGAGCTTCTGGAGCATACTCACAGCGGATCACCTCCTGGAGAAGTTCTGGCCGACGGTAGCACCAAACATTCGCACACCAGAGTCCCTTACCCCAGAGGAAGTGGGGTGCTTCTACCGAACCCTATGGGCGACACACTTCCGACTTCGTTACGAGTGGGTGATGTACCCCAAGAGTCGAGAGAACATTGAAGAAATCGGTGAGCAATCCCGCCAGATCTATTTGGCCGCACTCCCTGTGGCCCATCACCCTGAGTCACCAGTCTGCATGAGCACCCTCCAACGGAAAAGCATTAAGAGTTTTAAAGTACTCTGCAGGGTCATTAGGGAAGCTACCCCCCAGGTGCAAGTCCGTTGCTTGGGACACTATGCCGCTATCCTCTTCAGCCCTATCCAACGTCAGCCCGATTCGTTATGCAACATTGAGTACATTACCTCGAGAGGAGTCGCGGTCCACATGGCTGAGATAGTGGACAAGGAAGACGAGCTTGAATTTTTCGATGGAGAATTTCCCCCTGAGGGAATACCTCCATTACAAGACCCATCAGGAAGGGTTACCCGTCAACAGAGGAACCTTCTAGGCCTCCCTGTACCCACCGAGTCGCTGGTACTCAGTTGAAATGCTGGTAAGGGTAAGGAGAACGTTGGAACTACCAAGCACTCTGACTGGTCCACCTCTATACAGAATACGGACAAATATCCCGAGAAGGCTGCGTTACGCCTGCAGTTTGCAGAGTAGAAGAGGCTGGTTGACGAACTCTTGGCCGAGCGCGATGCAGAGCGGTGACCCGACTATGGTAATCCCAAGCCGGGGCAGTAGGGGCAGGAACAATTCCCCCCCAGTGAGATGCCTCAGGGCAACCCTGATCATGCTACGTCTGCAGACAGGGCAGAAGCTGGAACTTACGGGAAGAGGGCGCGATACGTCTCTTCAAACCCTCCTGAAAGACGGGGCAATCTGAGGAATCCAGCCCAGGTTCCCCCAACCGCCCCACAGGACGTTCTGCCAGTCGCTCCATGAGCTGCTGAATCCATCTACCATGTTGAAGAACTTGGAAACGCACTTGTGATTAGGGATCCCCGTCAAGACAGGGACCCCCACCCGGATGATCATATATCGGCACTCATCGCCCGCCTCCATGCGTTGGAAACACGGCAGGTGGCGGTCCCATAGGATGGAAAGCCATATCCCGCGTGGGTGGATGATATGCTTACACCCCCAGGTTTTGGGAACCCCACATTCTCACCCTTCAATGGGACAGTGGACTGGCCACAACACTTGACCCACTTTTCTTCTAGGTGTGGCCCCATGCTGGGGACTCCGGCCCAGCAAGAAGCCGCCAAGCTCCAATGTTTCGTACAAACATTGGACGACCCCGCATTTAGCTGGTACAGCCAGCTCCGTGTCAGATCGGTGACCGGTTGGGAGGATCTCCACCGGCAGTTCCTATACCAATTCAGCTCCACCAGACGAAATACCAGCATCACAGACCTCTTCAAATGCAAACTAAGGCCTAATGAGCGACTCGCGGACTTCATCGCTCGGTGGAAGGGACTTTCGTACTCCCTCGACAAGCCACTGACTCAGGAGCAATTACTGACGATGTGTGTGGGGAACATTAAAATGGAGCTCGTTCCTTCCCTGATCACCTAGAACTACCCTGTAGGGTTCCGGGATTTTTCAGATAAGGCTCAGTGCCTCGAGGAGGCTCTGCAACAGGCTATTTAGGCACGTTTGCTGCCCCCTGTGATCCCGGCCAGGAGGGCTGCCAAAACCAAACCCACCACGGTGGACCAAATAGAAGCCCTGAGGTAGTTGGAATTACTGCTGGTGGCACCATCCCCGCAACCCCGCAGAGGTCCTCCACCTCAAGCGCAGGCTCCTGCCCAGCAGCGACCGCCTCAGAATCGATAGGTTCCCCCGCGCAATGCGCCACCAACACCTAGGAGAGATAATCAGGCGCCACCTCCTCGGAAGGCCCCTCCATCCCCTCGCCAGGGCCAGGCCCCCAGGGCCCCCTATCTGGAAAGAAGGCACCAGATCTATTCGTTCAACGAAAATCAGGTCCCCGGCTACTTCTGAAGTGCTCTAGAGCAAGGGATTGTGGGCCTACCTGAGTGCAGAAGGCCGGTAGAGGCGAACCTCACTGATCACCCCAACTACTGTCCTTACCATTGAATTCTGGGGCACACCCTCAATCAATGCTATGTGTTTAAAGACTGGCTTCATGACCAGGTCGATAACAACATATTCAGGTTGGGCCCAACACTAACACAAGTAGCGGGTGTCTTTGCAGGGTCAGAGATCAGTAGCGACAGTGAAGGCGAGTGGCAGCAGGTTCCCAGCCGTGGGTCCCAGAAATACGATGACTAGATGGCTCGAAAAACCGTCGCCTATGCCACTGGTATTATTCGGGCATTCCTGAATCAGCTAGAGCCTTCGGGGGAAGTAGCCAGTACCTCTACATCGTCTTCATAGCTGGCCTCTTCCCAAAAGGGTAAGTAGCGACGACGCAAGAAGAAGCAACGTGCCCCACCACTGCCATCGTCATCCCACACTCTTGGAGACTTTATGCCCACTGAAATGGGGATTCCTCAGTGGTGGATGACTCGTAGAGCGACATCCCAGGGTACGCTTCAGTTAACACCGTGGAGCTGGTAAAGCCCTATATGACTCTTGACGAAGGGGAATGCCAGGCGAGCCTCCCCAACGTCCCCAGTCGACGGAAACGCCAGCGGAACCACAACCACGCCGGTCTTTGAGGAACGTCAGTGGGCACTTTCAGCCAGGTTGTCCATGCTACTGAGACCACACAGCAGGCTCAACACAGAGCTCCGCACACGCAACCTCGTCTAGTGCCCTCAGTTCTACCTCCACCGTCGTTTGTGCTACTAGATGAGGCAGAGCTGTCTCGTCCGTATCACAGTCAGTCTTGTCCGACTACAGGCCAATATCTGCTGTCTGATCTTAACCCAGCGACTAATTTCCAGGCTTCAACTAGTCGGCAGCAGGGTGTACACCGCACTAGCCAACCGCTAATTCAACCGGCAGGACCCACTATGCCTCCAACTGCAGAATGACCTCCTGTAAGAAAAGGCTCACACCTGGCACAAAAGTATGATGTCTTGAAGCACCTAGCTGGCATTCCAGCAAGGATTTCTATCCTTGAGGCCCATCGCCTATCGTCTGAAATGCGTGAGGCACTTTCTGAGGCCCTAAGTAGCCCCCTTCGGTTTGAGACGGAGGTATCAGCTGTGGAAGCCTTCCACACTGAGAAAATTGAGAACGCCACATGATAGGAAGTTATCTCATTCTCTAGTGAAGATGAAGACCCTCCCATATAGGGGCATATTCACCCACTGTACATCACTGGCCACTTCAATGGCGTGGAAGTCCACCGCTGCCTCGTTGACACGGGTTCCGGGATCAACCTAATCCTGAATCGGACACTACGAAAGCTGGGTCTGTCTGAAGATGATTTGACGCACTCCGACCTCAGAATCCATGGATACGATAGGACCGAGCAATCCCCAGTTGGAAAGATCCACCTGAAGACCCTATTCAGTGGCCTAATTTCCAACACGAAGTTCATATTTGTCTCTAAGGACACCTCCTACAACGCATTGATGGGCAGGCCATGACCCCATATGCACGCAGCAGTCCCTTCGACATATCGCCAATGCCTCAAATACTCCCTCAATGGTCGAGTAGGCATGCTCCAAGGAGATGCGTCTCCTTTGGCCTCTTGTGAAGCCCGCTATCTGGATGACGATTATTATAAGAGCAAGGATAAGCAAATCCTAGTAAGTGAGGATGAACCCGCCCCGATCACAATTGATCCATGGGAAGGTCTGGATGACACATACATCTTCCCGATCCATCGATTGGAGGCCACGACCCTAGACATGGGGCAGTGTTTTGTTGTTTGAGGTACGCAAGGAAGGCGTTTTACCATGTCCAAGAGACGACGGAAGATCACGTCGTACTCCTACACCAACCAGGCTCAGGTGATCCCAGAGCCTCCTACCCATATGCGGTACCAGAATGTCAAGCTTATGACAATGGCAGTACGTCATACGTGTCTCTTCCTCCAGGTTGGAATCAACTGACTCAGGCCGACGCGTCACCACTGCTTCGATGTCGTTAAATGTGGCCCCTTGGGCCGAAGGCCAGATGGGATAGGATTAACTGCCTTCATTTCTATGGTCTCAGTGGCGAGTGGGTCTTCTGATACGATTTCAACTGCTGCCCAAGCCGGCACCAGCTTCCCGTCAGGGTTTGATAGCCCAGAGGAAGCCTCCATTGTGGGAAACCCCTCCACGAGTGGAGAGGAAGATCTAGAGGATGCTCACCCCACATTTGAGGAAGGCGTCTCTACCACAGTTGATGAACTGGTACAGGTGAACCTTGGTAGCGAAGAAGATCCGAGACCCACATTGATCAGTGCATCCATGTCCCACGAGGACCAGCAGAGGTACATAGACTTTCTCAAGCAACACCGTGATGTGTTTTCCTGGTGTTACAACGAGATGAAAGGACTAGATCCCCAGGTAGTCGTTCACCACCTGGACCTCCTGTCAAACCATCGTGGGTTTAAGCAGCCCCCTAGAAAGATGCACCCTTCTCACGGTGTTATGGTTGAGGACAAAGTTGACAAACTTATCAAAGCCAACTTCGTCAAGGAAGTCCAGTACCCCAAGTGGATTGCCAACATTATGCCAGTCAGGAAGAAGAATGGGCAGATCAGGGTCTGCATCGACTTCCGTGACCTCAATCACCGCTTCCCAAAGGATGACTTTCCCCTCTCGGTGACTGAGTTATTAATTTATGCTACGGCTGGGTTCCAAGCCCTCTCTTTCATGGATGGGTATTCTGGGTACAACCATGTAGAGACCCGTATATTGACGTACATTGACATTACATTACATTTGCGGAATACTTAGTACATAACAAAACACACACACAAGGACCATAATAGTTTAGTGTCTTTGGAAACTCGGAATAAAATCTTCTAATCGTGGTGAAAGATCTTCAATGTCTCCCATAAAGATCTTCTATTTTTTCCTAAAACCTTTCTTTATATCCCGGGGAAAAGAAAACATAAAAGGGTGAGCTCAAATGCTCAGTAAGGGTAAACAAAAGAAATATCAATCACATCATATACATAAGAATATAGCTTTTGGAAATCTTAACCTGCAAAAGAGATCATAATATCATAACATGGGATAAATCATAGAAGTAAAATGTAATCCCAATAATCACAATGTAAAACATGAAACGTTGTGGCATACACACATAATCATCATTTATTGTTAGTCAAGACTCATTGCCAAGACTATCTTAGTGGTAAAAGTCCCTTTCCGAACCGAGTCACCCTCGTTTCAGTCCTGTTTCACTGAACCGGTATAACCTACCATTCCAGCCATGTCTATCTCATGAGATATAAAATCTTTACCCAATGAATTGGAGGGAGATATAGGTCCCACCCATCTCATAATGATACCATTCTTATGTGTTCCACAAAATCATAAACCATACATCATTGCATAACCCATGTAATAAAAATGGGAATCTTAAACATCATGACATCATAAAACAATTCATATACGATAAAGGAATTCATAAAAATAATTCCATCACAACATAGTCAAATCAATTTAATAATAGGGATAAAAACAAAACCCTTTATTATCTTAGATGGAAAATAATTTTGATAAAACACTTGAACTCCATTCTTGAGGAAAATATCCTTTTTTCTTCAAAATCATTTTTTCCTTTCTTAACATGTCATACAACTTTAAACTAAAAGAAGTTGATTAAAAATAAATTTGAAAACTTGTAAAAGAGACTTCTTGGAAATAATGTTTTAAAAATCCATTCATGCCGTATAAGTAAAAAAACATTCTTCCCGTACTTTTGTCGGAAAAGTCAAAAAGTACCTCGTACGAAAAACGACAAAAGATTCCTTTAATATCTTTTACTAAAAACTCACCGAAGGGTAAAATTGGATATAAACTATTGTAGAAGGATATAAATATTACATATTGAGGAAACATGGATGTGGATGATAAAATACACCCCAGTAAATGCCAAAGTATAAACAATCTCGAATAAAAATGAGATTGTGATATTTCCCTTACCTTAGGTCCGACTTGCTTTGTAAGTGTCAAAACCTTCTGTATAATGATTTAAATCATGTTATTGACTTATTACAGAATCATATTAATTGTTATTATATCATATATGGTCCACTTATGACTTTATATTACCCATTCCTTTGTAAATTCATGTTAATGTAGCGTTTTGGGTAAAATCGTCCCATTTGTCGTTCGTGTTTTTAACTTGTAATTATTCATATGATTACTTAGATCATGATTACTTAATTCCAGAATATAAAACATGATTTATATATATATATTCAGAATATAGATATATAATAAATCAGTAAATGGAAAGAAATACACCGTTCATGGAGACGGTAGTCCGTACGTACGCATGAACGCTGTTTTCGTTTCCTTATTGAATTGAATGGAATTAAGTAGATGACATACATATAAATATAAATAATTACAGTATCATTATTAGGTCATATATTTCATTAGTTCTTATTATATATACTTTATAATCATTCATGAATGGTTAATCATTGAGAATGAATCTCATCGCGTCGTGGAGACGGTAGTCCGTACGTACGCACGAGCGATGATATCGTTCACATGGTCGTGAAATTGTGTTGAAGAGTATGTATACTATTTCAGTATCAATATCACTTTATAATAATCATATATAGTTACTCATTACACCATTATACCCATCCAATTAAGGTGGTGACAGAAAATAGAGTACACCACGGCGTGGAGATGGTATTCCGTACGTACACACGCGCGTTGATTTCCTTTTTCCGTAGGATGGATAGAAGGTTAATTATAGTTGTTTCATATTTATAATAACATATCAGTATATTAGAAATACTGATGTTATTATTTTATCATGAAACAACTAAAGAAGAAGAAGTTGAAGAAGAAAGAAATTGAAAAAGATCGGTAATGGATATTACCTCTTTTTGATGCGCCTTCACTTATCCTCCACTTAAAGAACTAAGGATGGTCTTTGAAGAAGACCAGGACCTCTAGGATGATACTAGGGAAGTGGAGAAGGGATTTTGGCAGGGGTTGTCCGAGCTTGAATGCTCAAATTGGTGTGAGGAGGAGAGGGAAGAGGTGCCCTTTTACAAGGGAGGAGAGGGGAATCTTAGGAAAATATCAAAATATTATTTTATATTAAGGTAAAATTCGGTTTATAATGGTTCCAAATGGTCTTATTTCGAAGCTAAAGTGGGGACGGGTCGAAATCCTCTCATAAAATAGGATTTATACAAGTTTAGGTTATTATTTTAACCTTATCAATTAGATTTAACTCTAAGTTAAATAATTTAACTTTTACCGCGTCCTTTTGTTTTCTTACACTATATGGTTAATAAACATACTATATCAAGCCAAAAGAACCCCAAGTTGTTTATTATTAATATATCTATCCTTATCTAAGTCATTTGGCCGAACCTTAGATTTTTAGGAATTAAATAACAATTACTAATATAATATTTGTTTTAAAAACTAATTTATGTCAATTTTGACACTATTGGGTACATGATTTTTATGAAATTTCTAACAGAATGATAAGTTCGAACCAAGTTACTTAAATCAACAATAACATGTCATATTAACCTAGAAAATTAGTGTAAGTCATAAAAAGTCCCAAATTACATTTATTTGGGTATTTATAACATCGATTATGTTAATATTTTCTTAAAAAGGTAATTACTGCATCATCGTTGTGTCATAAATAAATTAAATTATTTAAAGTATAAAAATTACAAATAAAATACCATTATGTAGGAAATCTATTTATATTTTAATGAATATTTATAGTCGAAATTATATTATGTATAACCCTATATTAAAAATGTTTTATTAAATAAACTTTGATTTTAACTCTTTTAACTCTTCTTTGAATTAAATAATAATAAATGTCCTAATCTAATCCAAGTGGGCCTAAATGATAATATTTTACACTTAAGGTTGTTTTTTGTCGAGATACACTTGTCCAATAGGATTTGTACATGTGTTAGGGTAATATTAATATCATTTTTACCCTTAATTACCCTATTTACCTTTAACCGTGGTAAATAAAAGTAAAAAGTTACTATTCACCAAAAATTATTTTCATCTCATTGAACCACATTTTACTTACTGACATCAACCGTGTCTCCCGGATTTTTGAAATTTCATTCACAGAAGCAGTAAAATTAAGATTTATGAAAAAATTAATTTTTTTAACTACCACTTAGTAGTTTCACTATTCATCCAAAATTGAAGTTTCTTAGAAAAATGCCAAAATTTCACCCTAAGCTATAATTGATATTCCAAGTTCAAAAATGATTTCTATTTTACAAAATTCCCAACATATATGTTTCATTAATTAATTTTATAATTAATTTCCGCTGTCACAACAAAAAGCGTGTTTTTAAGAGATAATAACTATCAAAAGCTTAACATTTGTTTATGTCTGGTGTAAATGTGAAATTACATCCAATGACCAACATTGTATTGAATTGTAAAAATATATTCTAGGTATACTTTAAAACCACTCAAATTGATAATTTATCACTATTAATTATTTCGATTAAAAAAGTTGTTTTTAATTAAAATTTAGTAATTTTCACTATTCATCAGAAAATGAAAGTTATCCGAAAAGTACCAAAATTTCAACCTAAGCTAATTTCGATATTACGAATACAAAAATGAATTCCATTTTGAAATATAAAATATAAAAAATTTCAAAAAGTGGATATTAATATTCATAATGGCTAGTTTTAATAATATTTTAATAGCATATTGTTGTTTAGTGAAACTCGTTATTGCGTACTACACATGCTATCGAAGAAGTTCGCGATTGCGTGTAATGGAAGGCAAGTCAAGGATTCATGTTGTGAAAGCTTATTTTGGTGTAGCGTACAACACAAGACATTAATGAAATTAAAAAGAATATTTTTCATAAAATTTCGGGGTGTTACATTCTACCCCCCTTAAAATGAATTTCGCCCTCGAAATTCGTCGGGGTTATAAATGTATTACTATTCCAAAGTTTCTTTAATAGAAACCCACATCGTAAAAAGGAATACCCAAACCAATCTTTAAAAATAAAAGTATGAAACATAACGGTTACCCAAATAAACTAATCACTGGGTTTCCACATAGGTGAAAATATGGATATGGAAGAGAAATCTAACCATCATGTTCTGATGGAGAGTGGTAGAGAACATGGCTATGGAAAAGCCAGCAATCACAAAGCCATAAATTTGTGACGATCTAGGGTACCATCTGATTCATCGGATATAAGGGCACTAGGACAACATTTTTGGTTTTCAAGATCATTTCCCTAAAGTTGAAAATTTGAATTAGAATAAATACTTACTTTATTTTAGTACAATCTCACTGTTGTTCATGCCTTGAAAAATTTCCACTTCATCTCTTAAATAAATGAAGTTGAATTTGTTATTTGTGATGTGTCAGTTGATCATGTGATAGAATGATGGGTCATTCCATCTGTCTCAAACAAAATCTTATCAAAAATTATATACATAAGTCGATCTATATTGAGATTAATCATATATGGTTCCTAAAATGGACTTATACTTCATATATCTTACTGCTTAATATAATAAAACTAGTTTCTACTAAACAGGGACTTCATGTAGGCCAGTGGTAGGCGATAAAGGCCAGTTGCACTTCGGTTGTGGGTTCGATTCCCATAGCCTTGTCCGACGCGATGGGCTATCGCCCGTCCTGCAGTTTGTCCTTTTTCTAAAACTATATTACTATAACATCCCATCAATAATATCGAAAAAAAACTTCTATCCTTAAACAATACTAACTTATGTCCAACATAATCCATTCCAATCTTTAGGCTTATCCATAATACTGCAGTCCACTCTCATAACATAGTGAAAATGATTACCAGAGATTTAATACCATCGTTGATCCCCATATAACATAAGATATGTTTTGTTGGTCACATTCCAAACATTCAAAGTCCTTAATCATGTATTCTCTTGAATACCCATTGAAACATAGTGAAAACATGAATGCAGTTAAAAGTTAACACTTTCCACATATCAAAATCCTCAAAATTCTATATACTCAAACCATGATATCACTTAGTCCTTATATCAATCATGGGCTCATGAATATTGTTAAACATTTCATTTTCTCGTTTTCCCTTCATTATGTGCATAATATCTCAATCACTTTGAATACCACATTAGACCAATACATAAATATTCCAATACTCCATGATACAACATTATTTTGGAATCCCATTACATAAACACTTAATCATTCCACCACATCGTTGTCATATTCAACATTGCCAATAGTGATCACATGTAACTTACCTTTGTCCTTTGCCTTAAACGGTTTCTCATGTAGATCATCACTAACCCTTGTATTAGGGCATTTATTAGCATAATGCCCCATTTCCTTTCACTTGAAGCATTGAAGTGTTGGTTGTGCGTTCTCTATAGTGTTTGCTTTATTCACATCATTAGAATACCTTTTTCCATTACTTCAACACTCAGCTGCTCGATGACCTTCTTTTTCACACTTAAAACATTTTATAGTCCCTTTAAGACAATCTCCACCATGCTTCTTTCCACACGTTATGCATAAGGAAACATTCATCCTCTTTTCACCATTATTCTGAGATTTCTCCTTGAACTCCATCTTTCATTTCTTGTCAAAACCATGAGATGGATATGTAACACCAACTTCCATTTCTACCTTCATAGCACAACGCACAATTTCTTCATAGCTACTAAAGTCTCTTATAGCTAATGCCCTTCAAAGACTTGGTTTTAAGCCACTGAAAAATCGATCAACTTTACTTTCAGGTTGGATGATAATGCCAGATGCATACCTTGCAAGTCTTGTAAAATTTTCTTCGTATATACCAACAGATTCATCATCCTTCTGCTTCAGCTCAAGAAAATCCTTTTCCATCTTTGTTCGAAGAATACGAGGGAAGTACTTACTGAAAAACAAGTTCTTGAACTCGTCCCATTCCATGTACTCAATTTCATCTCTTGGCCTCGTATTCTTGATAAGATTCCACCATTGATCAGCATCACCTTCCAAACGATACACTGCTAAGATGACTTTATCATGTTCAAAACATTGAAGAACTGAAAATATCTTTTCAGTGGTACTGATCCATTGTTCAGCAACAAGTGGATCGGAAGTCTCACTAAAAGAAGGTGGGCGTTGCCTCATGAAGGACTCAATAGAATATTGTTCCCTTCTCTGCTCATTTGGAAGTCCAGAATGATTCATAGCTTGTGTAAGTATAGCAATAAGATTTTGCACTCCATCTCCCATAACATTTGTTTGTTCAGGAGGACAATCATTGCATTGTCCATTGTATTGATCAACATGGTTCCTTTGGGTTCCAGCCATCGTCTAAAACCCCAAAAGAATATTGTGAGAGGAAAAAATCATGCTAGGGAAAACAACATAATAAAGGGGGAGTACCTTCAATATCTAACATCATAGGTTTAATTCTATGATCGTTAGCATAATTCTAGTACTATAACCTATACGTATACTTAACCTTAGGGACATCCCTAGACATACCTTAGAAATATCTCTAGGGATCTCACTAACGTTTTCGCATCCTAGTTTCCAAAGGTTGACTAAACCTTTCCTCTGATACCAACTGTAGAGACCCGTATCTTGACGTACATTGACATTACATTACATTTGCAGAATACTTAGTACATAAAAAAACACACACACAAGGACCGTAATAGTTTAGTGTCTTTGGAAACATGGAATAAAATCTTCAAATCGTGGTGAAAGATCTTCAATATCTCCCATAAATATCTTATATTTTTTTCCTAAAACCTTTCTTTATATCCTGGGGAAAAGAAAACATAATAGGGTGAGCTCAAATGCTCAGTAAGGGTAAACAAAAGAAATATCAATCACATCATATACATAAGAATATAGCTTTTGGAAATCTTAACCTGCAAAAGAGCTCATAATATCATAACATGGGATAAATCATAGAAGTGAAATGTAATCCCAATAATCAAAACATAAAACATGAAACTTTGTGGCATACACACATAATCATCATTTCTTGTTAGTCAAGACTCATTGCCAAGACTATCTTAGTGGAAAAAGTCCCTTTCTGAACCGAGTCACCCTCGTTTCAGTCCTGTTTCACTGAACCGGTATAACCTACCATTCCAGCCATGTCCATCTCATGAGATATAAAATCTTTACCCAATGAATTGGAGGGAGATATAGGTCCCACCCATCTCATAATGATACCATTCTTATTTGTGCCACAAAATCATAAATCATACATCATTTCATAACCCATGTAACAAAAATGGGAATCTTAAACAACATGACATCATAAAACAATTCATATACGATAAATGAATTCATAAAAATAATTCCGTCACAACATAATCAAATCAATGTAATAATAGGGATAAAAACAGAACCCTTTATTATCTTAGATGGAAAATAATTTTGATAAAACACTTGAACTCCATTCTTGAGTAAAATATCCTTTTTTCTTCAAAAACATTTTTTCCTTTCTTAACATGTCATACAACTTTAAAATAAAAGAAGTTGATTAAAAATAAACATGAAAACTTGTAAAGGAGCCTTCTTTAAAATAATTTTTTAAAAATACATTCATGCCGTATAAGTAAAAAAACATTCTTCCCGTACTTTTGTCGGAAAAGTCAAAAAGTACCTCGTACGAAAAACAACATAAGATTCCATTCATATCTTTTACTAAAAAATCACCGAAGGGTAAAATTGGATATAAACTATTTTAGAAGGATATAAATATTACATATTGAGGAATCATGGACGTGGATGATAAAATACACCCCAGTACATGCCAGAGTATAAACAATCTCGAATAAAAATGAGATTGTGATATTTCCCTTACCTTAGGTCCGACTTGCTTTGTAAGTGTCCGAACCTCCTGTATAATGATTTAAATCATGTTATTGACTTATTCCAGAATCATATTAATTGTTATTATATCATATATGGTCCACTTATGACTTTATATTACCCGTTCTTTTGTAAATTCATGTTAAAGTAGCGTTTTGGGTAAAATCGTCTCATTTGTCGTTCGTGTTTTTGAATTGTAATTATTCATATGATTAATTAGATCATGATTACTTAATTCCAGAATATAAAACATGATTTATATATATATATATTCAGAATATACATATATAATAAATCAGTAAATGGAAATAAATACACCATTCATGGAGACGGTAGTCCGTACATACGCATGAACGCTGTTTTCGTTTCCTTATTGAATTGAATGGAATTAAGTAGATGACATACATATAAATATAAATAATTATAGTATCATTATTAGGTCATATATTTCATTATTACTTATTATATATACTTTATAATCATTAATGAATGGTTAATCATTGAAAATGAATCTCATCACGTCGTGGAGACGGTAGTCCGTACGTACGCACGAGCGATGATATCGTTCCCATGGTCGTGGAATTGTGTTTAAGTGTATGTATACTATTTCAGTATCAATATCACTTTATAATAATCATATATAGTCACTCATTACACCATTATACCCATCCAATTAAGGTGGTGACAGAAAATAGAGTACACCACGGCGTGGAGACGGTATTCCGTACGTACGCACGCGCGTTGATTTCCTTTTTCCGTAGGATGGATAGAAGGTTAATTAGAGTTGTTTAATATTTATAATAACATATAAGTATATAAGAAATACTGATGTTATTAATTTATCATGAAAAAACTAAATAATAAGAAGTTGAAGAAGAAAGAAATTGAAAAAGATCGGTAATGGATATTACCTCTTTTTGACGCGCCTTCACTTATCCTCCACTTAAAGAACTAAGGATGGTCTTTGAAGAAGACCAGGACCTCTAGGATGATACTAGGAAAGTGTAGAAGATATTTTTTCAGGGGTTGGACGAGCTTGAATGCTCAAATTGGTGTGAGGAGGAGAGGGAGGAGGTGCCCTTTTATAAGGGAGGAGAGAGGCATCTTAGGAAAATCTCAAAATATTATTTTATATTAAGGTCAAATTGGGTTTATAATGGTTCCAAATGGTCTTATTTCGAAGATAAAGTGGGGATGGGTCGAAATACTCTTATCCAATAGGATTTATACAAGTTTAGGTTATTATTTTAACCTTATCAATTAGATTTAACTCTAAGTTAAATAATTTAACTTTTACCGTGTCTTTTTGTTTTCTTACACTATATGGTTAATAAACGTACAATATCAAGACAAACGAATCCCAAGTTGTTTATTATTAATATATCTATCCTTATCTAAGTCATTTGGCCGAACCATAGATTTTTAGGAATTAAATAACAATTAATAATATAATATTTGTTTTAAAAACTAATTTATGTCAATTTTGACACTATTTGGTACATGATTTTTATGAAATTTCTAAAAGAATGATAACTTCGAACCAAGTTACTTAAATCACCAATAACATGTCATATTAACCTATAAAATTAGTGTAAGTCATAAAAAGTCTCAAATTACATTTATTTGGGTATTTATAACATCGATTATGTTAATATTTTCTTAAAAAGTTAATTACTGCATCATCGTTGTGTCATAAATAAATTAAATTATTTAAAGTATAAAAATTACAAATAAAATACCATTATGTAGGAAACCGTTTTAGTTTTCTAATGAATATTTATAGTCTAAATTATATTATGTATAACCCTATATTAAAAACGTTTTAGTAAATAAACTTTGATTTTAACTCTTTTAACTCTTCTTTGAATTAAATAATAATAAATGTCCTAATCTAATCCAAGTGGGCGTAAATGATAATATTTTAAACTTAAGGTTGTTTTTGGTCGAGATAAATTTGTCCAATAGGATTAGGACATGTGTTAGGGTAATATTAATATCATTTTTACCCTTAATTACCCTATTTACCTTTAACCGTGGTAAATAAAAGTAAAAAGTTACAATTCACCAAAAATTATTTTCATCTCATTGAACCACATTTTACTTACTGACATCAACCGTGTCCGTCGGATTTTTGAAATTTCATTTACAGCAGCGGTAAAATTAAGATTTATGAAAAAATTAATTTTTTTAACTACCACTTAGTAGTTTCACTATTCATCCAAAATTGATGTTTTTCAGAAAAATGCCAAAATTTCACCCTAAGATATAATTGATATTACAAGTTCAAAAATGATTTCTATTTTACAAAATTCCCAACATATAAGTTTCATTAATTAATTTTATAATTAATTTCCGCTGTTACAACAAATATCGTGTTTTTAAGAGATAATAACTATCAAAAGATTAACATTTGTTTATGTCTGGTGTAAATGTGAAATTACATCCAATGACCTACATTGTATTGAATTGTAAAACTATATTCTAGATATACTTTAAAACCACTAAAATTAATAATTTATCACTATTAATTATTTCGATTAAAAAATTTGTTTTTAATTAAAATTTAGTAATTTTCACTATTCATCAGAAAATGAAAGTTATCCGAAAAGTACCAAAATTTCACCCTAAGCTAATTTCGATATTACAAATACAAAAATGAAATCCATTTTGAAAAATAAAATATAAAAAATTTCAAAAATTGGTTATTACTATTCATAACAGCTAGTTTTAATAATATTTTAATAGCATATTGTTGTTTAGTGAAACTCGTTATTGCGTACTACACACGCTATCGAGGAATGTCGCGATTGCGTATAATTGAAGGAAAGTCAAGGATTCATGTTTTGAAAGCTTATTTTGGTGTAGCGTACAACACAAGACATTAATGAAATTAAAAATAATATTTTTCATAAAATTTCGGGGTGTTACAAACCAGATCCAGATGACCCCCGAGGATGAGGAGTCAATTGCCTTTAGGGCTCCCCAAGGTACCTTTTGTTACCAGGTTATGCCCTTCGGCCTGAAAAATGCAGGTGCCACTTATCAGAGGGCCATGCATCGCATATTCAGGCCGATTCTCAGGATGCTGGTGGAATACTACGTGGATGACCTAATGGTCAAATCGCGCCAGTGCAAGGACCATCTCAAAGACCTTGAGTAAGTGTTCGGTATCCTCTGTTCCTGCCACCTGAAGATGAACCCGTTAAAGTGTACCTTCGGGGTCACCTATGGAAAGTTTCTTGGCTTTGTTTTTAGATACCGGGGCATTGAGATCAACCCATAGAAGATCAAGGCCATCATCCAAATGCCTCCCCTGAGCAATATTCGGGAACTTCGAGGTCTCCAAGGCCACTTAGCCTATATATGCCGATTCATCTTGAATCTATCCGGCAAGTGTAAGCCCTTTTACTAGCTCATGAAGAAGGGCGCCACCTATGAATGGGATGAAGAGTGTCAGACCACCTTTGAGGAAATCAAGAAGTACCTACTCCAACCTCTAGTTTTGATGCCACCCATATCTGGGAAGCCGCTGGTCCTTTACGTGACTGCCCTAGAATGATCCCTTGGTACACTGCTCACCCAGAAGAATAAAGAGGGTAGGGAGAACAGTCTCTACTATTTCATCCGCATGCTTCTCGATACGGAGATCAGATACTCCCCTATCAAAAAGGGCTACCTTGCACTCATTTTTGCCATATAGAAGTTGCGGCATTACCTGCAGCACCATGAGGTGCAATTGGTCTCTCGGGTAGACCCTCTGAAGTACATCCTAAACTGCCCCATGTTGACTGGCCGACTAGCACGGTGGGTGGTGATTCTCCAGCAGTTTGATATCAGGTTCGTACCTCAGAAGGCCATTAAGGGACAGGCGTTGGCAGACTTTTTAGCTGCCCATCCAACCTCCGTGGATCAATCCCTGGACCTGGATTTTCTTGATGAGATAATCCTCTAAGTCGATCGTACTATCTCATGTTGGAAAATGCACTTCGACGGTGCCTCCTGGAGCCCCACTGGTATGAGGATCGACGATCCTAAGCTCAACAGAGTAGTCCTACGTATCATCTTCATCACCCCGGTACAAGCCGTCTTACCATACTCGTTCCTATTGTCAGAAGGCTGCACCAACAACGAGGCAGAGTACCAGGTCTCATCACCGGCCCCGAGTTGTCCCTTGAGATCGACATGCCCCATCTACATGTGAAAGGAGATTCTGAGCTGGTAATCAATAAGGTCAATGGAGATTATGTCATTAGGAATCCGGAGCTTGTGCCATTGCTAGAGTGCACCCTCCGCCTAATGGCCCAGTTCTCCTCTCGGCCAGAGGTCACACATGTCCCTCGGTCACAGAACGGTCGAGCTGACGCTTTGGCTGGCTTAGCTGCATCACTCGCGGAACCCAAGCAAGATGATTTGATCATACATGTGGAACACCGTAGAGTCATTTCCCCAATCACCCAAGAGTACATTGACGGCCTGCGGGTAAGTCATCTCACTGTCGGTCCCTCTACGTCAGGTGTCCCAGGTTCGTCGGACACAGTGGTTGAAGCCAATCCTAACTGGAGGGCACCTTTTGTCGAGTATCTCCAAAATGGTTGCCTCCTAGACGACCAGGCCGAGCGCGAGCGAATCCGACTCCATGTGATGCAATTTACCCTCCAGAGTGTCCCCAGTCTTGAGCAGACCCTCTCTAAGCGGAGCTTTGATGGAGTTCTCCTCCGTTACATTCAAGGAGTCGAGATTTCTCAGGTTATGCAAGATGTCCACGCCGGTTCCTATAGTGCCCATCATACTGGGCCAAAGGTGTCCCATCAAATCCGGAGGTTGGGGTACTTCTGGCCCTCTATGATCCATTATTTTATTGAGTTTTCCAAGAGATGCCATGCATGCCAAGTTCATGCCAACATCCTATATCGGCCACCGGAACCCCTCCACTCCACCAGGTACTCTTGTCCATTTGCGGTGTGGGGACTTGATGTAGTGGGACCATATCCACCAGCGACAGCTCGCCAGTGTAGGTTCATCATAACTGCTACATATTTCTTCTCCAAGTGGGTAGAGGTAGTTCAACTTAAAGAGGTCAAGGCCCATTCCATCATCGACTTTTTGAGCTCTAATATCATTCACCGGTTTGGGGTCCCTCACGCTATCCTCACTGATAATGGCACCAACTTCCGAGCTGCTGAGATGAAAAAATTGTATGTTAAGTACAATATCTGTTCGAACCATACCTCCCGCTATCATGCACAGGCAAGCGAGCAGATCGAAGCGTTCAACAAAACCCTCTCTAACATTCTGCAGAAAATGGTTGGTCAGAACAAGAAAAATTGGCCGGGCAAGATCCCCAATGCCCTCTATGCTTATCGGACGATGACTCGCAATTCCACCCAGGTGACCCCATATTCCCTGGTGTATGGGGCTGAGGCTGTCCTACCCATTGAGATCCAGATACCATCGTTACGCACTGCAGTCTATAACCATAAATCGCCAGATGAGGTGGCCTAAATCCGTCTAGCTGAATTGGAAGCACTGGACGAGAACAGGCTTTGTGCCCTGCACAATCAAGAAAGACATCAGAATAAGACAGCAAGGGCCTTCAACAAGAAGGTTCTCCTTCACTCTTTTCTGTAGGGAGATCTGGTTTTGGACCTTTGAGCACCAATGATACCTGGTAGGATACCACCCAAGCTAGAGCCCAAATGGGAAGGACCCTACGTCATCCACAAGGTTTACCCCAATGGATCATAATCCTTGGCAACCACGAATGGTGAGCGCATAACCCCTCCCACCAACGCCATGTTCCTCAAGCGATACTTTGCCTAGGGAAAAAGGGTCCTACACAACCTTAAACTGCATCTTCATCCTTCAAGATGATAAACTGCAAAATGGTCTGAGCTCTATGATCTTAAACTAAGATCTCCCCCCGTCCTCACTGCAAGACGTTAAACAGCAAGCCAGTCAGGCCTTCCTGACCGAGGCTCAGCCTCAGGCCCCTTGGCCTATTGGGGCCAACGACCCCCGTCCTTACTGCAAGACGTTAAACTGCAAGCCATTCAAGCCTTCCTAACCACGGCTCAACCTCAGGCCCTATGGCCTTTGTCGACTCAGGTTCTCCTTTGGGATTGTACGGTGTGGTGTGGGACTACGTCCTTATTCACGTCGGATTACTTTCTGTACCATACATATCCCCAGATGAGATGCATCCTTTGTCCAACATGACGTTAAACTGCATGGCCGTCAAGAACTATGTATGGCTTGATTCCCATCCTAATGGGATATATAGGAATGCCCGAACATTTCAGGCCTTCTTAACCAATGCCCAACCTCAGGCCCCTTGGCCTCCTCAGGTCCCAGGCCCTCGTCCTTACCGCAAGATGTTAAACTGGAAGTAGGTCATGACTTCCTGACTAATGCCTAACAATCAGTACCCTTGGCCTTTTCAAGCCCCCGGCCTAGGTCCTCTCTTATGAGAGTGTATGGTGTGGTGTGGGATTACGTCCTCATTCACGTCGATTTATTCGTTGTACCATACACCTCCCCTGTTTGGGGATATATTACTCCCCTCCTCGTCCAGCATGACATTAAACTGCATCTAGAGAACTACGTGTGGCTTGATTCCCATCCTCATGGGATACGTAGGATCACCTGACTTTCTAGGCTTCGGGTCCAGCCCCATCTCTCGGGAATCTTCATCCCACTTTGGCCCCTTGGTTTACACTTCCTCCATGAGGGGATTATATGGCATGGTACGAGATTATAGCCTCATTCACATCGGTCTTGTAATAACCACGCCATTAGCCTCTCATTCTCGATCTCTTTCGTCGACCCTTTCCAACGATTCACCAAAGTGCCGAAGGGTGCTCTAGTTTATTACCTAGAAGGCCAGACTTTACTCGGACACATCAGCACCCATCTTCAAGGCTTTGCGTAACCCTTCATCAGGGCTTCTTTCATCGTCCACGCCCGGAGGGACCCCCAAGAACGGCCTGGATACTACACCCAAGGGATCTCCTACTGTTACGGGCCAACTCCCCTGAGGGTTTTGGGAAACAAATCGATAAAATACCACGTTGCAAATATGGTCAGCGGTCGATGATCATTTGTTGTTCCCACTTCATGCTAACGTGATATGGATACCGTTTTCTTCCACGGTTAACAGTTATCCTCCATTGCCACGCCAAATCCCCATTAAGCCCAAAGTGTTGGGTACATGATTCACATCCTTCTTCACTTCATCTTGTCCAAGTAGAGTTTGAAGCTCTTGGTACTACTCCTTAGTGCGAATCTGCACGTTACAGGGACAAACCCGCATTAAAGGTGTCCTTCGGGGCTCTCTGCCGACTCCCCTTTGATGGACACCCTAAGTATTGCGATAGGGATTCCCCCCCTTGTTTCCCACATCGAGTTTAACTCACATGAGCTTGGGGACCGGGTTGACGTCTGCTCTTACTCGGGAAGTTGTCACCATCCATGGTCCGAGATCTTTGAACATAAACTAAGATCCTCTCAGCTCTATTCCCATCCTAATGGGATACGTAGGAACTCCCAGACCTCCTGTCTTTGGGTCCATCTTGAGTTCAGTGTCCTACCTCCGGGACCCTGACTACGGGACTGCGTGGCGTGGTGTGGGATACGTCCTCATTCACGTCGGTTGTGTCACATGACACCATAAACATTCCCCGCCTAGAATCGTTTCTGCTATTTCTGCTCTTCATGAAGTTAAAATGCATGCTTGGTCCTATCACACTACCCTAAACTGTGACATTATCGTCCGGGCCGCATGACGAGAAATGGCACTGCATTGTGACGACCTCATTGTAGAGGACACCACGTTGGGTATTGGTCACGTGCCATGTCATTTGTCAATGCCTATCACAGCTTGATTCTTGTGGCAACACCAGGGCCTGCTACCCTAGGCCCATCGCTTCAAAAAACCACTCACCTTAAAGGACAAACGAGATTTATCAAATTCCGCTCCTTTTGGTGCAAGGGCCACACCCGCACATCCCCTTTTACCTTGGCACCGATACCTTACTGTGCCACCTTTGAGAACTACATATGGCTTGATTCTCATCCTCATGAGATACGTAGGAGCACCCGAGCGCTTCCCCATAGGCCCAATCTAACTTTCATGTTCGGTCCCTCGACTTGATCATTTCCCTAGAGAACACATGGTAAGTAGGGCTTCGGTCCTCATTCACGTCGGGTTTTGTAACCGCCTTTCCATGTGTCCCCTGCCCCCTTACCCATTCACGGTCCAAATTCTATGACCCTAAACTGAGATCTCCCTGTTGTAAATGACTCTTCCCCCTATATCTAATACGTATCATTGTCATATTCAGATGTGTTTTGACAAAGAGCCCAAAGTGTGGGATTTTCATGGGGACATTACCCTCGTCCCATGACCAAGCTTCGTGAGATTTCTATTTGGATCCTAATCCTATTCCACATCTAAAAGGAACCTTTGAAGACATGGATACTAGGCTTAAGGGCTCTCTATAGAAGCTAGACCTAAGGGCCCTCCAATCGTTTCGGGCCAATGTCCCTAAGGTTCTATGAAAACATTTACGACATGGTCCCGTGTTTCAAACATGGTCACCGATCAACCCTCATTTTTCTGTCCCCATTCTAGGATAACGTGATATGGAAGCTGCATTTCCGCCATGGTTAACAATTATCCCCTATCGTCACGCCGCCGTCATTGTGATCCAAATCTCGAGCGTCACGATTCACACATTTCCACTTCCTAATGTTCAAGTAGAATTCCAACATATTCGACTCTATCTCTTCACGCATCTAAGTGCGCCCCATGGGCGTGTTAGTGTCATGGGTCCGGTATTCACTGAGCGTCCCCTCACCCTAACCTACCCTCTTTTTTCTGTGTCAGTAAAGTCCCACCACTACTTCTTGTTTCCCACACCGAGCATGACTCACGTGGGCTTAGTAGTTTTGGCAGTATGTGTACCAACATGGACAAGCTTCTCATCATCCTGCATGACATTAAACTACGCTTCCATAACTACGTATGTCTTGATTCCCATCCTCATGGGATACGTAGAGACACCCTGGTATACTTCCTAGGGTCCAACCCATAGGAATTTTCCTATCTGTTCTCCTCTAGAACTACGTATGGCTTGATTCCCATCCTCATGGGGTACATAGGAATGCCCGACCACTCTGCTTCGGGCCCAGCCTAATCCTCACTCTCGGTCCCTCGACCTAAAGAGTTCCTTCCAGGGGTACATGGTGTGATTTGGACTCCAAGTCCTCATTCACGTCGGTTTCATATCTACCACACCACACACTCCCTGGGATCTTCCCTTTCATTCCACGTCCTATCGTATGACGTTAAACTACAGGAGTCCATATGTCCTCAACGCATGACACTAAACTGTGGTTCTACCCTCAACAAGTTCAGGATGCCCCGTGTTAATCATGGGATGCACCAGAGCCTCTGCTCCAGAACTACATATGGCATGATTTCCATCCTCATGGGATACGTAGAGACACCCTGGTATTTTTCCTAGGGTCCATCCCATAGTTTTTTCTCATCGTCCCGCATAACCTTAAACTAAATATAGAGAACTACGTGTGGCTTGATTCCCATCCTCATGGGATATGTAGAGACACCCTGGTATTTTACCTAGGGTCCAGCCCATAGAAATCATTAGTCTCATCCTTCCCCTTTCCAGCCCCCGGGCCATACCCCTCGTTAGAGAGGCCCTGTCCCAAAGAAGGAATTATCCATGATCAAACCAATGCGCCCATCTGGCGTACTTCCACCATGGTGGTGTAATTACATGAGTGTTGGATTCTGTTCGGACAAACCATCACTCCATATTCCAAGATTTGTGTGCCCCTTATTCGGACCCTTGTCTCCTTTCATGTCTGAAGAGACCCCCTAATGGCTTGGTCTCATACCGCATTGGCTCACCTACCATCCTGGGCCAACGTCCTAGAAGACTCGTCATGTTTGGAAGGACCCCTTAACAGTATGGATGCTCGACCTAGGGTTCGCCTACTGTCCTCAGACAACTTCCCGAAGGATTGACTGATGACATTTGTGACCTAGTCCCATGTTTCGAACATGGTCAACAGTCAACCCTCATTTGTTGTCCCTATTGCAGGCTAACACAGTAAGGATATCGTTTCTCCACCACGGTTAACGATTGTCCTTTATTGTCACGCCATCCCTGCAGTGTTCTGAATCTTGGGTATCGTGATCCACACTTCCTATTTCCATCTATTAGGACCGATTTCAGTACCCCTGACATTGCATCGTTCGTGCATAAGAGCACGCTAAAGAAATGGTAATTCGGTTGTTCTAAGGGCCTCCTTCTCCGTCCAGGCCTCTCCCACCTTCCGGAAATCCGGACTGGTTATCCAAACCCCGGATGCCCGAAACTTTTTATCCACTCCCATGTTGGGAGGGATGATGGGGAAACTATCTACTATTTCTCTCATCGTGCATGACCCATGTGAGATTGGGGAATTGTCTTTGGACATCCTTCCAGTATTATAGGGATGTAATGAACCGATGAAAATAGTGGAAATCGTGCATGCTATGGTATTCAAGAAAAAATTTGAAGCGTGAAAGTACCATTAAATGGTTTGTAATTTGTTACAATACCCGGGGGTTGACTCCCCCCATGGACGGGTTGACCCCGTCAAAAGAACGTTGCAGCTCCGCCACCCTTCGACTTGTGGCATCCAAGACTTGCTGTCGCCGACTCAACTCCCGCTCCTCCTCAGTAGCGGCGAGGCATAGTTCGTCATCCTTGGCTCTGGCCCTTTCTATGCCAGCCTAAATGGCAGCCATCTTTATAGAAGCCTGCCTTATATTCTCTTCTGCCTCTGCCAGCTGGGCCTTCAAATGTGAGATCAGCTCATATTGTGCATTAAGAGAGGCTGAGTGCTCATCTGCCCGGGTCTGCATCTATTGGACCTCGCTTTCAGCCTCCTGGAGCTTCTTGATGTTGGTCGCCTTCCTCCACTACCAGCCCACACTGAGCCCAGGATCATACTCCCAGATCTGCTCGGTCATGAGATATCAGATGAGTGTAGAGGACGTTGGGAATCCAATCCACCAGCACATATTTCGCACAGCCGCGAGCGAAGTCTGTCCATTTAATTCAGACATAGAATTTGGGGGGGTATCCTTGATGAAGCTTGTGATCAGCTTCCACGATCGGCAGCAAACTATGATGTTGTCCTCCTCGTCGGAGGCTGTTTCGTCCCAGTCAGCACGATTGGTAGGCTCGTACGTGGGATATGCCCGCATGAAGTCCTTGGCTGGATCTGCATCTAGTGTTAAATCTGGCACGACATCTGGCGTCGGATGAGGTGTGACGAGACTTGGGTCAGCCGATTTATCCTCGTCATCAGACTCCACTTCAATAACCTCAGGCACTAACCTGCTGGAGGCCCCGTCGGTGATAGTGTGTGTAGTAGCTCGAGGATATGGGGGGACTATCTCCACCATCACCGACATACCCCTAGGAGGTATGCCGCAAGACATCCGAACCTGCATTGCCGCATCAGCCCACACCAGTCGAAGAACTGTACGACAGAGAGAGACAAAAACATTTGTTGGCATAATCTACATGTGACAACAATGAATCCAGTATAGGAAACATACGAAGATCGATCTCCTAGTGCTGCTCTTGAGTGGATGTTGACGAGACCCCGAGGCGTGGTTCTCCATATACTGTTTGAAGGTCTAGAGATTCCTGAGGAGCCACCTCGGGTGCTACGGCCCCACCGGACGCAGAACTGGGCGCAGCCGTAGGCACGGGTTCTGAAGGTCCTACATCGTCACCCACCAAGGGTTGAGAGCGAGACCTGCGTACAAGTTCCTATTGCATGGTTCAAACATCGGTGAGAAATCTTTGATGGCCCAGGAACGGACTGTAAGGAAAGAAGTTCGGATGCTACCTCGTGAGCCTCTACGGAATCATCAGAATCTGAGTCTTGGTCTCCGACTTTGCCCTCCTCTAACGGGGTACCACCACCAGCCTCATCCTCTCAAGAGGAGTCCTCTGATTCTTCCGGCAGGGGGAAGCGCTCCCTCGGATCGGCGGCTGACATCTGTGGGGGGACAGTCCGATCCAGCAGTACCCTCACCCGGTCTGTCATTGGGCGTGGGACACCACTGGAGTGGACGTAGTCCTCCATCTCGTTCAAGTATTGATCCACCTCCACCAGAGACATCGTGAAACTAGTCTGGACTGGTCCTATGCCCGATAACTCCATCCCAGGGCAATTCAAGTGCGCCCATATCTCGGGTGGGCTGATTAATTTCCCGTTGACATCCCAAATGTCCCAGGCCTCCGCGAAGACCGCATCCTCTGCCATGTCGATATGACGCAGATGCTTCCCCGGAGCCTGAGTGGATATCCTACAAAATCCCCTCGGTGGCCGCCCCTCCGGATGACCCTGCTCTTCCAGAATCACCGGATCCGCCGATGTTGCCACACCCTCAGCTGGTGCGGGTCTCGCTGCCACGGCAGTCCCGCCACCGCGAGAGGCCCTTGCTTCCCTTCGACCCTAACCTCGGGATAGAGGCGGCCCGCCGTCACCGACCCGAATAGTTGGCTGCCTCAGCACCTCCCCCAGATAAGCAGCCTCCCAGCTAATGGCATACACCCTCACCAATCTGAAAGCGGCGGTGGATGGAGGTAATGAAATTCGCATCTTCCCATCTTCTCGTGTGAACATGAGCCACAGATGCCTCATCACACACGGGTGCTTCTCGTGACGCACCTCCTAGTAGACTTGCGGGGTCAGCTGCTGGAGGCACCAGAACTGCCTCGCAAAGCGATGCGGGGTGAACGGTTCACTGAGAAGCTCACGATCCACTCGTGCCACCAAAACTCTGCCTCAAAAGTCCATGAGATAAGCTCAGTGCTCTTCCGTCCCCCCGACCGTCATCAGTGAGTAACCCCGTCGGCAAAGGAAATGGGTGGAAGTTAAAATCATTTGTCCTCCACAACCGGTTCAGCACCATCAGCATGGTTAGTTTGAATGGGAAGCTCCCGGCCGCATTCAGAATGGAGGGGCGGAAGCTCGATCCCAATGGTGAGATAGGGTTTGGATACTCATAAATCCCCCGGATGTGCACCGCAATCCACCCATACAAAAGGTGGAAGGACCCGCATATCCTTGGTGGCTTCTTGCCCTTGCTAACGTGCCACAACATCCTGTACAAATTGGCGAGCATTGATATCCCCAGATTTACCCGTTTCCCCATGTCCAACATCGAATCCATGAAAAACAAGCTGGGCCGCACCCCCATGCTGGTATCCCTCACCGGTAAAATCCAATCGTAGATAATGGTCGCGATGAACGCCGCCAGCCTGACAATCGGATGCTATTCAGTGCTAACACTAAAACCCCAAATCTTCCATTGGTTTTCCTCCAAGACTCACTAGTACGAGTGCTCCTTGCCCCGTTGAGCTGCCTTCAGACAAGTCCGAGGCCTTGGAGGAAACTCTTGATTCTCCGGGAAGTTCAAGAATCACTCGAACCACTTCATAAAGTGGACATCCCTCACTGCTTCCTTGTCCTCTCCAGGGACCAGTGCCATAAGCATCAATGCCAGTCGTGGAATTTTCTCCATGTCCTCCCACACACTCATGATGGGGAGGAACTCATCATACATGGACCCCAAGATCGTAACCCCCGAAATCTAGTGGACATCCCACAAGCTGATTCCCACCTCTCCACGGTGTAGGTGAAAAGTATTGGTTCTAGACGACCATCTACTCAGCAACTCCGGCATCAGCTGTTTGGGTTGGTAAATGTGGAATTGGGAGGCCCATGCCACCTCTTACAAACCTACTCTCCTCAGCTCATCCCCAAACTCCCCACATGAGGCTCCTACCCAGTAGGCCCATGCCTAGTCATTGCTGATGTTTTCGTCTTGGCGCAGGTCCCACTCATCGGACCACCCCTTCTTCGGATCCTCCAATGCTGCCTTCAACATGGTACGGTACAGAGGATGGGATGTCTCTAGCTGCAATGGCTTCCCGTCAATATTGTTCACATGGTTGTAAAGACAGTCGGCGGTGACTGGTGTAAAATCCTCTCGCGCATGGAAATCAGACTCCCGGAACCACTGGTGCTGACATGGAATGCTTTTGAACCAGTAAGATGGTTCGTCCCTACTCGCCTCAGGGATGAAGACGTCATCCCTCAGTCTGAAGCCATACAAGTGCAGTTTCTTACACTGTGGATACTTCTTCTGACCCTCTGATAGAAGTTCTGTCAATGAAGTATAGTCCGAGTGGCTTGAGACCATCTCTCCTAGAACAGGACAGTTAACCATCTCGTCCCTTCGGGCGGCATCTGCAAGGACCCCCAATACAACCTCTTGATGGGCCATTTCGATTTCGGAACTCGGAAAAAATTTCCGACTGGATCGCGAAGCTTTATCGCGAATATACCTCGTGAAGTTTGGAAGAAAAACCAAGCCGCAGAGTCTGGAATAGGCCGACAAAAAGAAGTTCTCTTGGTGCAGTCGCGGTGTCGGAGACTCACGATTCTCCCCGAAGCTCGATTCATCGAGAGCGAATGCGGAGAACGTGGATCTTCATGAAGTCGAGAGTGGAAGAGGACAAAAGTCACAAGAGGAAAAAAGAGTGGTCAGACCCCCTATTTATAGGCGGCGACCCTGGTGCTTCGCGGTGCGTCCCGCCTGTGCGGAGCATCGTGGCGTGTCCGGACCGCATGGCCGCTGGCAGCTCGGCGGGTCCCTTCGCGAGGCCGCATCGCGAACCGCCATTCATTTTGGCGATTTTCATTCATACATCGACCCTTCGTCCCCCCCACGGCTCCAAGTCTGAGGGGGGGCATTTGTTGGGACCAAAATATTGCACACAAAGAAGGGAAAGAAAACAAGCCCTGTGCGCTGCCTCGCGACGCTATGGAGCGAAGCACCCCCGAGCATCACAGCCACCACGGAGCACAGGAGACGGTAACACCCCACGAACGTCCTGATGTTCGCGAGCCCACCACGGAGCACAGAAGGCGTTAACTCCCCGCGAATGCGCTGACGTTCGCAAGCCCGCCGCGGAGCATAGGAGGCGGTAACACCACGCGAACACCCTGACGTTCACTAGCTCGCCACGGAGCACAGGAGGCGGTAACGCTCCATGAATTCCCTGACGTTCGCGAGCCCAGTGCGAAGCAATCGCTGCCCCTTCGCGCCACGTGATGTCTACTTTGAAGCGCTCCTTGCTTATAAATACTGGGTTCCCCCTGAGCCTAATAGGAGGGACGATCCTACCTTTCGGCTTCTCAGCTCCCAAATCGCGAAGCACCCTTCTCCCCCGGGATTCATGAGCTCTGCAAGGTACCTCTACTTCGCGAGATGCCTTCTCCCTGTCTCTTCTTGAGCCCCTCTTCCAAGAGGGGTGCCCTTCGCGAAGCGTAAGGGAATTCACGGAGGAATGGGATTCCCAAGGGAACCCGGGCAGCCGCAGAGCGTTTATGCTTTGTGAAACACTAATCCGGTTCTAGGGATCCACATGCCAAGGTAGGGTCGTTGTACATCGCGAAGCACACATCTTCTTAGCACCTTGCTTCACGAGGCCCCTCTGCTTCACGAGGCAGTGCTCCGCGAATACTATTCCACTTCGCGAAGCACCTCCCAGTCCCACCCTTTCCCCATGCTAAGGCAGAGGCACTCCACTTCGCGAAGCATACTCCTTTGCTTGGAAATTCCTCTTCCCGTGCGACCCTCCAGGCTTGCACGATGTGATCTCAAAATCCCATGGGAAAAACCACCCATAGAGTTGCTTCGCCTAATGCTTCTTCTCATAGGCACGCTAAAAGATATTGCTTCTTCACATATTCACGCTAACGTGGACCCCTCGATGGTTCGCTCCAAGACCCCTTTTACTATGGCTTTGCCAGTAACTTCCCTCCCCCAAGGAACAGAGGGTACCGGTTTTGTATGTTCTAGGGGTGTGGAGTAAACCCACCTCGTGCAAGCTGCAGGACGTTAAACTTCCAAGCACCTCGTCCTCAACACATGATGTTAAACTGTGATCCGGCCCCGTGCCTCGCATGCAGGCCCCCCCAGCTCCAACAATTTTTTTACACCACTCGTTTCCACAGAGATGAGGTCACCCCCTCCACAAGGGATGATATCCTACTTCTCGGAGTAGCGTATTTCCATGGGAGAAGGTAAACCACCCCAGTATAATCCCCAACACTCTTTTGTGGAAGGTAGCACCCATGAAACTCTGCACTTCTCCACTGCCAAGGCCAGCGGAGTGAGCGATAGGTAACGAGGCGCCTTCCATCGTTGGTCCCAAATCCCTCTCCCGCCGCACATTGTAGCACTTCGGGCCACCATCCTGGAGTAAGTCCCAGCACCATGGGCCGCCTAACGTGTAAGCCCCTCTTTGCTTCTCAGGGACGCACCCTTCATGACGTGATCGTCAGGTCCTTGCTGCCTCTGGTTTCTCACACCGACCATGACTCACGTGGGCTTAGAGTAAGCATCGGCCATGGAAATTCCCTCATCCAGCATGACGTTAAACTGTATGCCCTCATCCATCATGAAGTTAAACTGTATACCCTCATCCAGCATGACGTTAAACTGTATGCCCTCATCCAACAGGACGTTAAACTATATGACCTCATCCCGCATGACGTTAAACTGTATTCCCTGGTCCAACATGACGCTAAACTGTATGCCCTCGTTCAGCATGACGTTAAACTGTATGCCCTCGTCCAGCATGACGTTAAACTGTATGCCCTCTTCTAGCATGACGTTAAACTGTATGCCCTCGACCAGCATGACGTTCAATTGTATGCCCTCATCCAGCATGACGTTAAACTGTATGCCCTCGTCCATCATGATGTTAAACTGTATGACCTCATCCAGCATTACGTTAAACTTTATGCCCTCATCAAGAATGATGTTAAACTCTATGCCCTTGTCCTGCAATGACATTAAACTACACACCACTTTTCTCTCAAACTATGAGGTCTTTGATCCATGTCACGGCATGGTACGTAGGAAGCCTTCATGAGGTTCAAGCCCATCCGTCATTTCTTCACATCAGGTTCTACCTTCGTCCAGCATGATGTTAAATTGCATTCCAGTCTGACGGCAAGCCGTTGTGACCAACCCGAACTACGAGGACATTGATCCATGACATGGCACGGTACATAGGAAGCCTCCTTAAGGTTCAAGCCCATCTCCCATCGGTCCAAGGTCCCTCATTTACGTCGGTTCTCCGACACACACCGCCATTCCCAAACTACGAGGTCTTTGATCCATGTCAAGGCATGGTACGTAGAAAGCCTCATGAGGTCCAAGCCCACCATAAGTGGACCCCCCCGGGTTCTCCTTCACTTCGGTTTTCCGACAAAGCCCATTTGAACTATGGGGTCTTTGATCCATGTCAAGGCATGGTAAGTAGGAATCCTGCATGATGTTCAAGCCCAGCTCTCGTCATTTATTCACGTCAGGGTCCATCTTCGTCCCGCACGACGTTAAACTGCATTCCGGTCCAACGGAAAGTCGTTGTGACCAACCTGAACTACGTGGTATTTGATTTGTGCTAAGGCATGGTACGTAGGAAGTCTCCACGAGGTCCAAGCACACCACCATTGGGACCCCCCTTGTCCTCCTCATTCACGTCGGCCATCCGGCGTCCAACCTGAACTACGAGGTATTTCATCCATGTCATGGCATGGTACGTAGAAAGCCTCCCAGAGGTGAAATCCCACCACCTATTGGTCACTCCGACCTTCTTCACGTCAGGTCACCAGCACCTGAGAAACCTAGTGTGTAAGCCCCGCACCTTTCGGACCATGTTCCTCATTCGCGTCGGTTTGCCGACACACCATCTTGAACTATGAGGTTCAAACCCATCACCCGGTCGTTCTGACTACATTCACGTCGGTTCGCTGACGATACCCAACGGGCCCAGGTCCACCTTCACGTCTGCTCTCCGGCACCATCCTGAACTATGCGGACTTTGATTCCCTACCATGGGGATACTTAGGAGGCCTCTTCGAGGCTCAAGCCCAATCTCACTGTCGCCCTTGCGATAGTGCCATTTCAGTCACCCTTCGCTTCATCCACCCATCCATCATCCACCATGATCCTCACTCGGACCATCATATCCCAGCGAGATCATGCCATTCCTCTCCTCTTCACAACATTCAGGCCGACCCGTCTCCGCTGGACGTTAAACTTGCGACCTACCTCGTGATAAACATGAGATGCCTGAGGAAAACCTCAGATGGAACGCCCTTGGTGTAACCGTCTCCGCTAGACGTTAAACCTGCGGCATACCCTGTGTCAAACATAGGAAGCTGAGGAAAACCATAGATATATGCCTAGGGAATATGATTCCCCGCGCTCGATGTGGGATGCCTCTGGCTTCCACGTCCTCGATAATCCCCATGATAAGGTATAAAAGATAGACACACCAGTTCCCCCCAGCATACAGACACGCTACTGATGCCTCGACGTGACTACTCCCTCGACTGAAGGTTGCTACCCTGACCGGACCCTTTGGAATGTCCTGAAAGAAGCAGTGTAATTAACCAGCATCCATGGAAATATGGCACTCGGAAGAGTTTCATGAACAACGTATTAAATCTATGAGGGAGTCCCGGACTAGGTGATGAGTTCTAAGGATGAATCCACAGAAGGAGGAACCGACATCCCATCATCCCGGTTTCAATCAAGGAGCAGGCATCCATGAATAAGGAGCGGATACCGCCTGCCTTTGGAAAGTGTGGATGCGGGGCAACAGCCGCGTGTCCTCCGCTGATGGATGCGCGCGCCATGGAAAAAGCATAGGAAACAATAGCTAGAAATGTTTATAGAATATTCCAACTTGTATTTTTTTATCAAATAGATTATGATCGATGCTTCCAATAATCATCACCAACCTATATATATGTTAATACCTCCAATTTTTAGCACTATAGGATGATCCATCAACTAAAAATTTGAAAAAAAATGTCATAGTATTTAAACTGACGAAGAATACATAAATCTCATGATAAATAATATGTTGAATTTTTAAATAATCATGAAACTATTATGAAATTACTCTAGAGTAATCCTATATGAGCCAAAGCTCCTTAAGAACATAATATGGATAATTTAATCTGAAAATATTAAATCTTGCTCAATATTTCACTTATAAAAAATTCTGCATGCCAGCATTTTGTATCAATACCATAATTTTAAAATCACACATTCTAAAATATATGTGGAATTTAATAAATCAATATTTCAAAAAAATATAATTATCACCCACATGATAATTTTTTTTGAATAACCACATATTTATTGGAGAAAATAAATCATTATATACAACCTTCTTACAAAAAATCACTATAAAATATTTCCATTCTCAATTGTATTACTTCTTAATCCCCTGTGTTCCACAATGGTACAACACAACCAGATACATTAACATATTAAAACCATTATTAACATGTCATTTAGATTCCATTGTCCTTGTGTATTTAATATCTCAATCAATCCACCATTAAGGTTATTCTAGATGGGGTGAGACATTATTTTAATGTGTTTTATCCCAGTGTGAAACACTATATTATTTTCATGATTTATTATAATGTGACTCTCAAAAAATAAATATTTATTCATTTTTTCTATTCTATTCAACTCAAATAAAACCTTTAGCCATATCATTTTATCCTATAATTTTTTGTTGAAATAGTCCTGATTTGTAGGGATTAAAATTAATCTATTTATTTATGTAATGACATAAAATATATAAAATATCATTCCTATGTAATACCGAATTCCTGGGTTATAATAGCCATAGACCCACACTCCCAGATCTTATGCGGAAATCTTTAAAATTACATTCTTATCATTGAAGTTGATAATTGTGACCAAAATATTTCTTATAAACCATATGAAATAAAAAGGAGAACATGGAACAATTTCAACCTCAAAAACCCTTTTGGATTATGGTTTTAGGTAATTAGGAAAAAGTAATACATAAACATGTCCCATTACATGAAATGATAATTTCTCCCTTTTAACCCACCTCATCATATTTCACAAAAGGTCACTAACATAATCCTTTTAAAAATTATTTATATACATAAAAATTTCAAAATCCTTATTTAAAATCGAGTGAAAATGAAAACTGATATGTGTGTGATCAAATTCTTAGTAAGGGTATGCATAGAAATTAAAAATTTAGTGACTTCAATTTGCATTACTATGTATAAGGTTATGTTTAAATAACCAATGTTTAAGATCAAATCATAAAATAAATGATATCTATTAATACCTAGATATTCAAATATAGAAACATGTAAATGGGAAAATGATGTAGAATCATTAATCATGAGCCATGTGACTTCAATATTTATTATCGTAAACATTATAAACCCATAAAATTATAAAGAAAACATGTACATGACATGGGAAATAATTTTCATTTCAAGAATACATTCACTATTACAAATGGAATAACTATATGACCTACTTTCATACCCACTAAATTATAGGAATGCTAGGGACACACACACCAATGGTTTATCATGTAACCAAACATCATTGGTATATCATTCAACTCGCAGTTATTGTTTTACTTTAGAACCATCTTCCATATTTCTAAGTACAAACACAAAACCATAACACTTAAATGATATATTTTCTTTATAAAATCAATTGAAAAAATAATGTCCATTTCAGAAATTTATTAAATAGTGGAAAATAAATATGTATTATAATAATAACATTGAAACATGATTATCCCATGGAAAATAAATGAGATTCATAATAATGAAAATGAAAAAAATAATAAAACATCTAGAAAAGAATGAGAATGGAATCAATATAAAATATCTATAGAAGTGGAAATTAAATAACAATGTTTGTTCTCATTGATGATTAGAAATAGCAATAAAGGATTATTTAAAACATTCTTTAGTAAAAGAAACATTTCCTTTGGAAAATCAATTTTAAAACAAAAAACATTGTAAAAAATCATTTTTATTTTAAAATAAAATTTAAATATTATAAATTAATACATTGAAAATAATTTAAAACATTAATTTAAGAATTTATTTTTTTAATTTAAAGGATAATATATATATCATTATTTTTATTTTTTTTGTATAAGACATTGATTTGTGATAAAAATATATTTTTATCAAAACAAGTGCTTTTTCTTAAAAAGATGATTCTAAAATATTATGTATATAAAGAGAAGAAAATTAATGTAAAACATGTTTTATCATGAAATATATATTTTATAAGAAAATTTATTAGAATTATTTAATGAGAGTTCATAATATTTTAACAATCACGACTCAATCATAAATAATCCCAATAGTTGATGAGATTATAATATCAACCGCTAACAACATTTTTAACATCGAATCATAAAACACATGAATGGATTTTAAATAAAAATAAAATATACTAAAAATAAAAATATTCATGAAATTTTAAGGTTACATGGTTGAATATATATCTCACAATGTATTATTGGTCTGTAATACAACATAAGTTTCTATGAAAGAAAATTGTGACAAAAATCCATTACTACTTTTGTATTTTGAATCTATAACCCCCCATGATTGATCTTCCAATAGATATGTAAATCCATTATAATTTTTCGATAATAATAATACAATACATTTTCGTGCATTATATACACCATAAAACAATATTAAGTGGTGACTAAGTGATATATCACACAAAAATAAAACTGAGATGAGAAAAACACATAAAAACAATATATCCTTGCAGTTAATATTAATTAAATGAGAAGAATATGTGTTTTTTATTTAAATAAACATAATAATTTTTTAATAAAACATAATATAATCAAATGTCATTTTACACAGAATCTTGTCTTGGCATAAACAAATAAGTGTAACTTTAACTTATTGAATGAAAATTGAGTTATAGATTCCTTTAACATGAGTATCATTTTTTACAATTTTAATTTATCCTCATAAATAATAAAAGTATGTTAATTATTTAATTTATTTAAAATATTGTTTACTTTTATTGTTCCATTTACATCACTTATTATCATTTTATAACAAATAATTAATTATTTAAGTTCATTTAAGATGTTTTGTTGATATTTTGTACTTGAGTCCAAAATGATTGTTTTAAAGATATATATAGTCAATGTCATAATTATTACCTCATATATAGAATAATAATCATTAATTAATAATCACATTTATACAATAATTATACATTTAAATCAACTAATTTAATATGGTTATGAAAAATGAACTATTATACAACCATGTAGATGGTAGATCATACGTAAACATGAGTAAAGTTTCCATTTTTCACTGATATTTATACAGAAAAGTTACGTATAATATTACTTTTCATGCACTATAATAATATCACAGAAATCATATTAATCCCATAAATATACTTATATATATGTTATTTTTTGATGAAAAACGAATCACATCGCTTCACAGATGTGATAATTTACACATACACACGAACAACATTTCCATTTTTCAAATGCATAGAAAATAAGAAATTAAATGACATATTTTATTTAAATAATTATAAATATGTCATTAATATCATATTTAAGATTTAATCCCAACATTATATCCAATATTTTTAAATGGCGATGAAAAAAATATTTTCATCGATTCGTGAGGCTATTGTCCGCCATACATTCGAATGAAAACTTCTTCTCATAATTGATGGAAGTGGTGATTGAATTATGTAGTGATATTAAAAAATTTACCTACAATTTTATTTATAATATATGATTTATTATTTCTTCTTTTTTTAATGATGTTTTCAATTATTTTTAAAAAGAAACAAAACCAAACCACATAATTAAAAATGATACATCTTCTTTTAAAATCATTCATTTCTTAACACAATAAGACCACTATGGATGGTGTTACAACTTAACTATGAACACCATACTATTGGGAGGTACTATAGTAAGGTATTTTTGCATATATTTTATTAACAAAATAGGGTTTTATATGTGGAGAAAAGAGAAGAAGTGGTTCCCTTTTATATGATCGGACATGGGCTCTCTTGGAATCTCTCAAAATAGTATCTTAATATAATTTATTTTTATCTTCCAAATGATCCCATACTGATTTATTTAAAACATATTAAGATTATGGGTTGAAATTAATTCATATAAGTAAAAATAGACCTGTTTTTACTATTTTTTTTCTTCATCATTTTGTTCGAAGCCTTATTTAACCTTTTTAATTCATATTATGAGGAAATTGTTTTTATTATTTGATGGTTAATATAGTTATAATAAAATACAAACAAAACCATTAATTAATCATTTATTATAATATAACTATTATACCAATAATGTGGAATATGTTATTTTTTATGAATTTTATATAATTTAATAAAATATTTTATATTTCAAAATATCTTTAATGTCAATTTTGAAACTATTAATTACATAAAATTTTAGATATTTAATGAAAATAATTTATATTTAGAAAAAAACTTTTAAAAAATATCAAACATGTCCAGGTAATCTAAAAATTTATGGATGATGCTAATTATCTTGTATCATATTTATGTTTATATTTTTTATATAATTTATTTTAGTTTTTCATTAATTAAACATTTATTACATCATTTTTGTAAAACTATTTAAGGTAATTATTTGTTCACAAAAAATAAAAAATAAATTCATATGATTAATATAACAAATTTAAATTTTAATATGCATCTTATAGTTTATCATATCCACTATATATCCAAATATTTAAAAAAATATCTTTATAAAAATAAGAGTATAAAAAGTTTGAATAATATTTGAATAAAATATTATAAATGTTATAATATCATAAAAAGGAAATAAATTGTGAAATAAACTATCCCCCACGGGGTGGCCCAGTTGGTTGGGTCATTGGTTCGGCTCTTCGGGGTGGGGAGTTTGATTTCCGATGGTTACAAGATTAATTCCACGCCATGAGATTTACTACTTGTAATGTTAGGTTAGGGGAGAAGACACATTTTTACTTACTCGTGCTGCAATTTTCATTTGAGACCCAGGGCTTGGTACACCTCCAATGGGAATGGGCTATGCTGGGAAGAGTATGAAATGTTATATTGTTGGTGGGGTTTCTGTACAAAACTTTATTGTGAAATAAACTATCCATTAATTATTATTGAATAAAATAATTAGCATATAATATCTTTTTTAATTTCAAGTATCAATTTATAATATTTAAAATATAATTATTACCCTTAATAACTCGATTTAACCATAACTATGGTAATAAAATTTAATAATTTAATAATAATGATTTAAAAATAGAATTGAAAAATTTAAGAAATTAATTCATTTTTACGCCCAATATAGATTCCATTGTTCATAACTCAAAACTATTAAGTGTATTAAATTAAATTAAAATTAATCTCATAGACGGGGTGAAACAAAAAAGTTTTAATGTGAAAAAGGATAAATGTTCTCAAAGTTTGTATATATAATTTAAATAAAAAAATTTATTAATATAATCCAAATTGAACTAATATATGTATTATATAAATATTAATACATAAAAAAATCAAAATATTATTTAACATGAATAATTATTTTCTTAAAATAACTATTTTGAATTATAATGTTGTATTTTTTAATATTGATCAAAAAATTAATCTTCTAATAAAATACAAAAAATTAATTTTGGATATTATTATTTCAATGAAGAAGTATATTTTCTTACGTAATTAATAAATGAGGAATAATTTTGTTTTAATGATTTTTTTTCTATTAAAAGGGAGAATAACTACATTTATAAAAATAAATTTTTTATTGATAAACATTTATTTGTTCTTATCTTGTTCTATCAAAATTATTAGATGAATATAAAAAAATTTTATTGAATATGTAATATATGTATTTTATTATCATATCTCACTAATTGTCATTAATGTAATTTATAAAATGGATTTTCAGGTATAAATGTAGTTTTATATAAAAACACGTCCTTTATATTCAATTGGTTCTTATTTCCACTTCTTATTAGTTGGTTGCAAATTTTTTTATATACATGTGTATAAATTATTTTCATAATTTGGTTAATATGCTTCATGAACTCCATTCCTATGGCTAGGTTATAATTTTAACATTCAAATAATAACATTTAGTTGTTCCTTTATGCTTGAGGTGGCATGTTATGTGTAACGAACCAGGTATTTATTGAATAATACTTTTTCATATATATTAATATTTATGAATACAATATTATTTTTACATTAAATGGGATTCTTTTTTCTGATAGCTAACTCAACACGCAATAACAGTTTTCATTGAAATATTATGTTTCACAAAACATTGAGTTATACTGATAAATAATATAATAACATTATTATTTTAAATAGTAGTTATCTACTAGCCATTATATTGGTTGAAATGAACAGAACTAACTAAAATATTACTATACAAATTTATTAAATATCTTCACATTTATTATGTAAATTTTAGAGACTTAAAATAAGAGTGAATTCAATTTTAAGCATAAAATACTTTAATATTTTAAATGGTTCTTTTACAAGCATTTGATGTAAAAACATTTTAAATATATATTTTGACACCTATATATGTTCTATTTGAATAAATAAACATATTCTTTAGAATAGGGAAATCAAAATTTTCTTTTGATATTTGTTTGTAATTTTATGATAAAGATCATTTTTTAATTAATAGTAAAAAATTCTAAATTTTATATCAAAAATGACATTTCATCTAATTTATTTATATCATAAATTTATTATTTCCATAATTGGAAAATATGATAATTTCATTTAAGGAAGTGCGGACTGCCACCCCCTCAATGTGATATGACTCGTTCATGCCATACATGGAATATATAAAGGATGGCATTAATGAAAATATATAATTTATATAAAATATGAAATTATAATGTAATTATAATATTCCTATTTATCATTTAGGTTTAATTCCATTAAATATGAAAAAGAAAATAAAGTAGCATTCATGTATATGTACGACATACCGTCTCCATGAATTGTGTATTTTATTTCTCATCTCAAAATGTTATGATCTATTATAAATACAAATACAACAAATATATGTAATTCTAAAATCATTAATAATATTTTGGTGATGATTTGATTTTGAATATATGGTCAATTAACATCAAAACAAGTTCATTCTCAACTCATGTAACGAATATCGACACAACCACCAAAATAAACTTAAATTATTATTTATTTTCTATAACATGATGATATGTAAAATAAAAGTAATAATAAATGTGAAAAAAGGTTATGAATCAAGTATAAATTAACCCATGTTTATTATTGTAGAGGATAATGAACGAACCAGACAAGGTAGACTCAAGGTTAGGTAACTTCTTTACCCAATTTCTATTTCATTGGGTTAATATCGTACATTGTGGTTATGTAATGCTATGATTATGTGAGAAATAACTATTGTTATCCTATATTGAATTTATAAATGATTTCTGTGTATTTATAGTGAATACACATAATAGATCTATTTTTTAATAAAATGATCTTTGTATGGAAGCCTTTTACCCTCCTCTTTTGGTCAACGTATTAATTTATGATATCTCATTTAATTTCCATTTTTCTATGTTGGGATATGTTATTATATATCCTTAGTGATCAATGTTTTATGAAAATGTGATGAGAGAACATTATTTTTACACATAAAATCATTTTATGAATTTTTAAGTGGCTCTTTTAGGAGGCCGAATTTTCATAAGGGGATTTATAAACTCAATTTCCACTCATTGGGTTTTACGCTTACATCATTGATTATATTAGGACATGATTATGTTTTGAATTGGTATTTATATTTATGTTTTAATTTACACTTCCCTCTATTTGGATATACTTTTGAAATACATAATACCCTATCTATAAAATCATTCATCATTTATACAAAATTTGTAAGAAAAATCTTAACCAATCTCATTTAATTGAGTTAAATATCCACGTATTTTGTTTTTTCATTCCAATAATTTGTGTGAATGGCCTCATATTATTTTACACTGAATATCCACTCATATTTTTTTATTTATATATGTCACAAATAATTATTTGAATTATTTATCCTTAATATGATGAGATGATCTTTATAAGGGACTTCATCTCAATCTAATTTTATTGAGGCATATCTTGATGATGTGCACCTTTATTATCCTATATGGTATATATAATGACCTTTAAAATATTATATCATTAATATTCTTAATCACTTGATATTATATGTTTTGTTTAATATTATTACTTAATGATTTATATTCAAATGTTTCTCAAGTGGTAAGTAACTCTCTAACTAAAACATAATTATATATGTTTTAAATATTTATTCATCTAAAATCTACTCCTTAATATCCATGTTTTTATAATGGTTATAAGGATTTATTATATATAAAATAATGTTTTAAAATGTTAATTTCATTCAAATGTCTCAAATTTGTATGATATACTATTATTCAAAATTATTCTTTTTAAATGTTTTAAATGGTTTCAGAAATTGATTGAATATTTCCATACATTTAATGGTTTTTTATGATTTCTGAGTGAGATGTTTATAATTTCAATATTTTATGTGTTATGATTATGTAATGGTACTTGGATATTTGACGCGTGTTTATGTGATAAACCAAATATAGGTGAATCTGAGATAAACCTATAGTGGGAGAGCCTGAGATAGCTCTCCAATGCATTACGTAACGTGATAGATGAAAATGTTAATGTTTGTCCTAAGATATTGAAGTAATAAAATGTGACTGGTATTAAAAAATTAACTCCCTATGTACTTATGAATGTTAAAACGTAAGTATGTTATAGATTCTACAAGTTACCTTGATGAGTTATGATTTCAATGTGTTATTTATAAATCTTATTATTTCATGTGGTATGTTAAAGAGTATATGTTTTATGATTATAATATATGATTTCATCGATTTTTTTGTATTCATAGTCTAATGCTTTATTTTATTATTTTAGATCCCATACTAAGATTTCAATTCTCATCCCATGTTTTTGAATTTTTTTTGAAAAGGTATATAGAAGGGTAAGTGAACGGAAGAATTCAAGAAGATTTATATCAAGAAAATAACTCCAGTTTTATTAAATGAGTTTTGTTATTGTGAAAACATTGGATATAGTGGAATTGACAAAATTTTAATATTTGAGATGTAATGTAATATTTATGGTCTAATTATCTAATACTCTAAACATGAAAATATCCCCAATGTGAATTCAAGACTTCACTCATGATTATGTAATTTTTAAGGGATGTGGACATGTAGTTGGTAGGAGAGGCCGGGTTAGAAAAAATTAGAGGTTATGGGGTTATTTATTCATAGGTGACACAACCATAATGGTTACTGTATTGGAAAGAGTCATAATTGTTTTTAAATAAATTAAATTGGTTTAATATAAGATGAATATGTATATATTTGGGATAACCCTCCACATAAGATAGTATATGATGATTTTATTGATATACTATCACTGACCTTTTTGGTTCTAGTAAATGGATGGATCTAGAAGGCACCAATATAATAATATATTTTAAAGAAATGGTGGTGGTTTTCTGAATAATAAATTGAACGAGATGGGAGATACCATGAGAAATATTGTGGTTATTCTTAAAAAACTATCTGGATTAATGATTGTCCACATTATTATTGTTGTTTTTTAAAAAAGAATCATATATATGATAAACAAATCCCTATGGTTGTTTTGGTAACAATAATATAGGAAATTATATTCAAAATATTATGTGTCAAGGATGTGAAATGAAATGCCTAAGAAAATTCTTCAAAGTGATGAGAAGATGATTTAGATTGGTATTGAAGGTTATAAAGAAATAACCTTCTTGGGAAAAAGGAAGCATCTGGTTTACTCTTGGAAAGGGAAAGCAATTCTTTTTGAGGGATCAATTGATTTTTTCAAATCTGGTGTGCGTGGTCATTATGAAAATATATTTCCAAAGAAGAAGGTTCATGAATTGTATCAGTAGTACCATATAAATATATGTTTACTAATACCTAATGTCATTCCAATTGAGGATGAGGAAACTAACAATGACCTATGAAAGGTTTTGGTTATTTCATAGGTTATATTTTGAAATTATTATATCCTACTATATGATTCATGATTTTGTTTTTAGGAAATAATAATTAAATAATTTTTTGAAAAAATGGTTGAGGGATCATGAAAAATTATTGATGATTAAGAAGTCTACGTTTTAGAAATTCGAGATTTTTGATAGATATATGGGTGATGAAATTTTTAAAAGTATTAATGATATTTTGTGGATGAGGTTACTTTGGAATAAATTTATCTTGTATGTGTAGCCCCCATGTTTATTATGTGAAAATTCTATTTTAGGAAGAATTATCTTTTATTTTTCATATATTTTAATAACAAAAAATTTGGGTTTATATGATCCTTGAATTTTAGGAAATTACGGGTTATTACCTTTTGGGAAGAAATGCGAGGTATGAGATATCATTTGAGGTTAAAATATGTTATCATTAATTTTGACAAATTTATCTCATTTTTTGGAATGATATAAAATTATATAGTTTTTAAAAAATTACAGCACACATACCATGTGAAAACCCATCACATTGGACAAATATGCGGGAATTGAACCACAACCAATGTCTGACAAGTATTTATCGCCTAACACTAACCTAAATTAATTTCCTGGTTAGTATGACTTATTATGTTCAGTTAAATGATTTTAGGAATTAAAAATAAGTTGATTTTGTGAAATTATGTTTTAGGAAATGGATATCCTTATTATATGAAAATTATTTTGGGATTATGTGATAAATATTATATTGTAAGACGTTTTTTTAGGAACACTATATTCCTAAAGAAAATATAATTCTATGGGATTTAATTTGAGAAGTAATTGTTGAACTTTATTTTGGAATAATCTATGTTTTTATTGTGTACATATGGTTATTTGGGTTATTTATGTAAATAATTAACTCATCATGAATTTGTGATTAGGTTAACTACTTTTCATTCTGAGACATTAAGAGTAGTCAATGTTATTTTGAGATAAATGTTAATATTTATTGTGGTAGTGTGTGTGGTCAAATCCTTAGAAATTTTGGGTTTCCATATTATATAGTTTTATTTTAAATAATTTTATCGTAAATTTTCTATTTAATGTTATTTGTTGACCATTTTGAATTGTTTTTTGAATTTTAGAGATTAAAATATTAATATTTTCGGGGGATTATCTATCTTATACTAACCGTTTTGGTTTTGGTTAATGTATAAATACTGGGGAAATAAATAGTTCATCTTTTTTTTATTCTCTTGATATTTATTATTGTCCCCTAGGTGTGACCAAATCATATTTAGTACTCTTCATATGACGAAAATATTAGTTTGTGGTAGAAATTTATTAATGGAGGAAACTCTACTTGAAAAGTAAGTATATTTACATATGTTCTTAGTCGATATCATAAATAAATTCCTCTTCTTTATGAAAATGAACATTAACAAAAACATTGTCCCTTAACATTTCATATTGGGTAATCAAGGAGTGTTTGGCCCGTCACATGTTTATGGATTTCTGGATGTTACATTTATCTTGATCATGTTTTCTATCACTCTCCATCAAAACATGACACTTTGTTCCTCTTCCATTTTAATGTTTTCCTACATGAATTCAATGAATGTGTTATCTCAGCTGACCTTTTCGCTTATATTTATTTATTTTAATATGATATTTTTATTCGATATTTTTTCAATGTGGGACTTTCAATGAACTTTCCGAGCATAGTTTTAAAATTATGAGGATGCAAATTTCAAAAGGGGGGAGGATGAAACGACTCATGTATTTATAGAAAAATAAATTATTAATTTCTATTAATATTTATGAATAAGATAATATTTATACATTAAAAGGGATTGTTTTTCTGATAGATTTCTCAACACAAAACAATGAGTTTCTTTCAAATCTTATGTTTCACACAACATTGAGTTATACCGAAAAATAATAAAATAATATTATTATTTTAAATGGTAGTTAACACCTAGCTGTCGTATTGTCACAAAGGAATTTAATTAACTAAAATCGAATTATTCATGTTTGTAAAATATCTATAAATTTATCCAATATATTTTAGAAGCTTAAAATAAGATTGAATTAGATTTTAGCATTAAATACTCTAATATTCATAAAAGGTTGTTTTTTTCCTTTTGATGGAGAATCCTTTTTAAAAATATCTTTCATACATTTATATGTTCTATTTGAAGAAATAAAATTTTCCTTTATAATATGAACATTAAAGTTTACTTTGGATAAATATTTGGTAATATTTTGATAATGTTTGTTTTTAATGAATCGTGAAAAATACTGCATTTTATGTCATAACATCCATTTAATATAATTTGTTTATATAGATAGAATTTACATTTAATTGGTTTTAAAGTGTAATTGGATTATAGTTTTATCATTTATTCCATTTTTGGTCATTGTAGGTAATTTTAATTTTATATGGGACATAAACACATATCACTCTTTTTATAGTTATTAATTCATAAAAACCTAATTTTGGGTTTTGACAATAGGATTATTTTAAAAAATTACTTTAAATTAAACGTTTTCAATTTGGAAAAAATGGATTCCATATTTAAAATCATAAGGTCCAATATTTTGGAATATGTACCTTTTATTTTTAGACAATATGAATAGTAAATTTATTAATTATTTTATTTTCCATGGTTAAACGGTAAATCAGATAAATAAGGGTAAAAAATAATATTATAATAATATTAAACAACTCTAACACATATCCTAATCCTATTTAATGAGATATGTTCTACCATGGGTGTCCCTGTGTTTATTTTGGGACCCCATGGATCCACATGGATTTCAAGATGATAATTTATAAGAATTAATATAATGCAAAGAAAAATATAAAATAAACCAATTTCTTTTACAAAAACATTTTTTATATGGGGTTATTTAAGAGATATATTAGAATATTAATATTCATTAGAAACCTAAAAATATTTCCTGTATCATTATATTTTATTTATAATTTTTAAGAATTAAAAAATGAATTTAATTATGACACAATGATGATGCAGTAATTGCTTCATTAATAATGGATCAAAATAAATGGAAATATAATATTAAAATAAATTTAATGTGGTAATTTTGATATAATATTTGAATTATATGGATAATATTTACATATTAGTTTTGATTTAATGACTTTATTTTGAAGTAATCAAGTTATTATGAATATGTATAAAATTAAAGTATATATATTGTCCAAAATTAACATAATTCAAAACATAAATTATAAAGTAGTTTATTAAATGATATGAAATTAATAAAAATATAATATTCATCCAAATTGTTATTTTATATAAATTTTTTTATCAATGACTCTTTTATTGGACATTTTTCATGTTTTGGGAACTATTTTGATTCTCTAATTGTTCAATGATTGATAAAATAGTAAGAGTAAAAAAATGGATAAATAAAAAAGGTATGGGTTAAAAATTATTTAAACCCTTCATAATTATTATTGAATGATTTTATTTCTACTTATATTCATCTCAACATTTAGATAACTTAATTTGGACTCATTTTTAATCAAAATAAAATTTATAATAAATTAATATTTATAGAAGTTCCAAATGTGCCTCCTCCCTCTTATAAAAGTCCACCACCTCAACCCATTTAATCACACCTCTCAAGAACCTTTTCTGGTCCTACTTTACCCAAATAATCTCCCAATATACCTCCCTTTATCCAAGGAAAATTACCTTTGGCATAGGGAAATTCAATAAAGAATATTTGCTCAAACAAAAATGAGTTACACGCTTTAGAGGTAGCTTCTTCTTTAATGATCCTTTCCATTATTGTATATATCCACTTTTTATTATATTTATATTCTTAGATTACATTACAATACCAGTATCCCTAATATACTATAATTTTTTTATGATAAGGATTATAACTACAACTAAAAACACCTACTTCTAATGGATATGAAGATATTGTTTCTGTGTAAAGAAAACTACTTCCTCACAAAACGATGATTGTTTAATTTTCTCCTACCACCTCTCATGGTGGCCATTATGATGGAACTATATTTATATATGATATATATTATACTTATATTTCCTTTAATATTATGTAATTATTATTTATATCATAACATTATGATTTCCATAATGTGTAATTACGATAATTTAATCTGAGAAAGTGGGGACTACTGCCCCTCAAAGTGATATGACTTTTTTAGGCCATATATGGTACATATAAAGGATTATATTAATGAACATATGTAATATATATAATATGATATTTTTCTGGATTTATAATATACCTAGGTATAATTTAATTTTCATTACTTTAAATATGTAAAAGAAATTAAAGAGCGTTCATGCGTACGTACGACATACCGTCTCCATGAGTGGTGCATTTCATTTATTATCTCCATATGATATGGACTATTATAAATACATATATACATGATATATATGATTATTATATCATGAATAATATTATGGTGATGATGGGAATTTTACAACATGGACCATTTACATCAAAACATGTTCATTTTTGAATCAAGTAACGAATATCGACAAAACATCTGAAATGAACATAAATAATTATGTAATTTTTGTAACATTATGATAAGTAATATAAAATTAAAAATAAACTTAAAAAAGGTTATAAATCTTGTATATATTTACCTAATTTTATTATTTAGGAAGATAAATAACGAATGAGACATGTTCGACTCAAGGTAAGGGAACTTCTTAACCCAATTTTCATTTATTTGGGTTAATCATCTACATCATGATTATGTCATGAAATGAGTATGTGAGAAATAACGTTTGATATAATACATTGAATTTATACTTTATTAATGGTTATTTATAGCGAATACACATAATCTATATATTTTATTAACAAAATGATCATTGTAAGGGATAATTTCACCCACCTCTTTTAGTCAAATACTTCTTTTATGTTATATCTTTTATTTTACATTTTCCTTTGTTAGGATATCTATTTATATATCCTTATTATCATAAATTTTATTTCCAAGTGATGGGAAAACGTTTTTTATCTCATCAACTAATTTTATGAATTTGTAAGTGATGCCGTTAGGCCACCAAAATTTCTTATGGCAATTTCTAAACTCAATTTCTAATAATTGGGTTTTACACATACTTCATTGATTAAATTATTCGAAGATTATGTGTGGACTCTTTGTTTATATATTCATGTTGTAATTTCCACTTCTCTTTGTGTGGATATACTTTTGGAACACATAATCACCCCATTGATAAATTCTTACATAATTTGTGTGAACAGTGTAAGGTAAATATTAACTCAAGATCATTTCATTGAGTTAAATATCAATATCATTGGTTTTTTCATTATAATAATATGTCTGAATTACCTTTAATTATTTTACACTGAATATCCACTCATATTTGTTTTATTTATATATGTCACACATAATTATGTAATTGATTTATCCTTAATCAAATAATACAATCTTTCTAAGGGACTTCATCTCAATATCCTTTTGTTGAGCCAAATCTTGATGTTGTGCACCATTATTATCTGATAAAGTGTACATACTGCCATTTTACAGATTATATCATGAATATTCTTATACTCATTATATTATACTTTTTTTAAAGTTATTCCTTAATGATTTTTATTCATGTGTTTCTCATGTGGGAAGCGACTCTTTAACTGAAAAATCATTTTAAATGTTTTATTGATTTAATCTTCTAAATTAGTCTCAATAGTGTCCATGTTTTAAAAATCGTTTTAAGGATTTATTATATAAACATTAATGTTTTAAAATGTTAATTTTGTTGACAATATTCAATGTGGTATGGGATACTTTGATTTAAAATTCATATTTTTAAATGTATTAATAGGTTTTGGGAATTGATAGAATATTTCAATATCTTGAATTGATTTCTTGTGATTGAAGGGTAAAATGTTGATAATTACAGTGTTCTATGTGTTATGACTGTGTAATGGTACTTGGACATTTGAAATGTAGTTATGTGATAATACAAATACAGATGGTTCAGTGATAAACCTAGGGCGGGTGAGCCCGAGATAGCTCTCCAATGGATTGGTTAACATGATGGAGGTAAACGTTAATGTATCTCATAAGAGATTCAAGAAATATACTCTAATTTTTCTTCCAAACATAACTCCTGATGTAGCTATTAAATCTATAATGTGTGTATGTTATGGATTCCACATGTTACATTTATGATTTACGATTTCTATGTGTTATTCATAAAAATTATGATTTCATGAGCTATGTTAAAGTGATTATATTTTATGATTATAGTGTATTTTTTCACTAATTTTTAAGTATTCATGGTCTAATACGTTATTTCCTTATTTTTTAGCCCTTACTGAGATTTTTATTCTCATTCCTTGTTTTTACATCTTTTTGATAGTGTATATGGAAGGGTAAAAGAAAGCAAGAATTCATAACGATTTATATCATGAAAAGAATTCTTGTTTTATTTAAGGAGTTTTATTATTGTGAAAAAATTTGATAGATTAGAAGTTCCTACTTCTTAATATTTGAGATGTAATGTAACGTTCTAATCCCAGTTATCCAGTATCAGTTTATTATTACCTAATATTGGCATGATACAAGGAATTATGTCCCAAATGACCGATCAGTTTAGTATCCTTGGATGTATAAGATACATAAATAAGTTTTACAATACATCATAAAATAATAAAACATCATTGTGTCTCCTTTGAACATAGTCATATACCTTATAATATCCCTATAGGTCAGTTATAATATAATTCTTCGCATCTTGGGAAAAATAAAACATAGAAAGAGGTGAGCTCAGTTGCTCAGTAAGGATAACAATATAGTAGAAACTTTGATAAATAACGATAAGAATTTATGGAAATGTATTAGACTAAAACAGAAGAATTTTATACTTATACATGAGAATAATATTGAAAATATCAATCAAATAATAAAATTTACTTATTCATATGGATATTTTTCTAGTTGAGTAATCACATATAATATCAATATCCAATTTCATAATGATGGAATGCATAATACCAGAAAGCATAACCACATAGTCTAAGCCTCATGCCAAGACTAAAATAATATTTTTTTCAAGGCCTTATTCCAAGAAACTAGTTTGTCTCATTAGACCTACTGTTGCATCGAGGAGCTATAGCGGGATCCACTAGTCACTTACAAAGTCCAATGCATTTCTCATATAAAAAGGTATAAACATAACATAAATATTCGTATTAAAACTAGCATATATAATGTCAATAATTTAATCGTAAACCATGAAATGTAAAAAAATATCACATCCACTATCAAACATATCACAAAACCTTCAATACAATATAGAATATTGTATCGTAATAAATCTACTTTGAAGAATCAGAAAATCTAACAAATGATGTTGACATAGATGAAATCAAAACTATTTGAGAGAAATATATCTTTCTATTTTTAAATCATTTAAAATTTAGGTAATTTTAAAATAAAAAACTTATTTTAAAAATATTATTATAATCTTGTATGGGATAATTTAAGGTGTTAAACTGGTGGAAAATAACCACACCCACTATATAAGTTAAAAAAATTATTTTCTTAATTTTTTGAAAAAAGTCATAAATGAACTTGTTTGGAAAACAAAAGAAATATTCCTTTAGAATTTTTCTATTAAAATTCAAACAAGGTTATAAATAACTTTAAAATATAGTCTAAGAAATATTAAATTTTTTTTAAAGTCATTTTTAATATACATGGATGTGGATGATTAAGAGGTCCCTGTAGATACTCACGAATAAAAAACCTCGGATAAAGAAGAGACTATACAATTAACACTAAATTGTACATTTCCTTGATTGAGGGTATGATAAAATCCTGTATAATAGTTAAATAAATGTTATTAAATTATAAAAGAAACAAATACATAAATACTATATCATATATGATCTTCTAATATTGCGTTGTTAATAATATTTTAGTAGTATCATTGTTTCAGGTGTTAACAGATTCGTTTTCCATTATATTATTGCTTACGTAACCCATGTTCGTTATGGATAGAATGTATTTGATTCATATACACAATGATGTTATGTTATGAAACATTATTTTTAATCATAAAATGAAAATTATTCTTGAATGTTTTTGATGGGGTATAAATTTAATCGCGTTTGTGGAGACTCTAATCCGTACATATGCACGAGCGACTATATCATTATATAGATGGTGAAATAGTATGTAATTGGATGTTATATCATATATAAAGAATAATTAACATGTTATATTTATTATTTACATCAGTATACTAATTATTATACCAATCCAAATAATGAAGTGTTTGAATTACAAACTACACCACGACATAGAGACGGTAAGATGTACGTACGCACGTATGGTGACTTGTCATTCATATGATAAATAGAATAATGAATATGGTTGTACCATATTTATAATAAAATCACTGTATATATAAGTTACTAGAGTTATTATTTTCTTATAGAACCAAAAAAGAAGGAGGACGTTGAAGAGAAAAAAGAATATCAAAAGATGTTGTCAAATTATTACCTCTTCTTCGGGTGTTTCCTTTTGAGTTGATCAAAAGGGATCCCGAGGTCGGCTTTAAGGTCAATTTAATGAATCTAAGTCAAAGTGAGGGTATTTGGGAGGATATGTTATTAGGGTTTGGCCATACCAAATGGATTTGGAGGTGTGATTTTGAGAGAAGGGGAAGTACCCTTTTATAAGAGAGGTGAGGGTCACTTTTGGAAAAGCTTACAATATTATTTTATTATACAATCATATTATATTTATAATGGCTCGAAAAAGATTTATTTAGAGGATAAGGTGGTCATGGTATAAAAACCACTAAACCAATAGGTTTTAGAAATGTTTAGGTCACCATATTAACCTTATTATTTATATTTGACTTTTAGTTAAATAGTTTAACTTTTGTAATGTATTCTTGTATTATTATAATAAATGATTAATAAAATTACTATAAAAATCCAAATAAACCCCAAGTTGTTCATTATTAACATATATAAAATCGTATATGTCCTTTTTCAATTCCTTTAATTTTTATAAATATTATATCAATTAAAAATATATAATTTGTTTTAAAAATTCATTATATCAATTTTGACACTATATGGTATTTTGTGTTTTTGAAAGTCATAATAAAATTATTACTTAAAAAAAATTATTTAATATACCCTAGCAGGTCATATTAACTAATATAATTAGTAGAATTCCTTAGAAGTCTCAATTTATTTTTATTTGGATATTTATAATATCAATTATTTTAATCTTTCATTAATAAGGTACTTACTGCATCATGATTTTATCATAAATAAATATAATTATTTAATTTCTAAAAATTATAAATAAAATTTCATTATATATAAAATATATTTATATATATAATAAATATTCATAGTTGAGATTATCTTATGTATAACCCTATATTAAAAATGGTTTAGTTATTAAATATTGAATTTAACAATTTTAACTCTTCTTGAAATAAAATAATAATATATGACCTAATCTAATACAAGTGGACCAAAATGATCATATTTTACTCCAAAGTTTTATTTGGTCAATAAAAACTTGTCGAATATAATTATAAATTTTTAGGGTAATTGTAACATCATTTTTAGCTTTAATTACTCTATTTTCTTTTAGTCGTGGTAAATAAAAGTCAAAATATATTGTTCACCAAAAATGATTTTCATCTTATTGAACCACATTTTACATAACGATGTCATCCTTTTCTCTCAGATTTTTGAAATTAAATTCATAGATGTAGTAAAATTTTGTTTTATTCAAATTTGCAAATGCACCTAGTAGGTGAGTAAAAGACGGTAAAAAATTTCAATAACATTTTATACATTTTAATTATTATAAAATGACTTCAGTGAATTACATTGAAAATATATAGGTATTACGTATCTATTTTTACCTTATATAAATTTAAATAAAATAACTAATTATTTAAATAAAATTTCAGTTTTAAATAATCACCCATGGGTTTTCACTATTCGTCAATAATTGAATGTTTTCATAAAGATGCCAAAAATTCACCCTAAGCTAATTTTGATATTTCAAATCCAAAAATGAAGTATATTTTGAAAAAATAAAATTTATAATATTTCAAAAGTTATGTATTACTATTTGTAACTGCTAGTTTGATTGGTCGCGGTGTGTTAAAAATCTATCTAGCGTACAATGCAAGGAATTTTATTATTCAAAGGGAAACATATTGTGGAACCTTGGGGTGTTACATTCTACCCTCCTTCAAATAATCTTACCCTTAAAATTTATAGAATATTAATTTATTAAAAGATATGGTTGGTTCTTTATCATAAGTTCATCAGGTTCCCACGATGGATCTTCTATCTTATGATTTCACCATAGAATATTCACAAGAAGAGTCGTTTGGTTTCTTAAGACATGTTCTCTACTATCAAGAATTATGTTAGGCTCTTCACAAGAAGACAGGTCAGTTTCCAGTTCTATTTTTTCTTAGATGAGTACATGCATTTGTTCAGGTGTGTATTTTCTTAACAGTGATATGTAGATCACATTATGAAATTTGGAGGGACTTGCCAAAATTTCCCAATGATAAGTTACAAATCCAATTCGTTCAAGAATTTAGAAAGGTATTATATATATGGGACATAACTTACCCTTCTTACTGAAATTTATAACATCCTTCTTTGGAGATAACTCCATGAAATCCTTATATACTACTTGAAATTTCAAATCCTTTGGTTATCAGCATAACTCTTTTACCTACATTGAGCTACATTTCTGTTGGTTTTTATAACCATAACCATTTTTGTTGTTTCCTCAACAAGTTCTGGGCCTACGAGATTTCTTTCACCAACATTATCCTAATTAGTTGGTGTATGAAATATCTTTTCATATAACGCTACATATGGTGTCATTTGAATACTTGAATTTAAGCTATTGTTATAGGAAAATTATACCAGAGATAAATATTGATCCCACATTCCTTGAAAGTTAAGTGAGAAATATCTCAACATGTCTTTAATGGTTTAAATAGTTCGTTTTGATTATGTATCAGTTTGAGGTTGGCAGGCAGTACTCAAACAATGTTCAGTATCCAAGGCCTTGTGAATTCTTTTCCAGAATCTTTATGTAAAACAGATATCACAATAAGAAACAATCAATATGGTTACTCCATGAAGTCTTAAAACTTCATTAATATATTTTCCTGTTAGATGTTCAAGTGGTAAATCTTCTCTTATTGCATGAAAATATACTGACTTGGTATGATGATCAATAATAACCGATATTGATTCATTCCCTATAGGAGTCTTGGGTAGTCTTATGACAATTTCCATCATAATATCAACCCATTTCCACTCACAAATGAGAAGAGGATGCATGACTCCTCTAGGATTTTGTCTTCATCTTCCACTTGTTTAAAAACCATACAACATTACACATATTCAGCAATATCTCTCTTCATGTTGACCAAAAAAAATGTTCCTTAAAATCTCTATACATCTTAGTGCTACCAGGGTGTATAGAAAAGTTGGAGCTATGAGAATTATCCAAAAATTCTCTTTTTATATCAGGTATGTCAGGAACACAATGTCTCTTCCTAAATTTCAAAACCCCATCTTGATATACAATGTTGATCAATCTACCATCTTTTACAGATTTAATTTTCCTTTGAAAATCTTTATCATCAGTTTCAGAAAATATTATCCTTTATAGTAATGATGGTTCAAACCCATTTAAAAATGTATTTATGTTTCACCTCCCATGGTTATTCCTATATCCATATTTACTAGATCTATGAACATATGATCCCTTTCATTTCTCATCTTGTTCAAAAATCCATGATCCTTTCTGATCATAGAATCGACCACCTTATTTTCCTTCTTCAAGTTTTAGTGTATAGTGTAATCATAATCCTTGGCTAGTTCAAGCCATCATCTTTGCCTCGGGTTGAGTTCTTTATGTGTTAAAATATACTTTAAACTCTTGTGATCAGAATATATCTCCCATTTTCACCATAGAGATAGCGTCTCCATACCTTTAAAGAAATGATTAGGTCTTCTTACTCAATATCATGAGTTAGATAGTTTGGTTCATTAATTTTTAGTTTTCTCTATTCATAGGAAATAACTATATCATTCATCATAAGGAAACAACCAAGTCCTTTCTTCAAAGCATCATTATAAATAAATAACCCATCATTCCCCGATGGTAGATTCAAGATAAGAGCATTGACTAATATTCTCTTCAGTTCATCAAAACATTCTTCACACTCTTTTTCTAAACAAATTTATCCTCTGTATATGTGAGCTTTGTTAATGGGTTAGCCATTCAAAAATAATTCTAGATGAAACGTTGATAATAACCTGTTAAACCAATAAAACTGTGTACCTCAATTATACTCATTGGTGATGGCCACTCTTGTATTGATCAGGTCTTAGAGGTACCAATAGAGATTCCATCCATAGAGACAATATGTCCAAGAAAAGAAATATTCTAAATCCAGAATTCACACTTATAACCTTCTCATATAATTAATTTCTTCTAAGGGTTTTCAGAATAGTGCACAAGTGATTTTCGTGATCTTCGTAGATTTTTTATTATTCCAAAATATCATCAATAAATACTAACACAGTGTCATAAAGATATTCCCTGAAAACATAATTCGTTAGATCCATGAAAACATAGGGTTCCTTAGTTAGTCCAAAATGAATTACTGTAAACTCGTAATGGCCATACCTAGTATGAAATGTTGTCTTTGGAATGTCTTCCTTCTTCACACACAGCTGATGATATCTATATCAAAGTTCAATCTTTGAAAAATATTTATCTCAATAAATTTGATCAAATAAATCATCAATGCGAGGTAGGGGATACTTGTTCTTTATTGTTATAGAATTGATCTCACTATAGTCAATGCACAACCTCATAGATCTATCATTCATCTTAGCAAAAAGAACAGGGGCTTCCCATGGAGAAACACTGTGGGGAATAATTATTTTATTAATCAATTACTCTATTTTTTTCCTTTATTTCCACTAATTCCACAGTTTCCATTCTATAAGTGGTATTTTATATGGGCCTTGAACCATGAATTCAATCAATTGAAATCTAAATTTCTTATTCTAGAGGATGTCCAGGTAAATTCCCTAGAAACACATCAACATATTATTTTACAATAGGCACATCTTCTATTTAAACATTACTTTAATCACCCTATTGTTATTTAATTGTATTCCTCCCCAATAATTGAATTTAGTTGAGGAATTGAGGTGGATCTAGATATGAATCTGTTGGTGACGTTTCTGCTATAAAGATAAGGTACTCCTTATACACATCGAAAATTGTAACCTATTTCTTATTTCAATATATTTTCATATCATGGTCTAAAGTCCATTCCATACTGAAAATTATATCAAATTTAATCATGGGAATGACAATAAGATCCGAAAATAAAAACATTTATATGCCCTTATAAGGAATAAATCACAAAAAATTGTTGCAATGATACTTCCCTTAAGAGAATTAACTGACAACATCCTTGTTAAATAAAATATGAAGTATCTAAATTTTATAGAAAACTAGGAAGATATGAAACAATGAGATGATCCAGAATCAAATAAAGAATTGGCTAAATTTTAGGAAACCATGAAATTACCTTCCACCATGTCATTCGGAGCCTCAAACTTAGCAGTAGTGATCACATAAGCTTGGCCTTTCTCCCTTGGCCCTTTCTATGGTAGTTTTCCATGGTGATTAGGACATTAATTTTCATAATTCCCCATTTCTCTACCATTGTATCATTCAACATATACAACCTCTTTCATTCAATTACAATAATGATCTTGGTGGCCTTCATCACCACACTTGTAACATACTCACATTCCCTTTTGGAATGTACCTGTGTGTTTCTTCCCACATTTACCACATGATGGAAATACAAAAATTCCATTCTGTCCCTTATTTCCATTTCAAGAGTGTTAGTCAGATCTCTTCTTGTGTTTCATTCCTTTAAAGTTGTAAGACGTAGAGAATATCATTTCTATCTTGAAATTACATTATACAATATCTTCATTTCAAGAGAAGGATTATGAGACTAATGCTCGATGTATAAATGGTTTCACCCGATCAAATAATATATCAATAATACTCCTTGTGTTACATATATAATATATTTCATGCCTTGTTATCCTTGTAAATTTAGCTTCACACTTTGCGACATTCTCATCCTTCTTTTGAATCAGAATCAAAAATTGTCATTCCATATCCACTCAATGGTCATGAGGAAGGTATTTATCTATTAATAGCTCTTTAAAGTCCCTCCATTCCGTATTTGATACTTCTTTATTTTATTTTATGTTTTGAATTAATGACCACCATTGATATGAATCTCCCATAAGGTAATAAACCGCCAAGAAAAATTTTTCTTTTTTTCTACTCCCCGAAGCATGAAATATTTTCTCTATAGAACTTATCCATTTCTCAGATAAAAATATATTTTTAATCACATTAAATGTTGTTGGTTTTTTCCTCATAAAGAGGTCTAACATTGATCCTCTGCATTGTGAATCAGGGTGCTCCATACAGGTAACGTTATAATTCATAACCTGATTAATTTGTCCCAGTATAGTGATAAGATGATCAGCACCAATGGAATAAACAGCTCCACTATAACTATCTTTAGTAGGATGAAAATCCCTACATGGATTATGTACATTGATATGGTTTCTATTCCTTCCACTAGGCGCCATTTTTAAAAAATGGAATAAAGTATTTTTGTTTATGAATCGCAAAGCATAATTCCAAACTTGTAAAGCACTTAACATAAATTGAACAGTTTATGGATATAATCCATAATAATAAAAAAAATTATTTTTGGAGGTATATAATCATAAATCCTTCATAATTATTTTTAATGAAAATGTGAATTATCCTAAGCATGTCCCCCGAGAGTGTCGTAACCAAGAGTGCATCACTACCCATTGTCGTGTACCCGGATACCTTGGATCAAGACCAAAACACCTTGGCAGAGTTTTTACTCCTACGTACATTTATGAATGAGCTGCCGCTACCTACATGTATCCATAAATGGATGTATTTTTTGGAAAACTCACAAAATATCTACAATACCAATATTATAAAAATTTCTTCTATAATAATCCTCAAATTCTATCTTAGGGTAACTCTATCTAATAAGAGTTTTTATAAATCCAGCTTCCATGGTTTGTATTAAACATCCTATGATACCAACTATAATGCCCCGAACCCAGTCATGTAGAGTTGGTGCATTATTACATAATATTTCCATGATATAAGGTATCATGTCTCAAAGTACTGATTAGCTTAGTAGCCTTGGAAGTACTAGATACATAAATAAGTTTTACAATACATCATGATATAAAGAAACAACATTGTGTCTCCTTTCATCATTATCATATCTCATGGACTATCCCTATAGGTCAGTTATAATATACTTTTTCCATCATGGAAAAATAAAAAATAGAAAGGGGAGAGCTAAGGTGTTAAGTAAAGAAAACAATATAGTAGAATCTTTCATAAATTAGCATTAAAATTTAAGGAAATGCATAAGACTAAAACAAAAGGCATTAAAACATAAAAAAGAAAATAATATGGAAAAAATAAATCAAATAATTCCATTTACTTATTCACATGGATATTCTACTGATAGAAAAATCACATGTAATATCAATAGCCAATTTCATAATAATGGAATGCATAATGTCGGACATCATAACCACATAGCCCTTGTTCCAAGACTACAAATAAGATTTTGTAAAGGCCTTGTTCCAAGACAGTAGTTTGTATCGTTACACCTACCGATGGATCAAGGAGCTATAGAGGGATCCACCCGTCACTTACTAAGTCTAATGCATTCCTCATATGAAAAGGTTAAAACATAACATAAACATTCATATAAAAAATAGCATACGTAGTGTCAATAATTTAACCATAAACCATGATTTGTATAAAAATATCACATCTGTAGTCAAACATATCACAAAACATTCAAAATAATATATATGATATTATCATAATAAAAATACTTCAAACTATCATAAAATCCAACAATGGATCTTGGCATAGATGAAATCAAAAATATATGAGAGAAATATCTCATTCTATTTTGAAATCATTTAAATGTCCTGTAATTTTATTAAAAAAACCTTTATTTTGAAAATATTCTTATAATATTTAAAGGGATGCTTTGAAGGTGTTACAATGGCGGAAAATAGTTGCACCCGCTGAATATGTTAAAAAACATTCTTTTCTTAATTTTGTCGAAAAAGACGTAAAGGACCTTGTTTGGAAAACGAAGAAAAGATTAAATTGTAAAAAATTTATAAAAATACAAAAAAGGGTATACATGTATTTAAACTATAGTCTAGTAAATAGTAAAAATGTTTGGAAATAACTTTATAAGAAACACGAATGTGGATGATAAAGAGTTCCCAGAAGATACTCAGATATAAACAACCACAGATACTGAATAGATTGTAGAAATAACCCTTACCTTGTAATTTTCCTTGATATAGGGTATGTTAACCTCATGTATAATAGTTAAATAATTTTTTTAGTTATAAAATAACCAAATACATAATTATGTTATTATATATGATCGTCTAATATTGCTTTGTTAATAATATTTCAGTAGTATCATTGTTTTGGGTGTTAACTAGTTCGTTTCCCTTTATATACATGGTTATGTAAGAAATTTTTGATATGGGTAGGATTTATAAGATTCATATCCAGAATGATATTAAGTTCCTAAAAATTATTTTTAATCATAAAATGAATATTATTCTTCAATGGTTATGATGAGGAATGAATTCCATTGCGTTCGTGGAGACGGTATTCTGTACGTATGCACGAGGGACAATATTATTCTATTGAAGGTCAAATCATATTTAATTGAATGGTATATCATATATAAAGAATAAATAACAAGTTTTATTTATTATTTATATCAGTTATACTCATTATTACACCCATCCAAATAATTATGTGTTTGAATAACAAACTACACCACGACGTGGAGACGACAGGTCGTACATACCCACGTATGGTGACTTGTCATTCATATAATAGATATAATAATGGATATGGTTTTACCATATTTATAAGAACATAAAAATACATATATGGTACTATATTTTTTTTTTTTATAAAAACAACAATGAAAGAGGTCGTGGAAGAAGAAATGAACTTCGAAATAGATAGTGAAATTATTACCTCTTATTTCGGTGTTTCCTATTGAGCTGTTCAAAATGGCTCCATAGGTTGGAATTATGATCAATATAATTCCTCTACGTCGAAGTGGTGGTAGTTGGTAGGATATTTTAGTAGGACATGGACGAGCCAAATGGCTTTGTAGGTGTGATTTTGAGAGAAGGGGAAGTTCCCTTTTATAAGAGAGGTGAGGGTCACTTTAGGAAAAGTTTGAAATATTATTTAATTATACCATAATATACAGTTTATAATTTCTCAAAAATGATTTCTTTCAATGATAAGGTTGCGATGGATCTAAAACCTATCAGCCAACAGGTTTTATACAATTTTAGGTCACCATATTAACCTTATATTTTAGATTTATATCTTAGTTAAATAGTTTAACCTTTACCATGTATTCTTGTATTATTATAATAAATGTTTAATAAACAAACTATAAAAATCCACGAGAACACCGAGTGGTTTGTTTTTAATATATCATACTTTATATAAATATTATGGCTGAATCGTATATTTTTTGAAATATTATATTAATTAATAACATAGTATTTGTTTTAAAAACTCATTTTTGTCAATTTTGACACTATTTGGTATTTTGTTTTTGTGAAAGTCATAACAACATTAACACTTCAAAAAATAAATATTTTATCATCCCTAACATGTAATATTAACCTTGAAAATTAGTTTCATTCAATGGAACTCTCAATTTGCATTTATTTGGAAATTTGTAATATCATTTATTTTAATCTTTAACTAATCCGGTAATTACTAAATCATCATTGTATCATAAATAAATTTAATTATTTGAAGAATAAAAATTATAAATAAAATACAACTATTTAGTAAGTACTTTTATATTTCTAATGTATATTTATAGTCTAATTTAACTTATGTGTTACTCTATAATAAAAATGTTTTACTTATTAAACATTGAATTTAACATTTTTAACTCTTCTTGAAATAAAATTACAATAAATGTCCTAATCTAATACAAGTGGACAAAAAGAATCATATTTTATTCCTAAGGTTAATTTTTGGTCGTGAAACACTTATCTAATATAATTATCACATGTGTTAATGTAATTATAATATCATTTTTACCTTCAATTACCTTATTTACTTTTAACACTTGTAAATAAAAGTTAAAAGTTACTATTCAACAAAAAAAATCAACTTATTGAACAACATATTACATTCTGATGTCAAAAGTGTATCTTTTTTTTAAATTAAATTCACATCAGTGGTAAAAATAAGATTTATGAAATTTTGCAAATGTGCCTACAAGGTGGGTAAAAGACGGTAAAATGTTCAATAAAATTATATATATAATATTATTTTAAACTGACTCTAATGAATTACATTGAACATATATAGTTATTATGCATCTATGTTTACCTAATATAAATATAAATAAAATAATTAATTATTTAAATAAAATTTCAGTTTTAAACAATAACATAGTGGTTTTTACTATTCATAAAATATTGAATTTTTCAAAAGGATGCGAAAAATCCACCCTAAGATTATTTGTATAATATGAATCAAAAAAAGAATTCAATTTTGAAATATAATATTTATAATATTTCAAAAATTTGGTATTACTATTCATAACAACTAGTTTGATTGGTCGTGGTGTGTTAAAACTCCATGTTGCGTACAATGCAAGAAATTTCATTATTCATAGGGGAATGTACCATGGAAGCTTGAGGTGTTATATGTAATGTAATAGTTATGGACTAATTCTATAAATCTCTAAACCTAAAAATATCCTCAATGTGAATTCATGACTCAGCCCAAGATTATGTAATGTTTAAGGAATATGGCCTTATATTATGTCTCCCATTGAACATAGTATTTCATTTTAAAATATCAGGGTTTTGCATTATCCTCCACCCTTTCATAAATTATTTCTTTGAAAATTGAACTCAAGCTCGGTAACTATGGTTTTGCTTTTCAAAAAACATTTGATGAAATCCTACATCATAAAAAGATTAATAAAACATTAACTTAAGAAGAGTGAAAATAATTTTTGATGGTCAAATAAGAAAACAGATACTAAGATTACATATATAAAAACATAAACATAAAAGATAAAAATAACTCTCAAATACTAATAGATAGTGAAAGAGAACATTATCATGGGAAATTTGACAATAAAAATCATAAATATTTGATGTGTCAAATGTATATTGATAAAAGTAAACAGATGACGTTTATGTTTCAAAATCCTTTTTAAAGTGTGGATTAGGTCTTTTATAACACTCATGAGGAACATAAGGAAATATAATTATTTTGAATGTTTAGTGTCATAATTTAATCATTTTCCACCACAATCTAATCTATTTTTTCCAAACAATGAGTATTGAAGATGAATTTTTCATGCTTCCAACATTAAAACTATAATACACAAATGATTACCTATCTATTTCTTCAATAACTAGACATTATCCAAAACTAACATGGGTTTTTATAATAATATAATTCCCTAAAATGAAAAATCGGTATATAAATAAAATAATTATACATTCCATAATTCCACAATAACACCCAAAGATAAACATAGATCATTAAATTACAATCCTTCAAATTCCTCAAAAATATTTCATAAAAATATTAACACCCAAAAATCAAAATTATTTTATCACATAGACTTATAGGATTGTATTTTATAACCAAATAACATCAGTTCATCTTAAATACTCATATGATTAATTTTATTTCCAAAATAAAATAATAGCCATGATATGCTAATCATTTAGATAAATAACCAAAATCACCAAAAGTCCACAATTAAATAATTGATTCTTCTACAACTTACTTAATATTTTACTCCTAAAAGAAATTAAAATTATATTTTATTTAACTTGATCATATTGGTTAACTAAAATTTTGAACATCTTCTGAAATAGAATTAATTACTTAATCCCCAACCAAATTTTTTATTCCCATGGTTATCCATATGATATAAATATTTTTCCCAAAAAAAATTATAATTATTCCATAGAATTGTTTAACTTTAAGAAATTTCATACTAATTAGGGACTCATGTAGGTGAGTTGTAGGTGATTCACCCTTATTTCACTTTAGTTATGGTATCAATTCTTACAAGATTTACAGATGTGATGGGTGGTCACATGGTTTGTATAATGTAATTTTCAAAAAACAATATTAATATAATCATTAAAAATTTAATGAAATTTTTGAATCATACACAAAAAAACTTTATTATGTTTTAAACTCAATGTTTATATCTTACCTTTTATTTTGAAATGCACAATGTAATAACCTATAATTAAATCATAAATGAATGTCTCTAAAAATACCATTAGTCATTTGAGAATTTAAAAACCTAAAATCACAAAAGGGTTTCTATGAAACTGAAAATTTGATCAACCATAAATTTATAAACCCATGATTTATTCAATAACTCTTAATTTAAATTACCCGGAAAACATAATAATCTGTAATTTATTATAAACCATCCTTTGATTCCAAATATAATGGTATATGTCCCACACTACCAAATTCGGTGCTAAAAATCCATTAAATTAGAACTATATTTTTGATACAGATAATTGTGACCCAAATTTTTCATCTAAACCAATGAACATATAAAACAAATTAGGTATCACTAATATACTCTAGGTCCTTTTAGTTTATGGAATTAGGACAAAATCCCTCACAAAAAAACACCCATGAATTTAAATGAGCATTTTCTGCATTTAACTCAGCTTCTCGTATTTTAAAAACAGTCCTCAAAATAATCTTTTATAGAATAATTTATCGTAAAAAATAATTCAACATCATTACTTTATATATAGGGATAAGTAATCACAAAATGCGGGAGCTCAATAGCTTAGTAAAGTTAAACATAATAATAAATAATTAAATGTCCTAAATTGAAACTAGAGTGTATAAGGATTTGATGAAATAACTAAATTGTACGGTCGAATCATAAAAGAACTCATACCCAGAATACCTGGATCATAAAATAGAAAAACATGGAAAAAGATACAGTCATTATAATAAATAATCATTATCCATGTGATATCAATGTCAGTTTTGAGAAAAATTACAAACCCATATAAAGAAAAAAAAGAAAAACATGGATATACCATGGGATATCATTTCCTTTTCACTCGCAAAATCACACTTAAAAATGGAATTATCATATGGTCTACCTCTATAACCAATTAGTATAGGGATATCATGGACCCACCATTTATTGGTTTATTAAATAACCATACATTGTTGGTTTACCACAAACCCACCCATAATTGGTTTACCAAGGAACCAATAATAATTGTTTTCTCATAGAACCACCCATTATTGTTTTATCATGGAACCTATTGTCAAATTCAGAAGTATGAATACAAAATAATAATACATAAAAGATTTCATTTCATCATAAAAGCATTTGAAAAACCTGTAAAACTTTCATAACATGATTAAAATAGGGAAATCAGATGGGTTATATAAAAATATATTAAAATTAGAACACATAAAATCATGCATTTCATAAAAAAATAATTGATAAAATTAAAAACCACTTCAAAACATTATTAACCCACTAATAGTAAATGGGTTATATTATAATCTATATTAAAAAATATGAAACCATGGAAAAGAAATGGGTTCCATAACAATATCATTGAATCAACATTAATCCATCCAGAAAAGGATATTGATAGTATAAATAATAAATATTTGTAGTGGGGGAAAATTTATATAATGGGTTTTTTTAATGATGTATAAAAATATCATTAAGGAAAATTTTAAAACAATCTTGTGGAAAATATCTTTTTCATTTTTAAAATAATAAATTTAAAACATTAAAAATTTTGATAATCATTTTTATTTCAAAACACATTGAAAAAACATAAAATAGTAATTGAAAACTATTTTTAACATTTTTTATAAATTTATAGTTTTATATTACAAAATAAATATTTCTATCATTTTATTCGAAACATTTTTAGAAATCATGGTTTTGGGGGAAAAAGTTATTTCGATAAAAAATATGGGTTATAATTAAAATATTATTCTAAACTCTTGAGTAAATAATGATTGGAACATTTATTGAAAACATTTATCCTACTGAAATAAAAATATTTTTTAAAAAATTATATGAATTATTTAAGATTAAATCACATGTTTTCATCATTCGATACTCAATCAGAAATAATATCCCTAATAGATTGGATAATGATATCAAACTCTTACAAAATTAGTAAAATTGAATCATAAAAACAATAAATTAATTTTAGATAAACATATAATATCCTGAAAATTAATAACTTCAAGATATATACTGTTAATGGGGTAAATATAAAACTCATAAAGGAAGATAGTTGCATAAAACATCATAGGTCACAACGAATGAGAACTATGAAAAAAACCAATAAACCATTCAGTATTTTAAATATATAAATCCTCCCACATAAATTTCAGGATAATAATCATAATATAACTTCATGGAAATTATATACACCATGAATAAATTATGTGTTGAATATGAAATATATCTCTTTTAAATAAAAGTGGGATTAGAAAAATCCTGGCAAACATCATATCATTGAAGTGAATGTGTGAATGTTAATAAGTTGAATATATTATGTGTATTTTTTATACATACACATATAACATGTCTAAATACAACATAATATAATAGAAATACATTTCAAAGAGACTCATATCATGAAAAAATCAATGATGTAATATTTTGACTCAATGAATGGTAATTGAGTATTGAATTATTTTACCTTGTGTCTGATTCGTCAGACTAGTTTTTTATATTTTACACAATAAGAATATTATGATGAACATTTAATTTTATTAGAACCAATTTAAATTTTATTATTCCTTTTATATCACTTATTTTAATGTCTTATAAATTACATAATTATTTAGTTTTATGTCAGATGTTTTGACGATATTTTGAATTTTTAATCCAAAATGACTCTGCTTTGAAGTCAATAGTCAATGTGGTAATTTTTAAATAATATAATGAATAATAAAAATTAAATAAATAATACAATTAATAGAATGTTTAAAATTTCATAAATATCATTATAATCCATTAAATATATATATATATCATTCATGTGATGTCGTGATGAAAAAAAAATCACATCGTTTCTTATAGGTGATAATTCACACATAAAGACGAACAACATTATCATTTTTCTATGCATGCATATGTATGAAATAAATGATTTATTTTTTTCTAGGAAGTATCAATATTTAATTAATAAGTTATATAAACTCTAATTACATCATCATAACTAGTCATTATATATGATGATGGAAAACAAATTTCATAATTTCAGGAGGTGGTATTCTACCACACACATGATGGATAACATCCATTCCCATTTAATGAAAGTGGAGATGGTTTTGGGTAATGATATTAATATAAAAACAAAAAATTATCTTTATTATAGTTTATCTATTATTTCATCATGTATGAAGAATATTTTAAGGCGTTAGATGAAGAATGAATGCGGAAACCCTGAATTTAAAATGATACTTGTTCTTTAATAATCCTTTGTTGGTTAACACATTAAGCCCAATTAGGATTGTGTTATAACTAAAAAATGGGATCGAAAATGTTTGGAAGGGTTATAGGAATGTTTTTTGGTAGAGATAAAAAGATCTAAATCTTTTTTTTATTTGTTAGGAAAAAATAAGAAGAGCTCCCTTTTACAACAGACAGGAGGGCCCCCCTAGAAATTCAAATGAATATTAACTTAATATAAATGAATTTTTAATTCCAAATGGATCCAACCATATTTATTTATAATATATGATTGTTATGGTTGTCAATAAATTCATTAAAGAAATATTGTATAACTTTATACAATTTTTCAATCCATGTCATTTGGTTTTACTAATATTTAACTTTTTTACTCTTACAGTGACAATATGAATTTTTATTATTTGATGGTTTATATAATAACTATATTATAAAAAAGAACCATAAATGAATCATGTATGATAATTTAAAACATTTCCTTGTAACATTGCCTAATTTTTTACTATTTTAAAGCTTATATCATGTAATAAAATATTTTTTATTTCAAAATATACTTAATAGAAATTTTTACACTAATCATTATATGATTTTTTATAAACAATACAACAATAAGAAGTCTTATAAAAAATTAATTTAAAAACACCCAAAAAAAATTTAATTAAAAAAATTCTTGTAATGAACTAATTCTCTAAAATAATATTTATCTAAATATTTTTAATATCCTTTATTTGATATTATCAATAATAAAATTATTATGAAGTCATGATTGTGTAATTATTTAAGGTAATTATTTCTTCGATAAAAATTAAAAAATAAATTTCTATGATTAATTTAAATATTTTATATTTAAATAAAATATTTATAGTCAAACATATCCCATGTATGAACCTATATTAAAAATATTTCACTTCTAAAAAATATGAGGGTGACAAATATGATTCATTATTGAATAAAATATTAAAATGGTTATAATAGCTTCCAGAATTCAATAATTGGTCTCATAACCAATTTTTTAATTATTATGGATTCAAAAAAAACATAAAAAAATTTGGAAAGTATTAGGGGAAATTTATAATCATTAAAATATAATTATTTCCATTAATTACACGATTCACCCTTATCCCTCGCAACAAGAAAATAAGTTTACTATACTTATTTTCCAAAAATAAAAGGGTACATTTTAATAAATTTGAAAATTATTATTTCAAATACAGAATCCATTTTTATAATTCAAAATACATAAATGGATACAGTTAATTTTAAATTAATGTCATAGATAGAGTGGAATAACCTGTTTTCAAAGTGAAATGGTAAAAACATCACAATGTTATTATATCTAATTAAAATAATAAATTTAATAAAATATCCAAAATTGGATTAATATATGAATAGGAAAGCTATTTTGACATTATAACCAATTAGAAATGTAATTTTACATTATAAATCTTTCATATCAAAAGATATTTCTCTATTTAAATGTATTATTTTTCATTTTTCATCAAAAAAATAAAACCTGTGAAAAAATTTAAAAAAAACTGAAGTAAATTTTGATATTTTTATTCTAATTATAATGACCCAAACATAAAACATTACATAATATTGAATTAAATAAATAATTCACATTGAGGATATTTTCAGTTTTATAGTTTTAGAGAATTATGAAATAACTATTAAATCTCAAAAGATTACAAAGTAGAAATTTCTGTTCATTTTCCATTTTTTTCAAAAAAAATCTTTTGACAAAATAAGGTCATGTCTAGTTCCATGTTGTAACATCCCATTATGTTTTCAGGTACTTATTGATGTTTCTAAGTACACCTGTATTTGAATAAAGACTTGGGTTGCATTTGTGTGAAATTTTAAAGAAAAACTAGAGGACAATGTGTAGTGCAGGGTTTGCGGACGGCTTGACAAACCGTGCGACCAAACTATGCCAGCCTTGAAACTTGGGCAGAAGCTTCCACACTGGTGGAGCACGGTTTTTCTAACCGTGTGGCCAAACCGAGTGAGAAGGGAGGCCAAGGTAGTATCTCACTCACGGTTAGCGCATGGTTTATCAAACCGTGTGGACAAAATGTGCGACCACTTAAAGTTATATCCTCAAATTGTGTATCTCGGCTGATTTGCCTCTAAGTGCTTCATTTTTCCTACTATTCTTTCCAAACTAAGGATTTGGATTCTCTCATGGTTAGAGAAGGCTCTTCCATATTTTCAGAGGCGATCCGAAGGCTCCTCTTGGTGAATCTAAGCCGGATTCTTTAGGTATGTGATCATTCTTCAACATTCTTGATTGGTTTCTTAGATCTACATAGATCTACTTCTCCTCTTCTATCAGTTTCTTAGATATACACCTGTTATGGGTAGATCTAAGTGTGTGGTACGTTGTTTGATGAGATTTGTTCTTAATATTTCTAGTAGAATATATCTAAGGTGGGTTCTTGAAGAAGAAACTCGGTTCTTGAGCGTTCTTGACCGTTGTGGTTTTGGTCAAAACTCTCGAGGTAAGTGGTTCTGTCAAGACATTCCAAATTGTTTATCATTTTATTTTCGTGATTTAATTCAATTGTTGATTTAAATCCAATTTCTCAAGTTCTCTTTCAATTAAATTGATACAAAACTCTATTCCATTGAATTGAGATATTTTAAATGGTTTTGGAATAGAAATTTGGGGAAAACCCCAATTCCATTGAATTGGGTGTGTTTATGGAAAATTGGTCGATTTAAATTGTTTAATTTAAATTGTGGATTTGATGGAAATGTTTTCAATTAAATTGTTGAGTTCAATTATTGAAATGGAATGTGTAATGATGGAATTGGTTTTGAATGGATTTCAAAATTATGAAAATGGCTTAAAATGATTTGATTAAACCCATTGGTTTTATCTTCTGAAAGAGGCATGTTTTGAATAAAATATGTTTTGGTTTTAAATGGAATGAAATTGGATCTTTTTAAATGGAATAATGGGATTGATCATATTTTACGTATTCTTAAAATAGTTCACCCATCATGTAAGTGCACATGCAAGCCTTAGGTAGTTAGTGAGTTATTTGGATACACTCTACGCTACGACAATGTTCTAAAACATACATGTAGTGGGTCACATCCCCGATGGGTTGATGACGAGTCCTCTTTGACCAGTGTCATAGGGACGTGTATATACACATTTTTCTGAGTTCACATAGAGAGTGTGGAATCATATAACTGATTAATGCTATCGTACCTTTTGGAATATGACCATGTTGATCGCTTTTTTGTTTATATTTGAGAAATAAATGTATGCCAATGCTTTTGAACTGCTTACATGCATGCTGAATTTATACAAACTGTTTTATATAAATGTCTTACGTAAGCCATTGTTTTAGAAATATTCCATCATTGTAAATCCTTGCTTGATGAATTTTCCATCATTTGAAAATGTATATCATGATTTTCTAAAAATATGCTTTTGAATTGCCAAACCTGTTTATATGAAAATTGAAAGATTTTATTTGGATAATCAATATTTGGCATCTGTTATGGAATCGTTGGTGGTATCCTACTAGGCTTAGGCACACACCCTACTTTTTCCTTCGGGTGTTTGTAGACTTTCTTCTTCCAGGATCGAGCAAAGGGAAGGGACCTCTTGGAGGTGATTATAGCTACTGATATTTGGACATGGTGAGTTGTGTCCTTAGGGACCTTGGGAATTTTTTTCCTTTATGGTACTTGGGTTGTTGTAATTTGGCTTTTTGTGCCTCTTTTTTTGGTACATTACTCCCAGTGGAGTTTCTTTTGTTATGCATACTATTTGTTTTACACTTTCTTCTGCATTCATGTGGCATAATCGTTCCCACTTGTATGTTGTACGATGCTTGGTGCTAGTCGTCAACCCATGGGGATCGGGAATGCCCTTCAGGCTATGTGGGGGTCGGCTCGGTTATCAGGTTACCAGGGTACCTGAGCTGGTTCGTGACAAATTGGTATCAGAGGGAGGTTCTAAACATCTTGCCTTGATGACAATATGCATTTGAGTATTCTTGTCAAGACTTAGGAGGTAGTTGTCATTGAGTGCATGGCCAACTCTCACCACCATAAACCTTATGTCACGATGGGTAGTTAGGGAAATACGACTTGTGGATTAGTTCTAGTATTTTCCCTGTTTTGATTTGGATTGAGTGGAATACAAATCTTGTTATCCCTTCTATTAAGAGTAGTTTGACTTGATACTCAGGTTGAGTGTTAATCTAAATGTATTCTTTTTTGTTTGCTGATGTTTTGTAGCATCATGCCTCTGAGGAGACGTGGAAATCAAATCCAAAAAAGGATGCTACTGAATCTCAGCAAGCAATTTCTGTTGTGAAGCAATGTCTAGTAGAGGTGATTGTCTGCACTATCCATGCTCTGGGACCGGAACCACCTCCAGTCCCTGTTCAGACTCCAGCTTTAGATCCTCAATGTGATATTCTCTGAAGTTTTTCACAAGATTTCCTACATCCGAAGCCACTAGTTTTCAAAGGTCCACTGACCCTCAACATGCTGAGGAATGGTTGAGTAAGATTGAACATCTGTTTGGGTTCTTGGAGACACCTGAAGTGATCATGGTGAAGGGTGACACCTTCATGCTGGAGGGACCAAGCAGGAGATGGTGAGACATGATGGTGACGATAGGGAAAGATGAGGGTTTGGAGTGGAAAGACTTCAGGGTTCTTTTCACTGATCAGTTCTATCCAGAATCTATGGTGTTGGCCAAGGCTATGGAGTTTTTCAAACTTGACCAGGCCAACAAAACCGTGACTGAGTTCTCAAATCGTTTTTCTGAGTTGGTACAGTTTTCTATTGAGATTATATCTAATGAGAGGATGAAGTATCGATGATTTGAGTTGGGACTTCGATCAGATATCCATTCTCAAGACTTCTTACTGAAGCTACCCTCTTATGTTGATGTGCTAGATAGGGCAATGATGGTTGAGATGGATTTGGCAGGAAAGTTAGGGTTGCAGGAAGTTCCTTTTCTTTCTTGTGGCAGTGTTGGTTCCTTTAAAGGAAAACGGAAGCGTGAATTTTCTCTTGGTAGTTCATGAAAACAGCGTCATCCTAGGCCTCTGATAGCACCAGGAGGGGCTTCTTTGACTTTCTATCAGCGTGGGAAGCCAGGAAATTCTAAAAGGGTTTTCACTGAGGCACCCAAGAACTGTATCTCCTATGGACGTTTAGGGAACCTTCAAAGATTCTGCAATCACTTATCTACTCCGCATAGTGGAACAAAAACATCATTACCTCCAAATACTGTGGGGAAATCAAATGCTTCACGTACAAAAGGGTTCCAACCATAGGAATCAGGAACAAAGATTCTTCACGTAGTGGAAGAGTCACCAGAGGTAGCTGATGCAAGTCCTGCAACTATAAGAGGTACCATTACTATAGCATCATCTTTAGTGATAGCTCTTTTTGATACTGGTGCATCTCACTCTTTTATTTCAACCGATATTGTTAATCTTCTTAATCTGCCTATGGATATTTTATCTTGTGAAATGGATATTACTACACCCGTTGGTGTTATGAGAGAGAAGGGTGTTCGTAGTCCTACTTGTGTCTTCTCTCTATCAGATGTTGATCATTCTTGGAATTTATTGGTTCTCAACATGAAATCTTTTGACTTCATTTTTGGGATGGATTGGATCATTGCCAATAAAACCCAGATCGATTGTTATCTTCAACGGGTCTACCTTACTACACCCAGTGGTGTGTCTCTTGTTTTTCAAGGAGAATGGGACCCAAGGTCAAGCAGAGATAGACCCTCTTATCCAGAGTTGGGGAAAGTTATATCAGAATTTTCTATTGATATGGAGATAGATTCAATGTGTGGTGATCTTCCTCCAGTCGTCGCTGAGTTTCTAGACGTGTTTCCTTCTGACATCTATGGTTTTCCACCATTAAGAGAGGTTGAATTTTCTATCGATTAATGTCTTCTACTCAACCGGTTTCTATTATCTCTTAACAAATAGATCCAGCTGAACTAAAAGAACTGAAGTCTCAGTTAGACGATCTTCTTGAGAAAGGTTTTATACGCCCGAGTGTGTCACCTTGGGCAGCACCGGTTCTCTTCTCCAAGAAAGTTGATAGTTCTCTTCGCTTATGTGTTGATTGTTGAAAGATCAATCGAGTTACGATAAAGAACAAATATCCATTACCACGAATTGATGATTTTTTTGATCAATTGAAAGGGGAAAAGTGGTTTTCAAAAATTGATCTTCGATCTAGTTACCACCACTTGAGGATAAAGGAATCTGACATTCTCAAGACCGCTTTTTGAAGTAGGTATTGCCATTATGAGTACCTTGTTTTTCCTTTCGGCCTAAAAAATGCTCTTTCATTTTTCATGGATTTGTTGAACATGGTTTTCTGTGAGTATCTAGATACTTTTTTGGTGGTCTTTGTGGATGACATTCTTGTCTACTCCAAGTCTGAGGAGGAACAAGTGCATCATCTGAGAACAGTTTTGAGTCTTCTAAGTAATCACCAACTTTATGCCAAGCTTTCAAAGTGAGATTTTTGGATCCGGGAAGTGAAATTCTTGGGACATTTCATGCCAGAACAAGGAATATCAGTTGATCCTGAAAAGGTGAAAGTTGTTATGACTTGGGAATGACCATGAAATGCTTTTGAGATTTGGAGCTTCTTGGGATTAGCAGGATATTATCACCGTTTTGTCAAAGATTTTTGAAAGTTAGCTTCTCCAATGACTGCTTTGACTCGAAAGGGAGTGAAGTTTTCCTGGAATGGAAAATGTCAGAGTTCTTTTGTAGAGCTAAATCATTTGTTGACTAATTCACTGGTGTTAACTCTTCCTGAGGCTGGGGTAGGTTATGTGTTCTTCTGTGATGCATCGGGTTTAGGTTTTGGATGTGTCCTTATGTAAGGTAATCATGTTGTTGCTTATGGATCACGTCAGATTAAGCCTCATGAGAAGAACTACCCTACCGATGACCCTGAACTTGTAGTTTTAATGCATGCACTTAAGTGTTGGAGACATTACCTTTATGGAGAAAGGTTGAATATGTATTCAGACCACAAGATCTTGAGTTTTATCTTCTCTCAAAAAGATTTTAATCTCCACCAAAGGTGTTGGGTGGAGTACCTGAAATCTTTCGACTTTGAAATTTCCAATACCCTGAGAAAAGGGAATGTAGTTGAAATTGCGTTAAATAGGAAAACTTCTTCTCAGGCTGTGAACGAATCTTCTAAAGAGTCGAGTTTGATGGCTCTTTTTTCTCAGTTGCATATTGGAGTTCAGTGGAAGGGGAATGAAGTTTATTTAACCAATGTTCAATTGACTTCTTCTCTCCTCGAGTTAATTATTCAGGAACAACAACTGGATGATTAATTCCTTAGCATTAGGGAATATTTTTATGGTGGGGAGACTGACACCATGTGGTCGTTCTCCAAAGAGGGTGTTCTGTGTTATCAAAACCATTACGTTGTGCCCTTATTGGAAAGAAAGGATGAGATGAGGGACTGCCATAACTCTCAGTCGGTTGTGCACTCGGGGACCAAGAAGATGTTCTATGATATGAGGCAACAGTTCTGATGGCCAGGTATGAGATTAAACATTGCTGAGTTTGTATCTCATTTCTATACATGCCAGCAGGTGAAAGCCGAGCACCAGAAACCTTCGGGTTTTCTTCAACCACTTCCAGTCCCTACATGGAAGTGGAATGAAATCTCAATGGACATTGTGGTTGGGTTACCTCAAACCCAAAGGAGGAGGCATGCGATATGGGTTGTGATCGACAGACTGACCAAGTCGGCTCACATTATACCAATTCGAGATACAACAAAAGTTGAGGAGTTGGGAAATATCTATGTGAAATAAATTGTTAGTTTCCACGGAGTTCCATCTGCAATAGTCTTTGATAGGGATCCTTGGATTACTTCTCACGTTTGGAGAGGACATCAGGAGGCACTGGGATCTCAGGTTCATTTGAGCACAGCCTACCATCCACAGTCATATGGTCATATAGAGAGAGCTATTCAGATCCTTGAGGATATGCTCTGTGCATGTGTTCTTGACTTCTGTAGGTCTTGGGATGATCATCTAGGGCTAGTTGAGTTTTCTTATAACAAAATTTATCAATCTGTGATCAAAATGGATCCTTTTTAGGCTTTTTAAGGCCGTCCTTGTAAATATTCATTATGTTGGTCGGAGATTGGTGAAAGCTCTTCGGTAGGAATGAGTTTGGTCCAAGAGACGACAACTAAGATCCAGTTGATTCGACAGAGAATGTTGATAGCACAGAGTCGATACAAGTCTTATGCTGATCGTCGACGTAAACCTTTAGAATTCTCAGTTGGTGACCAGGTGTTCTTGAAAGTTTCACCCCGTTTAGGTCATCGACGGCTTGGGAGGCAAGGGAAGCTTGCTCCGCATTTTGTGGGACCTTTCTAGGTTGTTGGTATTGTGGGAAAAGTTGCTTACCATTTAGCTCTACCACCACAAATGATGTCGATACATAACGTGTTCCATGTATCGCAACTGTGGAAGTACATCTCTCATCCATACCATGTTGTGAGCTAGAGTGATCTTGAAATTGAACCAGATTTATCTCTGACAGAACGACCAGTCAGGCTTGTTGATTCAGAGACCAGGGTACTTAATGGGAGAATGATACCTCTGGTCCGTGTACGATGTCCAAATGGTTTTGATTCTCATGAGACGTGGGAAATGGAGGCACTGATGAGAGAGCAGTGGCCTCATCTTTTTGACATGGATGTTTCTTCATAGGCTTTTTGGGGGTAGAAAGGTCTTATGGTGGGGAGGATGTAACATCCTCTTACGTTTTCAGGTACTTTTTGATGTTTCTTAGTACCCCTATTCTGGAGTAAAGACTTGAGTTGCATTTGGGAGAACTTTTAAATAAAAACTAGAGGACAGTGTGTTGTGCACTGTTTGTGCACGGTTTGAAAAACCGTGCGACCAAACCATGCCAGCATTAAAACTTGGGCAGAAACTTCTGCACGGGCGATGCACGTTTTGTCTAACCGTGCGGCCAAACTGTGCGAGAAGGGTGGCAAAGGTATTTTCTCACTCATGGTTAGTGAATGGTTTATCAAACCATGCGGACGAACCGTGCGACCACTTGATGTTAGATCCTTAAATTGTAGATCTCGGCAGTTTTGCCTCTATGTGCTTCGTTTTTCCTCTTATGCGGCCCTAACTCGGGATTTGGCTTCTCTCAAGGTCATTGAAGGATATCCCATCTTTCCGAAGGTGATCCGAAGGCTCCTCTTGGTGAATCTAAGCCGGATTCTTGAGGTATGTGATTGTTCTACATCGTTTTTTATTGGTTTCCTAGATCTACTTAGATCTACTTCTCCTCTTCTCTTGGTTTCATAGATCTACACCCGTTATGGGTAGATATATGTGTGTGGTACCATGTTTTATGAGATTTGGTCTTAATATTTCTAGGATAAGATATCTAAGGTGGGTTCTTGAAGAAGCAACCCGGTTCTTGAGTGTTCTCGACCACTGTGGTTTTGGTCAAAACTCTCGAGGTAGGTGGTTCCGTCCTGACATTCCAAATTTTTTATCATTGTATTTTCTTGATTTAATTAAATTGTTGATTTAAATCCAATTTCTCAAGTTTTCTTTCAATTAAATTGATAAAACAACTAGATTCTATTAAATTGACATATTTGAAATGGTTTTGGAATATAAATTTGGGAAAAACCCAAATTCCATTGAATTGGGTGTGTTTATGGAAAATTGGTCGATTAAAATTGTTTAATTAAAATTGTGGATTTTATGGAAATGTTTTCAATTAAAATTTTGAATTTAATTGTGGAAATGGAATTTGTAATGATGGAATTGGTTTTGAATGGATTTCAAAATTATGAAAATGGCTTAAAATGATTTGATTGAACCCATTGGTTTTATCTTGTGAAAGAGGCATGTTTTTAACAAAACCTGTGTTGGTTTTAAATGGAATGAAATTGGAACATTTGAAATGTAAGAATGGGATTGATCATTTTTTAAGAATTCTTAAAATAGTTCACCCATCATGTAAGAGCGCATGAAAGCCTTAGGTAGTTAGTGAGTCATTTGGATACACTCTACGCTACGACAGTGTTCTAAAACATACATGCAGTGGGTCACATCCCCGACGGGTTGGTGACGAGTCTTCTTTGACCAGTGTCATAGGGATGTGTGCATACACATTTTTCTGAGTTCACATAGAGAGTGCAGAATCCTATAACTGATTAATGCTATCATACCTTTTGGCAGATGATCATATTGCTTGCTTATTTGTTTATATTTGAGATATAAATGTATGCAAATGCTTTTGAACTACTTACATGCATGAATTTATACAAACTGTTTTATATAAATGTTTTGCTTAATCCATTGTTTTAGAAATATTCCATCATTGTAAATCCTTGATTGATGAATTTTCTATCATTTGAAAATGTATAACATGATTTGCTAAAAATATGCTTTGGAATTTCCAAACCTATTTATTTGAAAATTGAAAGCTTTTCATTGGATAATCTATATTTGGCATCTATTATGGAATCTTTGGTGGTATCCTACTGGGCTTAGGCTCACACCCTACTTTTTCCTTCGGGTGTTTGTAGACTTTCTTCTTCTAGGATCGAGCAAAGGGAAGGGACCTCATGGAGGTGGTTCTAACTGCTGATATTTGGACATGGTGAGTTGTGTCCATAGGGACCCTGGGACTGTTTTTCCCTTTATGGTACTTGGGTTGTTGTACTTTGGCCTTTTGTGCCTTTTTGTCTTCTGGTACATTACTCCTAGTGGAGTTTATTTTGTTATGCATACAGTTTGTTTTAATCTTTCTTCTGCATTCGTGTGGCATAATCGTTCCCACTTGTATGTTGTATGATGCCAGGTGCTATTCATCATCCCATGGGGATTAGCAATGACTTTAAGGCTATGTCAGGGTCGACTCAGTTATCGGGTTACCAGGGTAACCGAGCTAGTTCGTGACAAATTGGTATCATAGGGAGGTTCTAAACATCTTGCCTTGATGACAGTATGCATTTGAGTATTCTAGTCAAGACTTAGGAGGTAGTTGTCATTGAATGCCTGGCCTGCTCTCACCACAATGAGCCTTATGTCACCAAGGGTAGTTAGGGAAATATGACTTGTGGGTTAGATTTAGTATTTTTCCTATTTTGATTTGGATTGAGTGGAATCCAAATATTGTTATCCTTTCTTTTAAGAGTAGTTTTCCTGGCTACTCAGGTTGAGTGTTAATCTAAATGTCTTCTATGTTGTCTAATAATGTTGTATAGCATCATGCCTCCGAGGAGACGTGGAAATCGAATAAAAAAAAGTCTGCTGCTGAATCTCAGTAAGCATGTCCTGTTGTGAATCCAAGTTGGCAGAGGTGATTGTTTGCACTGTCCAAGCTCCAGGACATGCACCACCTCCAATCCCTGTTCAGACTCCAACTTTAGATCCTCAAAGGGATATTCTCTAAAGTCGTTCTCAAGAGTTCCTACATCTGAAGCCACCGGTTTTCAAAGGCTCCTCTGACCCTCAACATGCTGAGGAATGGTTGAGTAAGATTGAACATCTGTTTGGGTTCTTGGAGACACCTAAAGTGATCAAGGTGAAGTCTGCCACCTTCATGCTAGAGGGACCAAGCGGGAGATGGTGGGACACAATGGTGACGACAGGGAAAGATGAGGGTTTAGAGTGGAAAGACATTAGGGTTATTTTCACTGATCAGTTCTATCTATAATATATGGTGTTGTCCAAGGCTGTAGAGTTTTTCAAACATGAGCAGGCCAACAAAACCGTGACTGAGTTCTTAAGTCGTTTTTCTAAGATGGTACAGTTTTCTCCTGAGATTGTATCTAATGAGAGGATGAAGGCTCGATGATTTGAGTTGGGACATCGATCAGATATCCGTTCTCAGGTCTTCTTACTGAAGCTACCCTCTTATGCCGATGTGCTGGACAGGGAAATGATGGTTGAGATGGATTTGGAAGGAAAGTCCAGGTTGCAAGAAGTTCCTTTTCTTTCTAGTGGCAGTGTTGGTTCCTTTAAAGGAAAATGGAAGTGTGACTTTTCTCTTGGTAGTTCTTGACAGCAGAGTCATCCCAGGCCTCCGGTAGCACCAGGAGGGGCTTCTTTGACTTTCTATCATTGTGGGAATCCAGGACATTCTAAAAGGGTTTTCACTGAGGCACACAAGAACTGTATCTCCTGCAGACGTTTAGGGCTCCTACATAGATTCTTCCATCACTTCTCTAATCCGCCTAGTCAAACAGAAACCTCAACACCTCTAAATACTATGGAGAAATCAAATGATTTACATAAAAAATGGTTTCAGCCACAGGCATCAGGAACTAAGCTTCTTCACGTAGTGGAAGAGTCGCCAGAGGTAGCTGATGTAGGTCTTGCAACTGTGAGAGGTACCATTAATATAGCATCGTCTTTAGTGACAGCTCTTTTTGATACTGGTGCATCTCACTCTTTTATTTCATTTTGTCTTGCTAATCTTCTTAATCTTCTTATGGAGATTTTAACTTGTGCAATGGATATTACTACACCCCTTGGTGTTATGAGAGAGAAGGGTGCCCTTAGTTCTGCTTGTGTCTTCTCTCTATCAGATGTTGATCAATCTTGGAATTTCTTGGTTCTCGACAAGAAATATTTTGACGTCATTTTTGGAATGGATTGGCCCATTTCCAATAAATCCCATATCGATTGTTATCTTCGATAGGTCTACCTTACTACACCCAGTGGTGTGTCTCTTGTTTTTCAAGGAGAATGGGACCCAAGGTCAAGTAGAGATAGACCCTCTTATCCAGAGTTGGGGAAAGTTATATCAGCATTTTCTTTTGATCTGGAGAGAGATTCAATGTGTGGTGATCTCCCTCCAGTCGTCGCTGAGTTTCTAGACGTGTTTCCTTCTGACTTCTCTAGTTTGGAACCAGAAAGAGAGGTTGAATTTTCTATCGACTTAATGTCTCATACTCAACCGGTTTCTATTCCCTCTTAATGAATGGCTCTAGCTTAACTAAATGAACTGAAGTCTCAGTTAGATGATCTTTTTTTGAAAGGTTTTATACGCCCGAGTGTGTCACCTTGGGCAGCACCAGTTCTCTTCGCCAAGAAGGCTGATGGTTCTCTTCGCTTATGTGTTGATTATCGAACGATCAATCGAGTTACGATAATGAAAAAATATCCATTACCATGAATTGATGATTTGTTTGATCAATTGAAAGGGGAAAAGTGGTTTTCGAAAATTGATCTTCGATCTGGTTACCACCACTTGAGGATAAAGGAATTTGACATTCCTAAGACCGCTTTTTGGAGTAGGTTTGGCCAATATGATTACCTTGTTATGCCCTTCGGCCTAACAAATGCACCTACATTTTTCATGGTTTTGATGAACACGGTTTTCTGTGAGTATCTAGATCCTTTTTTGGTGGTCTTTGTGGATGACATTATTGTCTACTCTAAGTCTGAGGAGGAACATGTGCATCATCTGAGAACAGTTCTGAGTCTTCTAAGTAATCACCGACTTTATGCCAAGCTTTCAAAGTGTGATTTCTGGATCTGGGAAATAAAATTATTGGGACATGTGGTGTAAAAACAAGGAATATCAGTTGATCCTGAAAAGGTGAAGGTTGTTATGACTTGGGAACGACCAAGAAATGTTTTTGAGATTCAGAGATTCTTGGGCTTAGCAGGATATTATCGCCATTTTGTCAAGGATTTTTAAAATTTAGGTTCTCCAATGACCACTCTGACTCGAAAGGGAGTGATGTTTTCCTGGAATGAAAAATGTCATAGTTCTTTTGTTGAGCTAAAACATCTTTTGACTACTGTTACAGTGTTAACTCTTCCTGAGGATGGGGCAGGTTATGTGTTTTTCTGTGATGCATCGGGTATAGGTTTTGGATGTGTCCTTATGCAAGGTAATTATGTTGTTGCTAATGGATCACATCGGCTTAAGCATCATAAGAAGAACTACCCCACCCATGACCTTGAACTTGAAGCTGTAATGCACACACTTAAGTGTTGGCGACATTAAATTTTTGGAGAAAGGTTTATTGTGTATTCATACCACAAGAGCTTCATTTATATCTTCTCTCAAAAAGATTTGTATCGTTGCCAAATGTGTTGGGTGGAGTACCTCCAATATTTCGACATTGACATTGCCTATACCCCGGAAAAAGGGAATGTAGTTGCATTTGCGTCAAGTAGGAAACCTTCATCTCAGGTTGTGAAAGAATCTTCAGAAGAGTGGTGTTTGATGACTCTTTTTGCTCAGTTGCATATTGGAGTTTAGTGGAAAGGGAATGAAGTTTCTTTAACCAGTGTTCAGTTGACTTCTGCTCTCCTCGAGTTAATTCTTCAGGAATAACAACTGGATGATGAATTCCATAGCATTAGGGACTCTCTTTATGGTGGGGAGACCAACACCTTGTGGTCGTTCTCCAAAGAGGGTGTTCTGTGTTATCAAAACCGTTACGTTGTGCCGTTATTGGCAAGAAAGGATGAGATGAGGGATTGCCATAACTACCAGTGGGTTGTGCACTCGGGGACCAAAAATATGTTCTATGATATGTGGCAATAGTTATGGTGGCCAGGTATGAGACGAGACATTGCTAAGTTTGTATCTCGTTGTTATACATGCCAGCAGGTGAAAGGTGAGCACTAGAAACCTTCGGGTTTGCTTCAATCACTTCCAGTCCCTACATGGAAGTGGAATCAAATATCAATGGACTTTGTGGTTGGGTTACCTCAAACCCAAAGGAGGAAGAATGTGAAATGGGTTTTGATCGACAGACTGACCAAGTCGGCTCACTTTATACCTATTCAAGATACAACCATAGTTGAGGAGTAGGGAAATATCTATGTGAAAGAAATTGTTCATTTTCAAGGAGTTCCATCTACAATAGTCTCTGATAGGGATCATCGGATTACTTCTTGATTTGGGAGAGGCCTTCAGGAGGCCCTGGGATCTCAGGTTAGTTTGAGCACGGCCTACCATCCACAGTCAGATGGTCAGACAAAGAGAGCTATTCAGATCCTTGAGGATATGCTCCGCGCATGTGTTATCAATTTCGGTAGGTCTTGGGATGATCATCTAAGTCTAGTTGAGTTTTCCTATAACAACAGTTATCAATATTCGATTAAAATGGATCCTTTTGTGGCTCTGTATGGTCGTCCTTGTAAATCTCCTTTATGTTGGTCAGATATTTGTAAAATCTCTTTGGTAGGACCGAGTTTGGTCCAAGAGACGACAACTAAGATCCATTTTATTTGACAGAGAATGTTGATAGCACAGAGTCAGTACAAGTCTTATACTGATCGTCAACGTAAACCATTAGAATTCTTAGTTGGTGACCAGGTGTTCTTGAAAGTTTCACCCCGTTTAGGTCATCGACGACTTGGGAGGCAAGGGAAGCTTGCTCCTCATTTTGTGGTACCTTTTGAGGTAGTCGGTCTTGTGGGAAAAGTTGCTTACCATTTAGCTCTACGACCACAACTTATGTCGATACATAAAGTGTTCCATGTATCACAGCTGTGAATGTAAATCTCTGATCCATACCATGTTGTGAGCTGGAGTGATCTTGAAATTGAACCAGATTTATCTCTGACTGAATGACCAGTCAGGCTTGTTGATTCCGAGACCAAGGTACTTCGTGGGAGAACGATACCTTTGGTCCATGTACTATGGCAGCATGGTTCTGATTCTCATGAGACGTGGGAAAGGGAGGCACTGATGAGAGAGCATTGGGCACATCTTTTTGATGTGGATGTTTCTTCATAGGCTTTCTGTGGGAAGAAAGGTCTTATGGTGGGGAGGTTGTAACATCCCGTTATGTTTTTAGGTACTTTTTGATGTTTCTAAGTACCATTATTTTGGAGTAAAGACTTGGGTTGCGTTTGGGTGAACTTTTAAAAAAATAGGGGATAGTGTGTTGTGCACAGTTTGTGCACGATTTGACAAACTGTGCGACCATACCGTGCCAGCCATGAAACTTGGTCAGAAACATCCGCACGAGCGACACATGTTTTATCTAACCGTGCGGCCAAACTGTGCGAGAAGGGTGGCCAAGGCAGTTGCTCATGCATGGTTAGCACATGGTTAATCAAACCGTGCGGACAAACCATGTGGCCACTTAAAGTTAGATCCTTAAATTGTGGATCTCATCCATTTTTCCTCTATGTGCTTCATTTTTCCTCTTATGCAGCCCAAACTCGGGATTTGGCTTCTCTCAAGGTCAGAGAAGGATCTCCCATCTTTCCATAGGCGATCTGAAGGCTCCTCTTGGTGAATCAAATCCGGATTCTTGAGGTATGTGATCGTTCTTCATCTTCTTTGATTGGTTTCTTTGATCTACTTAGATCTACTTCTCCACTTCTCTTGGTTTCTTAGATCTACACCCGGTATGGGTATATCTATGTGTGTGGTACCAAGTTTGATGAGATTTGGTATTAATATTTCTAGGAGAAGATATATAAGGTGTGTTATTGAAGAAGCAACTCGGTTCTTGAGTGTTCTCGACTGTTGTGGTTTTGGTCAAAACTCTCGAGGTAGGTGGTTCCGTCCCGACTTGCCAAATTTTTTATCATTGTATTTGCTTTATTTAATTCAATTATTGATTTAATTCCAATTTATCATGTTTTCATTCAATTAAATTGATAAAAAACATTATTCCATTAAATTGAGATATTTGAAATGGTTTTGGCATATAAATTTGGGAAAAACCCCAATTCCATTGAATTGGGTGTGTTTATGGAAAATTGGTTGATTTAAATTGTTTAATTTAAATTGTGGATTTGATGGAAATGTTTTCAAATAAATTGTTGAATTTAATTGTGGAAATGGAATGTGTAATGATGGAATTGGTTTTGAATGGATTTCAAACATATGAAAATGGCTTAAAATGATTTTATTGAACCCATTGGTTTTATCTTGTGAAAGAGGCATGTTTTGAATAAAACATGTGTTTGTTTTAAATGGAATGAAATTGGTACTTATGAAATGGAAGAATGGGATTGATCGTATTTTAATAATTCTTAAATAGTTCGCCCATCATGTAAGAGCGCATGCAAGCCTTAGGTAGTTAGTGAGTTAATTACATACACTCTATGCCACGACAACGTTCTAAAACATACATGTAGCGGGTCACATCCCTGACGAGTTAGTGACGAGTCTTCTTTGACCAGTGTCATAAGGACGTGTGTATACACATTTTGCTGAGTTCACATAGAGAGTGTGGAATCCTATAACTGATTAATGCTATCATACCTTTTGGATGATGACCATGTTGCTCGCTTGTTTGTTTATATTTGAGATATAAATGTATGCCAACGGTTTTGAACTGCTTACATTCCTGCTGAATTTATATAAACTATTTTACTTAAGCCATTGTTTTAGAAATATTCCATCATTGTAAAGCCTTTCCTGATGAATTTTCCATCATTTGGAAATGTATAGCATGATTTGCTAAAAATATGCTTTTGAATTTCCAAAACTATTTATTTGAATATTGAAATCTTTTATTTGGATAATCTATATTTGGAATCTGTTATGGAATCTTTGGTGGTATCCTACTAGGATTAGACTCACACCCAACTTTTTCCTTCAGGTGTTTGTAGACATTCTTCTTCCAGGATCGAGCAAAGGCAAGGGACCTCTTCGAGGTGGTTCTAGCTGCTAATCTTTGTACATGGTGAGTTGTGTCCTTAGGGACCTGGGGAATGTTTTTCCCTTTTTGTTACTTGGGTTGTTGTAATTTGTCCTCTTGTGCCTATTTTTTTTTTCTGGTACATTACTCCCAGTGGAGTTTCTTTTGTTATGCATACTGCTTTTTATACTCTTGCTTCTGAATTCTTGTGGAAAAATCATTCCCACTTGTATGTTATACGATTCCAGGTGCTAGTCGTTAACCCGTGGGGATCAGGAATGCTCTTCGGGCTATGTCAGGGTCGGCTCGGTTATCGGGTTAGCAGGGTACCCGGGCTGATTCGTGACACATGTTTTAGACAGCATGATTTTCCTTGATTCCATGCTTGACCTTAATCATATTTAAGTCCTTTGAAAAGTATTTCGGAACATGGGATTAGCATAAAAATCATAGTAATGGTTATAAAGAAAATAATGAAAACATTATTTCATCATTACATACTTAACATAATATCTTTAACATACCTCATGAAATCATAAGATTTATGAATAACACATAGAGAACATAATTCAAAAAGGTAACTTGTGGCATCCATATCATAGTTACATTGTAACTATCACAGCTACGTAGGGAGTTACATTTGGAATACCCATCACAGTATATTACCAAAATCTCTTAGCAAAAACATTCGTGTTTACCTACGTCACATTTCCCAATGCATTGGAGAGCTATCACAGGCTCACCCGCCCTCAGTTTATCATGGAACCACCCGTATACGTAAACAATGCCCAAGAACCATAACATATTCATAACACATAAAATAAACATAATGGAAAGATAATATTTCCACATTCTATTCACAATATATCATTTAAATATAATGATATAAAAAATCTATTATCAAAACCATATTCAATACCAAAATACATAAATGTGTATATGGTATTTATTTTCCCTTTAAAAATATTTTCATCTTGTTATGGAAGCCAAAGATCAAATAATACTCGTGGCGGTAGAAAATGTCGTTTTCACCGCTTATGTTAAAAAGAAACATTATTTTTTTTTGTCATTTAGTAAAACGAATCATAAGAAAATATTAAATTTTAATGAAATGAAAAGTCAAATGTATTTATACACCGTATAAAATAATATTGAGAATAAAAAAAAATATGCCTCAATTAATGGGGATTGAGACGAAGTCCCTTACCTCATGTCTGACTTGACCCGATCGTTCTTTAATCTCCTGCATAATAAACTAAATTAATTTTTACTTTCTTAATAAACTTTTTAAAGTTTATTATTCCTTTTATATCACTTATAAACATGTTATAAACATTATGCAATCCTTTATTTTATTAATGGTAGTTTCTTCGGTATTTGGTACTTGAGTAAATATGACCACCTTATAATTACAAGTTGTCCACGTGGTAAAATATCCATTATCTTCAGAATGATATTAGTGATGTAGATATCATATATATATATCATATATATATACTATATACATGTATTTATTTTAGTACATTACATTTGGAGGTAAGAAATGAAATGCACCATTCCTGGAGACGGAAAGCCGTATATACGCATGAACACTGCTTTTATTTCCATTTCATATTTTAATGAAATGAAATCATAATTATATATATTTATATTATAATTCCAGTATGATATCTTAAATAATATCATTAACCTCATCCTTTTTACATCCCACATAAGGCATTAACGATCATATCACTTTGGGGGGGCGGTAGTCCACACTTCCTCAAATGAAATTATCGTGTTTACCCACAATGGTAACTATAAAGGTATGATATAAATGGAAAATAAAGATGAATAAAGAAATAAAAATAATATATATCATATATAAATTTAGATCCATTATAATGGCCACCATGAGAGGCAGTATAAGATAATCGAACAATCATCGTTTCGTAAGGCGTTAGTTTGCCATCCACATAAACAGTATGTTCTTCAACCATTAGATATAGGTGTGCGTAAGTGTAGTTAAAATAATTCCCATAAAAAAATAGTATATTGAGGATTCTAGTGTTTAAAAAAAATAAAGGAATAAAAAGAGTTTATGGGGATGGAGAAGTAAAATAAAACATAAGAACTTAAGGGAACACATCACCTTTAAATCGGGTAACTCCATTTGGTTTGAACCAAAAGGGTTTCTTGAAGTGATTTATGCCTATGGTAAGGCTTCTAGGATGAAGAGAGTGATCTTTAGAGCTTATTTTAACAGCTTTTGTATGATAAAAAGGCTTGAGAAGTTTGAGAAATGTGTTACAAGTGAGGTCTTTTTATAAGGGAGAGGAGGGGCTCTTTAGGAATGCTTGAAACATTTATTTTATTATAACCTCATATTCGATTTCAAAAGGTCAACTATTAATTAATATCAATGTTACGATGAATCACGGTCGAAATAAAATAATCCAATAAGAATTGGTCATGTTTTAAATATTGTTTTAATATTTAAAATCTTATTTATTTAAATCATTTATTAGTGAGGTAAATATTGCATCATTATTGTGTCATTAATAATTTAATATATTTGATTTCCAAAAATTATAAAAAAATACCATGATGTATGAAATATTTTTAGATTTCCAAAGATTATTTATAGTTAAATATATAACTTATATAACCACATGTAGAAATTTATTTACTAAATGATATTTGTTTATGTCATTATTGTCTTTTCTTTAAACTAATTAATATAAAACGCCATTATTACTCCCATGTGGCTCCATGGGGTCCCAAAGTTTACCCAAGGATGCCCCTAGTAAGATATGTATCATAAAATTGGAATATTACACATTTTAGGGTAATCTAATATAATTATAATATTATATTTTACCCTTATTTATAATATTACCCTTTAATCATGTTAAATAAAATAATTACTAAAGTAAATATTTAAAATGTATAAAAATAAAAGTTGCCTATTTACTTAATTTACACATACTAACTCCAAATATGGAATCCATTTTTCCAAATTCAAAACATAGAAGTGGTAGAAATTTATTTAAAATTAATTCCTGCTGCAAAAACAAAAAGCGTGTTTTTAAGAAATAATAACATTCAAAAGATTGACACTTGTTTATATCCAATTTTAAAATGAAGTTACTTCCAAAGACAAAAATTAGATTAACTGGTAAAATTATATTCTAATTACACATTAAAACTAATTAAAAATATCATATAGCCATATGAATAAATTAGATAAAAAGGAACTTTTGAATTAAAAGACAATAATTTTCATTATTCAAAAAAAAATGAATTTTATCAGAAAAATAACGAAATTTTCCCCAAAGTAAATTTTTATGTCCTAATTATAAAGAAGAATTTTATTTTGTAAAATAGAACATATAAGGGTGACAAAATTATATTTAAAGAGGGTTCTCCATTAAATGGTGGTAAATCAACCTTTTAAAGAAAAGTATGCCTAAAATTAGATTCATTCACATTTTAGGCCTCTAACATTTATTTGATAAATGTAAAAACATTTAACAAACATGTATAATCATATTTTAGTTTGTTCTATTCATTCCTGCTGATAAAATGGATAGGCGTTAACAACCATTAAAAAATAATAATATTATAATATTACTGTGCAACGTAAGATTCCAAAGAAACCTGATGTTGCGTATTGAGTATGTTATCGAACATAGAATCCCATTTAAAGTAAAATAAATATTTAATTTAAAAATATTAATTAAAATTCAAATGTATTATTCATTATTTACTTGGGATTTTACATCCTTCCCCCCTTTTGAAAATTGTGTCCTTGAAATTTTTATTCACTTATCAAATAAGTGGGGTTATTTATCCCTCATAACATTTTCAGATTCCCATGTTGAGTTTTCAATGATATGGTTTTTCCATGAAACATTTTCCTAAAAAATTACCTTATTCCATAACCATTTCTCTCTACACTCAAGAATCTATTCTGGTTGTTCCTCATAAGAGAGATTAACATCCAACTGAACTCCCTCTAGGCTCAAAACATGTGTTGGATCTGGCATATATTTTCTCGATATTGAAACATGAAAAACATTGTGTACCTGAGATAAACATGTGGGTAAAGCCACTCTGTATGCAACTACTCCAAATTTCTCTAATATTTTATAATGTCCAATGAACCTCAGACTCAACATTCCCTTATTACCAAAACACATCACACTTTTCCAATGAAAAACAATAAGAAAGACATGATCACCTACCTCAAAATAAAAATCCTTCATCCGGTTATCCACATAGCTTTTCTTCTTGCTCTGATCTGTTCTCATGTTCTTTTGAATCAACTGAACTTTTTCTTCCATCTATTCTACCAATTCTGGTCCCATCAGATTTCTTTCACCAACTTCATCCCAAAAATATGGAGTTCAACAAAGCATTCCATATAATGCCTCAAATGAAGCCATCTGTATACTGGAATTAAAACTGTTATTATATGAAAATTCAACCGAATAAATATGTTTGTCCAACCTTCCCTGGAAATCCAGTGAACAAGCTTGTAACATATCCTTTACGGTATGAATTGTTTTTTTACTGTCCATCAGATTTAGGATAAAAAGATGTACTAAAATTTAATTCAGTACCGAAAAACTTCTGAAGGCCTTTCCCAAAGTTAGAAGTAAACATGGGATCACGATCAGATAAAATGGATGGGGGAACACCATGCAACCAGACTGTCTCTTTAACATACAATAGAAAAAGATGATATAGAGGCAAAGTATATCTAATAGGAAGGAAATGAGCATATTTAGTCAAATGATGAACAATAACCCATATATCAATGTTACCTCTAGATGTATTTGGTAATCCCACAATGAAGTCCATGGATATAATTTCCCATTTCCACTCTAGCGCCGATAATGACTGAAGCATCCATTTTTGTAACTTCTGCTCTGCATTAACCTAATGGAAAGTCAAACACTCCACAGTAAAATCAGCAATATCTCTTTTCATACCATCCCACCAATAATACTCTCGAAGATCTCTATACATCGTAGTACTGCCAGGATGAACTGAAAATGGGGAACTATGAGATTCACATAACAACTCATTCTATAACTGTTTATCAAAAGGCACACATAATCTTCTCCCAAACCTCAGAACACAACAATTATCAATGTTAAATTCTGCCAACTTACACTTCTTAACCAACTATCCTCTTTCTATAACTCACCGTCTTCTTTCTGCGCTTGATTAATTCTGATTGAAAGTGATAATTCCACTGGAACCTAAAACAAAACAGAATAATTTCTTTCACTGATAACTTCTATGCGAAAATTCATCAAATCAAAAACCAAAGGATCTCATTCTAAACGTAGCATGGTTAATAAAGCCTTAATTTTTAGACTCAAAGCATCAGCCACTTTATTTTCCTTTCCATGATGGTAATGGATCATGCAATCACAATCCTTGATTAATTCCAACAATATCTTATGTCTCATGTTCAATTATTTTTGAGTGAATATATACTTCAATCTTTTTTGGTCAATATATATTTCACATTTCTCTCTATACAAATGATGCCTTCATATTTTTAAAGCAAAAAACAACAACAGCTAATTCAAAATCATGTGTATGGTAATTTAACTCATGAAGTTTCAACTGACATGAATCATAAGAAATTACCTGATCATAATGCATAAGGACTTAACCAATTCCTTTCTACGAAGAATCACTAAAGATAAAAACTCACCATTTCTGGAAGGCGGTGCCAAAACTGAAGCATTCACAAATCATGTTTTCAATTCTTGAAATCAATTATCACATTATTTTGTCCAGATGAACTTAACACCTTTTCGAGTCAACATAGTCATTGTACTAGATAAACTTGAAAAGTTTTTTAAAAAACTTCGGTAATAACCCTCTAAACCAATAAAACTATGAATATCGGTTATATTTGTGGGTCTTTTCCATTATTAATCAACATTTCTTTTATCAGGATCAACGGTTATGCCATTTTTTGAAACAATGTGACATAGGAATGAAATTTGTTGTAACCAAGACTCTCACTTACTAAATTTCCCATACATATTATTTTATTTTAAGGTTTTCAAGACAACCCTTAAATGTATTTCATGCTATTATTTACTTTTAGAAAAGAAAATATCATCAATGAACACAACCACAATCTTATCCAAGAACTCATGGGAAATTTTGTTCATAAGATCCTTAAATACAGCAGGTGCATTTGTTAACCCAAAAGGCATAACTACAAACTCAAATGGCCATATCTAGTATGAAATGCGGTGTTCGGAATGTCTGTTTCCTTTACATTAAAATAATGGTACCCTGACCTCAGATCAATCTTTGAAAAATACCGAGCTCCCTAGATCTGATCGAACAAATCATCAATATGAGGCAAAGGATACTTTTTTTTAATAGTGTTGTTATTCAATTCTCTATAATCAATGAAAAGCCACATTGAATTGTCTTTTTTTAACAAATAAGATATAAGCACCACATGGTGATGTTCTAGGTTGAATGAAACATTTATCTAATAACTCATGCAATTGCTTCTTTAACTCTAAAAGTTCAATTTGAGCCATTCGATAAGGGGGTTTTGAAATTAGTTTAGCATCACACACTAAGTCAATGGTAAATTAAACTTCCCGATCAGGTATAATACCAGGAAACTCAACGAAACAAACATCAAGGTACTCATTTACCATTGGCACATCATTAATCTCAAAACTTACTTTATTTTCAAAAATATTAGCAAGGTAACATTCATTTACATCTTTTACTAGTTTCTCAACTTCTTGATATGTTTTCAAAATTAAGGGTTTATTATTGTACACAAACTGAAAATCATTCTGAAAAGAAACCTCTTTAGCCCTACAGTCAATCATAGCATGATTAAAAAAATCCAATCCATACCCAAAATAACATCAAACTCTACTAGAGGAAAATCAATAAGGATTGTAGGTTGATTCTTCCTGCACCAAAGGACAAGAAAGTTCTTATGTTTTATTTTTGTCTCAATATTTCCTCCAGGTGTTTTTACAAAAAGTTCCGCATTCATATCATGAGATAGAATTCCCAATTTACTAGAAAAATTCTCCGAAATAAATGAGTGTGTAGACCCTGAATTAAACAACACATTGGAATAATCTGAACAAACAAATAGTATATCTGATACTACTTCATTTGATAGCCCAACACCTACTAAAGTAATTTCAAAGGATTTTAAAACCCCTTTCTACTTGTAGTATGACTAATTTCCTTCAGTTGAGTTCTTTGTTGGACACTCATATGCATAATAACCCATTTCATTGTACTTAAAACATTTTACTGACTGTAAATTATATTTTGTATTACCATTAACTTGATCTTTTTCAGTGAAATTATGATCCTTATGTCCCATTTTACTACATCGGTAGCACTTACCAGAATTCAAAATACATTCACCAACATGCTTTATACCATAATTTCCACAATCTAAAAACTTATGTTTCTTACCATCATAATTTTTTAAAGTGTTCTTCCCATATTCCTTCAACATCGACCTATTATTCTGTTGTTTGTCAAAGAACACATGATCATAGGAAAAATCCATTTACACCTTTTCCGCACAACGAACATGTTTTTCATAACTTTTGAACTCAATAAAAGCTAAATCCCTTCGATACATTGGCATTAATCCTATTAAAAAATCATTGATTATACTCTCACGATCTCATATGAAATTCGGAGCATACCATGGGAGTCGAGTGAATTTTTCTTCATAAGCAACCATTGAGTCAACCTCCTACCTCAACTCTAGGAATTGTTTTTGATCCTAAGTCAAACCACTTTAGGAAAATATATCTCAATGAACAATCCTTTGAACTCATCCCAATCAAGATCATCAATTTCCTCACAATCCCTGAAATTTTTCACCATCGACCACCACTAATCAGCTTCACCTTCAAAATAGTAAACAACAAGACTAACCTTTTGGTGTTCTGAACACCCCATGACATAAAACATTTTCTTCAGAGCTTTAATTCACCCTTCTGCTAGCACAGGGTAAGATGATCATCTAAATGATGGTGGATGTTGCATCATGAAATGATCTACTACTGAAATTTTCCTCTATGGTTGATCTATATGATCTCGTGCATGGATTCTTCCACTATTTATATCCTGAGTCTACTATTCCATCGCTGCAACAAAATGTTCAGTTATGATTCTGATCATTTTAGGATGCTGATTTGGAAGGTTTTCTTCATCCTAATGTGGTCCTCACATATCTTCCATGTTTCCTCTATGCAAAACCATTCTGAACACGGAAATATATTAGGCAAAGCAACATGGTAATCTATAAATGCTATATCTTTTCAATATTAACATAAATGGATTTATGGATATTAATTTAACAATACCATAACTCCTAAATTTATCTAATCTTACCTCTGATATCAACTATAAGGACCCATCCTTAAAACATTACATAATATTGAATTAAATGAATAATTCACATTGAGTATCGTTTCAGGTTTAGAGTTTTAGAGAATTCGGACATAACTATTACATCTAAAAGTATTACAAATTACACACTTCTACTTAGTTTCCATTTTTTCCAAAATAAAATCTCTTGAAAAAAAGAGTCATGTCTAGTTACTTTTTTTAGATAGCATGACTTTTCCTTGATCTTATCCTTGACCATAATCATATTTATGTCCTGTGAAAAACATTTCAAAACATGGGATGAGCCTAAAAAGATCAGTAAGGGTTATAAAACAAGGAATGAAAACATTAGTTCATAATTAAATAAATAAAATAGGATCTTTAAAATACCTCATAAAATCATAAGATTTATTAATAACAAATAGTTAACATAATTCATAAAGGTTACTTGTGGCATTCATATCATACTTACATTATAGCTGTCACAGCTACATAGGGAGTTACATTTGGATTTACCATCACAGTATATTCCCTAAATCTCTTAGGAGAAACATTCAAATTTACCCTCTTCACATTAACCAATGCATTAGAGAGATATCTTGTCCTCACCTGCCCCAGGTTTATCATGTAACCACCCGTATACATAAACAATTCCCAAAAACCATAACATATTCATAACACATAAAATAAACATAAAGGAAAGATAACATTTCCACATTCTATTCACAAAATTTAATACAAATATATTGACATAACCAATCCATTATCAATACCATATTCAATACCAAAGAACATAAAAGAGTATATGGTATTTATTTTCCCTTTAAAAAACATTTCAGCTTGTTAAGGAAGCCAAAATCGAATAATACTCACTGCGGTGGAAGAGGCCGTTGTCACTGATTACGTTAAAAAGAATCATTTTATTTGTCATTTAGTAAAAATATTCGTAGGAAAAGATTACCTTTAAATGGAATGAAAATTAAAAGGTATTTATTCACCATATAGAAGAAAGTGGAGAATAAAACAAAATATGCCTCAATGAAAGGGGATTGAGACGAAGTTCCTTACCTCCTGTTGGACTTGACCCGATCATTCTTTAATCTCATGAATAATAAAAAAAGTTAATTTATAATTTATTATGAACCTTTTTCATGTTTATTATTACTTTTATGTCACTTATTACCATGTTATTAACATTTGATAATCATTTAAGTTATTTACAGTTATTTCGTCAATATTTGGTACTTGAGTAAAAATGAACACCTTATAATTACAAGTTATCCATGTGGTCAAATATCCATTATCTTCAGAATGATATTAATGATTTAGATTATATATATATCATATATATCCAGTAAATACTTATATTTATATTAGTACATAACATTTGGAGGTAAGAAATATAATGCACCGTTCATGTAGACGGTAAGCCGTACGTACGCATAAACGCTACTTTTATTTCCATTTCATATTCTAATGGAATGAAAACATAATGATACATATGTATATTATAATTCCAGTATAAAATATTAAATAATATCATTAACTCAATCCTTTATACATCCCACATAATGCATTAATGAGTCATATAACTTTGAGGGGGCAGTAGTCCACACATCATAAAATGAAATTATCACGTTTACACATAATGGAAATTATAAAGGTATGCTATAAATGGGAAATACATAAGCATAAAGAAAACATAAACATAATATATATCATATATAAATACAGTTCCATCAAATTGTCCACCATGATAGGTGGTAGGAGATAATTGAGAAATCATCATTTTGTGAGGTCTTAGTTTTCCATCCACAAGAAATAGTGTGTTCTTCACCCATTAGATGGAGGTCTGTGTAAGTGTAGTTTGAATCCTTCTCATAACAACATCTAAGTATATTGAGGATACTGGTGTTGTTACAAAAGAAAGGAATAAAAATTGTTTTTGGATTTAGATAAGTAAAATAAAACAAAAGAACTTAAGAAAAGACGTTACCTTTAAATCGGGTAACTCCCTTTGGTTTGAAGCAAAAGTTTTTCCTGAAGTGATTTCTACCTAAGGTAAGGCTTCTAGGATGAAGAGAGGGATCTTGGGATATTATTTGAGCAAAGGGTGCATGAGAAAAAGGCTTGAAATGTAACATCCCAGGTAAATGAAAAATAAGATATTTTCATATCTATTAATATTTGTGAATTAAATATTAATTTTAAGTTAAAAGGGTTGCTATTTTCGATACCATACCTGATAAGCAAAAATGGGTTTCTTTGAAATCTTATGTTGCACACTAATATATATATTATTATTATTTTAAATGGAAGTTAACTCCTAGAAGTTTTATTGGTGGGAATGAAAAAAACTAACTACAATTTGGTTATACATGTTTGTAAAATGTATTTACTTTTATCCAATAAAAGTTAGAGGCTTAAAATGGGAGTGAATCTCATTTTGAGCATAATTTGTATTAGATGGTCAATTTACCTCCTTTTAATGGAGAAACCTCATTAAATATAGTTTTGGTCTCTCTAATAAATTATATTTGACAAAATAAAATCCTTATTTAGAATGGGGACATCAAAATTTACTTTGTGTAATTTTTTATAATTTTTCCGATAAAGACAATTTTTAATGAATAGTAAAAAATATTGTATTTTAATTCAAAACTACATTTTAATCCAATTTATTTATATGGTTATATTATCTATTTAATTTGTTTTAAAGTTTAATTATAATATATTTTTACCATTTAATCCAATGTTGGTCACTATAATTAATGTCACTCTGAATTTGGACATAAACAAGTGTCAATATTTTGAAAGTTATTGTTTCTTAAAAATAGACTATTTATTTTAAGAATAGGAATTAATTTTAACATAATTAATGAATCCTCTATGTTTAGAATTTTGTAAAATATAAATCATTTTTGAATTCCTAATATTAAATATATCTTAGGATGAATTTTTTTTATTTTTCTGAAAAACTTTAATTTTTGGTAAAGAGTGAAACCACTTAGTAGTAGTTAAATAAACTGACTTTTTTATTTAAATGAAATTTTACCAATTCTATTAATTGAATTTCTAAATTCTGAAATACATGGTTGTTATTAGAAAGTATAATGTGGTTCAATATGATGAAAATAATTTTTGGTGAATAATAACTTTTGACTTTTATTTACCGCGGTTAATGGTAAATAGGATAATTCAATGTAAAACAAAGATTATAATAATTTAAAATTACCATAAAACTTGTCCTAACCTTATTGGATGAGTAATGACCGATCAGTTTCGTCCTTGGGTCAATTTTGGGACCCCATGGAGCCACTTATTAACGATAACGACACTTTAGATTAATTAACATAAAGTAAAGACAAAAATGATATACACAAATATCTTTTAGAAAATTAATTATTACATAGAGTTATATAAGTTATAATTTAGACTATAAAAATTATTTTGAAAGATAAACAAACTTAATACATCATGGTATTTTTTTATAATTTTTTAGACATCGAATAAATTATTTTATTGATGACACAATAATGATGCAATGTTTACCTCATTAATAAATCATTTAAATAAATAAAATTATAGATATTAAAATAACATCAAAAACCTATTCAATTATTATTAGATGATTTTATTTTGAACATGAGTCATCTTATCTTTTACTACATTTATTTTTGGTCCTTTTGAAACCAAATATAATTATATAATAAAATAATATTTTAACAATTTCATAAAGAGGCCCTCCTCCCCCTTATAAAAAGAGACCATTTCTAAAAAATTCCTCAAATCTATCAAGCCTTTTGTCTTGTAAAAATTCTAACAAATTAAGCTCCCTACATTCCTCTATTCCACATATAAGCCTTACCTTAGGCAGAAGGCACTTCTACATACCATTTTGGTTCAAACCAAAGGGAGTTACCCAAATTAAAGTTAACAGTTTCTCTTAACTTATTTTCTTTTATTTTGCTTCTACAACCCCTAAACTCTTTTTATTCCTTTGTTTTATAACAACACTAGTATCCTTAATATACTAGGATGTATTTATGATAATTATTTTAACTACACTTACACACACCTACATCTGTGGATGGAAAACTAACGCCTCACGAAATAATGATTGTTCGATTATCTCCTATCGCCTCTCATGGTGGCCATTTAGATGACAATATATTTATATATGATATATTTTGTGTTTATATTTTCTTTATGCTTATGTATTTTAATTTTATAGAATACCTTTATGGTTTCCATTATGGGTAAAAGTGATAATTTCATTTGAGGAAGTGCGGACTACAGCCTCCTAAATGTGATATGACTTGTTCATGCCATACATGGGACGTATAAAGGATAGAGTTAATGTTATTATATATGATATTATACAAGAATTATTATATACCTATGTATCATTCTTTTTTAATTCCATTAAAATAAGAAATAGAAATTGAAGTAGTGTTCATGCGTATGTAAGGTTTACCGTCTCCATCAACGGTGCATTTAATTTATTACCTCAAAATGTTTTGTACTATTATAAATACATGTATATACGGGATATATATGATATATCTTATATCTAAATCATGAATATAATTTTGGATATAATAAACTTTTAACCATGTGATTAACTAGTAACTATATGGTGTTCATTTGTGACTCAAGTACCAAATATCAACAAAACGAACATTATTAACATGAATGATTACATAATTTTTATAACATGGTAATAAGCTATATAAAAGGAATTATAAACTTGAAAAAATTTCTTATAAAAGTAGAAATTAACTTTAGTTTATTATTGAGTATATTAAAGAACGAACGGGTCATGTCAGACACGAGGTAAGGGACATCGTCTCAATCTCCATTCATTGAGGCATATTTTGTTTTAATAAATGACTTTCTTTTATACGCTATATAAACACCCTTTAATTTTCAAAGGGAATCTTTTTCTATGAAGCATTTTACTAAACGTCAAAATGGAGTGTTTCTTTTAACGTAAGTGGTGACAACGACCATTCCACTATTGCGAGTATTATTTGTTCTTTGGCTTCCTTGACAAGCCGTAATGTTTTTTAAGGAAAATAAATACCTTATACTCTTTTATGTATTTTGGAATTGAAAATGGTTTTGATAATGGATTTTTTTATTTCAATAATTTTAAGTGATATATTGTGATTGAATTGTGGAAATTTTTTCTTTCCTTTATATTTGTTTTAGGTGTTATGATTTTATAATTGTACCTGGACATTTAATGGGTGGTTACATGATAAACCAAATTATGGTTGGTGCCTTGATAATCCAGGATGGGTGGTTACATTATAACCACCAATGCATTTGGTATGGAAGTCGGCCATATGTCTATTTCATTTAGTTATATGTGTAGATGTCAAACGTATGGTTATTCCATTTAAGTACATTTATGTCCCATGTTACCATTATATGTTATTTGTTCTTTATAAGGGTTTTATGGTAATCTTATGGTTAAAGAAGGGCAAGTAATGATCTTTTATTTAGTGAAGATTATTTACTACTTCATAAATGTGAAAAGTATTACTTATGATAAAGTATTCATGGTTTACTTGTTGTTTTGAAAAACTAATAGTTTTCCTTCTTTGTGTATCCCTTACTAAGCTTTTTATGCTCATCCCATGTTTTTTAATTGTTTTTCATTGGACATAATGTGGAATAGGGTCAAGGATGAGATCAAAGAAAAGTCTTGATGTCTTATACATGGAACTAGGCATGACTATTTTTTTCAAGAGTTCTTGTTTTATGAAAAAAATAGAAACTTAGTAGAAGTGTCTACTCTGTAATCTTTTGAGATTTAATAATTATGTCCTAATTATATAAAACTCTATACCTGAAATGATCCCCATTAAAATTATTTGTTTAATTCAATATTATGTAATGTTTTAAGACCGGATCCTTATAGTTGGTATTAGAGATCAGTTTAGATAACTTTAAAAGTTAGGGTACAGTTAAATAAATGTCCATAAAATAATTTATGGTAATATTGAAATGATATAGCATTTAAATATTACCTTGTTTCTTCACCTAATATATTTTTGTGTTCATAATGGTTTTTGGTAGAGGAAATAGGGAAGCTATGTTGGGATGACACCAGGAGGAAGAAAATCTTCCAAATCAGCAACATGAGATAGTTAGAATCAAAACTGAACAGTTTCTTGCAGTGATGGCACAATTGACTCGGGCTATAAATGGTGGTGGTATCCATGCACGAGATCACCAGATCAACCGCAGAGGAACATGTCAGTAGTGGATCATTTCATGATTCAACATAACCGATCATTCGGAGGATCATCTAACCCTGTGCTAGATGAAGGGTGGATTAAATCACTAAAGATGATTTTTGAGGTCATGGGGTGTTGAGAAGATTAAAAGGATAGTCTCACTGTTTACCGTTTTTAAGTTGAAGCTGATCAGTGGTGGTCGATAGGGAAAAATATCAGGGATAGTGAGGAGATTGATTCACTTGATTGGGATGAATTCAATGGTATGTTTCTTGAGAAATATTTTCCTAATGTTGATTTTCTTAGTATGGAAAAACAATTCTTATAATTGACGCAAGAGGATGACTCAGTGGTTTCTTATGAAGAAATGTTCACTCGACTGGAAAGGTATGCACCAAGATATAGATACTAAGATAAATTGATATTATCCTCTAGTGAGTTCAAATGTTATGAAAAAACTTGTTCTATGTGCGGAGAATGTGGAAATGGAGTTTGCTGATGATCAAGTGTTTGTTGACAAACAACATAATAAGTGGTCTAGTTGGCAGGCAAAGGGAATGAATTCATCAAATAAGCCTACAGGTAAGAAAATTAAATATCCAACTTGTGAGAAGTGTGGTAAAAAGCATCCTGGAGAATTTTTATCAATGTATAGAAAGTGCTTTTGGTGTGGTAAGTCTGGTTATATTTCTTGTAACTATAAAGAAGATGATCAAGAAGGTAATCAAAATACATCGGTAAGATGTTTTAAGTGTAATAAAATAGGTCATTATGTAAAGAAGTGTACAAAAAAGAACTTTACTGAGGTAAAGCAGCAAGACTAAAAGTCGGAAGGGGTGGTGAAATTGTTTGAAACTACATGAGTAGATTTTGGGCCATCAAACGAAGTAGTTTCAGGTACACTAGATTTATGGGTCGCTGGCACTTCATCTTGTTTCGGTGGTCGATGGATGTTCACTTGGGGAGGGACTCTTCCAGGACGGCAGTGTGGATTTCCCTTCTGGGTTTCCCACTTCCATTCTAGAATATTTCTTTCCTTCGCGCCATCGGAGACTCAGTGGGATCTTTCCTATGTACAGGCAATCAGACTCTTTCGCGTGAAGTCGTGGCAGAGGTGAGGATCTACGTGGGAATGAACCTTCCACCCCCTTCCCTGAGAGGATCTCCCTCTACGTGGATGGTTTGGTGGACTGGTATTAATTACTGTGCTACCTGTCGCAGCTGCTCTACTGCTCCCACTGTTTTCTGTAGGGTCACTCTTTTTCCCTTTACCACAAACGTCGCCAGCCTTGCCCAGATTTTGGACAGTGCAACAAACCTCTAACCCATGATCTTCTGGATTCTTCCCCTACCTCTCCTCCGATATGCGGGGTTTTGGGGACTCATCCTTTGGTGGCTATGGGGACTAACACCGCTGATGGAATGGTATCTGAGCACCAGTTGAGGTCTCCTGGGTCTGATCCTCTGATGTCGTCTGCTGCTCATACCCTGGCCTACTATGATCTGGAGGCTCTGTCCTCAGGGGTCCTGGATACTTATGGCCCCCTCCTGACTCTATAGTTCTGCTTGCTTCATCTGTCCGATAGCCAGAGGAAGAGGGCGGGGCCATCGTGTCTTCCATTGGAACCCATTTTCCCAGCTCCCACCCTGAGAGGCCTTATTCTAGAGTAGCCGATTGCAATGCTCCTCTCGTGCTCTTGTGTCTTGTCACTTGTGGAGGTCATCCCTGATGGTCCTGTTTCTGAATTTTCACATGTGGATCCTAACCCCTTATCTCATCCGCAGACTGATTCCCCCCCCCCTCTCCGGATTTAAGACGGACAAAGCTACAATTGGTCTTGCTTAATGGCCCGGCCTCCCCTGAAGTCTCGTTGAGCCGAAGTGGCATGCAGACTAGATCCCAATACATAATAGGTAAGGAAGTCTAATCTACGATCTCACATGGCGATGTGTCTGGGTCCAAAAACAGATGGAGTTTGCATTAATGTTATCCTTTCTCCTGTGGAATGCCTGGGGCCTTGGAGGCCAAGTCAAGTCTGACTTCATAGCCAACGAATTCTCTACCAATTCAGTCTCCCTCTCAGCTGTTCTGGAACCGAAATAAAACCCATCTAACATTGTAGTTATGGCGCACGGAGTTAAGGCGGAAAACTACCTAAATGTTGACCCTCAGAACAATCACATATGGATGTTCTAGAATCACTAAATTTCAGTGGACCTGATAGTGTCTTTGGATCAGTTCCTAACTGCAAGAATTACACATGGACCTCACTATCTATTCTTCTCTTTTGTTTATGCAAAGTGAGATGCACAGGCATGGGAGGCCCTTTGGCATGATCTAGGCTCCTGCAATCCTGGTGACGTCCCATGGTTTGTGGGGGCTGACTTCAAAATTATGGCCGATCCATCAGAGAAGAAGGGTGAGGGACCCGTTCCTCGCAAGGCCAGCCAAGAGTTTATAGGCTTCATGGTGAATAGCGGTCTTATGGATTTGGGGTTCGAGGGAGATCACTTCACATGGTGCAACAATAAGAAAGGAAATAACCGAACCTGGTGCCACTTAGACCGGTGTCTTGCAAACTATCATGCTATATCCACTTTTCCTGAAAACAAAGTATCTCATCTTGCATGCTGCTTGTCGGACCATCCCCCCCCCCCTGAAAATTGGAATGCTGCCAAGACCGGAAGGAATTGTTCCCACTCGGTTTTCCCACCTATGGTTTGCTGAGCCTGGTTTTCAGGATGTGGTCAAGGACTCTTGGTGTAAATCTGTGCAGGGTAGCCCTTGGATGAAGCTCCACAACAAGCTTCGACACCTCAGGGAAATCTCCTTTCTTGGGCCAAAATCAAACCATCTTGCTTGCAAAATTTAGAGATCTCTTGTTAGGAGATCGAAGAAATTAAAGCCATGTTGGAATGTGATTGGGATGAATCCGAGTTTGATGACCTCAAAAGTATAAAAAATTCATTTGCAGAATAACTCCTTCACCAGGAAATGGTGGCACACGAGATATCAAGGGTAAAATGGCTGCGTGAAGGGGACCAAAACACGAGATATTTCCATGCTTGTATTAAAGAGAAACATGGTACCAAGTGACCCAACATCTGCAAGGAAGACAGATCGTTCTCTAATGATAGAGACGAGGTGGGGAAGATGGTCAATGATTTTTTTGGGAGCTTATGGTGGGACCCAATCCTAGAATGGCTGAAGGGTAACCGAGTGACAGTGTTGGTTTCTTGGAAGCAGTCCCTCGGTCAACTACAACGGCAATGAACAAGATGCCTGAGGCTGTCCCGGAAGAGAGGGAGGTCCGGGATGCAGTTTGGTCACTCAATCCTGAAAATGCGCCCGACCCTGACAGATTCTCTGGATCTTTCTACAGGGGTTGTTGGGACCTAATCAAGAGAGATCTTGTGGAGGAGATCCATGATTTCTTCAAGGGTGGTCATCTTCCCCGGCTTCCTTGTGCCAAAAATTTGGTGTTTGTCCCGAAAGTTAAGGATCCCACTTCCCTTCAGCAGTGCAGGCCAATCTGTATGTGCAACTTCCCCTACAAAGTCTTAGCCTCCATTCTCAATAAATGATTGTCATCCCACCTACACCACCTGGATTTCTAAAGAGAAACATGGCTTCATCAAAGAAACTTCCATACATGGGGCAATTGGGCTGGCACAGGAGATGATAGGTGATATCAGTCAGAGGGATTTTGGTTCCAATATTTCCCTAAATCTTTACATGAATAAATCCTATGATAGGCTATAATGGAACGACATTATCAATGTGTTGTCTAGCATGGGGACTTCCGTGTGGGTGAATGACCTTTTTTTTGTGCTTCAGCTCATCTTGGATCACTACAACTTTTATGGGGAATCAATATGGTTTATTTTAAGTGGTTAGGGGCCTTCAGCAAGGTGACCACCTCTCCCCCACTCATTTTATCCTGTCCCAAGACCTCCTTAGTCTCCACATCAACCAAAACATCAGGCTGGGAAGCATCCTCCCCTATCGGTCCAGGCACAATGATTTTGGACTTTCCCATCTTATGATTTGTAACGACACTATGATCTTTCTAAATGGTAGTAATATGTCCATCAGGGGGATCAATGGGGTCCTAGCGGACTATTGAAAATGGAGTGGACAAGTGATCAATAGGGATAAAAGTAACATCATTATCCCTAACAGGTTCTCGACTAGAAGAGTGGAGTCCCTCCAAAGTAATTTGGAAATGTAAAGAGCGATCTTCCCAATGGAGTACTTGGGTGCCCCAGTCTCGCCTGGGAAAATCTGTATTCGTCATTTTGACAAGATGATCGATAAAATCATAGGGAAAATCCTAAATTGGAAGAATATGTTTCTGTGTTTTGGAGGTAGAATAACTCTAATAAATAGTGTGCTCTCATCCATATCAATGCATGTCCTCTCCACTACTAAGGTTCTGAAAGGGGTCATTTCTCGACTGGAGAATATTATGGATTATTTTCTTTGGGATGCACAGTCCGAGGAGAAACATCATTGGGCGGCATGGAGCAAGATGGACAGACCTCTGTTGGAAGGTGGGATCAATGTGAAGAGCATCTCTACCATGATGCAGGGTCTCCAAGCTAAAAATGCATGGGAGGTCCTTGAAGGAAGATTTTGGTGGGGAAAGTGTAGGTCCACAGGCCTGAATACCCTGAGAGGGGGGCTGAATCAGGGTATGACTGATTAAAAATTAACTCCCATTCTGATCTTGTTTCGCTGTTAAGAAAACCACTCTTCTCTCTCTTTCTTGTTGCACAAAGTTAATCGGAAGTAAAGAATGCACAGGAAACATAAATTTTACTTGGTTCACCGCAAAGGGCTATGTCCAAGGAGCATACACTGACAAGTTTCCAGTCGTACCAATTCCACTAAACTTCACTAGAGGTGGATTACAAAGTTTCGGGCTTGATCACTTCTATGCCCAGGATCACTACCCTTACAATGTTTAGGGTCATCTCACTACTTTCCCAAGGGTCACTCCCTGTTTCTCTCCCTCTGGCTCACTGCCGGTGGAGAGGATCACCTTCTTCCTCTTCCTAAGCTCACTGATCTGTGAAGGGAATCCATTCACAGTTTATATACCTGTAGGTCTCTTCATTTCCATTAAGGAATAAATCTTTCTCTGTATGTAGATACTCTGTTGATGTTCAACTTTCATCCACGGATGAATAGAACTTTGCCTCTGACCACTGGGAAACTACCTTTGGAAACACCTTCCCAAAGCCCCCTACTTCACAAAGCTCCCAATTTCGCGAAGCTCAAACAAGCCTTCACGAAGCTCCTGCCTTTTCGCGAAGCTCTCTCACGAAGCTCTCTCACGAAGAACTCCTACGAAGCTCATCTCGTTGTAAAGAAACTTCTATTGGGAAGCTCACTGAGCCAGCGTGGAGCACACAACTTTCGCGGAGCTACAATAGCCACCGCGAAGCTCCTCTTTCGCGAAGCACACTGGCTCCGTGAACTACCTTCACAAAACGAGAGCAAATGATCTTCTCTGAAAATTCTCTCTGCTTCTCTCGAGGGGGTCGGCCTCTATTTATAGGCGATTCCACTGAACCTCGTCCCTTCCGCGCGAAGTCAACGCCACATCATCTCAAATCACGAAGCTCTGAAGTTTCTGCCGGAAATCTGTCCAAATCGCAAAACACCATGGAAATTTTCCGTTCGCGGAGCTTGACGTAGTCACGAAGAATCACCGTCAACATACATTTGCGCCTTCGCCACGAAGCTCCCTCGCAAAGCCCTTCACCGCCGCGAAGCGCTTCATCCTCTGCCATTCGCGAAGCTTGACTTAATCGCGAAGCATCACCGCCTCCATTTTTCTAGTCTTCGCGAAATCCAATCCATGAATCCTATCTTCGCGAAATTCATGCCTTTACCATATTAAATTATTATATTCATGGAAATCCTATTTTTGCGAAATACAATCCATGAATCCTATCTTCGCGCCACCTTGTACTGCTCTTTTGTACCGCCTCTAGATCATCCTTTCCTTGGTCATTGTTCTTTGTCAACAAGGATTGTCAATAACTTCTCAGGAAATTGACAAATATCCATGAAAACCTGTTTTGTCAACAAACACAATCAACCCAAAAATACTACAATGTTACCTTGAGGGATTGTTTCCCAACAGAAAGTTTATGAAAGACAGGTATGGTAGTAACCTGGACAGGGGAAGAGGCAGGATGTCTATTGTGGGGTGACTGATCCAACCTTATTTGGAAGCTCTTCAGGATATTTCTCACTAGATTGTGGGTAGAGGTGATATTAATATGTGGAAACATACCTGGGTTAGTGTCAGACTTGGATTCCCTTAATTTCTAGTCCCTGACATTACTTTTTTCCAAGCCAGTGCTTTCCCACGACTCATGCACGCTATTTTGGATGATAAACAGCAGGTTAATTTTTATAATATTGTGCTTAGCTTGGAGCCGGACAAGTTTTTTTTTTCAGGGTCTTCCTCGGGTGTCTTCGCAGTCAAAGACAATATCAGAATGATTTCTCCGAACCAAGTCCATGACATATGGGGAGAAGTTATATAGAGGAGAGAGATCCCAAAGAAGTTCAATTTTCTCATTTGGAGAATCCGGAACAAAGAGATTCATATAGAGGACAATATCCAACGCTTGGGAGTGAATATGGCCTCCAAATGCCTATGTTGTAGGGTGGCATAGACTGAAACTTTTGATCATCTATTATTTGGAAGTGACTTGGAAAATTTAGGGTGGTAAGAGTTCGAAGGCTTCGTGGGAAGAAGATCCCGAGGGGAACCATGTTCTGTCTTTCTCGAGCAGTGGTTTAAGGGAACGAATACTAGTGGTTCAGAAAGGGCTGATAGGGCTATCCTCTTGATAGCGGGTTACTGGGGGATCTGGAAGGAACGCAACGAGGCCTGCCATAATGGTATCCCAGGATCCCGTGCGGGTCTCATCTTCAAAACCACGTGCATGATGTGTGATCTAGTCTGGCTGTGTCATGCATTCCAGGATGCGCCTTCCATCAAACCCCTTCTCGCTACAACCTTTGCTCCCATAAACGACAACTATAGTAGGCAAGGAAGATGGTTACGCTGGTTGGCCCATCATTCGGGCCTCAAAATGAACATGAACGGCTCACGCATCATGGGCATGATGCGAGGCGGGGGGCGATCCAGGACCCAAGGGTATCAGTTACTCTGGATTTTTGTGGCACTCTTGGCAGTGGGGATTCCCTTCAAGTGTAAGCCTCAGTGATGTTGACTGGTTTACTCTTATGCAGGCAAAATAATGTCTATCTCGCGGCTATAGAAATAGACTCACTTATAGTGTACAATGCTCTGTGTGGTATCGGCCCCATCCCATGGGATATTGTCTACACCGTTCGGCGATGCAAAGGGATTTTGAGCAGCAGCACGGAGGTATGTCATACATGGAGTGAAGGGAATTTTGTAGATGAATTTTTAGCATCCAAGGCATCTCAAGGGGTTCGCCTATCTTTCTTTTCGGATATTGGATCCATCCCCCGAGAGGGTGTCAACCTTGTCCGCGTGGATTCTCTTGGCCTTCACTACTTCAGACCACCTTGACCCTCTTTGTTTATGATCTTTTTGCGGTCATGCTGTGTTGTGACTCTTTTGAAAATCCAATAAAAATGTTTGTTTGGCTAAGCCAATTTCAAAAAACCTTTATCAAATGGCTCAAATTGAACTTTTAGAGTTAAAGAAGCAATTACAAGAGTTATTAGATGAAGGTTTATTTCGACCTAGAACATCACCATGGGGTTCTCCTATCTTTTTTGTTAAAAATAAATTTTGTTCAATGAGAATTTGAATTGATTATAGATCATTGAATAACATCACTATTAAGAAAAAGTATCCTTTTCCTCGTATCGATGATGTGTTTTATCAGCTCCAGGGATCTCATTATGTTTTCAAAGATTAACTTGAGATCAGGGTACCATCAGTTGAAAGTAAAGGAAGAATACATTATGAAGACTGTGTTTCGTTCTAGATATGGCCATTAGGAATTTTTAGGTATGCCTTTTGGGTTAACCAATTCACCTGATGTATTCATGGATCTTATGAATTGAATTTTCCATGAGTTTATGGATAAGTCCGTGGTTGGGTTTATTGATGATATTTTTTGGTTTATTCTAAAAGTAAAGAGGAGCATGAAATTCATTATATGTTCATCATGAAAACCTTAAAAGAAAATAAAAATTATGGGAAATTCAGCAAGTGTGAGTTTTGGTTACAACAAATTTCTCTCCATTGTCATATTGTTTCAAAAAAATAGAATAACTGTTGATCCAGTTAAAATAAAAGTTGTTGAAGAATGGCCAGGAACCACAAATATTACCGAGATCCAAATTTTCTTGGTTTTGTAGATTATTAATAGAGGTTTGTTTAGAATTTTTCATGGTTATCTAGTCCAATGACTAAGATAACTCGAAAAAGTGTTCTGTTCATCTGGACAAAACAATGTGATGATTGTTTTCAGAAATTGAAAAGAAGATTGGTCAATTCTTCAGTTTTGGCACTGTCTTCCAGAAATGGAAAGTTTGTTATTTATAGTGATGCTTTATTGAAAGGACTTGGATGTTTCCATATGCACAATGATCAAGTAATTTCTTATGCTTCATGTCAGTTGAATCCTCATGAGTTAAATTACCCTACACATGATTTGGAATTAACTGCTGTTGTTTTTTGCTTTAAAAATTTGAAGGGATCATTTGTATGGAGAAAAATATGAAATATATACTGACCACAAAAGTTTAAAATATATATTCACCCGGAAATAATTGAACAAGAGACATAGTATATGGCCAGAATTAATCAAGGATTATTATTTCACGATCCATTACCAACTGGGAAAAGAAAATAATGTTTCTCATGCTTTGAGTCGAAAAAGTAATGTCTCATTAACCATTCTACATTTGGAACGAGATCCTTTAGTTTTTGATTTGATGAACATTGGCATGGAATTTGTTAGTGAAAAAAATTATTTTGTTTTGTTTTAGGTGTCAGGGAAATCATCTCTATCAGATAGAATAATGCAAGAGCAGAAAGAAGACATTGAGTTGCAGAAAAAGGTGGAGTTGGTTCATAAGAATAATTTTCCTAATTTTAACATTATTAATGATTGTGTTTTGAGGTTTGAGAAAAGTTTATGTGTGATTTATGATTAAAAGTTGATGAATGAGATATTATGTGAAGATCATAGTTCTCTGTTTTCAGTTCATCTTCGTAGTACTAAGATATACACAGATCTTCTGGATAAGTACGGGTGGGATGGAATGAAAAGAGATATTATGAAGTGTTTAAATTGTCAGCAAGTTAAAGCAGAGCGGCAGTTACTAAAAGGGATTGATTAGTCTTTACCGCTGCCAGAATGGAAATGAGAAAATATATCCATGGACATTGTTGTGGGATTACCGAAGACATCTTGTGGTAATAATGCAATCTGGGTTATAGTTGATAGACTGACTACATTTTCCCATTTCCTTCTTATTCGAGATACTTTTTCTCTAGTTCAAATTGGTTTGTTGTATGTTAAAGAGATAGTAAGGTTTCTTGGTGTTCCCATCTCCATTGTATTTGATCATGATCCCAGGTTTACTTATAGCTTTTTGAAGGCATTCAGAAGTCATTGGGTATTGAATTAAATTTTAGTAAAACTTTTTATCCACAATCAGATGGGCAGTCAGAATGATAAATTTAGACCTTGGAGAAAATTTAATGTGCTTGTTTCCAAGATTACCAGGGATGTTGGGACCAACCAATTTCTTTGGATGAATTTTCTTATAATAATAGTTTCCATTCCAGTACACAGATGGAACTATTTGAGGCATTATATGGAAAGCATTGTCGAAATCCATCTTTTTGGGATGAAGTTGGTGAATGGAAGCTGATGGGACCAAAATTGGTAAAATTGATGGTAGAGAAAGTTCAGTTGATTTAGAAGTACATGATAACAGCTTAGATTAGACAGAAAAGTTATGCAGATAACTAGAGGAAGGATATTTCTTTTGAGGTAGGTAATCATGTCTTCCTCAAAGTTTCTCCATGGAAAAGTCTGATGCGTTTTGGAATGAAGGGAATGTTGAGGCCAAGGTTCATTGGACCTTATGAAATCCTGGATAATGTTGGATCATTTGCGTACAATGTGGCTTTACCTCAAAGTTTATCCTAGGTACACAATGTTTTCCATGTTTTGATGTTCAGAAAGTATATTCTAGATCCGTCTCATGTTTTAATACTTGAGGTAGTTCAGTTTGAATAGAATCTCTCTCATAAAGAACAATCAATCCATATTCTTGACTGTAGAGAGCTTTTTTTGCTAAATAATGTGATTCACCAGGTAAAGGTATTATGAGAAAACCATATGGTTGAAGATGCAATGTGGGAATCTATAATTGTTATGAAGGATAAATACCCCCACTTATTTTAATAAGTGAATAAAAATCTTGAGGATGCAATTTCCAAAAAGGGGGAAGGATATAACATCCGAGGTAAATGAAGAAAAATATATTTTATTTTTTACCAATATTTGTGAATTAAATATTAATTTTACTTTAAAAGGGTTTCTATGTTCGATAGGGTACCTGATATGCAACAACGAGTTTCTTTGAAATCTTACGTTGCACACTAATAATATAATATTATTATTTTAAATGGAAGTTATGTCCTAGCAGTTGTATTGATGTGAATTAAATAAACTAACTACAATATGATTATACATGTTTGTTAAATGTATTTACTTTTATTAAATAAAAGTTAGAGGCTTAAAATGTGAATGAATCTAATTTTAAGGATAATTTATATTTAAAGGTCGATTTACACCCTTTTAATAGAGATCCCTCATTAAATATAGTTTTGGCCTCTATAATACATTCTATTTGAACAAATAAAATCTTTCTTTATAACGGGGACATCAAAATTTCCTTTTTGAAAATCTTTGGAATTTTTATGATAAAATTCATTTTATATGAATAGTAAAAAATATTTTATTTTAATTCAAAACTGCATTTTAATCTAATTTATTTATAATGATAGATTATCTTTTTAATTGTTTTTAAAGTTTAATTAGAATATATTTTTTCCATTTAATTCAATGTTGGTCATTAGAATTAATTTCACTTTGAATATGGACATAAACAAGTGTCAATCTTTTGATAGTTATTGTTTCTTAAAATCAGGCTATTTGTTTTAAGAACGAGAATTAATTTTAAATTAATTAATGAATCATATATGTTTATAATTTTTTAATAAAGAAATAATTTTTTAATTTAGAATATCAAATATATCTTAGGCTGAATGTTTGGTATTTTTTTGAAAATCTTCAATTTTTATGAATAGTGAAACCACATCGTAGTAGTTAAATAAACTGACTTTTTCATTTAAATGAAATTTTACCAATTCTATGAGTTTAATTTCTAAAATCTGACATACATGGTTGTTATTAGTAAGTAAAATTGGGTTCAATATGATGAACATAATTTTTGGTGAATAGTATCTTTTAACTTTTAATTACCGCGGTTAAAGGTAAATAGGGTAATTCAAGGTAAAAAGTATATTATAATAGTTAAAAATTACCTTAACACTTGTCCTAACCTTATTGTATGAGTAATGGCCGACCATTGTCATCTTGGTGTAGATTGTGTGACCCCATGGATCCGCTTATGAATGATAATGACACATTAAATTAATTAACTTAAAGTAAAGAAAAAATGATATAAACAAATATCTTTTTGTAAATTAATTTTTACATAGGGTTATATAAGTTATATTTTCGACTATAAATATTAATTTAAAAGCTAAAAAAATTACTACATCATGGTACTTTTTTTATAATTTTTAGACATCGAATAAATTAAATTATTTATGACACAATAATGATGCAGTGTTTTTCTCATTAATAAATAATTTAAATAAATATGATTATAATTATTAAAAAAACATACAAAACTTGTACAACTCTTATTGGATGATTTTATTTTGATCATGAGTCATCCTAGCTTTCAATCTAATTATTTATGGACCTTTAGAAACTGAATATCATTATATAATAAAATAATGTTTTCACACTTTCCTAAAGAGCCCCTCCTCCCCCATATAAAAGGAGACCATTTCTAACCAATTCCTCACACCTCTCAAGCCTTTTGGATCATCCAAACTTTTCAAAATTAAGCTCCCTACATCCCTCTCTTCCACCTAGAAGCCTTACGTTAGGAAAAAGGCACTTCAACAAACCATTTTGGTTCAAACCAAAGAGAGTTAACCAAATTAAATGTAACAGTTCCTCTTAACTTCTTTTCTTTTATTTTACTTCTCCAACCCCTAAACTATTTTGATTTCTTCTTTTATAAAAACAACAGTATCCTCAATATACTATGATTTTTTATGAGAAATATTCAAACTAAACTTACACACACCTCCTTCAAATGGGTGAAGAACATATTGTTTCTGTGGACGGAAAACTAACACCTCACGAAACGATGATCATTCAATTATCTCCTACCGCCTCTCCTGGTGGCCATTAAGATTAAACTATATTTATATATGATATATATTATGTTTATATTTTTTTTATGATTCTTTATTTTTCCTTTATAGCATACCTATATGGTTTCCATTATGGGTAGACGCGATACTTTCATTTGAGGAAGTGTAGACTACCGCCCCCTCAAAGTTATAAGACTCGGTCATGCCATATGTGGTATGCATATTGGATAGAGTTAATGGGATTATATAAGATATTATACTGGAATTATAATATACCTATGTATCATTATGTTTTAATTCCATTAAAATAATAAATTGAAATTGAAGTAGCGTTCATGCGTACGTACGGCTTACCGTCTCCATGAACGGTGTATTTCAATTCTTACCTCCAAATGTTATGTACTATAATAAATACATGTATATAATGGATATATATAATATATATGATATCTAAATCATAAATATCATTATGGATATAGTGAAATTTTGACCATGTGATCAACTTGTAACTATATTGAGTTCATTTGTGACTCAGGAACCAAATATCAAAAAAATGAACATTATTACTTGAATGATTACATAATGTTTATAACATGGTAATAAGAGATATAAAAGGAATTATAAACTAAAAAAAGGTTCTTAAGAAATTAGAAATTAACTTAATTATACTATTCAGGATATTGAAGAACAAACGAGTCATGTCTAACACGAGGGAAGGGACTTCATCTCAATCTCCTTTCATTGATGCATATTTTTTTAATACACGACTTTCTTTTATACATTGTATAAACACCCTTGACTTTTCAAAAGGAATATTTTTCTACAAATAATATTTCTAAACCAAAAAAATGAATGTTTCTTTTATCGTAAGCAGTGACAATGACATTTCTGCCGCCGCGAGTATTATTTGTTTGTTGGCTTCCTTAATAAGCCGTAATGTTTTTTTTCAAGGAAACTAAATACCATATACTCTTTTATGTATTTTGGTATTGAAAATGATTTTTATAATATAATTTTTTTCTATCAATATATTTATGTGATATATTGTGATTGAAATGTTGAAATGTTTTCTTTCCTTTATATTTTTTTTCTGTGTGATGGTTTTATAATGGTACTTGAACATTTGACGAGTGATTAAGTGATATACCAAATTACAGGTGGTGCCATGATAAACTAGGATAAGTGGTTATGCTATAGCCTCTAATGCATAGGGTATGGAAGTCGGCCATATGGCTATTCCATTTAGTGATATGTGTGGAAGTCGATCGTATGGTTATTCCATTTAAATATGTTTATGTCCCAAGTCACCTTTATATGTAATGTGTCCTTTATATAGGGTTTATGGAAATATTTTGGTTAAAAAATGGTGACTAATGATCTTTTATTCATTGAAGAGTATTTACTACTTCAGAAATGTGAAAATTATTACTTATGATATAGTTTTCATGGTTTACTTGTTGTTTTAAAAAACTAACAGTTTTCTTTCTTTGTGCATCCCTTACTGAGCCTTTTATGATCATCCCATGTTTTTGAAATGTTTTTCACATGAAATAATGTGGAATAGGGTCAAGGAAGGGATCATGGAAAAGTCATGCTTTCATAAACATGGAACTAGACATGACTCTTTTTTTTTCAAGAGTTCTTGTTTTATGAAAAAATGGAAACTGAGTAGAAGTGTCTACTTTGGAATCTTTTGAGATGTAATAGTTATGTCCCAATTCACTAAAACACTAAACCTGAAAAGTCCATCAATGTGAATTATTTTTTTAATTAAATATTATGTATTTTTAAGGTGGGTTACTTATATGAGATGTATGAGAAATGAGTTATAAGTGAGCATCTTTTATAAGGGAGAGGAGGGGCTCTTTAGGAATGATTGATACAATTATTTAATTATAACTTCATCTTCGGTTTCAAAGTGTCAACTATTTGTTAATATCAATGTTATGAGGGATCATGGTTGAAATAAAATAATCCAATAAGAATTGGATTGGTTTTGGATATTTTTTTAATATTTATAATCTTATTTATTTAAATCATTTATTAGTGAGGTAACTATTGCATCATTATTGTGTCATAAATAATTTAATTTACTTGATGTCCAAAAATTATAAAAAAATACCATGATGTAGAAATTCATTGTATCCTTACAAATAATATTTATAGTTTAAAATATAACTTATATAACCCCACATAAAAATTTATTTACTAAAAGATATTTGTTTATGTCATTTTTTTCTTTACTTTAAATTAATTAATATAAAATGTCATTATTACTCACGTGTGGCTCCATGGGGTCCCAAATTAGACCCAAGGATGACCATGGTCAGATATGTATCCTAAAATAGGATTAGGACACATGTTAGGGTAATTTAATATTATTATAATATTATTTTTTTACCCTTATTTATTACACTTACCCTTTAATCATGGTAAATAAAATAATTACCGAAGTAAATATTTAAAATGTATAAAAATAAAAGATAACTATTTACACAATATAGAACTGTTGATTCCAAATATAGAATCCATTATTCAAATTCAAATAACTGAAGTGGCAGAACTTAATTTAAAATTAATTTCCGCTGTTAAAACAAAAAAGCATGTTTTTATAAAATAATAACTACCAAAAGATTGACACTTTTTTATGTCAAATTTCAAAATGAAGTTACATAGAAAGACCAAAATTATATTAAATGGTAAAAATATTTTCTAATTACACTTTAAAAACAATTAAAAATAAAATCTAACCATATAAATAAATTATATAAAAAGGCACTTTTGAATTAAAATACAGTTTTTTCATTATTCATAAAAAATGAATTTTATCCAAAAAATACAAAATTTTATCCACAGTAAATTTTGATGTCCCTATTCTAAATAAGAATTTTACTTTGTCAAATAGAACATATAATAGTGACAAAAACTGTATTGAAAGAGGGTTCTCTATTAAAATGCTGTAAATCGACCTTTTAAAGAAAATTATGCTTAAAATTAGATTCATTTACATTTAAGCTTCTAATCTTTATTGGATAAAGGTAAAAACATTAACAGACATGTATAATCCTATTGTAGTTAGTTATATTCATTCCATCCGATAAAATGGCTAGGTGTTAACTACCATTTAAAAATAATATTATTATATTATTAGTGTGTAATGTAAGATTTCAAAGAAACACGATGATGCGTATTGGGTACGATATCGAACATAACATCTCCTTTAAAGTAAAATAAATATTTAATTTACAAAGATAAATTAACATTAAAATTTATTATTCTTTATTTAAATGGGATGTTACACAAATTATGTTTATTGTTTTAAATATAATTAATAAATGTGTTAAAATTGGTATTAAACTAAGTCCACTTTTTTAATGCTCTGCAACTGCTTTTAGAAAAGTACACCTATTTATACGTAAAATTGATTTTGTTCTTTATTATACCTAAAATAATTATTGGATAAATGTAAAAACATCTGTATTAATATTTAGTATATGAATATAATTATTATATCTTGCTATTAGTGATTAATTTATATTTAAAATCCCATTGTGGGAATATATTTTTTTAAAAAAAATCATTTATATTATATTATTTTTTATTTTCATTTATAATTAATTAATCCCCAAATAACTATATATATCTATACCTGAGTAAAACATATTATAATAATTCAATTAATGTGGTTCATACCAACCACTCAAATAGATATTTTATAATGGTAAAATTTAAATAATAATATTTTGTTCCTTCTTTATGCTCGATGTGGCATATCATATTTGCGATCATGTATTGCAATTACTTTTAAAATATCAGGATTCTATAATGGTACTTATCTAATTATCTCAATCTCCTTAAATGTATACATAAACATACCATTCTAATGGATTATTCATTTGTTATGATAAGGACTGTACTTATAGACCTTTTATATATCATATAATTCACCTAACTACTTCCCAGTGAACCACTCTCAGATTGTATTTGAATCATATAACCTCTATCATTACATGATAAATGATAGTATAACAACCCAGAATTAACATATATAGATATTAAAACATTTTTTCGATGTGTTTCTTAAATTATATTTACACACTCACAAATACCATATTAGTATAGTGACTTTATATACAAGAATGCATAAACAAATGGTTCATAGTACATATATATCTTTTCTGGATAATTCCATTATATATATAATTTCATTTGACATGTCATAATAAATAAGTTATTCATATAATGTGAAATTAATATTATGAATTGGTGAGTTCAGATGCCTAGAGAGGGTTAACAATGGAGATAAATCAGCATAACATTAATATAAGGGTATGTGGACATAATCATAACATTTGAATAGAATTCCATGAAAATCAAATAGCATATACATGTGTCATGGAATAAATATTTAAATTTTATAATAAATGAATCATAACGTAATATAGATAATAATTCATGAATTCATGATATAATAATAAGATGTAGAATTTTGGTGGATACATAAACTAATAAAATTATTTCCGTTGTAGTCAAGGTTAATGGAAAAGGCTGTCATAGTGGAATTGGATAAATCCTCAAACCATCAATGTAGTTAGGGTTCACTCCAAATAAAAGAATTGAGGATAAATTCTTTTACTAATCATGGTTTACTCCCTATTTCAACCACGTAAATCTTATGCGATATAAAATGATACCCAATGAATTGGGTAGAGAAATAGGTCCCACCCATCCAATAATGAAAGAAATAATTATGTGTTCCATAGAAAAATAAATAATTAAACACCAAAAGAATCCATAGAAATAATATGGATATTATCATTTAATTATAACACTATAAAAAAATAAGTAACATCAAATAATGTTATCTAAAGTGGAAAATGATTTTGAAAGATCATCTGAAATAATTCTTCAGGATCACATCCTTTCATTATTTAAACACACTATTTAAGTCATAATAAATTTGGAAACCCTTTTTAATTTAATATAACCATTAATATTGTAATGGAATATTTGAAAACCATTTTAAACATATATGAAATACATTTCCTTAAAAATTAATACAATATCTTTTAAACAATTCTAAAACATTTTTAACAATTTAAAAGGCATTATATTGATGAAACGTTAATTTCTGACCAAAGTGAGGATAAAATTTCAAGAAACATATAATATCATGAAAATAATTAGATTAATGATAAAAAAATCATGGGGAAGTATATAAACCACATAAAATAGTATAGGATCATAACATAACCTAAATCAAAATTGAGAAAAAAATACCCTTACCAATATGTAAAATTTTTATGTGTAAATCCCATAATAGATATATCATGAAATGGATATGTAAATACAATTAAATTTATGTAAAAAGATAATATATTAAATTCATTCCTAGTATATACCCCACACAAAAGAAAATTTTGGTTTATATGTCATAAGACCCGTACAAATAAAACAAAGACTACAAATCCTCTTAACTTAAGTCTTGAATTACATCGTACTTGCTAAAACACCACATATGAAAAATATAAGTTTATTTTTGAACTTCTAAAAAAACATATTCATATACATAATAAGCTATATGATTTAATTATGATTTTATATTACATATACATTAACGAATACAAGTTAAATTTGACACTTTGTTTTTTGTACACATTTTGACATGTTATTCTTGGTGCTCTTACTTATATAATTATTTAATAATATTAGAAATTATAATCATGATATAAATATAATATATATATATATAGTAAATTTCTATTTATGTTTTTTAATATAATATGAAGGTTGAAAATATAATACATCATTCATGGATATGGTAGGTTGTAAGTATGAATGAAAATTGTTTCAATTTTATTATCTTATTAAATGAAATAAAATTATATGATATATTATCATTATTGAATGATATTTAATACTTATATATCACATGTCTTAATAAAATCCATTTTTAATTTATTTCATTTAATGTTTCAATGAATCACATCGCTTCATGAGGCGGTAGTCATCCATACACACGAATGATGTTATTATATTCCAACAAAATGTAATGCATGAATTTTTGTATGATAAAAAATCACAGATGTATAATAATTTAATAAAAAAATTATATAAAAATAAATCCCATCATAATTTTATCTCAAGAAATATGGTGATATAATATGAAATATATCGCTATGCGGAGATAGTAAGACATACATACGGACAAGAAATACAAGAACTTCTTTTTCTATGGGAAAGTGTTGTATAATTTGGTTTTAATAATAATTACAATAATTAATAATATTTAGGATTATTATGTTATTATTCTATGAAATATATATCATTTTTTAGTTAAGGTATAGAAGATTAGAAAAAGAAAGAGATCCGTTATAATGATTACATCTTCTTCAAAACAGCTCCATTAAATCTCTTCTAAAGGACACTATCATTGGTATTTTTGGAGGAATAAAATATAAAATATATCTTGGAATTTCTTGAAGACTGGTTTTCATAGCTTTTTGAGATATAATACATAAAGTTGTGAAATGAGATGGGGAAGGAGGTTTCCTTTTAATAATGAAGGTGAATAATTTTTTTTTTTTAAATTTACTAATTTGTATAAAATGATAAACATTAATTTAATTATACTTTAAAAACAACCAAAAATATAATTTATCAATATAAATATTTAGAGAAAAAATAAGTTTTCAATTAAAATTCAGTATTTTAAAAAATCAAAAAAACTGATAAACATATCATAAAAATACCAAAAAAATAAACCAAATTAAAAATATATATTAATATATCATATAATAATTTTTTTAGTCAAATAAAATTTATAAATGTATTAAAAATAATATCTAAAAATACTATTCCATAAAAAAAGAGGCATTATTAACTTTTTATAAAAATACATATATCATATATAATATTTATTTTTTTCATATATCTTGTCTAATAGACAAGTAAAATGAATTTCAAACATTATATTGAATATTCATTTCATTAATATATTCCACAAAACATTAAAATTTTCATATATTTTAATAAAATAGAAGAAAACACAATTAAATATTTTTTCAAAAAAGGTTTTTTTATTTTAAAAGGGTTTTATTTTTATTTATTAGAAGTATTTCTCCTGATAATTAATTATATATACTTGTATAGACTATATTATGAAAATTCATTTAATCTAGTTCAAAACCCCATTCTTATGAAAAAGATATAAATATCTTTTTGAAATAAATATAATAATAAAATATTATTTTTTAGAAACATACTATTTCTTGTAAAGTAATACCAAAAAGAAATAAAATTATTTTAAAAAATATATATCATAAAAATCTTGGGGGTGTTACATTATGCACATATTTAAATAAATTTCTTCATGAATAAATGTCACAATAATACAAAAAACGAGGATTCCTCTTTCTTATTATATCCTAAAGATCATAAATAGATTTATGAAATGGGTGGTTTTTCTAGATAACTTTTACCAGGTGATTGGAATTGTTTTTAGATATTTATTTCCATGATAAATAAGTTCCTCTGGTTTATCTTCATAAGATATATTTTTCATCAGTGGTAAGACATCTGAGTTTATTACATGTGAAGAACCATTTGTGTAAATCCCCAAAATATGAACATGGAACACATCATGGACATGAAGATATTTCATGGGTGCTCCAATAAATAAGATACAATTCAAATATGGTCAATAATTTGATACAAAAACCAACCATTGATATTTTAAATTTTACCATGAAAATCGTAGAGAGATGTTTTGGATATTATAAGTGGGAAACCCACATAATTAAAAGGGTCAAAATAACATACTTATAAAAATAAGGAAACTAAAAGGACAAGATCACCACATAACTAATCATTCAATTTAATTAAAATTAGAGGAAACTTAAAAATGAATATAGACTATAATTAAAATTATCATGATCTGATAGAGAGTGATAGAGATGATGGTCATTAATATTTTAACCATCATAGGGGATAAATCTGTGTTGATATAACAAACCATTTGATTCATAAAAAATTAGTGACCCAGGATTAGGTTTTTCAAGACACTTTTCATAAAGATGAAAAATTTTGACAAGTAGATATATTTACTTGATTTTAGTCATGTTTTTTACACAATATCACCCATAGGTTGTGTATTGATCAATTTTACCTTTCTATATTACTCCAAGAAATGAGGCGGAAATTACAATGCCTGAAGAACTAGAAGATCATATCCTCCATAATGGAATTAAAAGTTATTCATTATTTCTCTATTTGTTCTGACAAAACCTTTTTTACATATTATGAAATATTAAAAAAAATCATATGGTTATGTAAAAATGTAATCTCTAAAACTAAAATATTAAAAAAAATAAATAGTTACCATTATGAAACTTTAAACAAACTAAATTACCAAAAATTAAAAATATGGTTACTAGATTTCAAAAATCAACATATCATTAATCCACCAGTGAAATTAATGTAGGTTTTAATTGTTACAGACCCAAAATATTATGATCAATTTCATGTGTTCTCTAGAAATATGGAAATAACCTTTATAATAATAAATCCTTAGTGAGAACATTCATTCTTTCAAAAATAAACCTCTTCCTCACACCATAAATCCAATAATTCAATAAAATAAATTCATGATATAATATCCCATCTTGTTATTAGATCCATGGTTATCAATACTATCCCATTAATGTTTTATCAATAAAAAGTATTTTTATCACATCATTATTCCATCATCATGAACATATTATGCGTTATCTCTCTATTAATATTATTTTCTTGAAAAATATAATCTTACCACCTCAATTAGTTTTCATGGTTACTAGTACCTTGTTGAATATGCTTTAAATGCTTAAAGAGAAACTACTCTGGACGAATCATTAGAAATTTCATTATTTCCTAATACTTTAAAAGTAATTTTATAACATTATTCTTGAATTTCAGTACATAAAAATATAATCATTCCATCATTTATAATATTCACTTAAATCCTTATAAAGAAACTAAAGTGAAATAATCCTATGTTGTTTCATTATTTTTTAAAACCATAAAAGTATGTGTATAACATTATTCTTGAATTCCAATAATAAACACTCAATCAATTCACCATTTCATTACCATACTCCACATTTCCAATAGTGATCACATGAGACTTCCCATATTATTTAGATTTAATTATTTTATGATGTATATCATCATCATTAAACCAAGACTTGGGTACCGATTAGTAAATTTTTTTGTTTCCTTATAATTGATGCATTGATGTCTTGGGCTATATTATTTGAAATATTATATCTATTCACATCATTAAATATATTTTTCTAGTCACTTCAATAGTAAAATTAATAATAAAATTACTTCCCACACATAAAACAATTAAAAGTCACCTTAAGACAGTTTCCTCCACGTTTATTTCCACACATTGAGCATAAATAAATATTATGTTATTTTATCCATGGTTTATATAATTTCTTTTAATCTATATCTTAATTTTCATTTAAAAACTGTGATATTTATTTATAACACCACCCACAATATCCAACTTTATAGAGTAACACAAAATCTTTTCATCTCTACTAATGTATCATACGGATAATGAACTTAGAAGACTTGGTTTTAAGTTATTGAAGAATCCATCAACATTACATTCAGGTTGGATGATAACACCAGAATTGTACAATGAAAGTCATTTAAAATTGACCATAGTGGTACAAAAACACTAATAATCACATTTATTTTACTAAAGGAACTATTTATCAATATTCATAAGAAGAACATAAGGAAATTACTTATTTTAGAATATATTATTAAATACTACCCAATCCATGGATTCCATTTCATCTCGCAACATTTTATTCATATTTAGTGTCCACCACTTGTCCAAAATATATTCTAAAAGATAAAAAATTATTTTGTCATGTTCTAAACACTTTTTGAAGGAAAATATATTTTCATTGTTACTAATCCATTATTGAGAAACAAGTGTATAAGTAGACCCATAAAAAATCTGTTTGTTTCCTCATGATGGACTGAATTTATGGTTGTTCCCTCCCATTTTCTTTTGGAAGAATAGCATAAATCATATCATGAATGAGTGATGTAGTATGATATTGAATTATAGGTCCCATAACTTTTGGTTACTCAGGATGAAAGTCTTTTAATTACCTATTGTATTCATAATTAATAAGGTTCCTTTAGCTTCCATCCATTGAAAAAAATGAATTGTGTGAGAAACACTAATCATAATGTGAAAACCAAATAATTAGGGTAATTTAACATCTATTTATGACATATTAGGATTACTTCAATGTTTTTCAGGATCTTTAGGGAAATTATAGGATTGTAACCTCTACGTAGACTTAACGATAGCGGTCTTACTAATGTTTTCTCATTCTAGATTTCATTGGTAACTAAATGTTTTCTTTGATACCATGTATAATTACCAATCTATAATGTACATGGAAATTAGATCATTTTGAATAATATTTCATAAATTACACAAAATAATGTTGAAGGACCTTATTATTTTAATTCATTTAGAAACATGGAAACATAAAAAGATGGTTCAAAATACGCCTACATCTCATCCTTTCTATTTCTTCATATCAGGAACCTATTATGATATATCATACATAATACATATCTTCATATCATGGGTAATGTAATCATCATAGAGTGTGGGCTAAGACGCTCCGTAATGGTAAATGAAAGAGATATCTAATTATAACATTAATATAAGGGTATTAAAACATAACCATAAAATTTGAATATCATACCCTTCATATAAAATATCATATACTTGAGTCAAAAATTAATGATTAGAAGTTCATAAGACATGAATCATAATTTAATCAAGATAAAAATCCATAAAACTATAAAATATGATAAAAAATGTTATTTTAGGGTACATATAAAACAATAAAATGATTTTCACAGTAGTAAATTCCTACTTAGAAGTTCGTATTAGTGGAATGGGTTCACTACCTAAACCATATCAGTAGTCAGGGTTCCCTCCTAAGAAAATTTTATTTGAAAAGACCTTTTATTGAAGCAGGTTAACTCTACATATCATTCATATCTATCTCATGAGATATAAATTATTACCCAATTCCTTAGTGGGAGATATAAGTCCCACCCAGAAAATAGTTAAAACCATACTTATGTGTTCCACAAGAACAAAAATCATTCATAAAATTAAACTAAAAATATTAAAAAGAAGGATAATATCTTTGAATCATAACCCTAATACCAAAATAAGAAACATCAAATACCGGTATCTTAAATGTAAAATGATTTTGAATAACCATTTAAAATAATTATTAATTAACATATCCCTTTTTAATTGAAAAAAATTATTGAATCATAAAATAGTTAGGAGAACCATTTTATTTTAAAAACCTTTAAAACCGATATAATAAGATTCGAAAAACATTTTAAGCATCTTTTAAATACATTTCCTTAAATATTCATATAATATCCTTTCAAACAATTTAAAAAAAACCAGAGAAATTATTTCGATTAAACACAAATTTATGAACATAGATAGAATAAAATTACATGAAACATATAATTAATTTAATATAAGTATATTCATGATATTACATTTCAAATGTAATTCTATACACATCATAAAAGAATATATGTGAATAACATAACTATTGTCCCAAATAAGGACAATTGAGACAAGATTACCTTACCAATTGGGTTAATTTTATACCAAAAATCCCATGAAATATATGTAATCAAAAGGATATTTTAAAAAAATAAATTTAATAAATAATATCATATATTAAATTCTGGGGTAGTATATAAACCAAACAAAAGAAACAAGTGGTGAATTTTGTATAATTTTCGACGAAATAAAAATGAGACTAGAAATCCCTTTCCCTTAGGTCTTCAATTCATTCACACATGGTAAAAATAATTTAATAATGGATATAAAATTATTATTCATCTGGAAAAAAACATATTCATATATTTAATACAATATATTATTTACTTATGACTCTATATTACTCTTTATTAAAAAAATCAATGTTAATCTTAACCCTTTATTTTTCACAATGGTTATCACATTTTATTTAGGGTCCTCTAACATATATCTTGATTTAATCATATAAATAATGCTGAAAATTATATAAATATCATATATAAATTCATTTTATATTTAGTTATGGGGAATCATAAAATTTAAATGTAGAAAATTGAATACAACATTCATTGAGACTGTAGGCCATACATATGCATGAACGTTGTTTCCATTTTCTTATTATTTTAAAAGAAACAAATGAATATGATATATGATCAATAAATAATAGTTTCTATTTAATATATTTCACATATATTTATTAAAACCTATATTAATACATTCCATGTAATATTTTAACAAACCACATCACTTCGCGATGTGGTAGTCCGCCGTACACACGAACGATGTAATCCTTTTCATAAAAAATGGAAAGCATGAAGGTAATCATGATAAATAATTATCATAAGTATAACTAAATCATAAATATTATATATAAAAATTATACACATCATAATTCTGGCACATGAATAATATTATTGGAAATTTAATTGTATTGCTATTTGGAGATGGTTAGTCATACGTATGCACAGGCGGTACTTTCACTTATTTTTAAATTGAAATGGGGATGTATAATGTTTTTTTGATGTTCCTAAAAACAATTATGAATATTTATAATTATAAATATATTATTTTATAATATATATCAATGATTTTTAGGTGTTATAGTAGAGTAAAAAAAAGAGTGTGAATGGGTAGAAAGATTATATTTTCCTCAAAACGACTCCTTTGGATCTCCTCTAAAAGAGTCTATAGTTAGTCCTTTGGGAAGTAAAGAACCTATATAATGTGACAAGGTATGTTTACAAGATAATTTTTTTTAGAGTTATTTTCATCTATATGACTAATTGTTTTTAAATTTAATGGGGAAGTATGTGTCCTTTTGTAATAAAGGCGAACAACACTTTTTAAAAATCTCTAATGATTAATTAATAATAAATTTACTCAACATAAAACTAAATAAAAATGGAAATGGATTCAAATATAATTTTGGATTCAGTGGTTATACCATCATCTAATAAATATTACAAATGTTTTTATGTAATTTTAACCATTATCATTTTGATTAACCTATAGTTAACATATTTTAATGTTTACTATGGTAACAATGTTTTCAGTATTAAATGGTTTATATTATAACTTATAAGGTATAATTTGAAACATAAAAAGTCAATTTATAATAATTTAGACCATAATTTATCCCCTTTATCCTAATTTTAATTTTTTAAAATTAATTTAGTAAAATATTATTTTTCATAAAATTTCAATAGTCTCAATTTTGATACTATTTGATACATTGAATTTAATAATGTCACTAAAGTAAGCTAACTTCCAACTAATTAATTTTAAAAATCTAGAATATGTCACATTATACAATAAATATTCATGGATTACCTTAAATAATTCAAATTATATACCTTCTAATATATTTAATATTAATTAATTGAGTTTTTCATTGAATAATTATAGCATCGTCAATGTGTAATTATTTATGATAACTATTTCTTCCCTAAAAATTTACATATAAATATCCATGAGGAAGATAATCGGTTTATATTTCATAATAATATATATATTTTAGAATATCATCTATTTATAGCCATATTAGTATAGTTATTAAATGTATGAGTGTAAAATTGTATCACTATATTGGATTTTAGTAATATCTATGTCATTTTTTGGAATATTCTATATTATCTAATTCCATTTTGAAACATATATGTTATAGGTCGAATTAAATTCATCAAATAACATTTTCCTAAGTGTTAGGGAAGCTGTAAAATATTTATAATGTTATTTCTACCCTTATTTAGTAGATATACCCTTAACCATGGTAATAAAAATTATGGAAGCTCTTGTTCATATTTTTCAAAGATAAAACACACCAATTTACTAAATTAGAACCTTATAATACAAAATATGGAATCCATTATTGAAAATACAAAACACATAAATGGTTAAAAATAATTTATAATTAATCTTGTATGTGGGCTGATGAAACATGATTTTAAATTGAAAATGTTCAGAGGGTTGAAATTTTTTAGTATCCAAATTCAATATATAAATGATCCCATGATCTAATATGGATTAATTGATATAAAATTGAACTAATTATACTTTAAACCCAATAAAATATATAATACGAAAATATAATTTTTTATAAGAAAAAACCATTTTCATTTAAAATTTAAAATTTTCAACCATTTATAAATACATTAAACATATCAAAAAAATACCAAAAAATTGAACCAAAGAGAATTTGGTTAGTACTATTCAAAAAATGTTTATTTTCTCATAAATAATTTATTTAAAGTTTCAGAAAATATTTTGAAAACTATTTGGCCATCAAAAAGAAACAAAAATGGATTTTTATAAAATACATCTTTTATGTGTCAAATTGGATGTTTTCTTATAACATGTATGAAAAATATATAATATATATGTTAAATATTTTATTGAAAAAAAATCATTAATATAATAAAACAATGATTATTTATTATTTATTGGAATAAAAAACCTTTCTTTGAAAATATAAAGAGTTTTTTTAAAAACATTTCCTTTTATTCTAAAAAGGGTTTTATTTTAATTTACAATTATTTGGTCACCAATGAATTAATTTTATATACATTTATATCCAATATTTTCATAATTTAATTAATCTTTTTAATACTCGATATTTTTATTTCTAGGTTATAAATTTATTGTTTAAATAAATCTTATAATAAATTCATGATTCATAGAAACCTAGTGGAATGTGTGATGCAATACATTAAATAAATAAATGTTTTCCTAAAAAATATATTTCATAAAAAAATTTGGGATTTAAAGTTAGACCTTGTATAAATGAAGGGATTCCAACAACATTTGACCATTAATGGAATAGTTATTAAAAACTCTCTCTACTATCATGTGGTTTTTTTGAAATAAAACAATAATTTATGTGTATATTGATATCATTTAGTTATTTTTAGTTATTTTAATAAAATTAAAATTCATGGTTTTTAAAATTATAGAATCATGGGGTTCATGTGTAATCCATATTAAGAATTTGAACTATTTTTGATGATGAACTAATTGACATAATGAAACCCGAATGGACTTTCTAATTTTAAGGAATGATGCTGGAAGAACCATTTAGTGTTGTCGATGGAAGATAACATGCCATGGAGTTCCACTCTATATAGTAGGTATCAAGGGATTTATGGTTCCATATATAGTGTTGAACACTACCTATAAGATTCCATCTCTCATCTAGTAGAGGTTCTCCATCATGTTGGTGGAGGAAGAGAATGTAAAATGACATACATGGAGTCCAATGGGTACCCTATGTAGTCTATTAGGTATCAAATGCCATTGAGGAATACAAAAAAAGGAAGAATTTATTATTTTACAATTTTCCCTTATTTTACTCATTCCCATGTTCATTATACCCAAAAACATCCATAATATTATCAGACCACATACATCCTTTCAATAGAGGATCAATGATCATTGTAATTAACAATGAACCTTTGTAAAAAAATACATTGAATCAAGATGAAATATATATTTATATCTTTCTCTAAGACCACTTCTCAAAGATCTAAACCACATTAAAAAATACAATTATATGTAACCTTTATCCCTATATTCCTCTATCAAAAATTTAATCCATCATTCACCAGTGATATAATTCTGAAATTTAATGGATTTATGATGTGAAACTCATCTTTTAATATCCCAACTTCTAATGTTGTTTCCAGGGATTCCATTAAAACCACATAATGATTGATTTTTGGTTTCTCTTAAAACTATTTTATGATGCTTATTTGGTCACTTTTAAAGCTGAAGGATGTTGGTTCTTGGATTTTTTATAAAAACTCAAAGAATGTATTAATATGATACATCACTCTATTTATTGTTTAGAGACATAGGATAACCTTATATTATTTTATTAATCACCATATCAAATTATGGTTTGTATTTATTTATACTATTCATCCAATCATTCCATTATCGATTAAAAAAATGGGCATATCTTTTATACTTATTCTTTCTTATCTATTTAATTTCATATTATACATTGATATTATTTGGTAAATATTGATGAAAGTTATAAATTTATCCTTTCATTGTATCAAAAAAAATTATTTGGATTTTTTCATTTGTATTTATCAAATTTTCTTATAAATGGAAATTCACCACCATAATTCCATTCTATCTCTGAACTAAATTGACTAGCATGGGTTCTTTGTGTAATTTAAAATCAGTGTTTTTATTTTAAAAAAATAATTTTCAATATCATAAAAAATTTAAAAGCATGATATTTTTATAAGGGAATCTCAATCTCAGGCTGTTATTTTTATTGGACCTCGTTATTGTTATTAAAAAATAATTTTTCAAATATTTGTAGTAAAATAATTTATATTTTCATTGAAATTGGAATGAATTTACATATAATTAAAAAGATGTTAATTGGGTAAATAATGATAATACTATTTTTGAACAGAATCTGTAAAACATGAACTCGATGCATTGTGGATTAGTATGATTTTAATATAAATTAATATGAAATTAGGAAAATAAATTAGTCAAATTATAAAAATACACACATAAAGTCACAAATTATGTGAAATATAATATATTGGGTATAGTTTTTCATTATTTTAATGATTTTATATATAGGCTAATGAAACTAATAATTGAGTGTTTCATTGATTAAATAAAATTTTTAGTGATATAAAATCTCTCATTATTGATTTTTATATATTAACAGCAATGATGAAAATCATATTGGTTGGACTATATTTTGGATCCTAAAGTGGAATTGATTATATAATCAATGGAAATTATGAATATTGTAGTTCAATAAATAATCAAATATCTTATCACATATGAAATTACAATGATTTTTTATATGGTAAAAAATGTAATGGAATCCAAAAAAATCAATAATAACATAGATTTTAGGGAAATAAATGATAATGAATATTAAAAATGTGTCACCATTAACGAAAAAAAGAGAATCATTTTAAAATGGTGAAAAAACATCAAAAGAAAGTGAAATCATCCAAATATTCAAAAAAAAAAAATCTTATTGAAGAACCAAAGGTGATATTCTATGAACAAAAAGATAGTTCATATTAATATGGAATTCTAAATATATAAAAATATTTTGATAGAAAATAATAAATGTAAGAGTTTACTCAGTATTTGTAATTGTTATAATTTATATTCATTAAATATATCAAGTACTAAATGCTGTAAGGAACTTACCGGGGACAGAAATGATGTTATTTCACTAGTTTATCACTCTCATGTTCATTCCTCTTCTACTAAATTTACCTATTAATCATAATCAACATTACATACCCTAATTTATCATGAACATGAATACACTCATGATAATATTCTAATGTGTTATAAAAATAATTCATCTTTTTAAAAATACGTGAATAAAATATATATAATTTTTTTAAATGAAAATGTTTATCTTTCAAAAGAAAAGGTTGTTTGTTTTTAAATTAAAAAAATATCCAATTTTTGATGTTTTGGAATCCATAGACAACGATTTAAAAAAGAAAACATCATTTTTTCAACAACGATGATTAAAATCATTAAATTATTATTGGGATTCAAAGATCCAATATAACTTATTACAATTTGGGTTTTCCAAATAATTCAAGATCTTCTATAAAACAATTACCTTTTGGATGGTGAGTCTCAAAAATTATATTTTATAATTTGTTTTCAATATTTAAGGAATTTTAATTGTGAATATGATTGTTAATATTATAGACACGAATTACCAAACTTAATTCTTCTTTATTAATTTTTTTATTAAAAATAAATCCTCATTAGATAAAAATATTGATTATGAAATCACTATTATAAATAGTAGTGGAGTTATTTTTTTCTATATTAATGGTCATTATCTCATAATATCAAGAAAAAAATAACGGTATCAAAAATTTGTTTCCGTTGATTTATTTTCAGTTTATAGTACCAATTTTAATTCATATATAATATGGTGACAACTAATTTATAATAGTGATTCAGCAAATGATGTGATTGAACTATCATTTTCTTCTTGGGTTCGTTGTTATATTATCTAATGGGGGGAAGGGGGTTGTCTATTTCCATTCAACAAAAATATATAGAAAATCTTTGATCTATAAGGGAAAATGGTTTGCTGAATATCATAAATTATAATTCTTTCTGGAGCCATATTTTGATATACATTCTCTGTAACAACCCATGCAATTATAAACTAATTTATTATCATTCTTGAATTAAATAGTCATATTTTTTATAAATGTATAATTAAATAAGTGGAATTTATAGAAAATTAAGATGTTATACTAATAGAACATTAAATTGACATTAGTGATAGTAACATAACCATTATGAAAAGTAATGTGATCCATAGAATAGTAACCTAAGATATGAAATTATACATAATATATATATATATATTATATTTGAAATAAGGATATATTTATACCATGGAATAAGAAAACAATGGTTTTGGAAATGATAAATTGTGTGTTGGTATTTTTGGAAGTCATAAACATATAATTAAAATTATATAATTAAAATAATGAAATAAAATAATATATATTTCCCTAAATAAATTAATAAATTATTATTTAGGTTGTATTCTAATTATACTATACTTTTACCTAACTTTAATTGGTTTCTTCAAAGTGTTGTAAAATAAGTTATAGTTTTAAAACTTGTATTTTTTGAAAATAAAATAGATTTTAATTAAAAATTAATTTTCTATTATTTAAAAAATTATTTCCAAAAAAATAGAGTTTATTTTTTAATTATACACATCAAAAAATCATTAGGGTATATTTTTGGTATTTTTCTCAAATACTTGTATTTCTGGTGAACAGTTAAACACAATAATTTATGATACAAGTTATATACATGATTTATTGAGTCAGACATGATGTAAGGATGATTTCAGCAAGAAATCATGAACTATAAATCAGTAGTTTAATATATTTGATGATAATTCACAAACTATACAAAGTCTTGAGTGAAATTAATAAACTAATGAATATAATACTGAGAAAACACCCCTCTCATCAACTATAAATACCTTCACTCTCCACCTCTTCCCCTCACACCTCAAAGCCCTATATATTTATTAATATCTTCTCAAATACCTTTTTAAGCATATTAAAATTTTCTAAGTCCTATAGTTTTTAACAAAAGGGTTTAATCAAGCGCCTTATAGAGTTTCACAAGGAAGAGAATTCAAAAGGTAAAAATCATCATTAATTTTCTTTTAATTTTTATTAATTTTTTTTATTTTAAATGTACTCTATGAACCTTACCTTATCCAAGGGGAATGAAAACACTAGTATTATAAATATAATTCAATGTTATATTTTTATGGACTATTCATCATCACACTTCCTCTCTCGTCCCTTTTATTTTTTTTAAACATTGTCTGTTATGTGTCGATTTAACGACATCATTGATGATGTGTTTTCACATTCCATTACATCCTTCAGTGTTGGTTATAAAACCATTAATATGGTTAAATAATAATTAATTATATTTATTATATTTTATATTATATTTTGGAACCTCTTTTTGAACCTATGATTCATTAATAAAACAAAATTTGTTCGTAATGATTACAATTCACCAAAATAAACAATCGTTCATCACTAATGATTAATCCTAACACCATATAAAAATTGATATATAAGACCATTTAATATTTTTTTAATTTCAATAATAATAGGTAATTTAAATTATGATGTTTGTATCCCTTACAACATGAAAATCAATAATAACCCGACAAATGAAATGTGAAATAAATACACCTGAAACTACAAAATAATAAATTATTATTAATAAATGGGGGGAATGATGTTATGATAATATCATATAAGCAATTATAAATATTAATATGGTTCATTATTATATTAATGACACTTTTTAATCCATTATACATTATTTTTCAACATAATTAATGTATGAAGAACATGAGGTAAGGGAATTCACAACCCAATTTCAATTCTTTGGGTTTAACTTCTACTTCATTGATTTTGTGGAAGTAAGATTATTTGTGTAATGGATTTTTTATATTATCTTTTATTATGTGTATATATAATTATTAAACATTTTCAATTCGTTTTATTAAATCTCACAAAAATTATATGATATTTATAAGGGAATTCTCTTTAAAAATCATCTTTTAAATTTGTAGTCTTACCCACATAAAAATAATTGTTTTTTATAAATGTGTTATAATTTTATGATTATATTAATTGCTCATTAATTATTATGAAGGATTGAACCTATAGCTCCCCAAAATTACTTTGGTTAGATTATGTATGAGTATGACCGAATGGTTACTCCATGTGCAATTATGATGGTTACACCATAATGTAGTAGTAAGGGTTACATTGTAAGGTATTATAAGGTTAAATTGTAAGGTAGATGTTAGGTTTACAGATCATATGGTATCAAAGAGGGTTATAATATTAAGTAATTATCACCCCAAAGTTACGTTTATGTATTATTTAACTTTTCTATGTTTTATGGAAATATCATGTTTTCACAATGTAAATATATGATACATATTGGGTGAGAAGTAGGTCGTTGGGAAAAAGATTTCTGTTTGTTCCACTATGTCAAATAACCTGAGAGGGGCGGCAGGGTGAATCAGGGTAAGACATTTTAAAACTACTGAGCCTTTGAATCATGTTTCTTTTTAAAAAGTAAACATTATATCATTAAATAGTAGTAACATATGAAAAAAAATGTAATCATTAATAGGAAACAACTATCTTACTAGGATAACCCTAACTATGATACATTCAAGTTGTATATAATGATAATGTGTCGATGTACCAAATCCAATAAATGGAACATTAAATTAAATGGTTCAGGATAGTTTAATTTTATTACCATGCTCACTACCATTATGAAATATAATGTTTTATCACTGTATTCCCAAGGGCCACTACCTATCTACATTTCTGTAGATCACTGTCAGTTGAAAAAATCATCATCTTCCCCTTCCATTGTTCACTTCTCTTGGAAAGGATCCACACACAGTTTTTGGACATATAGGTCTCTTTATTTTCATTAATACATGAATCATAAATTATAGGTATAAGATCTACTAGGGTTCCTTTTTTCCTATAGATGAAATTAAAATTTCATCATACTATGAGTTTAGTAAAAATTTCCTTTGAAAACTCTTATTGTGTTTCTATAAGCTTCCTTGAGTCCTCCTAAAACCAACATTAATTCTCATCAAACTGTATAGAGGGTATGCATTTTGGATCACCTATTTCACGAAATGCCTCCTCTTTTTCATATGCATATCACATCCATGTACAATACTTGAAAACAGCCTCTCCATACCACATTTGCATTCCTCTTCCATGTACCGCTTCCGCATACTGCTTCCGTGAACCTATTCCTCTTCTATAGAGTTCCTCCTTTCCTGGACTATTTATTCCTTGGACAACCTTTTTACTTTGTGGTATGCATTTCTCCACAATCACACATTCACACGATTTCTTATGAAAACTTCTTCACCCTTCTTTAAATCACCCTCAAGAACCTATTTTAGACTTGGCCAAATTCCTAGTGTAAAGATGATTTCTCATGAAAATAGCTCTACCTTAATGATTGGATTAGCGGTCCATATATATAAAAATAGATATAAAAATCCACTAATCCTAGATTTATAAAATATTTGATGTGATACATCCTTCTCTTTATAATGCTTCTCTCATGAATCGTTCTCCCTACACGGTCCACATACTACCACTGTTTATATGCGGTAACCCAAATAACCATCTAGTTTTTTCCAATAACACCCTTTATAACTTCTCAAATCAACATGTCATTTTTAATAATGAAAATACATCCCTTGGAATGTTTTCTCAATCTGAAAAATTCCTATACACATCCATCTGTATTTTTCAACAAACACAATCACACACAAAACATACTGAGATTACATCATGATGGATTTTAACCCAACAATTTTACATGTTTATAATTATTCATGTACTAATAGTTTCTCTACTTCATTTTATATCCCTTTTTTTTGTATTAATACCATGTTTTAAAGAGTTCTTTCATAGGTTTTAAAGATATGTAAGAGAAAAGGGGAATCCATGATGAATGATGTGAAGGCATTTCATGAATAGATTTCATGTGTTTTATTAAAAACATTTATATAATAAAAAAGTTGATTTTGTTTAAGAAGTATCCACTTGGAATGATTATGGTTTCATATGTATGAATTATATACTAAAATTATAATACTATTAACTAAAAATATCTTTGGAAATGTAAAGAAGTGATATCTATATGATTTTAATTGATTATGTAATGTTTAAGGCTGGATTCTCATCATTGGTATTAGAGCACAGTTTATATAACATTAGGGGTTATGACGACATTATCATAATACCGTAAACTATTTTTAACATATTTTTATATTGGAATTATATATCAATTTAAATATTACCATGTTTCATCAACTAAGATATGACTGTTCATAATGTCTTTCTATATAAGAAATAGTGAATCTAATGTTGGATGACATTGAGAATGTAATATCTTTCCCAATCCAAAATTGGGAATATTAGGAATTCTAACCACATAGTTTTTTTTTACAATAATGGATCTTTTGACATAGGGCATAAATAGTGCAGGAATCCATGAAAGTGAATAACCAGAGCTTCCATAAAAGAACATGATGATATTTGAACATTTTAAGAGGCAACACCATCTTACTTTTTGTTTATCTTATAACATAGAGGCAGCTGAAAGATGAATATAATATCTAAAAAATATATCATATGTCATGGGGATATTAGATAATGAAAATGATAGTCTTTCATTTTATCATTTTAACTATGAATCCGACTAGTGGGGGTCCATGGTAATGAGTACCATAGATAGTGATGAGATTGATGCCTAATAAAGGGATGAATTTATCACTATTTTCCTTGAAAAATATTTACTTATGATGGATCAAATTAGGATGGAAGAGAAAATAAATGAATTGAAACAAATTAGGAGGATTCAATTGTCCTGTATGAATCAATCTTCACCTAATTGGAAAGGAATTCTATAATTCTTAATTGGGATGTTGATAAAAAATCAATCATTTTTTACTTAGGATTGATGCAATAATATCAATGGGAATTGGATTCCCCGGAATTAAAATGTTATAAAAAAATTTGGATGGGAAAAGTGGGTAGAAATGTATTTTTTTAATGATAACATGTTATTTGAAAACAAGTATAAGAATAGGTCTAGAAAGAATTCTATGGGTAAAAATCATTCAATGAAATCTAGAGGTAAAAAATTCAATTTTCCTGTTTTAGAAATATAACAACCCAACTCATTATTAAACACTTAAACACGATTTATTACATTAAATATTCACTTGATAGTGCATATAATGTTGAGTGGTCTAGTTTCTTTGAGGCATAAGAAGGTTACATAACGACATAAAACATGAAACACAACATCTTTATTGAAAACATCCATTACATGACCACTACATTCCCACTTACATTGCATTTCATGGGATCACATGAGGGCATGAATAATAAAAGGGTTTGCTATAAAGCCCAGTAAGGGAGTAAAAAATCTTAATATTATGAATACAATACATGTAGGGAAATTGGAATATCAATGGTGCATAAAAGAAATATGAACATAAAGGCATCATTAAATGGAAATGTGGAAAAAACACATAATATGGTATTATCATGATCCAAGGATCATTAGACATGGATCGCGAGTAAAGCCTCATTGAACTTAAATTATCTTGAGTAAACCCTCATTGCACATGATGTACCATGATAACAATCTTTACCCATTGCATTGGAGCGCTATCAGGGCACACCATTCTTAAACATCTCATTTCATGCATTAGTGTGCCAAATGGATCATACAACATGTAATAATTAAAGATAAACATGTATTCCATGATAAAGGAATGAGGAATTAATACATGAAACTCTATATTCAATTATTAAATGTGTATATAGGTGAATACCCTTGATAAAGAAATGGGCATGGTATTCAAGACACAATGACTTTGTCTTGGAAAATCACGGTGCTATTTTGGCAGCATAACGGATTGACATTAGAATTCGTAAAATATTTGATGAGAGAAAAAGGGGTGTCTCATCATATGTACATGAAATGGACAGTAAGGGGGTCATATAGATACATTTACCAACATATGTAATGGATTTTATATTCATAATACAAACTAATTTCTGGAATGTAATTAAGGAGAGAGATATTCATTATGGAATTTCACTATGGTAACGGGTGTACATGGGAGGCATTAATGTGAGAGAAACTGGTCTATAATCATTCAAACATAATGAGGGAAATTTTTGGGTGTTGGAAAACCATACCCCGCCATTTATAATTGTAAAAAATGGCATAACAATTTTAAAAAACTTGGATAAAATGAGAAAGGATGGAATCCTCTACTTGGAAGTGTGATCCCAAAGGCTTGGCAGGGGATTGAGAGAGGATTCTCGGGAGCTTCGTTTTCCTTGGCAGGATTCTAGAGACAGAAGAGAAAAAGGATGGATGTACTAAAAAGGATTTGAGTGAAGAGGAAGTTGGATCTTGGGTGGGTTTATGTATGGAAGGAGATAGAATTATTTATTATTTATGTTTTGGGCACCAAACATTAAACTAATCATAACCAAAAACCAGACCACGGTTTTTTTTCCAATGGGGAGTGGAAAATATTATTTTATAAGGCCAATAGACGAACTTTTTAAAATATTAGTCTTTTTTATGTGGAGGTGAGTTACACTCTCAAGAAAATCATTTTAAAATTTTAAAATATTTTATATGTATTGGAGGGTCCACATGGCTTTGTAAAATAAATCAAATAAACCTAAAATAACATTATTTTAATGGTATAATGTTTAAAATATTTTATTACATTAATACTGAGTCATTATGATGTCATAAAACACAGTATATATTTAAAAGGTATTTAATTTTTACCCAAAAAATCTATTGTCTCAGAAAATTATTAAAAATTAACCATTGTTATTTTTAATGTACTAATTCAAAAAAATAATATTTGTTTTATCTAAATAATTTTTTAAATAGCGGAATTTTTACATTTAAAATAAAAATTTTCATTTGTCAAAAATTAGTGGGGTTTGAAAGAAATATATTTCAAACCATAATAAAATTTACAATCAATTCATAAAAAGAATATGATAATTTAAATTTAATGAAAACTAATTCAGTAATAATATTTAATTAAAATATTGTTTAATTCAGAAATCTTTTAACTCATCAAAATAGTTTTCTTAATTAACTAAAAATTATATCTTTATCTTAAAAAAATATTTACAAAGTAACAATAATAAAATGAAATTATATTCCCTATACAAAAATGATTTACATAATATTAGTGCTAGGGTATTGTTATATAACCCCTTATAACACCTGCATATGACTTAATGGTAAGGTGTGTGATGGTTACTAACTCTTTGGGTGGCTCGGATAATATCATTTGGGTGGAAATCTCTTACAGAATCCTCTTCTCCTATAGGTGGTTCCAATCGAGCTTTATGTGCTGAAGATCGGCTTATTCTTGGTCAATGGTGAAGCCCAATGATGCCACCTCCTTTCTGAGCTCCGAAAAATGGGAATCGTATGAGGAATGTCTAATGGATTAGGCCAATGCTTCCTTTTTCTGAGTAAATTGGATTTTTAAGGCCATGTAAGTATAATAATCATGTGATCACTGTTCAATATCTATATTAGCAATGGTGACAGTTATTAATAGTAATTTTAAATACCAAAACATATAACCAAGGATGTTCATATGTTATATAACCATTTTACATAATAAAACATTTAATTAGATCAAGAGTAATTTCCATTAATAAGGTTTTGGGTTGTGACAATATTCTCCCCATATGAAATCTCACCCTCGAAATTTAGTTTTACATTTTATGTTGTTAACAAGTGAAAATATTTTTCCTTTATTACCTCCTCCAGTTCCCATGTTTCCCCTTCGTACTTATGGTTTTTCCGCTGTACCTTGATCAGGTGGGTAGTCTTGTTACGTAGAACATTATCTCTATGATCAATGATGTTCACTGGATGCTCCTATTAGAAATTATCATCCTCTAAATACTACCTCTGATGAGAGTACATGTGAAGGGTCTGGTATATAATTCCTTACATGAATGACATCATGTATTTTGGCCACGGTAATTGGAAGTGACAATCAATCAGCCACATCTCCGACACAATAATGAATCTAGAAGGGGCCGATGTACCTAGGACATTACATCCATTTATTTCCAAACCTCACAACCTTCTTCCAAGTATATATGCATAGAAATACCATGTGTCCAACTTTGAAATAAAGGTCTCGTCAATGGTTATCTGCATAACACTTATGTCGAATTCGGGCTTCCATAAAACATTGCTGAATATTTTTCACCTTCTCTGCCATTTCTATGGCCATTTAATGTCCAAGTAGCTTACACTCAATAACTTTATCCCATCACGCTAGTGTTCTGAACATTTTCCCATAAATGACTTCATATGGTGCCATTTAGATGCTCGAGTGGAAAGTGTTATTGTATGAGAATTCAACCTATGGAATATGTTTTTCGCGTCCCCTTTTGAAGTCTAAATAAAATGATCTTGAAATATCTTCCAATGTCTAAATAGTTTTCTCAAATTGGCTATTGGTTTGGGGATAATTGACCGTAATAAATATTACTTCAGTTCTTAGAGCAGGCTGGAGACTTTTCTAGAACATCTAGGGAAATCTAGGATCGTGATCAGATACAGTAGATAGTGTTACTCTAACCATCTAGACCACTTCTATTATGTAAATCAATGCATGTTTATCCAATGATAATTCTTCTCAAATCACGATAATGAGATTTATCTTCATAAAATGATCCACAATGACCCATATATCATTGTTTCCTCTGTATATCATTAAACATCAAGTGAAAAAAGTCCATGATAATGTTCCCCCACTTCCATGTGGGTATGGGTAGTGGTTGAATCATACCCGTAGACTTTTTTCTCTTAGCCTTCCCTTGCTGGCATACCAGGGACTTTGATGTATATTCAACAATCTCACATTTCATATTGTCCCACGAAATGTTTTTTCCAAGATCTCGATTCATCTTTGTTCTCCCTTGGTGAATAGGGAAGGTTGATCTATGTGATTAATTTAGAATTTCCTTCATTATATATAGATCATATGGTACATATAATCATGACCCCATATCACAATTCCATCCTTATCAACCACGAACTCTGAGGATTTCCCCTTTCTGATAGCTTCCACCCTTTTCTAAATTTCCACATCCTTTATTTGGGCATACTTTATTTTCACAATGTGGGATGGTTGAGAAATATTTTGAGAAAGGATTGATGACCCTTAATGATTCCAATGTCCATCCTCTTCCAATCAAGGAATATGGGATCATTTTCAACTCTCATAATTGATAACGATGCATGATCTTGTCTACTTAGATCATCCTCAACCTTGCTTGCCTTATCAGGATTGTAGTGGATTGAGAATTCAGAATCCTTGTTAAGATATATCCATATTCATCGGTGCATATTAAGATATTTTATGTGGATTTATATTTTAGGCTCTTGTGATCATTATATTTCTCACACTTCTCCCCATATAGATAATGCTGACATATTTTGCAACACAAGGATCACAGCTGCCAACTCCCGATCATGCGTGGGATAGTTTTTATCAAATATTTCTATATTCCTTGAGGTGTTGGAAATAACATTATCATTTTTCATTGGCACATGGCCTAAACCCCTTGCTGAAGCATCACTATCCACCACAAATATTTCTCCACTTATTATGAGTGTGAGTACCGGTGTTGTGATAAACCTTCTTTTCAACTCCTAGAAGCTACCATCATATTCATCACTCCAAGAAATCCTTAATCCCTTCCTAGTCAGATTGGTAAGAGGGTTGGAAAATCGTGACAAATTCCTCACAAATCAGTGATAATATCCTGCTAACCCCAAGAAGCTATGGATATCAGTTACCGATATTGGCCTCAGACATCCCTCAATTGTAGTTGTCTTGGAGGGATCGACAAATATCCCATTTTTTGTGATGATATGACCCAAGCATGAGACCTCCTTCAACTATAACTCACAGTAGATTTATATTAAATAGAGATTATCCTTTCACAAGGTCTCTAGTATAGGGCTTAGATGCTTCTCTTGATCCTCCTTGGTTTTGAAGTATATTAGAATATCATCTATAAATACTACCACAAATTTGTTGAGTTAATCTCTAAGGACTCTATTTATCATTTCCATGAAGATTTATGGAGAATTAGTGAGTCTAAAAGGCATTACTAGGAATTCATAGTGCCCATAACTTATACAGAAAGCAGTCTTGGGGTAATCCTCTTTCTTTACCCTTACATGGTAATATCCAATCTACAAATCCACATATGAAAATTATTGTTCTCCATATATCTAGTATAACAAGTCATCACTTCATGGATGATGATACTTGTTATTTATCGTGATTCTGTGGAGATCACAAGAACCTATGAAAATACACAATGACCCATCTTTCTTCTTGATGTAGAGGACTTCTGAACCCCATGGTGATGAACTTTTTCATATAAACCCTTTATCAAGATTCTCAGGTAGTTTTTTTTTTCATCTCCTAATGCACCATAGAATCAATTTTATATGGATACTTGGATATCATCAATTCCCCATGTATACGGTAAATTGAGAATTCAATATCTCTTCTAGGAGGAAGACTACACAATTCTTCGGGAAAGAGTTTTTTGAATTCCCTCAAAATAGGCATGTCTTCAAGGATGGTTTCTTCCATGGAATCAAACATCTAAGCCAAATACACATTCTCATTGGGATGTAATATCCATGCTTGATATTATTGGGCTAAATAAGATTCATCTTCATCCTTACATTTGTATAGAATCGGGGGTTGATTTTCCACATGGAGAGTGATTTCCCTCTCATAGAAATGTATGTTCGCTCTGTATGTGGAAATACTATCCATGATGATAGTTGAATCAAATTCCACATGAGGGATTATGAAGAGGATCTCTGGGAAGTTCATACCACAAATTGTGATAGGGGATGAGTTATATTCTTGGGTTGCAATGATTTTCCTATTTTATGCACTCATCGAAACCTTTACATCAAATATTTTTGGTGGTGTTGGGATCTTCTTACTAATATTTTGGGATATAAAATAATGCAGAGGACCATAATAAAAAAGTACATTCGCTATTCTTGAATGAATTACTAGTGTACGTGTCACCACATCATTGTTGGGGTTCACTTTGGAAGTAGTGATGGGAAAAGATCACCCTTGTTACCTTGAAGGTTTTCGGTTTCCTCAAAAATCCATGTCTTAGGGAACTGAATTTGAAGGTGCCCTAGTTCATTTTAGTTGATGCAATGAACAAAAAGTCTAGAGTCGAATTGAGTTTTCCTCCCCTCATTCATAGCCATAGGTTTTTCTTGTCATCAGTTATCGACTAGGTGCCCTTCTATTCCATGCCTAAAGAGTTTCCTCATCCACTTCATCAAATTTTTGTGGTCCTTATTTCCGCACCTTTGGCGAGAGGGGTGTTGAATATTCTTATTATCATTGGACTTATCCATCAGACCACCAAAATTGAATTCCACCCTACGCTTCTTATCCCCCATGATTCCCCTTGGATTCACCGATCTCCATTTCGACTTTGAGTGCAAATTAGATAATTTCCTCATAGCTATCGAAGTCACGGATCGTCAGGGATTTCCATATACTAGGTTTAATCCCATCAAAGTAGTGGCCAACCTTGAATTAGGGGGTAAAAACTATGCTAGAGACATATCATGCAAGCCTTTTGATGTTTTCCTCATGCGCTCTGTTGGATTCGTCGTCTTTTTTCTTTTAGGGAAAGGAAGTCCCTTTCCATCTTATGTCAGAGGGTGTGAGGAAAATATTTATTGAAAATCTTTTTATGGAAATCATTCCATTCCAACATCTTGATCTCTTCCCCATGCATGATATTTTTTATAAATTTCCACCATTGATCAGCTTCACCATCCTTATGATAAGAATCCATAAGAACCTTCTCATGTTTATAACATTTATGGATGAAGAAGATATTTTAAATGGAGTTGATCATTTCGTAGGAAATTGAGGGGTCATATGATACATTAAAAGTAAGAGGCCTTCATCTCATGAAGCTATAGATTGCAACTTATTCTTTATTAGGGGGGTTGAACATTCCTTTTGACCCATGTTTATATTAAAATCTTGAATCAAGTGAGAGTGTATTTTGACAAATTTCATGATTCCTATTCTCATCGCTTTGAGAATCTCCTTAGAACAGTCATCACATTGATCTTTGCATCAGTTGTCATACCGAGTCCTCCTATCACTATCCATTGGTAGGAATAAAAGGAATTTAAGGGGTAACACATAATGTGTAATCCAAGGAAAAAATAGATGACATAAAAATAGATTTTATTTACTTATCTTGTGAATCTATATGCTTCAATCTATGTTATCCATTAACTATATCCCAATATTTATTCTTAGGGAAATATTTTTATTCCCATAACAATGATTCATAAAAATATTTTGAATTTACCAAAGAATATCACCTAGGTGTTTCTTAACCAAGAGTGCAGCAAGGACCATCGTCATGTACCAAGATACCCTAGGTCAATCCCAAAACTCCCTCTCAGAGTTGTCACTCCTAATTACATCTGTTTCAGATACCCCTCTACCTACTCGTATCCTGATAGATATGTATTTTATTGAAAAAAACTTAATAAATACTCACCAAAATTTAAGTATGTTCTTATTATACATAGTCTTATCCCTAAGTCTTTCAGTAGGGTTTCTAAATCCTAATCCCAAAAATAACTATACCCATCCTCTGATACCAACTATAACAACCAGGGTCTTTATTACACACATAATCATGATTTATTACATATAAAATTCACTTGGCACGTCATAATAGATTGAGAGTTCTAGTTTATTTAGGGCTTTGGAACATTACATAACGACTTCAAACATGAAACACGTCATCTTTATTGAAAACTCCCTTTACACGACCTCTGTATTCCCTCATACTTAGTATTGAACTAGATTACCAGAGGTTATGCAAAAGAAAACGGTGATCTATAATACCTATAAGGGAGTAAAAAATTATTAACATGAATAATACAATACGTGTTAGGAAATATTCATATCAATGGAGCATAAAAGAAACATGAACATAAAGGCATGATAACATGAAAATATGGAAACAACGCATAACATAGTATTAGTATAATCTAAGGATCAATTCAAATAGAGTGTGATTAAAACCACATTTCACATTAATTTTCATGAGTAAACCTTCATTGTACTTGAATTATCATAATAGTAATCTTTACCCAACGCATTGGAGCCCTATCAGGGCACACCCTTCATAAAAAGTTCATTTCATGCATAAATGTGCCACATAGATTATAGAACATGGAATAGTTAAATACAATCATTTATTACATGATAAATAAATGTGTAATTAATACATGGAAATATATATTCTATAAGTAAACATCATTAATGTTGAAAACCCTTGATAGTGAAATGGTCATGGTATACACAACATAATGACTTTGTCTTGGAAAATCGATGTTCAATTTAGGCATCATAACAGCCTGACATAAAAATTATTAAAATTTTTTGATGAGAGAGAAAGGTGTGTCTCATCATATTTACATGAAATTAACAGTAATGGGGTCATCTAGATACATTTAATAACATATGAAATGGAATTTTAGAATCATAATAAAAATGAATTTTGTGAATTTAAATTAGGAGAGAAAAATTTGTTACTGAATTTTGGAAGGGTAATTTGTTTAAATGGGATGCATTAATTAGAGAGAAAGGGGTCTCTCATAATTAAAACATAAATAAGGAAGTATGGGGTGGGTTCAAAACCATACCCCAACATTTAGAATTGATGATAAAATGGAAGAACAATATTAATAAACTTTGATAAATGAGAAAGGATAGAATCCCTTACATGGAATTGTGATGCCAAAGGATTTGTAGGGGCTTAAGAGAGGCTTCTTGGGAGCTTGGGGAACCTTGGGAGGACTCAATTGAAATTAGGGTAGTGGTTGTATGAACAAAAAATGATTTGAGTGAAGAAGAAGTGGGAGCTTGTGTGGGTTTATGTTTAAAATGAGAGGGAATTATTTATTATTTTAGTTTTGGGAACCACACATTATGCTAATCCATACCACAAACCAGCACATGGTTTTTTCCCATGTATTTTTCCAAAGGGGAGTGGAAATAATATTTTATAAGTCTTATGGCGGAATTGTTGAAATATCAGGCATTCTTATGTAGAGGTGAGTCACACTCTCAAGGAAATTATGTTAAAATGTTAAAATGTTTTATATATCTTGGAGGGTCCAATATGGCTTTGTAAAATAAATCAAATAAACCTAAAATCACATTATTTTAATTGTATAATACTTATAGTATTTTATTACATAACTATTGGTTCATTATGATGTTATAAAAAACATTATATATTTAAACGATATTTAATGTTTACCCAAAAATTTTGACTATCTTCAGAAATTTGAAAAAAATCACTATTGGATAATTTCGAAGTCCTGATTCCACAAATAATATTCATTTTATATACATAATTTTTTAAATACTTGAATTTGTTAATTTTAAAATAAATACTAACATTTATCGAAAATTTGTGGGGTTTGACAAAAATAATTTTCAATCATTAAAAAAATAATCCTAATCATAAATATTATACTATCATTTATATTTAATAAAAATTAATTTAGTTAAAATATTTAATTAAAATATTATATAATTAAAAAATACATTATTTCGTCAAAAATTATTTTTTAATTAACTAAAAAAGCTATTTTGTCTTTAAAAAATTATTTACAAAGTAACAATAATAAATATATGTATATTCTCTATAAAAAATATTGTACATCATCTTTGTGCTAGGGTCTTGTTACCCAACACCTCATAACACCCTCATAAGACCAGAGGATAAGGTGTTTGATGGTGACATACACTTGGGGTGGCATAGATAACATTGCTCGGGTGGTAATCTCTTTCAACTTCCTCTTCTCCTGTAGTCAGTTTTGCTTGTGGTTAATGGGTTGAAGCTCGACATGGGATTGTTGAGGGAGAGGCCCAATGGAGCCAACCCTTTATGAGATCATACAAATGGTATTCGTATGGGGAAATTATGTTGGATGAGGGCATCACTTCCTTTTTCTGAATAAATTTGATTTTTTAAACCCTATATTTATACTAATCTAGTGATCTATGTTCAACAACTATATTAGCAACTGTAGTAATTCTTAATAGTATTTTGAAATCCTAAAACATAATACCAAGGAAGTTAATATTCTATATAACCATTTTACATAATAATACATTTAATTAGGTCAAGAAGAATTTACCTTGATAAATGTTTGGGTTGTTTCAATAAAGGCATGGAAGAAGAACCATGCAGAATGCATTAACAAAATGAGTAAGTGTTTTCAATGAAAAATGTTTGGGTATATGGCTTGAGATAGTTTTGAAAATGATTTTAATATTAATTTTTATACGAAATAGATAGTGTTTTAAATGTGGTGATATTGGTCATTTGGAAACTTCCTTCCCAAAAAAATATTTGAATGATTGAAAACATCCAAATTATAGGGAGGAAGGTGTAGTTAGATCATTTGTGACTACCTCAATGGATGTCAAGCCATCCAATGAAGTGGTATCAGGTACATTTTTTACTGAGAGTTTTTTAATGTATTATTTTATACAAGGTCTACACAATCCTTACTTTTTGAGAAATTTTTTATTAAATTGGAAATTTTAACTAATTAAATGAGACATACACTTATTGTTAAAACACAAGCGGGATGTATTACTACATTAAGGAATTATATAAATATTCCTATTATTGTATGTCCAAATTCATTACTTGAAAACCTTTTTGACCTTATTAGTGTTTTATATCATTCTATGTATGGATTGAATTTATGTTTATTATGATAAGATTTATTGTCATGATATAGATGTTATTTTCAGAAAGATTATTAGAGTATATAAAATAATAAACCCGTGAAATTGATAAGGTAATAGGAAGATGAGAAACTATTAAAAATGTAATTGAAAGTTATCATAATCATATTGTCTAAAACAAGGGAATTATTCATAATAATGTTGTTTTAGTGGTAAATGAATGCATAGATGTTTTTCCTAATGAGTTATCCTAGGGTTATTCATGACTAAGATGTTCAATTTTCTATTGAGCTAGTTCCTAAGGGAAATTGAATTTGAAAACCCCCATATCAAATCACTCATGTGGAAAATTATAAATCAAATGATCATTTGATGGATTTTCATTAAAATTTTTTGATTCATCATAGCATATCACCATGGGGTTATCTTATTTGGATCGTTAAAAAATTATGCTTTTAAGAGACATTTCATTGACTATAGATCCTTGAAGAACCTTAAAATTAAGAATAATTATCATTTTACTCATATTGATGTCTTGTTTGTTCATATCTAAGGAGTTTAGTATTTATCCAAGACTGAATGGAGATTCATGTGCCATCATTTGATGCTGAAGAGGGGTTTCCTTCCTGAAAACAAGTTTTCTTACTAGATATGGGTATTATGTGTTTTTTTATTACACTTGGTTTCAAAAATTACCTTTTTATATTCATGGATATTTTGAATATAACTATCCATGAATATTCAGATATGTCTATTGTTATTTATTGATTATATTTTTGTATTTTCAAAATGGTTTGAGGATCATTTAAACAATTTAAGGATTATATTGAAAACACTCAAAGAAAATAAGTTATATGGAAAAATTATCATCTTTGTTTTTTGGTTTCAACAGATTTCTTTTCTTGGGTACATTGTAAATAAGGATGTCTTAATAGTAATATCTACCAAAAAATGTGGTTGATGAATTTCTAATACATATAAATGACATAGTGATTCATAGGTTTCTTGGATTGGAAGGTTATTACAAATTACTTGTAAAACTAATTTAATTATTATCTAGATCACTAAATATGTTAACAAAAAATTTTGTTAAATTTATTGTGTTAAATAAATTTAATGTTTGATTTGAGGAACTGAAAAAGATATTGGTGAATTCTCATGTTTTGGCCCAACCTTCCAAAAATGGTGATTTTTTCATCTATAGTGATCCTTCACTGAAGGGACTTGGTTGTGATTTGATGAATAATTATCTAAAAAATATTTATCCATTATGAAAACTGAAAACTCAAGAGTATATTTATCCCACATATTATTTGGAATTAGTAGTTGTGGTTTTCTATTTGAAATTTTTGAGCATAATTTATACAGTACCTAATGTTAAATATATACTAACCTAAAAATTATGAAGTATATATTCATTCAGAAGAAGTTAAACATGACAAAGAGACGATAGATTCATCTAAAAATGATTATTATTTCATGAGAAATTACCATAATTAGAATGAAAACATTATGTATGATTACTTGAGTCGAAAACATCATGCATAATAAAATATGTTCCATTTAGAAAATGATCCTCGGATCAATGATTTTATAAATTTTATATTGGATGTTGATGGTGAAAGAAAATCCACTATTTTTTTCAAGTGTTAGTGAAGTTATTTATATCAAATAAAATAATTGAATCACGTAAAGAAGAGTAAGATTTTTGTAAAAAGGTAGAATTTTTTGAAATGGGTAAGTCTCAAGAATTTATCATTGACAAAGAACGTTTTTTAATATTTGGAAGGATAATATGTGTGCCTTATTATTCCAAGGTGAAGAATTTTTTTTTTCCAAATCTCATAGTTATAAATTTTCATGACATCCAAGTAGCACTAATATGTATAGAGATATTCTAGATTATTACTGGGAGGATGGAATGAAAAGTGATATTGCATATTTTACTATGAATCTTTTGACGTATAAAAAGGTAAATTTAGGAAAAAATGATCTAAGGGGATGCTTCAAAATTTTCCAATACCAGAGTGGAAGGGATAATATATATCCTTATACTTCATGGTGGCACTAACAAAGGCTTATTGAGGTAACAATGTGATTTTTGTGTTCATTAATCATTTGACTCAATATTCACATTTTCATCATATTCGAGATAGTATTTCTTTCGATAAACTTTTTTGAATATACCTCAATGATATTTTAATGTTACATGGTGTTACTATTTCCATTATATCTAACCATGATCCCCGGATCACTTATATCTTTTGGAAAGTCCTTCTGATGTCATTGGGAATTGAATTAAATTTTATCATTTCTTTTTTTCATCAATATGACTAACAGACCAAAAAATAATTCATTCCTTAGAGAATATGAGTCATGATTAGTCAATGGATTATCACAGATATTGCGATCATTAAATATCTTTAGGTGATTATTATTAGAATAACAATGTTCATTCCTGTGTACAGATGGTACCAGTTGAAGAATTATATGGGAATAATTGTACGTCTCAAGATTTTTTTGATGATGTTTGGGAATGTTAGTTGATGGGACTAGAATTACTAGATAAAGGTGGTCAAAAATTGAAGACAATCCCTCAAAAAACAAGGATATCTCAGAGGAGGATGCAAAGTTATAAATATAATAAGTGGAAAGAATTTTATTTCAAGGTATGTGATCATGTTTTTCTAAGAATCACGCCATGGAAAAGTGTTATGAAATTTGGGTATGAAAAGGAATATTATGTCCAAGGTTCAGTATTCATTACGAAATCCTGGAGAATGTTGGACCAGATTCCTTCCAAGTAGCTTTACCTCCAAGTTTATCTTCAGTACATACTATTGTTTTTCTTTTTTTGATGTTGTGAAAGTATGTTCTAGATCCATCTCATGTTATGAGCCCGGAAGTAGTTTAGTTGGAATACAACCATGAGGAAAATCTAGTAAAGAATGTTTTTCATATAGAGTATTTATTGTCGAATAAGATAAATCACCATGTTATGGTTCTCTAGAGAAACCACATGGCTGAAGAAGGAACATGGTAATCTCAAAATACTATGAAGTAAAGGTTCCTTAACTTATTTAATTAGTAAATAAAAAATTTTGAGGGAACAATTTATAGATGTTGGGGAGATTTTTACAAATCATGTGTGTATAAAATAATTTCTTTTCATTCTATATTTAAATTTTCAAATTAATTATAATAATATAATGATATAAGTGGAATTTATAGAAATTAAGGAATTGATACTGATGGAATATTAAATTAAACTTAATAATAATAACATGACCATTAGAAATACTAATCTGGCCAAAGAATAGTAACCTCACATATTAGAGTATAAATAGTTTTTATGTATCTTATATGTATATTCATTATATATTTATATAATGGAATAAGTAATATATGTTTTGGATATGATAAATTAAGTGTTAGTATTTTTCTAAGTCATAAATATTTAATTAAAATATTTTATTTAAAAAATTATTTAAGAAAAAATATATCTTCAAAAAATAGATTCATAAATTATTATTATTTTATCTAAGGATTATAAGACCATTTTTTGAGAGATTAAATAAAATTTTCAGGGATTTATAAAATCAGTTATAGTTTTGAATAGTTATTTTTAGAATAAATTATGATTTAATTAAAAATAACATTTTCCAATTATAAAAATTTAATTTCGAAAAAATTGATTTAATTTCAGAATTATACAATGTGACATAAATTGTTTGGGTGAATTTTTGGTATTTTTGTAAAATACATGATTTTTTTTGTAAAGAGTGAAAGACATTAATTTATGATATAAGCTAATTGCATGATTTATTGAGTCATAGATGATGTAAGGATGATATATGTCCAAAATCTAGATTTATCATTCATTATTTTGATATATTTTTTATACTTATAAAACTATTCATAGTGTTGTGCCAAATTAATATACTTATAAATATAATAATGAGAAAATACTCATCTCTTCCATTACAAAATCAACCCCATTACATTTATTCCCATCAAAAATAAACCCATATTAACTTGATTGATTTCTACCAAAATACATTCTTGAGCCCCATCACTATGTCCATGTCATACTGGTTTACCAAAATACAAAAAACAAAGGGCTTTGTGGAGGATCATAGGGAAGTGAAATTCATTTGGTAAAAATCATATTTTATTTTTTTTTTTATTTTATTTCAATTTTTTTTGATTCCATATAATATCCTCAACACCTCTTATCCAAAAGGAATTAAAATAATAGTGTCTTATATATTCTGTAATGTTATCGGTTTTATGAAAAATTTCATCATCATACTTATTATCCTTTCCATTTTATTCTAAAAATATAAACATTGTCTCTGATGTGTTGATTTATAGACATCATGGATGATATATTCTTAATTTCCATTACCGACTTCAAGGATTGTCATAAAACTATTAACAAGGATAATTCATATTTATTATAGATATTATATGTTATATTTTGTTTTGGAACCAATGTTCATTCATAATATTAATTAATAAAACAAAAGTGGTTTGTATTGAACAAAAATTACCCAAATAAACTTTTTTTTTGGAAAATTCTGTTAACCAAAAGGCTGAGGGATTTATTCAATGATGAGATCAAATATAAAAATGATGAATATGTATTATCCTATTATAATCACCCTCAGAAAGTGGTAAAAAATCCACTCCTAATGTGTCTGACTAGTAAAGTGTGACACCGACAGGCATATTTTCTAGCCCATCTCCCTCCATGTTCACCTCCTGGTAAACATGTGTAATGATGATGTTGAAGGTCATAAAATTCTTCATTCATTGCATATACATAGTTGAAAGCCTCCAAGAGTTATATAAATCACAATTTCTAATATAAGAACATTGTTAGAGGAGTCTATCTACAACATAATATTATCCCAACCTTTAATTTTTAAAAATAATACATCATAAATTATTCCAAGCATCTATGCCTCTATATTAGTAGACACACCATAAGATCTATAGAAAGAGCCCTTAATATTATCATCATGGTATAGAATGATATCCCCACACCATGAGGGTCTGGGATTTCCTTTATATGTACCATAAGTATTAACCTTGATCTAATGAGGGAAAGTAGTCATCCAAAAGACCTCTATGGTACCCATGACAGGTCTAAAATTACCTTGTAAGCCCAATTGTTTCGAGCCATGATGTCCTAAATACTATTATCACTATTAATGATGTTGTCCATGAATTATTCCCATATAAAAGAGAAAATATACTATATTACAAGATTCAAAACATGACCCTTCCCAGTGTGAATGATAGCATTGTGATGCCACCATATTGAATTTTATAATTTTAGAAATAGTAACACATAACTTGTCACACACCTATGGGGATTACTAAATTGTTGAGAAGCATCGCAGGAGGGTTTAAAATCCTTAGACTCAAGTCCATCCAATCCAGAATAATCCATAGTCTCATTCCCAACAGTTTAGTTTGTGGCACAATTGAGGATGTGGTTTTGGGCATCCTATCCATGTGTCTGAAACAAAATAATCTAGGAGCCAAGAGGTAGTCCAAATTTCTACAAAACCTCCTCAATGTGTAATCTATTGTAGACCATCCTATCGATAAGAGTAAACTATGATATCCTGATCCATTATTTCATGATAGTTGTTAATAAGAAAAAATCATAATTGGAGAAAATTTTGAAAAATTAATAATATAGCTTGTTATTGGGAACTCTATTTCTAGTTGGTTCTCATACTAAAAAATCATGACCTGACACAAAGTCATAGTTATCAATAATATGTTGATGAACATTAGTAGTATATGATTGAGGAGCATAAAAAATTATTTAATAGTAACCTATGATCCTATTCTCTAAATAGTCTGATGAAAATGATCATAAAGAATTGAACTAGATAAATTATCATGAAAAAACTTAATATTTCAATTCATATTTTCAATCAATCTAGATAAATATATAATATTATGAAAATAAAATATAATTGCTGGATAAATATAACAATCTGGGTAAACAGTACTTCACTACATCATTTTTTAGAAAAAAATAAGCATTTAGAAATCGCACTGATTCTAAATTGATGTGAAGAATAATCCAGATAAGATGAGCTTGAAGTGAATAATTTAAGAACAAAATATTCATTATACCCCTTCCTCCATTTGATATAAATTTTCAAGGACACTTACATGGAATAATGGTCATCTTACTTTCATGAATATTACCAATCCAAATAAAATTGTTAATGGAAATAGTTAATATTTTTATGACACCTCATAGACATTTATATACCACGAATGAGTAGGCCAGTTCATAGATAGTAATAGACATCACAAAATTAATTCATCTAAAAATATAGAGACTCTTCCCCAAATGGATGAATGATTTATCCTAACTGAAACATTTCCCAAAAATAGTCTCATAATGGTAAATAATTTTCATTATAATGGGACCATTTTTTCATCCTCCTGGTAGAAAAAGATTCATATCATTAGAATATAATAGATGTGTAGGGGAAACGAGGGATGTGGAAACATATATTATCTTAAGCAGTCCTTGGGTAACCATGTGGGTGATGAGCCTGTTGAGGTAATCATCAGCCATACTAGAAATCAAGGTTGATAGGGGATCCCCTTGAAGAACACCACTAGAGAATGTAAAATAACCTTTTGGGGATCCATTTACCATCAACGAAACATGCATAATTCCAAATAAGGATGCAATTGAAAACATCCAATCACCTTGTAAAAAAATTCCAATCAAGAGTATCAAATGAATTTTAAATATCTAGATTAACTTAAATTATTACTCCTATTCTAGGCTTCCTTATAATATTAATATATTCTATGGAATAACAAATACATTCCAATATGGATCTCCATTTAATAAATCAGAATTGGTTCTATGAAATAATATTAGTAGTAATATGTGATAGCCTATTGGAAACAATTTTTGTGATGACCATGTAAGTTGTATTGATCAAGGAAATGGGTTTAAAAAGAAATATCTCACTAGAATTATAAAGGATATGAATAAAAGTGATAAACTGGTCATTAATGCAATGTGGGAGAACTCCATATGTGAATAAATAGGAGACGAGTTTAGAGATATCTCCTTTTATCACCTCCCAAAATGTCACAACAAAGAAATTATTGAAGCCATCTGACTTGAGGATCTATTAGGATCGAGGATCAAAACAAATTCCTAAATCTCAAAGTCCAATGGAATATTAGTGATAAAGTGATTACCCTTTGAAGAGAAAAATGATAGAATAATACCATCCATAAATGAATACTCCAGCAGAGGTCCATTGAAAATATTGGAGAAATAATAAACAATAAGATGAGCAGTATATTCCCTGTTATTTAGTATTTGTTCTCCAACCTTAATGAAGTATTTTGATCGAATAACACTACTAGTCCATTGAAGTTAATTAAAAAAGTTTCTATTCTTACCTATATCATAAAGCCACTTAATTCTACAGGTTTCCCTAGGAACACATTCTTTCATAGCTAGGAGAGAATTCACCTTGGAAATAAGACTATATTCTTTTTAATAGCCTATATTGATATCAAAATTATATTCCTCATCTTGAAGTTACTTGATAGTATATTCAAGGTAAATGATGTCTTTATCTAGCTCACTATGAGTACACATGCTCCAAAGCATTAATTTGGACATAAGCATCCTAATTTTAAAAACTATTGAAGAACCTCGCATGTTGTTCCATTTGAAGTAACCAAATAAAAACCATACGTATTGAGTCCCAAATAATCCAAAGAATAAGATATTTTATGACAAGAAATAACGTGTAACTTGGGATTATGAATCTAAATAGTTATGTGCAATTCATTAACAGTTGATGAATTAGCATGTCCCTTACAGTTCTAATAATGAACATTCATTTTAAACCATATTTAAATTAAATTTTCCCTTCATATTTTTATTATTTTTCTTTATTCTTTCTTGGATAATTTTTAGAGCCATTATTCATCATTTATAGGCTACTAGTTTTCATTATACTAACAAAACCTTCAGCACAACCCTTTGTAATAAAATTATTTGAGCCCATAAAGGGATTCACACTCCCATATATGATGAATATAGGAGAACATTGAGACTCCAAAGATTCATCTTCTTCAACCATGACACAACATTAATTGTTATAATAAAAATTCAAACCAATTGACCTATTAGAATCCTTTAGAGTTGAGGGAAGGAGAGGTCCTACAATATTAAGGGGCACATCCACACCAGCCAATGTCCTTAAAGATAACATGATTAGTATGAATAACATCATAATCAGAAACCTATTGAAGAGCAGAAAATGGAGATTCCAATTTCTCATCCCCTAAGTCGTTGACTTCCGATGGAACTATAGACCAGGTACTAACACCATTAACAAATCCTTTATACTCTGTTAAAATAACACCCTCTTCAGTATTTAAAGCAACATCATGTGTAATAAAGACCTTATTTACCCCCTCTATTTCATCCTTGGAACAAACACCATCCTCTAGTCATTACCAACAATAGAGAGAGCCCCAACCCACACCTCATTATTATTATTCACCATATTATACATTCCAAAATTATCCCCATTTTTAGTTAAAGGAGGATTGATTTTATTCTTCATGGAAAATCCATTCTCGGAGCTTTTTTATCCCTAGTATATTTCACCACATTGTTTTTGAATGATTCTAAAATTAGAAAAATAATTTCAATCAATTTTTAATAATAAAAAAAGCTTGAATTTTTTTGTACATAATTTTAATTTTAAACATCCGATCATTATCATAAAAGTGAACTATTTTAGTCAGTTTAGAATCCTTATTCACATAAATAATGATATGGGAATAAAAGCCAATATACCCATCAGTAGTGTGCAATTCCATCTTTAGTGTAGTCTCGAAACATGAATTAAGGTCACTAAATATTTTTGGATGCTAGTAGAAACAACTAAGACCATGAAATCAATTCCAAACAAGAGCTATTTTTTCCATTGAGTGAATGGATTTATGTTCTTATCCCATTATGTCAATTTCAAAATTACCAGATTTAAAGAGATAGTCCACTTGTTCTAGGCCATCTTGATATATTCCTTATTCATGAAAAAAATGTGTTGAAACCCTCTCCTAGAAATAATCTATTTAAAATTACTCACATACAAAAATTCAGAAAGCCTTTCCTTTTGGTCATTGTTACTCCATGGTTTTACTCCCTTAAAAATATAAATTCGACCCAAAAAAGAGAACAAACAAGTTTCAAGACACTGCTTAACAACATCTTGATCAGAAAAAATAGAAACTATACCATATACTAGACTAATTAATGTGGGAGAGGCTTTATGATCACATCACCATTGCTAGAGACACCTTTCAAGGCATTTACAAATGATACACCTCGAGCCCTAGGGTCAAGGTCAAGATCCAGTTTCTCAGAAGCCTCTCCATATGAGTCCCTCACTATAACTGCCAGAAGTTCTCATGCCAATTTGAATGATCCCATGAATTATCCTCTATGTAACCAAATATAGGGTTTCAGAAAACCTCTATGTTCGAACATAGGTTTATCTCTCCAACCACACCACCACATAACTATCAAAATGTTTAAGAGTTTCAAGAGTATTCCAAAATAAAATATCTTTCATCACTAATGATTTATCTAATGATTCATAAATAAAAATTTTACCAAAATTATATATTAGACCACTGAATATTATATAATTTAATTTATAACATTTGATTTCAATTAAGACATTTTAATCCATTAAAAAAAGAAAATTCATAATAAACCAACCATTGAAACTACAAAATAAATTCACTTGAAACAATGAAAATAACAAAATATTATTTAGAAATGGTTGGAAGGATGTTATAAGCATATCATATAAATAATTATAAATATGAATATGGTACATTAATACATTAATTAACTATATTTAACGGATTATATAAGATATTTGACCAAGTTTTATGTAATACAAACCTGTGGTAATAGAATTCTTAACCCAATTTCCATTATTTGGGTCAATCATATACTTCATAGAATATGGGGTATAATAATTATTTTCTAAATTTTTTTTGTTTATATAGTGTTTTATTATTTTTATTTAATGTTTATAAACATAATCTATTAATTTTACTAATTTTCACATCAATTATGTGATATTTTTATGGTATATTTCTTTAAAAATATTCATTTAAATTTAAATTTTTACAAAATTCAAAACAAATATCATTTTATGAATGTAATATTTTTTATTATTATGGTTATTAGGAATTATTTATTGTGAAACTTGTTACCAATATCTCACTCTAATTCAATGGTTATGTTTGTGTTGGAGGTTAACCATATGGGAACTCCAAGTGTAACTACGATGGTTACGCCATAAGGAAGATGTGACAGTTACATTGTAAGGTATATGTGAGGTTTATATAGTAATGTGTCTATGAGGTAAACAAATAATATGGTATCTGTTAGGTTATAATATTAATTATGTAATTAACTAAGTTATATTCATGGTATTATTTATGTTTTCTATGTTTTATGGAAATATCATGTTTTCACAATGTAAATTTATGATACATATTTTTTGAGATGTATTTCATTATGAAAACTATTTCATATGGTTATAATGATTCATGTACTAACATTTTATCTCCATATTGTTTTATACCTTACTGGTTTTTTCATGTTCATCCCATGTTTTAGAATATTTATCAAAGGTTTTACAAATTGGTAAGAGAAAAGTAGATTCAAAGATGAATAATGTGAACAATTTTCATCAATACATTTAATTTTTTTATTAAAAATGTCTGTCTTAAATAAATTCATATTGTTTCAGTATAACCCTTTCGTATTCTTATGGGTTGATATATACAAATTGCATCCTAAATTTTTAAAACTCTAAACTAAAAAGATATTTGGGAATTAAAAGAAGGGAATTCTAAATGTATTAACTAGATTATGTAATATTTTATGTTGGGTCCATATTTTCTAGATCTCTCACACTCATAAATACTTTATTAATAGATGATATATTATCTATATTTTTCGTCTCATATTTTTATTCTCATTTTTTCTATATTTAATTATATTTTATTTATAAAACTTTGTATCACCTTTTAAAAAAATTTATCTATTTTTTATTTTCTATTTCAAAATAACATTCTCTTTTGTAATTATTTTTTCTAAATATTTTATATTTTATTTGAAATCACAATATTTCCGCATTTAAATTATAATTAATATGATACAAATGTAATTATTATATATAATTTTTATTTCAATATTCAATTCACTTATATAATTTTTTAATAATTCATATAATATAATTGTTAATTTTTCTTTGGTTATAGTGATCATTAATGTGGAAATTGTATGGAATTTTTTAATTTATTTTCCACAAGTTAAGTTAAATTTCTAAGTTTAATAGTCTCTGCTTTTTCTATCATAATTCCCTACAAAAAACAAATATGGGATATATTTCTGGGTCTAAGGAACTGAATTTTATTATTGGGTCAATGGGGATGAAATATTTTTTAATCTTAATAGGGGTTTTATTTCATGTTAATTTCTTTAGAAGTTGGCTAAAATGTTGGGATTGTGGAATATTTTTAATTCTATCATTTTGAATTACTTTCCATATCATTTACTCTTGATTAAAATCCATTTATCAATTTATATTAAGTTATTGGGATTATTGAAAGAGGGATATTGTAGTACATATTTATCCCAAAAAGTTATTTTACAGATCACCAACCCATATTGATGTACAAAATGATCCCATTTACTTCTTCCCTATTATTTTAATCAAATTACATTTAATATTTCTAAAGAGCCAAATAATGGAATATTGATTATGAAGGGTATTCTTATTGAAGAATTTAAATTGTTTAATGATAAAAAAATTATGTTTTCAAGAAAGTATTAATGGATTTGTTAAAGTTAAGGAATGGTGTTGGAAAAACCATTAATGGTTTTGATCAGTGATAGAATTAAATTTAGGTACTATATAGAAATCATACAAGACCTACTATCCATTGGCATAGATAATGTCGACATATTCCTCCTAAAATTCATCAACCTACCAATGGAGTTTCATATGAAATTATATGATGGAATAAAGTGTGATGTGGCCTCAAGGTGGTCTTATAAAAACCTATTGTAAGCTACTATGTTACCAATGTAATCAACACCAAATATCTATTAATGAATTTAATATTGGTCAATTTTTTTTCTTTAACCTGTAGACATGTTCAATACACTTAAAGAAGTCAAATATATTTTCCCACCAATTTTATTAATTAAAAAGTTGATCAATGTGGCTTGGAATTAAAAATATGCTCTAAAAAAATTTATCTACATGAATTATGACATTGTATAACTTTATTTCTCCAGGACCAATACTTAAAAATAAATCCATATTTGAAAAATCATAAATGATCTAAACATTGTATTATTATACATGTCTCAGAAATGTTAAGAAAACATCAAAAGAGAAATAAGATAGGAATTAAAATGGATTTTTACCAAGAAAGTATTACATTCTCATCCCATCTTCTATACATGGATAATTGGATTCCATTATAATGAATAAAGTTAAGTTAATATAATTCTGTTAATATGAATGAATGTTTATTATTGGGTACCCAATAAAAGAGCAGAAGCTAGATTGTCTGTTCTGGTTAGAAAAAGGATAAAATCATAATAGCACATATCTATATAATTATTGGGATGTGATGTAAGAGAAAATTGTTTTCTATTTCCAAAACCCTTATCCAGTTTTTGTTCACTCTTTACATTACACATTTAATTATTAAAATATATAAACACATAATGCACATAAGTCTGATATGTTCACATTTATCAACGAAAAAATGAATCATTTATGTTTCATGTTATTTTATTAATTCAAATAGAATGTTTGAAAATATAATTTTTCATATCATAGTTATTTTATTTCAAATTTTTGATTTTCAATTATATTTTTTAAATGGAAATTTACCCCTATTTTTATTTCAATTATGAGCAACATAAGGTTCATTTTGAAAAATATATCCTCAATATAAATTGATAAGGCCTTTAATTTTTATAATATAAATTTTTTATATAATGAGAAAGTATATCCTTTAATCCAGATTTTTTGAACAATTTCACTATCATCTGAATGTTCTTTAACTGAATTATATTCAATTTTCCATTATTCTCATCCTTTTTTATCCCTATCCCAAATATCTGATGTGATTTCATGATAAAAATCATAATAAAAATACTTTAAATCTAACCCTTCATCTATTAAATACATTTACTTCATATAACCACCAATATAATATCATCAATATATAATAGAATTACAAACAGCCTCCCAACATTGAACACCTTCTGGTAGTCCTAATAAAAATCCTTACATTGGTTGAATGTTATTTAATCCATAATTGAATTCCAATGTGATTCCACTACAAGTGGGTCTGATTAAATTCATATAGACATCATTTTATCATTCTCACATCTTAACTTATGTACAATTTAAATCCTATAAGATTAATTAAATATATAATTCTATCTATTTCCCGATGGTCAATTGTTTTCGTCACATCAAACTATTCCAAATGAATACGTTCTTCTATAACATAAATATCAATATTTTCTTATTTTTGATAACATAAAATATTGGGAGAAATTTTCTAAAAACTAATATGTTTTAATTAATTTAAATCCTTTAAACATTAAACACTCATTATTCATCCTCCTTCAATTTTTATCACAATACAATTAGTAAAACATCTTTTTTATAATGCACACATTCATTATGGATTTTAAAAAATATCCTCTATGAGGGATGAATTTATTGAAGGAATATTTTATTCATCACTAACTAACTCTACATTTGAATTTTGAGACATATAAATTTTATTCATAATATGTGTTATGTTACATTCCTAAAATGTAGATAATGCTTGTTAAACTAATACCTCCAAACACAACATCTAACTCTAGGAGGTCTTCCCAAATCATGTACATATGAATGTACTAATACTTATTCTTCTCCAAATCTTGATTAACAATACACATCACTATTATTCACTACTACATCCAACCTATGTTATTCTATTAAAATGTATCCACTATCTAAATAATTATTATATTGATAGTCTGGTTCTTCCAAAATTAGTGTACATCCTTAACTATCCAATCATAATAAACATATATTCATATTAACCTAATTATGTGAATATTCATTGTTATCATATTCATATACTATATGGTATTATTCTTTGGATATGATCCACCATTGATGTGAATATTTTTTATTTAAGTGACATTTTAGAGCTCATTATCTCATAGATAAAATCCAACTTATTCATATCCATATCATATAAATAAATAATAGCCTGATTTTCTACTAAATTGTCTATCTTTCTTTCATTAACATTCGAATTGGAAAAGTATATAATAATTTTTGTCTGAGATACATTAAAAATATTTATTTTCTATAATTCATCAAGATGATGTTTCACAAGCTATGTAGACAGGCATTTAATAATGAGTTATGGGGTAAATTCACCAATTCTATAGAAACTTTCATATAAATCCTAAAATTAATATGAATTAAAATAGAAAGAAGTATAGGAAAAATTTAGAGGGTAATTACTTAGTAAATTGTATATGCATTTATGTTAATTTTTGGAAAAACATTGACACATGTTAAAGTGATTGAATAGATCATTATCATGCACAACATGTAATTTGCACAACATTGACAATATAATTTATCAAGGTTAATTAATCAAAATAGGTAACTACAACTAAGAAAATATATGGAAAATACTAAATTCAAAAGATCAAATATAACGTTCATATTGGACACAAAGAGAATATTTTATCATAGAACATCTAATTGAAAACATTTATCTATATTTTTGTATATTTCATCCACATTAATAAAATAATAATTTTTTATATGAAACCAAAATCATATTCTTAATCTAAATGGGGTCAATGTTATTATTTTTATTTTTTATTTCACACATCCCTAACTCATGGTAGAATTTTGAAACAAGGAAGTAAACCTACTTACTTTTAATATTCCAGTCATTCTTCGTATATTATTATAACTTTTTTAAATTTTAATCTATTATCATTATATGTCAAATTTATTCTAGGATTATTTCCAATGACTTTAATAACATTATGACTTTATACCTTTGAAAATTTGAATCTCAAAATCAAACATTTAACTATCATCAAGAACATATAAACTAATTTCCATTCAAATTCAATACCTCATATAATCAGTGGAATTATTATTACATATGTAATATTTAATGTACTTTTTACATGATTTGTGATCCCCTATATGTTGTCCAATTTTAAATTTCCCTATTTCCAATAAGTATATGTTCAACTTCTTTCCCAATTTATCTCACATAATTTATTTCATTGAAAAAACTCTCCTTATTGTATGAAATGTTTACATAATAGTGAAAATTTTATTTATTTGAGGAAAAAAATACAATTAAATGAAAAAATTTTTGTATAAAAACTTTATCCTTTATTTTATTGTTTTAACTTTTTTAGAATGATTTATCTATAATTTTGAAGAAAAAAACATACAATTGTAATTAAATTTTTCTTATTGAATATAAAACCATTTATATTGATATTGAAACTATATGTATCTAATATATTAATATTTTTCAGATTCATTTCCACTAAGTAGTAAAAATATTTATACATTATCAGATCCATATGTTGATAAGACTCATATTGAGTTCTAAATAGTCATCTCCTCAAATAATTAATTGATGGTATGTAATGATAAACAATATATACCAAATGAAAATATAATAAAAAAATTAATAAAACCATTCCACTATCAATATTTTCCTTCATTAATTTATGAAAAAACCATGTATGGGATTATTTATCAACTCATGATTTTTAAAAAATCTTTATGTTCTAAGAAACTCATTGTGTCAATTTAATACTAAAACGTCTATAGTTTTGATAAAATATCACCCTTTGGGATCTTTTTAGCCATCCTCATTCACTTTTCCTAAATAACACTTATATAAATGATACAACAATAAATAATTCAAAACCTACATTATTGAACTTGGAACAGTAAATAATAACATTTAATAGTATTTATAAATTTCAGTTAAATTTACATTTATCAAATTAATCACATAAATTAAAAGTAACTGATATCAATCCTTAGAATGAATTATTCATTTTACAAAAGTCTTCATTGAACATGTATATAATAACATATTTCATAAAGGATCAAAAATCATGTCATAATAGTGAAGAATTCAAAACACACACACCTGATAAATAAAAACAATTCGTATTTGAGAAAATACAGAACTCATTGATACTCGCATTTATAAAAATGGGGAATAAATTAATGGATACAAAAATGAGATTTACTTTTGGTATTTTCTATCATTTGGAAAATATATTTTAATAGTCAAATTTTATGTGGTTATTTTCATCATTACTTTTACTAGATAATTTCTTTCCAAAATACCATCATAAAAAATAATTATGGAAATGATTCATTCAGACGTGTCCTAGTGAAAACATCTGTAATATTTTTTATAGTAAGTAAATAATCTTGCTTAAAAAATCTGTTCTTTGTTAACTTCTTGATAAATTTATATTTTATATCAATTTTATTTTCTCCATAAATTAAATAATATTTTATCAATAAATTAATTGTTATTTGATTTTCACATATCCCTAAAATTAAGAAAAATAGTTCCACCTATATTACTTCCAATTGTGTCATCAAACACATAATTTTTGTTATTTATTTTTCTTCAGAAAAATATAATTGTCCATAAATACTCATGCTCATTGAACTATTCTTGTTTTTATTAAAATTTCTGAACATTTCTATAGAAAATAAAGAACTAGTACATAATAATAATTTATCTTTTACATTTCAAACCTAATCTATATATATATATACCATAAAAGATATATATTTTCATTTATACATATTTCAATACATAATCCATTATACCATTAATATACCTTAGTATTATATTTCTATTAGTTAAATGATACTAATTTTATACACATTGATTTATTTGTCATTATGAAATGACATATATTAAATTAAGCATTAAAACTATTAAAATAAATAAAAATATCTATTAACTTTCTGAATTCTATGTAATTAATTGTCAATAATATAGCATCCATAGAATCCTTAAGTTCCACTAAAATTTGGATAATGATGTGATTCATATAATAAATTCCAAACATTTTCAAACATTTTAAAGAATACTTCTCTTGAGATAGATAAATATGATCATCGACATGATATCTTTTAATGTATAAAAAGTAACACATTTTTCTTATTATCTACATCTCAAACATTTTTTTCAGCACGTTGAAAATATATTTAGGCACATAATCATCATTTATAGGAATTGTAATATCATTAATATATAAATAAAAATACGTTACACTAATTATTTATTTTTGAAATAGATATTATTTTTAAATAATCCATTAATTAACTATAGAAACACAAAAATTATAAACATGTAATGCCATCATAATTAGGCCTGTATTAACCCCAATATATATTTCCCTAACCAATAAAAATAAACATAAGCTTCACTATTAAGTAAACTATCTCACCACTCAATGTATTCTACCACTTCAAAATATCAATTTTGAACATTTGAATCTAAATACATTAGGAATATCTTTTACTTAATTATTTCCATTAAAAATTATAGGAATTATTTATGTCTGAAAAATATTTTTAATTATATCATTTATATCAATTACATTAAAATTTTATTACCATATAAACTCATTTATTTCCTTGTATCTTATCACTTATCATCGTCCATTCAAATTATTATTAAACAACACCATTCATAAATGAAATTGTTGATAATTAACATGGATAGAAACTCCAATGAATCATTACTCTCAACCAGATCAAACTCCTCAGTCATAGAATTGATCCAAAACTCATTATTCTAAGACTAATTAATATAACATGGTTCATAATTTGAAATGAATGTCTTATGTATAGATAGAATCTAAATTATGAATCTCATAACATGGTTTTCTTATTATATATTGAAAATGTATTCTTCTAAATTATTTCTTAACATCGGTCAAGCTGATTAATATTTTAATTCATAAAATAAAATTTCTAAAAAAATAAAATATATATGAAACTCTTTTAAATTTTCATTACAATAAGATCCTTCTCTCAAAGTATAATAAAAAATAATCTAATAATATTTAATTATAGAATATTATTTTTCATTTAATATTTTAGGCCTTGAATTTTGAAAAACAAAAAAAAAAATACAATCCCCAATCTTCCCTATATATTTATAAAAAATGTTATCCTCTTCTATTTTGAGCATACACAATAAACATACCTTATAAAAATATATCAATAAAAAGAAAACGGTTTTAAAATTTAACATTAGAATTAAATAAAATTCCAAACACCCTTATTATTTAAAAAAATGGATACATTATATAATTAATATCATATGGTTACATATCATAATATTTTTAATATAAAATATGGTTATAAATATTTACTATTGTATTCATTTCATTTATATAAAATGATATTGAAGCAACATGTTTACTCGGCATAGTGTCATCAGTTACCACTAATTTTATTCATCCACACCATGAAACAAATTGTTTGTGGGGTGTATGTTGAACAATGTTCATGAGGAATAACATACTTCTTAGGATAATTTAAAGAAATATTTTCTAGTATATTCAATACATTAATTTTCCAAAAATTCATTTAGGAAAAACCAAAAACCTATTAATTATACCCTCTAAAATTATTTTATATGTTAGGATCCATCAATAGATTCTTTACAAAAATTATTCAAGTGAGATGAGTTAATTCATATGTTAAATAAATAAAATTCATAATGATGATTATTGATTTCTTTAACCTTGGTACACAAATAACTAAATTAATATTTTAAAATGGGTGAAATATTACAATGTCAAATGGTACATGAGAAAAATTTACAATCTTACCCATTTATAATATAGATCATAATCAATTTACTTCTCTAATTTTCATAGAAAATTAACAAAAAAAATCTACTTTTTGGTGTACTTGTTCTTTTTATTTTGACCTAGAGAACAATGTCTTTAATTCATGATTTTATTTTCAACATCTATACGAATGATTCGTGAATTTTCATCATCATTTACATGAATTATGTATACAAATATCAACTATCCTTTTCTTAATAGACTTTCTTATATCATTATCATAACTAGGAAACCACCTTTCCATAGTAACAATTAATTAAATTCATTATGTAGTAGAGGAGTTTAATTAATTTTTTTCAAATCCATATATATACAACACGTTCTTGGGATTCAAATTATCATTCCCAAACTCTAATGATCTATGTCACCAAAATATATGTGTACCATAAGTTATAAATGTATGTAATTATTAATTATGCATCTCATTATTCTCTTAAAGGGTTAAATCTCTTGTCATGTATATGGAACTTGGAACAGAAAAAAACATGGAAATTCTATTTATGGTGCTTTGAGTGATACATCAATAAATAATGTCTTTCCTTTTACTTTATATTTTATATTATTATTCATTTTAGTATCAATATTTATACTCAAATATCATATTAAAATGGTCCAATATTTTTCAGCAATGTGACCTAATTTGTTAGAATTTGAAAAACACATTTGACGATAGAAGATTATTCACAACTTTTTTATTAGAAATATATTATTTATTCTAAACTATTATTTATTAAGTCAATATTCTTCAAAATAAATTCTCCTAAATACACTTTAATTAATGAAATATTTTCAGTTAAAACAAATTATTTTAATATTCCAAAATAAACTATAATGGAAATATTATCAATATAATGTATAAATTACCAACAAACTATATAGTTGTAAAACTATTGAAACATAGTTTTATTCTGTATTTTAAAAATAATTATTAGTTTTTTAAAAGAAAACTTGATCGACTTTCATAACATTAAAAATCAATATATTATACATATTTAAATCAATCCATTTATAACATATAGAATTTTACATTTTAGTATCCTTTTCATTTTTATTAAATATTTATATTCATCATAAGGGACAATATATTTAAATTTCATCACCTGTTAATTTGAGTTATCCATCATCTAAAAATATTAATGACATTTTTATCTTTATAATGGGATATTTTTTTCTATCCTATTTTAATCTTTTTTTATTGTTAAATTATTTCTCCATAATCACCAATTAAATATTTTATGTTGAATTTGAATTTTTCAATTCCTTTAGGCCATGAAAGTGTTTCATTATATATGTTTGATTCCCTTATCATTTAATTTATTCTTATATTCGATTTAAATATCAAATATCTTCTATTTTGTGAGAGTCATCTTCATGTAATCAATCACATTTTTTATAGTCTATTTTTTTATTCATTGATTAATTAATTCATGATCATTCATTTTAATTATTTAAACTTTTACTACAATTCTCAAAATGTTTTATCATGTAATGAATTTCTAGGCGTTAAAAAATAAATTTGAACTCTATTTCTACTTATTACTCACTTTGAATAATAATAACTCGATAAATAGAGAACTCTTCCACATTTAGTTTTCAAATCAAAAAACATTCATCAATATAAAATAAATTAACAATGTTCCCTTTATTCTCTCTATAACAATCACAGTCAAATTTATATATGATATTTGGAATCATTGGTTTAGAGAATATTTTACCCTATCCCTTTAATAAAAAAAATATTTTTAAAACATTAAACTCTCTTCTTTAAGAATAACCTTCATTTTTTATTCTCATCATTAATTCATGAACATTATTATAAGAAATATCACATATATCATCAATTTAATAAAATTAATGGTATATATAGAAAAAATAATTTTCCTATCAATCACTAAATGAATGGAATGTGTCTATAAAATTTAATTTTAGAACCTTCATCATCTATATATTATTAAAATTATTTATAAATTTCCATCTTAATATTACTTATATTTTTAGAATTAAAATATCATCTTATCCGGATTTCTCATATTATAGAAGGAAAGTATCATCTATGTTTTATTGGAAAAAATTATTTTTTTTAAAATCAAGAAACATAATTGTATCTATATCATGAACATAATGTTTCAAGGCCATTGCATAAAACATGTTTAGAAAATGATATTTTATCATCTCGAAATGGGTAGGATACTACACATTCTCATTAAAACCTATGATCATTCTAAAAACTTAAATAACTATTAAAATGAAGTCATAAACTATTTTAAAATTAATAGTACTGAGATATTCATGTTTTGATCTTCAAATTTATTACATATTATTCACTATATTATCATTTCCTTTATATATGTTTCAGATATTGTTTTTTTTCTATTAACTAGTTTCATTATTTGTTTTTAGATTTTTTTAAAAAGAGATAGAGTTGTTGGTTCATGCAATGTATTCATTCTATAATTTCATTCTAATGATGTTCATTATCAAAAATACTATATAATTATATATAAATCCATCAGGTATATCCTTTAATACATCCATAAGGATCTCCAATATATATTTTAGTCTATGACATTTATAAATAAAATTTTTCACCTCATAGACATTTTTAAATAAAATACTATACACTTAATTAATATTATAAAAAATAATTGATAAATTATGATCTCAAGTATACATATAATGAGGAAAAATTTCAACATCAATCATAAAACATTTGATCACCATTTATGGAATCCTAATAGCTTCGATGTAATGTGTTCATAAACCATTTATTTTCACACAAAAAAACAACAAATAAATACTATTATTAATGAATATAAATATCTATACACCAAACGACAAAAACATATTAGATGAAGAAGTATTTATATTGCTTATCAATCAAAAATAGTATCTATATCATTTTAATATTCTAATTAATCCACTAAATATAGGATCCACTAAAATCATTCTATTTGATATTGTTAGTTATATTTAACCATGAGCTGTTGGTAAAAAAATGTATACTATATTTTTAGAAGGTATCCACCCAAATAAAATATAATTTATTTATTTTTAAATAAAAATCAATCTTCAAACAAAATAAATTCATGTTTTTTGATATTTATATTTCCATTTCACACATACCTCACTAACACTTGAAATTTTTATTATTTATAGGAATTAATCATTCACCAATTCATCTAATTGTTCTAATTATTCTTCCTAACATCCCATATTTTTATTTTTACAATCTTATATACCTTGGTAAAATTCATGAATATCCCTTAACCATCATTATACAACAACATATCTTTTACCTCATAAAATATCTATTTTAAAATCAATATTGATACATAAACAACCTTTAACGAATTTTAAACATTATTCTCATAAAGTATCATCCCTCATAATATCCCATAACATTTAGTCACCTTTGATATAATTAAAATAAATTTTGGATGGGTTTTTATCCCAATTAAGTGTATTAAATGAAAATAATAATCACTTTTTTGGTACAGTGTTCAAAATTTCCTCATTATCCCCTCACACTAAAATTTTGATTATGTTAAAATAACACATATTATATATATAAAATACTTATTTTTGTGAAAAAAATACATGTTAGATGAAAATATTATGTATTAGGGGAATCCCATAGGTTTGGAAAATTTATCTTAACATAGAATCATTAATCTTAAATAAAAATAATTTATCTTATGTTTGAATGAGTTATTATATATAAAGAAAATAAGATCATTAAATAACTATATGTATTATAGGTTAAACCATGCATATGAAAGGAATTACCATAGGTATTAATAAATTTCTCAATTTTACAGACACATTTTTGGTCAACACTAAATTCTAAATACTTTATCTAAACACCACCATAAAAAATTTCAAGCACTATCAAATATTAAAACAAATCCTCCAGAAAAAAAATTAACATGGATTATTGTGAGTTAAATTGTGATTTATATAATGAAATAGTAATACAACAAAAAATATCCACTCTATTATCTTCACATCCATTTTTGCATATAACAAATAACTACAAAAAGAATTATTATTCCACTCTTGATATCATAAAAATTTGTTCAGGGATCAATATAATAATATTATCAAAATCATCCATAATCATATCATGGTATCAATAGATTTTTTTCTTATAGTTGTCCCATATAGCCTATATTTCATCGTATTTACCACAAAACCTTTTTCGATATTTTTTTGTATATTCTTGTAAAAATTAATTCCTTTTAATCTAGAAAATGTTAGGAATTATTTACATCCACACACAACACTATTCTCAGACCTCAGGAACATAATTTAAAAAAGAGACACTACATTAACCATAGATCTATACTAATTTTTTTAAAATATCTGAAATAATTAAAAAAATGTATAATCAACCATTCTATGTTACCACATCGAATAATGTATGATTATATAATAACCATTTATGATACTAAAAATGAGGTTATTTTAACACCATACTATACATTAATAGTCACCATGTGCTTATATATTAGGATATTCTATTCACATTCTCTACAACCCCTATATTTGTGTTCTCACAATATATTTATAGTTGTTTACTTTATACCTTTATCTATAATGTGTCTTAAATGGTCAGAATTAAAAATATCTATTCATAAAGTTACTATTTATAGAACAAATTTTATGTTCCAAACTCACAACTATTTATAACCTTTTGTATATCACAACATTGTCTGTAATAATTGAAATGAACAATATCATCCATTCTGATTAAAAAATAATCAAATAGAAAACCACATCATCATAATAAAAAATGGATATTAAATTATTATATATTCCTAATATATTCCAAAATCATTTTTAACTCTAGTATATAGTCATTGATGATTCATAGAATCACATCAAACTTTATAAATATCTTATGTGTCCAAAAAGTTTAAGATGTACTTTGTTGAATATTAAATAAACATAATTCCACAATACTACTTTCATGATTATTTAGGAAAATATATCAAAAAATTAGTGATCTGTGACTCAAATATACATGTGACTCTAGAGAATAAATTCATTTCTTCTTTAGTTTTATTGTTTTTATAAAAACATTCAATGTAATTACTTATAAAATATTACCCCTACTTGACTTAATAATTCATCATGTTCCCCTCAAACACATAATTCCAACATGTTGGTTTGGAAAACAAAAATTTCCCTTGGATCATTTGCCTTTTATACTTCCCCTTCTTCGTACTCTTATTTTAACTTTTACCAGAACCTACCAAACATTCCCTACTAAAGATAGTTATGATATTACAATGGACATTCATTACCTATATCTACACATATAAAATATTATATGATAATTTTTCCAATATAATAGAATTGTTTCTAATGGAATTAATAAAAGAAGATACCAACAAATCCATATGTGTTTTAATGTGATTAGAGTAGTATTAGTTCCCATTTAGCTTCCAAAAACCCCAAAACATTTCTTATTTTTGTTGAATATGAATCATGTTGAACCAATTTCGGGATTAGAAATTTTCTTTATTTCTAAAATTCCTATACTATGTAGTTAATGATTCATTATCACATATTTCAGTACATAAGGATCCTCGTACATGATATCTAATGCTTAAGTATATATTATAGTCCAAAAACATAATTACTATCCTAATTTCATCCATGGAAATTAACACTCATTCAATCATTTCAAATTTATTATGATTTGAAACCCTCCACTTAATGTTCAATCACTTTCTAATACATATATTCTAAAGATACCATTTATAATATTTCAAAATTAGAAAGAGAATATCATTTTAATATAAAAATTTACTAATTCATACACCAATCATTCTAAAGTAGTAACCTCTAAATGAAACATAAACTGACAATGAAATCATATCTGTAAGTATAAAACTATAATTTGATATTAATTTTAAAATATAGTACTCCAATTTTAGAACATCACTAATCAAAATATATAATATGTTATAATGTTTGTAATTAAATTATTGAAATGTTTGTGTGAGGTAATTACACTCCAATATATCATGTCCAATAATATTGATCCTCTATAGAAGTTCATGCACACACAAATGGAAGAGTGAAATAACTCTTACCAAAAATTGAATAATGAAGTGTATTATTGTAGTTCACAATATAATTTTACTAAATGGTAGAACACTAGTGATCATTATTAATAATGAAATATAATGGTTAATGTATCATAATCCAAAACAAATGATCCCACAATTCAAAATGATATAAAAATAAAACTTATAAATATTGAACTATAATCATCTTTTCAATACAATAAATAACTATTTCCTTTTATTCCATATAGCTTGTCGACCATTTAGTCAAAATTCAGTACTACTACACTAATTCAACATTCAAAAACTTCTTATCCATTTAAGAGATGTAATAAAAAAAATTCCATCTTATATATTGTGATATTTCTTTTTCAAACCACCAATAAAATCTTATAAAACTCTTTTAGAATTTATTCTACCTATTCCAAATCCTCATTGACACTTCTTATAGATCTAATAGGCATATTCCATTATCACATACATTAAATACGATATGTGGGACCCCTATATTTACTAACAATTCCTCAATATAGATCTTCTAAAAAATATATAGAATCATAATTAGAATAATATCTAGTAACCTAATCGGAAATAATTTTTTAGAAAAACCTAATATTAAATCTAATAACAAGACAATAATTCGGTTGATCATAATACAATTATACCAAAAAAATTTGAAAATACATTTCTCTTCAAAACACATTTTATATTATAATTATCACTATGCAGTTCTCTCCACCACACGACATAAATACTAAAATCGATATTTTGAAAAAACTCATTATTTAAACCACTAAAAAATTTTATCATACATATATTATCAAATTATAACACAACAAATAAATTCAAAATCTATCATGTAATTCCAAAATCCATATTTTATATCCATAAAATTTAGTTAAAAATCCAATTGTATATTTTTAATGAATTTATTATAAATAATTTCATGAAACCAAATATTCCCTAGAATAGTCTTTTCCAATAAGACATGAAACATATATATGGTAATCCTAAAAGATTTGAATCAAAAAAACCTCACAGAATGTCTTATAACCACCATAAAAAATAGAACCACCTTTTAATTTTCAATAAATATTTTCAATATTAAATTTCTAAAAAAATAAATTATTTTTTCATTCAAGAAAAAAATGTTAAATTAAATAAACACGGTAATTTGTTTTTACAATAAAAATGGAATAAGGTAAATGATAGACATAAGGTATGGATATCAATAAAAATTAATATGTATGGTATCTATAACCTAAAAAACACAAACATACACTTTCTTAATACTTGATAATTGAAAAAAAATAACACATGAAATAACCAAAATGAGATTAAAAATTAAATGAAACTGTTTTATTCTATCCCAGTTTGAAGGTAAATAAAATCCATTTATAAAGACTCTTAATTACATAAATAAAATAAAATATTAGACATTGGTAAATTGGTGGATTATTGTGGGATTTTATCTTAGTAAATGAGTGTATCTCAATGTATGAGATATATAATAAATATAATGTAACAATATAAAATTATAAAATAATAACATCGCATTGGGTATCATTTTCGACATGCAAGGCCAGTCTAAAACAACCCAAAAAATATATATCATTAAATATAATCCCTTTGACAACTTGTTGAATACAAAACCTTGAGTATAAATGAACCATAACATATTATACCACTATAACCATGATAATAAATTATTAGGTATGAATTTTATTGAATAAAAGTTTTATATTATAATTATTTTTTCATTAAAAATAAAATAAAGATTATTTAAATTAAAAGAAATGGTTTATGGAAAACTGTATTTTTTTCAAAATGATGGTTCAGTAATGGTTTGTGACCATAAATTAAAACATATATTCACAAATATTAGTTTTTTTTAAAATAAAAATTAATTTTGATATCATAATATCTTAACTATCTTAGGGTGATTTTTGGGAATTTTTTGAAATATTTCACTTGTCGATGAATAGTCAAAATACCAATTTTTAATTGAAAACTGGATTTTAGTTTAAATTAAATATAATGTAAAATTATATTTTTAGTTGATTTTCAAGTAAAATTTGTAAAATTATATTTTTTTTATTTCAATTTATGTCATTGTAATCATTTTCATATTTCATTGTGACATAAACTATTTATAAAATTTTTGCATATTTTCTCTATGAAAACCCACTTTCCCCCCACATTTTCATGAGAGATTTTAAATTAAAATATAAAACACATTTAAATAGTATTATGAAAATTATATTCTCTATTATAAATTATATGATATAAGTCATTTAATAATTCTATCCTAAATGTTTAGTGTAATCTAAATTAAAAATATTAAAAATGATTTATCACGGTTAATTTAAAATTTGATTTAATATGGGTTAATCTAATGTTATTATGAATTAATAACAATATAAAAAGCTCTAGTTCACACAGATATTGACCATATATTTTATAATAATATATGATACTCCATTTTGACCCTTCTGGTATGTGAAAAATGAGGTTAAACCTTTTTATTTTAGAATAATTATAAGTGTGTCACTAACCTCACATATAAAAATCCACCACCAATCATCTCTTATTTACAACTTAAATCAAATTTTATTCTGAAAAAAAAATTTCCAAATCATTTCCCAATATCCCGTTTCTCATTTTAGAAGCATTATCTTTTAAAAATTGCCACCCATTGTAGCTACTCGACCCCAGTAAGCCTGGAGTCATTCTTTAGAGCCATTACATTGGCTTGATTACAAGGAACAATATCATGACCAATAGAATAGTATAATAGTATTTGTAAACTATATTCACAAATGAGTCTTTTATTTAAAATTAATTCATTGATTATTTCATATTTGTTTTCCTTCGAGGATAATGTTATTCGAAATTAGCATATCCTTGCATATCATTCTTAATATTATTCCTGGATTATTAATGAATCAAAAAAATGGAGTAAGGGAAAATTACAATGAGTTAATAATGAATATATTAGATTAATCATTTATGGAATTTTAATAAATAAACACACATTCCATATAGTCGATAAACGGATAATTATTTTCATAAACAATATGAAAATGTAAATAAATGAACACACAATCCCATTATTTAGTAAACTAATAATGAAATAGTATCTATAGATAATGTCAATGAAAAATAAAAATATAAATAACAATAAATGAATTATCAAAAAAATAAATTCTTCATTACTTTTCATGATGTTTTCTAGGAACATGATACCTTCACTGTAAAAATATATCCTTTAAATTGTTTTGAACATACTCTGTGAAATCCCATGATCTAGGTATATCTAGTTTATTTCTTCTTATGAGTCTACCAATGCCTTGTTGGGATTTCACTAAATATACCCCAACTCAATGGGCATGAATTTAATGGTCCCAAAACAATTTCTGGAATTTCCATATCATTATCCATATATTAAATAATCGATATAAATTCATAAAAAAAGTGTGTCATCAAATAAAAATAATCATTAAAGGGTACATATTTATAAACATTTCCATAGATAATCACATAATAATCAATGTAATTATCGTATATAAAAATGGTATATGTTTTAGGACATGAAGGAATCCATGATAAATTATAGGAAAAAATAGGGCAAACTAAATGTCTATTGATCACAGGAATGTTATTATTTCAAGGAGACTATAAAATTAATTGGGGAAGTGAATTTCTATAAAATCCTTGGAAAAATAAACCAAAAATCATATAGATGATGAATTACGATGGTATCAACAAAACATATTCCAGGTACAATAAAATTAATGGGTAGTTTTCATTGATGAATGTAAATATTATAAAAATATATATTCTAAAAAACATTCTTGGCAAAAGTATAGTCATTATTTTGAAAAAAAATGAAAATAATTTTCTTTGAGAAGGCAATTTAGAAATATGATTCATGAAATATTGTTTTTTTATGCATGTAAATGGTGATTCAGTGTAATGAATGTGTGTAAAAACATATAGGCCATGCAAGGTAATATAAGATTCATTTTTCCTGGTAAAATGTTATAAATTTTCCTTCATATAAAAGAGACAAGAATATTTATTTGAAAAAAATTAAACACAAAAATGTAAAAATATCCTTAATAAATCATTTTGGAATGGTTATAAACATTTTGTAAAATATTTTTTTGATAAATTTTGTTTTAGTGGAAAACATGTTCTACGATTAAAGAGTAAAATGAATTATGTCACGACCTATCCCCCGGGTCTCATGCGGTGACTACCCCAAGAACACCTTCCACAGGACAAGGGCTGACAACTAGCCCTATAAAGGCATATCCCTAAAATAAGAAGGCATTACCTTTTAACCAATACAGACAAAAAGTCCAAGAACATAGAAAGATGAAACCACAAATTAAATTGTTGTTGTAAAAGTGTGCTGAATGTAAAGGGGCTGGAATACAAGCACAAATAAAACGTACAATTACAATTAAAAGAAAAAATACTACTGAAAAGTGAAAAATTTCTTATGGACCATCCACCGAGGATCCTACTTAACAGGTAGGTATAGATCATGGTTAGTAGTCCCTACGTCCCGTCATGCCAAATGGTCCACCTCCGAGCACAGTCAGGTCCGGACTCCCTCAGCCTCGATTAATGTTTCCCATCGTGTGCACAAGACACAACATGGTGTAGATATATCCCATGAAGGGATGAGTATAATGATACTCAGTTGGGATTCTGAGAACCCCATAGGGATCCCAAAGTTTTACAAAATAAATACCACAAAGAAAGACCTCAATCTCAAAGAACGAATCAATAGACATCAACACTACTTTGGTATATTCCGATACATATACATATGTTATCAAAATATAATCATCTCATACATGAGGGAAGAATAACACATAGGTAACACCCTGAAAATATATGTTTCACATAGGTAACAACACGAAGAGAGAAGTACTATACAGGTAACCCCACAAAGACAACACCGCGAAGGTAGAGGTACCACCCTGCTAACACCACGAAGACAACACCACGAAGGTAGAAATACCACACAGGTAACACCAGGAAGGTTGAAGTACCACAAAGGTATCACCATGAAGATAACACCACTAAGGTAAAAGAATCATCTCACAATCATATATAACTTATATAAAAAGTATAGATGATTAGTTGTAAGCCAGATCATCGTATTCTGTTAAGAGGCACTACTGTTGACCCGCACATGATCGATAGGTACTAACCCCCACTGACCCACACAAGATCTGAATGACACAGGATCGGTATGTGCTGACCCACAGAGGATTTTTGAGCGCTTACCCACACTGGATCTGATAAAATCTCACCATCATAGGATCGATAGATGCTGACCCACACATGGCCGATGCTCTTTCATCAGGTTAAAGCCTGCCAGAGGATTCCTCGCACATGGTGCTCTCGAGTTCTGTTGAATTTTCCCCTCAAGATATCAGTCATATATTGACCATCACTAAGTTCCACATAAGATTAACCCAAAAATATTCCACGACATAAGGGTTCCAATGTGAGAGACGGTGTGTCAATCGGTCACTCAGTCTGTGAGTTATAAGAGTTTTAGTTGCGGGGGGGGGGGGGGGGATTGGATTTGAGTTTGATCCATCTCAACCATACCCCAACTATTCCAAAAAAGCATGTAGAGTATACCAAAAGGACCATCTCGATCCAAGGATCCCAAAGATACAGATAATTTGTTATACGAACATTTGGTTTTCAAGATATGGCCCTTTATGTGTTTCTATGTCCAGTTGGGCCCGGGTCCGGTCCATCCCAGGATGTTCTGGACCGAACCAACCCGGTTCAGGTCAACCCGACCCGGTTTGGGTTCGACCTGTCGTGGGGGGGGCATGGTGGGCACGGTCTGCAGGGCCACGGGCCAGCCCAGCACGCATAGGGTCACCCACTGGGCTTGCGTGGCCCAGCCCACGGGGGAACGCGGCCCGCTTGAGCAAGGTCTGCTTGGGCTGGTATGGGAGTGGAGTAGTCCCCCCATTTAGAATCTGATGTGGCATCACCTAATGGAGCTGTGAAGTCTCACGAGACCTGCTATGGGTCCCCCCACCACAGCTAACAATCTGCGGTCTGCAACCTCCAGCGGTGCACTGGTTGTTCCACCATCCTCATCCGCTGCCGGCCAGTGTTCTGAACGCCTCCTCCGACCGCAGTGGCTGATAATCCATGACTGGTTCATCTGGTTGAGTGGGTGCGCCACCTCATTCCTCACGGCCGGTCGGTGTTCCGGTTGCCGCCTTCATCTGCCACTGCTTTAGCAGCAACCCCTTTCTCACTGGCAACGAGTGACAGAATGCTGCACCTTCTCTGTGACAGGCGGTTCTGGCTGCCTCCACCATTTGTTGCCCTGGGACTCGTCCAAACTGAAGGCAAATCTAGTGAATAATGCACCAACATTCAACCAAAGGGCAAAAGGACCCGGCCTTGTTCATTGGGATCAATCCCTATGCCTTAGGATGATAACAAGTGGGTATTAATGATTCAAATAACTATTGAATAACAAATCAAGATTAAACCCTACCTTAAGAACGATGGATAAACACCCACAGTTATGGAATTGGGTCGGTCTTCTTCATCCTCCACAACAAGCCTCCAACAATGTTGCTCGATTGTCGATCTTTGGTTCAGTGTTTCTTGTCACCGCTCACAGGAACTAGCTCCTTCCTCTAAGGGTTTGGCATCTTATCACTTTACCTGCACTTTGTTGCTTGGTGAAGCAATACTGACACATCTCCCCAAGCACCATATAAATAGAAGAGGGGGTATGTAACGATGTTGGTAATTAATGGGGTCTCATTAATTAGGAACCTTCCTAATTATCTAATGAATTGGTTACTTTGGCTTGAAAGGTCGAGCCATTTATTTTCATGACACTTCACTGGTCCCACGTTTTTGCTTGTCTTTTGGTGGAAAATAAAGAGAAATAAAAATTAACTATAATATTTTTTATTATTCCTTTAAAAGTCCTCAAATCTATATTTTTCTCCGGACCTACAGTGGTCGAAGTGAGGTCTCCCTTAAGCGAATCCTGGAATTGCGTATTCAACGGTGCCCTCTGATTTTTAATCCTAGAACCAGTTCAAATGTTAGGAAACGATGCTCGTGCGTTTACTGAATGCACATAAAAAAAAGTTGAGAAATCTATTCCAGGCACATTGGGGCTCGGAATCAAGTGTCGCCAATTTTTTCAGACTCGTAATAATTCAATATAATTAAAAAATCAAATTGAAAATTCAGGTATTTAAATTCTTCCCACCATTGGGAATTTCATCCCCAAAGGCCACAACATAGACTAAGAAAACAAATGGGGGTATTGAACACAAATATCAGCCTCCCACTCTCATGTGCTCTCCTGAAGAATCATGTACTACTAGGAAACTCACACAAGAGGTATCGACCACCCCCAAAGGGCTCTCTCCTTTCGATCCTCAATCTCTACTGGAACCTCTGTAAATGTTTCCCCATCATCAAAGTCTAGCTCGATGTGGTCGCCGATGTGCAATTGGTCATGCACGTATGTCCTCAGCTGGGATACGTGCAAGATGTCATGAACCATATCCAACTATGGTGGATGTTCCAAGAGTAATTCCACCTCACCTATCCATTGAAGTACCATAAATGGTCCAATAAACCTCGGTGATAACATGTCACCTCGGCCAAATCTCTATAATCCTCGATGGTGTGAGATGCATAGAAATACATTGTCTCCCTCCATGAACTGCAAAGGTCTCTGCCTCTGGTGAACATAAGACATCTTCTTCTTATGTGTAGTCTTCATCCACTCTTGGATGATTTGAACCTTCTTAGTGGTTGCCCATACCAACTCTGGACCCATTAGTGTTGACTCCCCTGGGTCTGTCCAGTGTAGAGGTGATCTACAATGTTGACCATATAGGGTCTTGAGTAGTGACATAACAGTGGTGGAGTGATAACTATTGTTGTATATGAATACCACCAAGATTATGTGATCCTCCAAACTGCAGCCAAAATCTAGGATGCAAGCACAATTAATTTCCTCCAGTGTCTGAATGGTTTTCTCCATATGACCATCCGTCTGAGGATGAAAGGTGGTGCTCAAACCTTGCTGAGTCCTGAAAGCCTCTTACAATCCCTTCCACAACTGGGAAGTAAAATGTTTGTCATGGTCTAAGATGATCGTTGATGACACCGCATAATGTTGCAAAATCTCCTGTACATAGAGGATCCCCAATCCCTATACTGATCCCTTCTCTCAGATAGGTTAGAAGTGGGCGGACAAAGTGGGTCAGTCAACAATCACCGAGATAGAATCATGTCCCCTAGATGTACGTGGAATCCCAATCACAATTTCAATGGATTTACCATCCCAATTCTACTCCGGAACCTCCCATGGTTGTGTTAAGCTTGCTGGATCCTGATGCTCAACCTTCACTTGCTGACAAGTGATGCATTAAGAAAGAAACACTACCACTGCTTTCTTTATCCCTATCCAACAGTGCTGATGCTGGAGGTCATAGTACATCTTTTTCACACAATGATGTACCACTAGCGGGGATGTATGGAACTCCCTCAACACTTCCTCTCGTAGCACCACTGGTTCTATGGTACGTCCTCTGTAGAGGATTACATGCTCCCCACCTTCAGAAAATCAATCAGGTGCCATCTTGAGGGGATCTGACCACGTCGTCCCTCACCGTCAATGTCCTCAAGTTGTGCCTCCTTGACTCTCTAAAAAAGTGAGGGAGTGACTATCATAGATGGGAGGTATGCTTCTCTATCCTTATCCATGAAGGATATTTGCAATGCGGCTAGATGCTCTATCACCTCACTCAATAACTGCATACCAGACCTACTACCGAGTGCATCATCTACCATGTTCCCCTTCCTAGGAGTAATGACTATCTCAATGAAATAGTCCTAGAGGAACCCTAGCCATTTTCATGTTTTGAGGTTCAGGTCCTTCTGAGGGAAAATATACCTGAGACTCATGTGATCATAGTGGACTATAAAACGTTCACACATCATGTAATGTCACCATATCTTCAGGGTGAAGTCCACTACTGCTAACTGTAGGTCATGGGTATCACAGTTCTTCTCATGTCATCTCAGTTTTTGTGCACCATAAGTGATCACTTCTTTCTCCTCCTTCAAGACACATCCATGTACGGTCCCTGATGTCTTGCAATAGACTACATACCCAACTCCCTCTTCTGGTAGCCTCAAGATGGGGGAAATCATCAGTCTCTGCCTCTGCTCTTGAAAATTATGTTGGAATATCTCCATCCATATGAAAGGCTATCCCTTGTTTATAGATGATGAAAAGGGATCCTCAACTCTGAAAAAGTCAAGAACAAATCTCAGGTATTGTCCATCTAACTCCAAGAAACTCCGCACCTCGATCACACTCCAAGGTGTCTCCCAAGAAAGTACAAACTCTATTGTCACTAGATCCACTACAACTTAGCATTTGAGATAAAGTGTGCCAAAAAGTGGACCTATCTTATCTAGATATAGCCCTTTGAGAGCTTACCATAAAGCTGGTGCTCTCATAGTGTATCTAGAACTATCTTTAGATGATAGGCATGCTTCTCCTTCATTGCTGAGTATACCAAGATGTCGTCGATGATGACCACCACAAAGCAATCAAAGCATGGATGGAAGATCATGTTAATGGGTCCCATAAATAATTTAAGGGAATTATTCATACCGAATGTCATAACCAAGAAATCCTAGTGGCCATACCAACATCTTAAGGTCATCTTCTTCACACCCTCATCTCTTAATCTGAGATGATGATAGCCAGATCTGAGGTCTATCTTTGAAAACTAACGAGCTCCCCTCAGCTAATCGAAAAGACCATCAATCCCTGAAATTGGATACATGTTCATTGTAGTCCCCTAGTTCAGTCACTGATATTCCACACCAAGTCTCAAACTCCCATATTCCTTCATGGTGAACAACATTGGGGATTCCCATTGGGAAACGCTAGAACTTATGATACCCTTTCTCTGTATGTCCTCCAACTGTACCTGTAACTCACGATGCTCCGCGAGAGAAATCTGATATCCTCGTGTAGATATCAGTGTTTTCCCATGGTATAAGTCAATGTAATAGTCTACCACTATATGTGGAGTTAGTCCTAAAACATCATCAGGAAAGACATCAGCATACTGGTCCACCACTACAGGATAGCTCGGACTCTCAACATCTACTTCTCTGAGGGTATGGATAGCAAACTATTGTATAATTGGATACACCCTCCTCCGCGTATGTCCATTCTGTGCTGAAATGGTTCCCTTCTCACCAGTGATTGAAACCTGGTCCCATCCACATGTACTCACTGCACATTGTTCCTAATATAGTCAATCGAGGAATAGACTGTAGATAATCGGTCCATACCCAAGATTACGTCATAAGGACTCGACACCGATAAAAGACAATCTCAGCCGAAGCTCTCACCTCCCAGAGTAAGATCAGACAACCAGCACCAATGGGTAATCATCAAATCCTCTCCTATAAGAGTCTCTAGCTATAAGGATCAAGTCAACGTCTCTACTAGAATTTCGGAGATCCGAATGAGGGTCGTGGTAATAAAAGAATGACTAGAACCTGTGACTATAAGTACTATATCTAAGGTGCAGTAGACACAGATTGTACCTCTAATCATCTTCAGAGCACCATTTTAGCAGGCCTCAACTGCCTGGAGCTATGTTCGTCCTTGTCCACCTACTCACTATGGTCGAGGTGGATGACCTTGAGGTGGTGGCTGTAGAACCTCGAATTGATGCTCACCTCCTATGGAATGACTAGCTCCTATCCCATGTTTGACTACTCTCTATAGACCTCCCAGATCGAATCTAGGCCTTTTCCTCGGTGTTCAATCAACTATCTGCTGGTCGTCCGTATAGAAGTTCGGGCAGTCACATGCCATGTGACGTTGCCCTCCGCACTAGTAGCACTGCCTGCTCCTCAACTGACCTCCTTTATCTTGTGATCCCCACACCACCGAACATGTATCATGAGGTTGCCCACCAGAATTTCTAGCTTCCTTGGGCCCCTATGTCATCCACCTATAGCCTAATATAGATGAATCTACTACCTAATGTCATGTGGTGGCACTCATTGTCAGTGCCTGCTAAGATAAAAATCTCTCCACCAAAAGTGCTCTCTCTAGCACCCCAGCTTGCATCAGAATGTTGATTGGTACCCTCAATGCTTTGAAATCTCATTGGGGACCCTAATAAATGGTTTGGGCCATGAATAAAGGGTCCTGTACCATGAAATTGGAGTATAGGTATAGATTAGTGAACCTCACCGAGTACATTGGTGTAGTCATTTTGCCCTATTGTATGTGCAGCAGCTTCTGTATAGACACAAAACGTAAAGTCACTGGGATGAACCCTGATTGGAAAAAGGCTCTTGATATCCGCCCTGATGAGGGTCACCACATCATGTATCTAGAATGTCATGATCCACCATCTCCCATAAGCTTCTAGAAAAACACATTAATATACGATAACCATAAGTTCACCTGGGGTCTCAACTAGGCGGAAAATTATGACTACAGCATCCATCCATTCCTCATCCACATGTGGGTCCATCTCACCTTGGGACCATGGAATCCTATTCCACTGAAACACGTGCAAGGTGCTCAGGTGGATTTTAACCTCTTCTGGTGGGGCCAATGGAAATGGTTTCCCAATGGGTAGTGGTGCTTCTTGTACACCATTAAAAGGTGCTAGATCCATAAGAGGGCCCTGCAATGGGGCCTCATCGCTCGGTTGGCCATCATCGTGTGCTCTCTCCAGAATATTGGCTAGCTGTCTATGTGGCTACATCCTGAAAGAAAAAAGTTTTGTAATAGTTAATATGATATATATGGTGAGATGACATGAAAAGATCATAAGAAAAAAATATCAAAAAAACTATTAGTGTTTTCGTGCACTGAGTTGGAAATCAGGATTCATGATCCTTGTATATGGATACGTCGACCAGCACACCAACACTGGATTCCCCAAACTAAAAAATCACACTCATAACACTTAACACTATTTCCACATAGAAAATATCAGAGTCATAGTTCTTAGATAGAACTGACTCCTATGATACCACTTGGTCATGACCCGTCCCTCAGGGCCCTTGCTGTGACTACACCCAGCCCGCCTTCCATAAGCTAGGTGCGGGAAAATAGCACCATAAAGGTATATCCCTAATACAAGAAGGCATTTCCTTTTAACCTATATAGAGACATAGTCCAAGAACATATCACGAAGCAACCATGAAGTAAACTACTATAGAAAAAGTGTGATGAATGTAAAGGGGGCAGGAATACAATACCAATTGAAATGTACAAGTACAATTGACTGAACAAATACAACTAAAAAGTGAATAACGCCTCCTAGATCATCAACCAAGGATCCACCTTAAAGGGTAGGTACGACTCACGATCTGTAGAACCTATGATAGGTCACTCCAAATGGTCCTCCTCTAACCACCATCCAGTTTGGACACCCTCAGCCTCGATCAATGTTGTTCATCATCTGCACAACACACAACAAGGTGCAGACATAGACTGTGCATGGTTGAGTATAACGATACATAGTAGGGAACCTGAGACCCCTATAGAGATATCATAGATCCATAATGGATATTCCACAAAGCAAGACCTCAATCTCAAAGGTCGATGTAATAGATATCAACACTACTTAGGTATATACCCATACATATACATAAGTTATCATGATATAATCATCTCATACCCGAGGTAAGAATAACATAGAGGTAACACCATAAAGGTAGAGGTACCACATATGTAACACCAAGAATACAGAAGTACCACCCAGGTAACACCACAAAGACAACACCCTGATGGTAGAAGCACCACAAAGGTTACACCCTGAAAAAAAACTCCATGAAGGCAGTAGTACTACACTAGTAACACCATGACGGCAGAAGTACCACAGAGGTAACACCACAAAAATAACACCATGAAAGTAGAAGACTTAGCTCACCGTCAGGAATAACTTAAGTAAATAAGTATAAATGATTATTCGTATGCTAGATCATCTTATTATGTTAAGAGGCACTAATGAAGACCCACATCAGATCAATGGGTACTAACACTCGCTGACCCACACAAGATTGGTATGTGCTGACCCACACACGACCGATGAGAGTTGACCCACACCGGATCTAATATAATCTCACCCACACATGATCGATAGATGCTTACCCACACAGGAACGATGTTCTTTATTCACGTTATAGCCTGCAATAGGATTCCATGCAGCCGGTGCACTTTAGTTACGTAGAATTTTCCCCACAAGATATCAGTCGTATATCAACTTCCAATAGGCTCTACAATGGAGAAACAAATAAGTTATTCCATTTCATAAGGGTTCTAACATGATAGATGATGCGTCAATAAGACTCCCGGTCTGTGAGTTATAAGCATTTTTGTTTCAGGGGCCCGGTTGGATTCGGGTTCTATCTAACCCGTCTGTACTCCAACTGTTTACAAAACTCATGTGGAGTATACCAAAAGTACTGTCTCGATCCAAGGACTCCATCGTAGTAGATGGTTCATCAAAGGGACTTTTTGTTCTCAAGAAATGGCCCTTTAAGTGTTTATGGGTCTGGTTGGGCAAGAGTCCGGTCTGACCCGGTCTGACCGACCTGACCCAACTGGGCAGGGCCGCGGTTTGCTCAGCCTGTCGGGCCCTGGTCCATCCCATCTCGTAGTGGTGTGGGATGGTAGGAAAGAGGACATCCCAGCCCACAAGGGAGCGTCCCGACAGGTGGTGCAACATGGCCTGCAAGGCTCACGTGGCCACGCCAGCGGCGAAGCGTAGCCCACTGGGCTCGTGCGGCCCGGCCCGAGGCAGAGTGTGGCCTGTTGGACTATGAGGCCCACTGAAGCGGGGTATACTTGGGCTAGCATAGGAGGGGGGAGGTTCTCCCCCATTTGGAAACTAGTGTGTCAGCGCCTAAGGGTGTTTCCAAGTCACGTGGGACCTGATATACTTCTCATTGTCGCGGCTGACGAGCCGCGGTCGGTCGGTGTGCCGATAGCCTCCTCCAACTTCCACGGCTGACAATCCGTGACCGGTTCATCTAGTGGTGCTGGTGAGCTACCTCCTTCATTACGGTCGGCCGGTGTGTCACCCGCTTCCTTTATCCGCCGAGGCTTCATCCATGACCCCATGCTCACTGGCGGCATGTAATGTCATGTTGTACCTCGTCCGTGGATGGACAGTGTCGGTCGCCACCATCATTTGTCACCCTAAGAATCATCCAACCCGAAGGAAAAACTAGCGAAGAATGCATCAAATATCAACAAAAGGGTAGAAGTATTGGACCTTTTTCGTGTGTCCCGAGCCCTCAATCCTAGGTTGATAAAAAGGAGGTAGAAAGGATTCAAGGAACTCTTTAAAAAAATATATTAAACCCTACCTCGAGAATAATGGAGAAATTATCGCGGTTAAAGAAGTGGGTCAGTGTTCTCCGTCCTCCACAAATAGCCTCTAAAGACGTCACTCAATTGTCGATATTCAATTCAGGGTTTTAGTGTCACTTCTCACCGCTCACCGGAATCGGCTCTATCCTCCAAGGGTTTGGTTTCACTACACATTACAAGAACATTGTTACTTGGTGATGTATTGTCGAAACCTCTCTCGAAGCTCCATATTAATTGGAGAGGGGGGGGGTAAGTAAAGACTTTTGGAATTTATGGGGACTCAATAATTATGAAGATTACTAATTCAACAATGAAGCTATTACATAGGAATGAAAGGTCAATCGATTTATTGGATTGACATGTCACTGGTCCGATGTTGTTCTTTCTCCGTTGGAGGAAAAGAAAGAAAAATAAAAATTAACTATATTATTTATTTTTATCCTTTTAAATGTCCCAAAAACTATCTTTTTCTCCATACATAATGTTTTCAAATTCAAGTCTCTCTTAAGCAAATCCTAGTGTTGCAGATTCAACGGTCCACTCAGTTGTTTTATCTGAGCACTAGTTTAAAAGATAGAAAAATGCCGCTCTTTCCTTTATTGAATGTACCTTAAAAAAGTTCATAAATTTATCTAGGGAACACCGGACCTTGGAATCATGCACCTTTAGTTTTTTCAGACTCATAATAATTCAATATAATAAAAACATTACATGAAAATTCTGTTTATTTACCAAGTCGCGTTTTCTTATAAATATTTTCTAAAACATTTTTATTACTAAAGAGTGGAAACAATAGAACTATTACAAAATAAGTTCATTAATAACTCGAGGATAATAATATTTAATCATTTATTATACAATGATCAAATAATTTTCTTTAATCTAAATTTAAGTTTAAACACTCATAGAAAATGATATTTTGATGTAAAGCCTTGGAAAGACCATAAAATTGAAATGAGAATAAACAAATGAAAAGATTGCGTGTGTCAATAGTTAATGTGTATTAAAAAAATATAATACAAAAATAGATTATAAAAAGTTATTACACACATAATATTATAATATTAATAAAAATGAGGATGTAATATAACCCAATAAAAGTAAATTTGGTGATGAAATTACTTGGCACATTGTAAAAATTAAATAAAATATCAATAAAGGAAATTGTTTAATGTGTAACTCAAAAAACCTTTAATATAAAATAAATCAAGAAAAATATATTTAAATAGGTTGTAGACACACCAACAAAGTATGTGTTAAATACCACATTCATCTCAAAGATGTAAAAAGCATAATCAAAATCTTTTACCTTAGGTATGACTTGTCACGTGCTTCTATATATTTCTAAATAATAAAAATATTTCAATTTTTTAATTTTTTCAGATACTTTTTAAATTTTATTTATATTTTTTCATTTATTGAAATTCCATATACAACTACTTAAACATTTATGTTTATGTTGGGTTTTTTGACCAAATTTGGTTCATGTATCAAAAATGAATTATGTAGGTCGACAATGGTGAATGAGTTCATTATATAAAAATCTCCCAAATAATAATCCAAAAATATTTATCATATTTATACATGAATTATTATTTTAAAAAATCATGAAATATTATTATAGAAAGTGTACCAATTTTACAATCAGAGATATAGTAGATTGTATGTATGCATGAGTAACGTTGCCATTTTTTATTGTTCGCTACAAAAAAGGTATGTAAATTTTACCTTTCCATACTTATATTTATATCATATATAAATTATTATTTAATAATATAAATTAATATATATAATTACTATGATTTAAAAGGTATCACATTGCCCTGAGGAGGCTGTAGTCCAAACTTCAACAAATGACGTAATCACTTTTTTGTGTGTGAAATGGGGAAGAAGTAAATGATGGATTATATTTATAGAAATGTATCTTGGTCCTAAATATAATATATATTTATATTAGCTAAAACATTCTTAATTAAACTATCTTTAATAATTTCGATATAATGTGTGAATATATCATTTCACTTTAAATAGGTGGTAGTCTACTTATCCATAAACAATGATATCATATTTATAAAAATGAAATCATTATGGTATAATATATATATATAAATTACATAAGTAATAAAGAATAATTTATACCACATATATAATATATATGCATGGTGTCCATCAAAATTCCCGACCATGAGATGTGGTAAAGGAAAAACGAACAACCTCATTTCACGAGGTAGTATTTCCCCATAAAAAAATGGAATTTTCGTTTCCATTTATTGGAAGTTTGTATAGGTGTAGTTCGAACCCTTAATATAAAAACATCTAATTATATTGAGGATAATTATTTTATTATATAATCATGTAATATGTATAATTTAAGGAGTTTGTAAATAAACAATATTAAAGTGATTGTTGAAGAGTGTTACATATTATTTGGATAACTCGATTTGGTTTATACCAAAATACTTCATTGGTCTACATTATACCAAATATTTGCTAATACGATTAGTGTGGGGGATTTGAGATATTGGTTTAGTGGAGTGGTTTATATAAAATTGTCATGATATGTGTGTATAAGTGTGATTATGGAGTTCCTTTTTATAGTGGAGGAGTAGTGGCATTCTTGTAAATTATTATAATGGAAATTCCACCCACCTTTTTTTCTTTAAATGTGTCTTAAATAAAGAAAAACAATGGTAAATAGAGATAATATTGTTAAAATAAGAAAATAAAATATATTTCAGAATAGTTATAAATTCATTGATTCTCTTAATATTAAGATATTTCCCACTTTTTGATAATTTATCTTTTAATTTCTCAAAATAATTTTAATTACTTTAACTTATATCTATGTTAAAAAATCTGTTGAATTTATTATATATTATATATTATTATTATTATAAATATTTAATAAATATTTCTTAATTCCAATCCCATAAGTGGATGAAAATAATTTAAATTTAATCCCATAGAAGAGAAGACAAATCTGCCTTTTAACACCAAAAATATCAGAAAGTTTGAAATATTTTTATATAAATTTTAAATTTGAAATTGATTCAAATAAAACAAATAGATTAATATATTTATAAATAATAAAACTAAGAAATAAAAAAATTAAAATAAAATTTTACCTCATAAATTAATTTTGTTAAAAATATGTTTTGAATTAAAATTTTTTAGCTTTCAATATTTTTCAAAAAAATGAAAACCTACCGAAAAATATAATAAATAATTGTAACATTGTTTTTTTATTAATTATAATATGGAGTCGATTATTTCAAATAAAATTTATTCCGTTGAAAAAAATAATTTTTATGTAGGTTCACTATTAAAAGGCACTAAAATGACACGTTCAGAATAATACGATTTTAAGCATAAAAATGGATTTATTCGTATATTATGATTATCAAACCTATTAGATAAATATAAAAAATATATTATTTAGTATATAATATATAAAATACATTAATATAATTCTATAATTGTAATTAATTTTTTTTCGGATAAAACACCATTGTATGTATAAAAACAGTTATTTTATATGAAATTGGTTCTCATATTCATTTCTAATTAATTATAAGATAATAAATAATAGATGTTAATAATTTAATTAACACTATTCATAACCAATACGTTAATGACTATGTTAAATATAATTATATTAAATAATAATGTTTTAATAATATATTTTTTTAACTATAAAACAAGGTCATGTATGTAAAAAAATCCATCAATGAAATTTTTTATTGCTTGCGACACAAGTTAACATAAAATTGCATGTATTTCAAACTATAGAATATATATATGTAAAATATTAAATAAATAAAAAATTATAAATATATTATATTCCCTTATATATTTGGGTTTTCTTGTTATACATATCATCGAATAAAAAGTCTATATTTTAGTCTTTTCAGGGTGTCACATTCTACCAACCATAAATAAATTATTCTCTTGGAATTTTAACTCTATCATGATAATAAATAATTTGATATTTGAAAATTATTTTATTGAAATCCCACATCCTAATATGGGTTGTAAAAAATCCACATTAAAGGAAAAAATGTAATTTACCATGGTCATATGGAATAACATATAACTAGGTTCTTATGTAAATGAACATTATTAGAAATATAAAATTTGGGCTTGGAGGAAAAGTGTAAATATTTATAGGTAGTGAATGAGTTAATTAATCCAATAAAATGATTTATTATTGTAAAAAAGAGAGGCTAAAACTATAAATACATGAGTATTTTAAAGACCATCAGTCCAAAAAAATAAAAGGTAGTAGGTTAACATGTTTTTGTTCATTTTCATAATGTTGAGAAATTATTTTGCTACCTAAGAATATAATTAAACATATTTGATTTATTTAAATTTCACATGTAATATTCCATATTTTTTTCCATAGAAAAAATTGTAATTCATACCTTAAACAATAAAATTGATACCATTGAATAAACCTCCTTTTTGAGTACTAAATTCTTTATTAGCAGATCATAATTACCATCAAAATAATTATTATATTTGTGTCCAACTATTTTTCCAAAAAAAATAATGTTATGAATATTATCTATAAACCTAAAAGGTGAGACCACTATTTCATCATTAAAATTTCTTCACAAATATATTTAACAAAGAGTAATTACAGATTAACTAGCACCTCATATAGGCCAATGGAAGGCATGATACCTTTATCATACATTATTCAGGGATCGAGACACAACAACATTAGAAATTTGATGTTTTTTCACCCTAAATATTGGTTGTCAATTTACTAACATATATTAATCTAATTTCAAAAATAAATATGATGTACACCCTAAAAATGTAATCATTAATATCATTTTAACTATGGATTTTAATACATCCCCAATATGTAAATACGTCAACCATTTATTCCAACATAGGACGCTCATTGTTCGAGAGTTTATAAAATAAAAGATGGAATTGAATCATTTAATGCCCATATTTCCCAAATTTATGGAAACCAACTATAAAGGGATTCATAGGTTCGATTTAATTCCCATTAATCATTGGGAATTGGTGGTTATGCCTCTTTTAAGTAGGTATTTATTTTAGAAAAGACAATGGTAATTTCTAGTGATGGATTCACCATTGTTCCTTTGAAGCAATGAACCTAATATGGTTATTCTATCATACCAAGTACTGTGACCATTAGATCATATTCTACAGTGTCAAAGAGGGCCAATGCAAAAATCCTCACAATCTTTAAACATTGTAAAATCTATCTAGGTGAGAAATTGCCGATGATTTTTAATATGGAAATGACATGTCTTATTATGATCTAAATGTGTGTTTCCCAATGGATGAGGAAAAGTCCCTTTATTTTATCCTGCTCATATCTTTCATTTAATTATTATTTAATTTTAACAAATGATCAGAACATTTTCATTTGGAGTGACTTTTCTTTTTTATTTCCATCCCTCATACACTTAATTTCCCCTAGAAATTATTTTCTTTATGTCCTTATTTCACACACATTATGATTTTCCTAGTCGCATTAATATAGTTTCCAAGGCGTCTCCATAAAAATTTCATACATGATGAAAATCGGTCCATTTTTGCTACATGGTCTCCAACACTCAAGATCTAAAAAAATACATTCCTCCCCTTATTCGATGAATCCATGGGATAGTTATGTTTAATGTTGTTAGAAATGTTTTGGGGATAATTATTAGGAATGAACACTATATGTTTCACTCTTATCAGTATACCTTTTAGTTTGTCATTTTCACCACATTGTCCCTTATGTTCAATGTTAACATGAATACATATTCTTCAAATTATTGAATAAAATATGAAAACATGGTGTGAGTAATAATAGTTATAGAGAGAGAATTTTATATTCATTTATAGGAAATATAATGAATATCACCTTATTTTCAATATCCAAAACCATTTGTTTATCCATGGTTAATTGTTTTCATTATATATTGAAATCATTCAAAATGTATTTGAAATAAAATTAGAATTATCTTAAGCATATCACCCCGAAGTATCAAACTAGGTGTACATTATGGCCTATTGTCATGTATCGGGTTGTACTCTACAGAGGACCGATTCACATTTTCAATTTTTTCACACATTACAACATCTAGTCCTAAAACCATGTCCATTTGTAGTACCCAGAATATTGTGTATTTTTATGAATACCTACATAAACTATAACTTAACCAAATTGCAGGTGTTCTTATATAATTATCCTCAATGTATACTTTACGTTTATTTTCCATAATCTATGTTCTTTTTAATAAATTTTTTAAGGTTTATATTGAACTTTATCTAATAAAACTATTGCAACCCAACCCTTGAAATCCCAGAATTGGTTTCTACTACCATTACATTGGAATGATTACAAGTTGTTGAATCCTAAAGAACTGAAGGGTTTAATAGTCTTCGTAATCCAGATTCATATAGTATTCATGAATTCTGATGGAATACACTAATTTCTGGAAAAAACCCATTGAAAGAATACATTATTCCCAAATACTACATCATTTAATAAATTTTCTTTCACCTCTTAGATTGTTCGGGTAATGAAACAAAATATACATGATCTAGTATGATTATTAAGGGTAAATATAGTTACATAAATAATAAATAAATTAAAATAATATGTGTAGAAAGGTAATAACTGAAAAACCATGATATATAATCAGTACACCGAGAAGGAAGTGAATAAATTGTATGGAAATGTGAATAAATAAATACACATGTTATGTATTCAATAAAACGATAAAGGAAGTGAATTCATAGATAATGTTATTGTAATTATATCATGGATAATGAACATTAATTAATTCTCATCAAAGGAATTCCTTAATTACCGAATTTCATGTTTCCCATGTACAAGATACTTATACCTTAAATATCTATCATGTAAATGGTTTAAATCATACTGGTTGAAACCCCATTAGATTATGTAATCTAATTGATTTCATATCATGAGGATATTAATGTATCAGGGGCATTGGATTAATAATGCCCCAAACTATATATATTTAATTTAACACTCCCCAACCCATATCATCCATGTCCAATGCATTACACATATATCAAATAATTGATTTAGATTCATAAAGAAAGTCCCTTATCCAATATTTATATTAGGTAAAGGATAAATTTTTATTAATTGTTTCCAATATATTAAAATAACTATAAATTTAGATACAATTTTAAAAAAAATTATATACTTTATGAAATTAATATATTCATGATTAATGAAATGGGTAATTAGGGTAAATTCAATGTCCATTGATTGCATGAACGTGAATATTTAAAGGGGACTATAAAAATGAATCATCGAATGGAAGTAAATAATATCCTTGGAAAAAATCAATAGAAACCCATTATGAGGATGGATAAGTGTGGAATCAATACAAAATATCCTAATATAATTGAAAATAATTTTTTATTGTCATTAAAGAATAGAAATATTATAAAAATCACTTTAAAAAATAGTGAAAATCTTTTATTTTTTGGAAAACACTTCGAGAAAAAATTTATTAAAATATAGATTTTTTAAAAACAATTATTTAAAAATTTATCTCTTGAACCTAAAAATGATGATTGATGTAATGATGATGGGTAAATACAAACATATCCTACAAGTTAAAAATAATACACCTTTTTCATCGTAAATAGTTTGGAAATGTGCATTGTTAAAAAAGAGACAAGAAAATTCCTTTGAAATCCTTTGTAAAAGATATAGTTGTTGAATTTTTTTAATAAATCATTTTTAAAACTAAAAAGCATTTTTTGAGAACATGTTTTTAAAAATAGATTTGTTATAAGAAAACTAGATCTCCAAATAACTATAGAAATGACATCGCAATTTTTAATAAACATTTTCTAAACTTTTTTGAGAACCAATGAGTCAAAAAATATACTCATACTTAAAAACTATCATAAATAACTAGATTAGTAGAAGATAATGTTTTTAAAAAAAATGGTCAAATAGTTTCCTTTATTTTAAATTTAATAGTTCAAAATCACAAAAAAATAATATTGTGAAGTAAACCCTAGAAAACACCATAAAATTGAAGTGAGATTAAATAAATGTGTAGATTATGCGTTAAAATTATAAATTAACATTAATCATGGGTAAAATGTAAAAAATAATAGTAAAAAATTTATTAGACAAAAAATAATAGAATATTAATGGCAACAAGGAATTAGTACAACCCCGTGAAAAGAAAAGGGTTATGAAATGGTTTACCATTTGATAAATTCTAATTGAAATCCCCGTAAAAGAAATAATCCAATTTCAAACTCAAAATAACATTAATATATATTAATTAATATAATAAATCATAATGTGATGTATACACACCCCATAAAATAATTAGGCAGTGAATATGAAATTTATCTACCAAACGTAAAAAGTGCTATGAAAATCCGCTAGCTTGTATCTGATTTTTCATGTCTATATGTTTATTTTTGAACAGTAAACTTATTTAAATTAATTAAATTAATATATATAATTTAAATATTTACAAATATTTTTAATTCACTTACTAAAATGTCTTATTAATCTACTTAAAAAATTAAATTTATGTCGGGTGTTTCAACAAAATTTTGTTAATTTTCCAAAAATGAATTTGGAAGGTGAACAATGATCAAAGGGGTCATTAATAAAAATCACCAAAATAATTATCATGAAATAATTATCATATATATATTTTTTATGGAAAGTTTACTAATATGGTTATTGAAAATTAAGTAATTTAACAATCATTGAGATGGAACACTGTACGTACACATGAGTAACATTCCCATTTTTCAATGGTTGTTACAAAAAGAAATAATAAATAAATTAAGTATCAAAAATTATAGTTATATCATATATAACCTATTATTTAGTAATATACAATTATATATAAAATTATTATGATATAAAATGAATCACATATCATTGAGGAGGCGGTAGTCCAAACTTCCACGAATGACGTTATAATTTTTTCTGTGTGTGATACGGTAATAAAGAAAATTATATATCAAATTTATACAATGTAAATTATTTTATTAATATCATATATATTATTATTTTTTAAATATGATTAATAAAACCCATCGTTAATACATTTTGTATAATGTTTGAATGTATCACATCACTTTGAGAAGGTGGTAGTCTTTACGTCCACAAAAGATGATATCATATTTAAACAAAATGGAAATCATTAAAGAATGTCTTATATAAAAATTATAGAAGTATTAATAAAAAATAAATTTCATAAATTTCATATATAATTGGGGTTTAAATATTAATTCCGAACTATGATATGTGGTAATGAAAAAATAACCAACATCGTATCATGAGGCGACAGTTCACCGTACACACAAGTGGTGTGTTCATTATACATTTGATGTAATTTTGTGTAGGTGTATATATAACTCTCAAAATAGATATTTTTATATAGGATAAAGATTTTATAATATTTAAATTCAATATGGACAGTTATGGATTTAGGGAGGAAATAAAACTAATGTCATTATTGAAAAATGTTACCTCTTATTTCGATAACTCTTTTTGGTTTATACCAAAATTATTCGCAGGATTGATTTATGACCAATGTGATGATTCTTGGACTAGGGAATTGAATTTGGGAAATTATGTTTTTATATTTTGGGTGATCCAAATGGTTTTATAGTTGTGAATAAATGTGAGGGGTGAGTGATTGATTATAGAGGAGGAGTGACATTCATGTAAATATTTTGAAATGGATATCCACCCACATTTGTTCCATGTCAACTAGATAACATAAAAAATTAAATTCATTAAAATAAATTGTAGGGTCTAAATGATGATATCAAATAGATTTTGGAATAGTTTCTATATTATTTTGGCCTTAATATTTTCTTTTAGTCTCTTTTCAAGCTAATATTTCTCATCTGTATTATATTTAATTTTAATTATCATCAACAATATTTTTTCCAGAAAAAAAAGTTTAATTTATTATTCATTAAAAATTATTCTTATACCAAATTTGGAATAAATTTTTAAAAATTAAAATCAAATAAGGTGAAGAAATTTATTTAAATTTAATCATGTGGGTGGGAGGACAAAGCGGGGCTTTAATGTAAAAATGTTCAAAACATTGAAATGTTTTTATATAAAATTTCAATGTTAAAATTGATTCCAAGGAAAAAAATTATATTAATTAATTTATTATTTATAAAATTAAACTATAAATACAATAAAAATATAATTTATCATTTTAAATAATATATATGAAAAAATCATTTTTAATTAAAATACAATATTTTCATTATTTATGAAAAAATGAAACCTCTTAGAAAAATACCAAAAATTCACCCATATATTATTTTTATGTTCCAAATACCAAAATATAGTTTATTCTAATGTATATAATTTTAAAAAGATCAAGAAACTATATTTAAAATAGTTTCTTCATTAAAATATGAAAAAAATTCATTCTTAGAAAAATACAATTATTAAGAATAAAACTGGATTTATTATTATCTTAATCTTATCAAAACTATTAGATAAATATTGAAAATATTTTATTAAATATATAGTATATTTATTTAAATAATATCAATCACTAATAGTAATTAAATTAATTTATTAGGATAAAACACCTTTGTAAGCATGAAAACACTTCTAGTATATTCAATTTTTTCTTATATTCATTTAAACTTTATTGGTAACAAATAAACCATATATTTTTATAAGTAAGATAATAATATTAAAAAAAATTAATTTAAATTCTTGGTGATACATTATTATATTAAATAATATTGTTTTAATAATGTTGTTTTTGGTAGAATGTAGTCTAGTGTGTAATGCAATTTATCAAAGAATGTCACTACTGTTTATGATGCAAGATAACTCAGTGTTGCATTAATTGAATTTTATAAATTATATTTATTTAAAATATTAAATATAACATAATGTATCAAGAGATATATTATGTTCTACATTTTTTGTTTCATGTCATAAACTCTGTTGCATAAAAGTTAGTATTTTATAATGTTTGGGGTGTTACGGTACGATGTATTTCGGTACAGTGCTATGGAGTTTACCTAAATGAGAGGTAATATTATTCAAAAAGTGTTTTAATTATATTTATTCATCTACCCCATTAATTATATTTAACGCATGATAATATAATTACCTTACCATCTCCCATATATATATATGATTATATGGTAATAAAATAACATAAAACCTTCCCCATATCCATAAAATGGGTTACGAAATAATCATTTGTGTGTATGGTGGACTACCACTTTGTGAATAAATATCATTAGTTTTTCCATTATGACGTCCCATAGTTAGTTTTAATGATCGATATAAATTTTATATATAGATATTTATAAAATCATTATACATATGGAGTCATTATTTTAAATATAACATTTTCATTTTTTCCATAGGGGTTACAATAACGTTGTTTGTGTCTTCAAAGAACCTCTGTCTCAGGAAGCTATGTGATCCCCCTTTCAAAAAAACATTACATGGAAGGAAAGAAAGATAACAATAATAAAAATATTATATATTAATGTAATAATAATTATATTAATTATAATTATAATTAATAAGGATAATATATCTTTTTATATATTACACTAAAAATGATAACATTGTTCCTATATCTATGAACTACTGTATTCACAAAGCATTGTGACTATATTTTCAAAACCAAATCTCATGAATGATATATTTAATTATACTAATATAAATATTATGGTTCTTTTATATTAGTATTATTTTTTATGGTTAAAATATCTGTTATCACTTTCCAATAATAGAAATTTGAAAATGGAAACAATGCCCTTTTGTATGTATGGCATACCATCTCCATGATTATAGCACAATCCATTCATCAAAATCCATCATTCCTTATTGAACAAAAATCATAATTGGTGTTTAAATATGATAATTATTTCATCATAATTATTTAATAGGTTACGTAATTATATAATATAGGAATAACCGATACATTAAAAAAAGAATGAGAAAAAACCAAATTAACGCAAAACATAATGAAAATAATGAGTGATTATTGAAAATAGGGATATAATATGTAATAAAAGGATAATATTTGATATTAAAAATATTAATATTGTAAGTTTATTGTCTAATAACTTGTTTTATAATATTATAATTGAGGTTAAAGAATGTTCAACTAATTGGATGTTTGTGGTAAGGGACTTCATCTCAATTTCACTTCATTGTAGAATATTATAATTTTATGACCATAATTTATTTTATAGGGTTCATATATGATCCCACTTAAATATTATATTAGGATTATTTCAATATAAATTTTATATTATAATTTAAATTTAATTATTTTATCCATGGTGCTTTGAATTATAATTTACAATGGGTGAAAGTTATTGTAAAATGACATTTTCTTTTATGATTATTAACTTTCTCTTGAAGAAATCACTTTATTATGATCATTTTCCACTGGAAATTAAAAATATATTTAATATCCATATTCTAGTATTTTTAATCATTATTTGTTAATATGTATACCATTTATAAATAAATTATTTATGTCGAATGTTTTTTGATTATGTGGGGAAATTTTGAAAAAGCATTATCATTTTCAATATAATAAAATATAATGATATGTATAATTGATTAATTAATTAAATAAATAATTATATTTTTGAGGAATATTTTTCATATATAGATATTTGCGGGTCCTATTTATAGATAAACTCCAAACTCAATAAAATATATCATGAGCCAAATCAATTATCCAAATTAAATGGGGTTTTACCCTAATGTTTTAAATTGTCTTGGGGAACAATATTGATGGTAGAGGTATCATGTTCCTAAAACTTCATGACTGATAAAAAATATTTATATTTATTATATATTATGTTATTATGATCCCATATATTTTCACAATGATATTATATCTCGATTCCATTCATTCCTAGTTTATTAACTATATGGAATGTGTTTTCAATTATTTATGTTTCCATTTTATTCATCTATACCATGTTCTGATAGACATGTTATTTATTAAATGGAATGTTTTTTCGTTTTTTTACCTTGAAATTTTTAAAATAATAATTTATTCATGATATCATAAATTTTACTTAACTCTTATTAATAATTAGATCTCACCCATATATTGATTCCTTTCCTAAGGATTCCACGATGTTTACTAATAATTGAATGCAAAGATATCCTACAAAAAAATAATGATATTCTAAAAAATATGTTATAATTATATTTTTAAAAATAATATAAAATCATGTATGTATCTAGTTTAACATTAATAGAACACTATTCATTCCATTGGAATGTTATGATTATATATCTGATACCAAGGTAATAATGTATGAAACTAGAATTGTATCCCTAGGGTTTTGATTCTTGTTGTTGGTATCATATAAGTTTAATATAAATCATGGGAAATATAATGATAAAAAAATCAATTATGAATCATGACCCTTTCATGTTATATGTAGATAAATATAGAGAAACAATAAAAAACTAGTTGGGTTACGAGTATGTGGTTTTTAATTTTAAAACATCACTATCTGTATCTACAAGTGAACGTTGTTATGGAAAAGATGTACCTGATTGTAATAACTATAAGAAATGAAAATTATTTATGCACTGATAATGACTTGGTGTATAAAAATGGTCCTTATTATGCACTAATTTTTTCATTTTGTCAGGGAGGGGATATTCTTAGAATAATTCACATTTTCTTCACAAACCACTATGAAAAATTTGAAATAATGATATCACAAAAGAAGTAATGTTTATGGATATATGATTAGTTATGCATATAGTTTTCTACCTATATCTAATATTTCACTAGTTTTGGGTTTATAAATTATTTTTCATAATTATATTATTCAATCCAGTGTATACCATCATTTATAAATGGTTCCTAAAAGATTGAATTAGAACTACATAAATTCATGTAATCAAAAGAAGAAAAGTGTTTATTTATTTTTTAGTTTTAAGAAAATATTTCATTGGGGACTAGTCTCACAAAAATACTTATCATATGAAAACATAATATCGTATTCTAACAATAATTATAATTAATTCTCTCTATATTATGGATTCTAAGGGAATTTAGGGAAGAAAAGGATATCAAATAAAAAAATATATAGGGTAGAAGGGGAAAAAATTTCTATATGTTATAATTTTGGAAATAATAACTATGGTTCTTAATTAAAATTAATTTTTATTCCCAAAAAGTGTGGATAGAAATTCTATTATTCTTGTTTTCACAACAGGATAAAAAACAGTTCTAATGTATAAAGCTTCCACAATAAATATATGGTCCAATATCCAAATGATTGTCTCAGGTTTTCAAGATATATAACTCAAATGTTGAAAATGGAGCAGAGTAAAGAAAAATATATTTCCATTGATTAAGGGGAATGATTAATGTTCTTGTGTATAGATTCTATATTTATATCATTATAGTATTATTTATGCTTTCATTAGAGCGCGCCCATGCATCAGCATAGGATGAAAGCACTAGATTCATTGTTTCCTTGCTTTCCAACTTTCCATTAGTGGTAAACATTTATCACTTTCGTATTTGTTTTCAACACATTGTTAATAATCGGATTATGGGATATTGGTTCTCCCATCCATGAATTACTCTTCAGAACTCATCGCCTAGTAAGAGTATCCCTCAATGAGTTATGTATTGTTTGTGGAACTCATTAAAAATTCCATGTCATTGTGTGAACTAGTTGATTACACTACTTCAATCTAAATATTTATCTCATCTTGATATTGTAGCAACCTTCAACATGGTTAGGAGTCACATTGGGCATTGTTGGGAATGTTTTTATGTTGGGATCATCGGTCACATGTATTATTCCTCTTATGATGTCATCTCATTATAGGAATATTAGGGTGTCGAACCCAAGGAATCCCATGTCAAACACGAGGTAATAAATATTGGGGGATACTCCATCATATTTTTACCTCATCTATCCCGTGTTTTTAATGTAGTAAGTATTATGGGTTTTTTTACAAGTTCTACATCTTGGGGAGATGGATCTGGACGTTTTGTTGAGACGGATCTATGCATGAGTTAAACATCTTGAGGATATGACTATGAGGTTAATGTATTATGGGTACCTGATGGATGGATCGGAACTCCGCATCAGATGGATCAAGGAGTGATCAGAATATCCCTTGAAATAAAATACAGAGGTGTTTCCCTAGGAGAAAAAATATCACACAATTATGGTTTACAGGAGGATAATAATTCCCTTTGTAATTGAACCCAATATTTGGATCAAAACACCCTTTGAGGTGGATCAAATATAGATGGATTATAAATCCCCCTGAGAGAAATTTAGTTATGATCTAAATTTACATTGACAAGGATGAAGGCGGTGTGTCCCTAGGATGGATCACATTGGTTTACTAGTCTGTGGGAACTCCCAATTGATGTGACCCACGATGCGGATCAGAATCCCAATTGAGGTGGATCCACGATGTCTGGAAATGAACAGCCATTGAGATAGTATAATGATTTATCAGAACATCCCTCACAAAAAATCAAGGAGATGTGCCCCAAAGAGGGGGAACTAGGGACTACCGTGGGTTGGGATTGAACCTCTATAATGATTTTTATGTATCCAACATGGAGAAAATATATCAAAATAATTTTAATCGATGTTATTGTTTAAGGTTGTGTAACATGATCAGTTCATGCAGTTTGACATCAACCAGTAATGATGCTCTTGTCAGGGAATGATCTTCAAAAAAGGATTGTGTGTTGCTTAAATATTGAAGCTACTAGGGGGGCCATGAGGAGATGTGGTCTCCCGTGTGTGGGGAAATATCTTACTAGGTATATTACCCATAATGGAGTTTGGTTTTGGGTGATGGGTTTGGACCTCATGGAGGCTTCCTACATATCCCATCTATATGGGAATCAAATGCATGTCTTTCAGAATGGTTGGGTCTTACACCTATTGAGAGTCCCATAGTAGGATTAGGATTATTTGGTGGTCATGATCACCACTAAACTATATGATCACATGAGTTTTGATTGGTGTGAGAAATAAGAAAAAGTATAAGATTTTAAGACCACATGATCCACATCACCAAATATTAGATGGACGGTAGAGCCCAAAGGGAAAAAGAAGCAGAGGATCAGGAGTGCCTCCTCCCACATGAATGACTGAGGGCGTACAATATGAGGGATTCCCAAAGGATCACATTCCATGAGAGTGGTATAGGGAATATCCTTTTTGAGTTCATTCCATTCCACTCAAATATGGCACATCTTGTTCTTATCATAAAGGGAATGACTAAAATTTAATGTCATGTGCTAAGGACATTATCGTTCAGGTAATGTTTTATGACTATGAGAAGATCTATGAAGTTTTATGTCATGAATATCAGAAATGGATGGTCTCACTCTTCAACCCAATGGATAATATGAGGATAGCCCATGTGGATTTTTGTGAGGCATAGTGTTGGCACTGCTGGGGTATAGTGATGGGAGAAGTGGCCAGTCACAAGGTCCATGTTAGGGCCCCTATTCTTAGAAGAAACACATATTAGGGTTCATATTCATTGAAAAAATTTTAAGCCAGTGGTTTAACTAGAGGTGTAGGTGATACCATTTAGTGGACTTATACATTGTTGAAAAAATGTGGATGGTTGTGCACTATAATTGCACGAGTAGGGTGCTCTAGAAGAAGGGAATGTGATTTAGTCTTAATGAGTAGGTGTGTACAAGATTGGGGATGAAAAAAAATTTAGGGTTGTGTGTAGATGAAGACTTTATTAACACCTTAATTACATTAAGTAAGGCTTGGTGAGGATTACTCTACTATGGACCAAGTTAATCTTCATCCCACTAAAGATATGTCGCATAAGATTATTTACCATATGTGGTCCATGTTGCATACTATCAGGTATGATGTGTGTTTTCATCCTTGAGAGTAGAGTTTCAAATTCCAAAGAGCCTCCCCTATAGAGGGGTGATACCTTTTATTTATAGATGAAATCATCATTGTTGGGTACACATGGTATTTATAATTGAATGGGAATTTTACATGAGGGCTTCCTTGGTCTTGGGGATTTCATCGTGATAAGTAATTTGATTGAAGTATCATTTGGTACACATGATTGGATATAGCATGTAACCATAATTTCATACACACAACCATGATTTTATTTACGTAATAGTCTTTTCTAGACTAATATAATTAGTGGAAAAGATGAATAATCCCATCGTATTTGGTGTAGAAGTTTTTTTTTGAGATATTTGGTTCTTGCATGCAAGAATGGAAACATTCATGCACCACACGCATTGATATCAGAATGATCCATCAAGGTAGGTCACATGATTTTTTCTTACAAAACTGTAAATTTGATGCATTAGATGAAATTTAATCTCAAAAATGCATCCTTTGAATCTGATATGTAAGGAAGGAAAAAGATTGTGTTCCTAGGAAAATTCATAAGGGTGTTTTTCATTCCTATGGGTGCACAATACAATTTCTATTTGGGTGCGTTAGTGGCTTGGGAGCATGTGCAAGATAGTATTCTAAACCTTTAAATATGTGAGGTAAACCTTATGTATGATACATGGATCTTATGTGAAATGTACTTTTGTGGTATCATGTCCGTACGTTTCTTTTTTCACAAAACTTCCATGCTTTAGCCGCATATTTTTAACAGAACACCTCTTTTCCTTCGATAATTCCACAAAAAACTAATGGTTATGCCCATATTCCACAAAAGAATACATCCACCTTTATATTTTGTGTTCCAAATCCTAATAATTCTTTAATATTCCTTTAGAATTTAAAAACTAAACAAAAATGGCCCAACATGAAAACCAGGCTGAGATTGATTATGTGGTTGCTCCTCAGAGAGATGAAATGGATTGAAATACAATGACCCCCATGCTATGAGGGATGTTAAGAATAATCAGTTTTATATGGTCTGGTTTTAAGATTAATAGATGAACTATCCACTAAGAAATTACCATTTATGTGGTATTTTGGTATGGATGATGATATCAGCATCCTAACATTCAAGGTAAGAATACCACAATCATGGTTCACATTTGAGGATGAGGTCATTCATTGTAAAATAATTGTTCCTAGACATACCACATTGAATAATGGGGATATATCCATCTAAATACAGAATGGATGGACTTGGATGGTGATACGAGAGGATCCATAGGAAGAATAATTTCCTTCCAAAAGTGCTAGATTTTTTCAAGGCATCATTGTTGGACAACAGTATGGGTTAGAAATAACACTAGGACATGGGGTCTTGAGGAATATTTACCATTGAATGGGATTTTTTATAAGATATATCATAAACCATCTTAAATTATATGGTGTATATGTTCTATATCTGATTGTATGAGGTTGTGTGGATGTTGCAGTTCCATTTCTACCACCCAAGGGAGTGGGTTCTAGAGCTTCTTAGATGAAGGTCCCCATATATGAACACCTTCTATCATTACCATGGATATGTGGGCATCAGTTTTGGGAACTGAAATATACAAGTGGTTTCTGACTCAATGGTTTCTAGTATAAATAGTTCCATCTATTTCAGTACACTTTTAATAACACTAAGCAGAATCCTCTCCCAGCCCAACATCTTCTGGAATCATAGAATAAAAAGATGAAACATGATTCAGTCTACTATAGGTACATCAAGGACCCTGCCATTAGGTTTTTGTGGTGGATAAATTAGTTCTCGAAGGCATCATATAGTAGGAGGATCATGTAGTGTTGGTTATATTGGAGGAATTGTAGTTCAAAAAAATGGGGAAACAATATAGTATAAGGATGTGATTCACTGGTCAACTATAGCACTTTTCATGCAATGTTCCTTAGTGGTTGTATAATTCCCATAAAAAACACATGGATGTGCCTACATCTGAGCATGTTAGAGATAGTGGAAATCTTGGTGGCTGATTATCGAGCAAATCTGTGTGTGGCCATGCAGGCCCAACTCTACAGTATAATGGTCCATATAGTAAATGGAATCACCCCGAAAAGTATCCATGGTCCATAAAATTTTATACATGGCTGGATCACTTCCAACATCATGGGTTATGTGTTCATGAATTCCACCAGACCTCTAAAAACCAATCTGTGGTTGTTTATGATTAATATTCTCAGGGTCCAACTGGTGAATCTTGATGTGGCCATAGAATCGATTCGGATTGTACACCATGAAAAAATAAAAATCCATTATTTCTCGACATTTTATGGCCTGATGGTGGAAAACCTAAAATTGATATCAATACCAAAATATTACATACAATTCATTGGGGCTGTAAAAAATTGTGTCCAAGATTGAAGTCCATGTAAAATATAGTCATACACTTCATTTTGATTCACACGATAGTTTGGATACTAATAGTAGTCATTGAAGATGGTATACACGTGGGCGTATTGGAATATAATCCATGTATCCCATGAAAACTATGGTGTATCTTGGTGATGGGGGGATTATGGAAAACAATAGTGATACCACTAACCAATGTTTATCCTTTATTTTCTACAAATAATGATGGTACCATGGTGGAAAAATATATAGAAGAAATCACACGTAATCTCATTCAACTAATCAATCCATTGATATTGATCAGAGAATTACAAGGTGGTCAGTGGTCGTCCCTTATTGGAGAGTTCTTAGAAAATGTGATATGTCTAGTTGGAGTTATAGTGGGGGTGGCATGATGCATTTTTCACCCACGCCTTATGTGGGTGAAGGGTATCATAAATTACATTAGATGGATTTTGGATTCTTCCCTGATGAGGTGAGACATGACAAAGTGGATCCTTCGAATAATATAAGGTAGCAACAATAACCACTTATTGATTATATCATTATTTATCTATAACAGGCTGGTATGATGTTATGAACATAATATATTATTGAGGATCTATAGAAAATGGTGTCTGTGATTAAATTGAGATTTCATAGGATGAGACCATCTAGATCACATGAAAGGTGAGATTACATGAATGAAATATCTACCCAAAATCTATCGATTACTATGAATTATATAAAGGGAGGTACAATCCTCCCTCCTTATTTATGTGGGTGATATTTTGAGGTGAGATGAGGAAGGATGATACACCCCTCGTTGAAAATTCAATCTAGTAAAAATCACTGGATGAGGTCAACCAGTGGTTCATTGATGGATTGTCCTTGGGTATAGCTGCTGATTTATAATGTCCTTGGGAATGTGTGGAAATTGTTTTTCTAGAGGAAGACTTGTTAATACTTCTCAAGGATACAATATCAACTCACTTACTTCTTTATGTCACGCCTTCATAATCCAGAATCTCTAACAAAATCTTATTTGGTAAATGATTAGTTTGTTAATGAGAGAGGGGCCCCAACAGATGGGGTTAAAGGTAAACCACTGGGTGAAGGAGATCTCGATCCTTGAATTTTACCAGATATATAAGTATCCGGTAGGCTAGTTGATGAGTTTAGGGAGATAACCTAAAATCCTCATATCTTCCCTATGATATAGGAGGGGCCACAGATTGATATACCGACAGTGGTTTCTACTGTTGAAGAGGCAGTGTTCTAAGGGTGAATTATCATTGAAGTCCCCCATCCTCGAGTTCATAGATAATCCTAATTCACTTTTACTTTTTAGTGTTTCTAAAAAAATGCTAACATGTATGTTTTGTACTCTTGGATGTCTTCATGATGCTCCTTCATAATCAACGTTTGAGAATTCGATGCCAGTTGTTGAAGGTTCCATTGAATTTGAGGGGTCTCATTTGGTGGAGATCTTGGCTGAGACTCATGGAATCAATCAGATAATACTCATCCTATGTATGTTTTTTATCCCACACAATCCTAACTAGTCATTTCTTGATCAAATTAAAAGATATGTTCATGTTCTAAGTAGTTCTCGAATGGATGAATACCCGTAGAAGGATATTGATGTATCCTATAGGGTTCCATACCTAAAATCCACACTAGTACTTGAGGATTTAGTTGTTTTATCGTTTCCATTATTGGTATCAAAAAATAATCTGTTGTCATCATAGATGAAACCAGATTTTGGGAAGATCATGAAGCTGGAAGAGGAGTGGATGCTAATGAATGGTCAAATTATAATGTAAAACATCATGATATGGAGGCCAACACATCTGGAAGGACTCTAGAGTAGGTCCCCTCTAACATCATTCTGACATCTTTACCTGAGTAGGAACCTGCACAATAGGTGGAGTTAGGAGACTCTGTCTCTAAGGAAACTAAGGATAATCATATAGTCTAGTTAATGGAATGTAAGAAAATACAATGTTTCATCTCCCAAACCCCATAATCTCACTTCATGAGTTGGATGAAATCTCTCCACCATTTTATGCACAATATATGCACCGAAGTGGAATATGCTCGTTTTCTCCATGTGATGGAAAATGACTTCGTTGCTAAGTGGGCACTTGAATGAAGCTAATATTTAGTTGTTTATTGGAATCATTAGAAGTTTAAAATCATCTGGAATCACAAAAATTCCTATTATGAATTCCATCATCTACTAGAGAATGAATATGTGTGTTCTACCTTATTTGATTCTCAAATAAAATTTTTCATCCAATGGAAGGATCAACTGGAGGAGGTCTATAATCAAATGATATAGGCTATATTTCAGATGAAGGATCTCAAAGATGAGTAAGATCAGGTATATATCTATTTTGATAAGCATTATACTATGACTATGGAATGGGAATTAGAGATTTTGAGGTAGCTTCAGGCATTATAGGACACACAATAGAGGTTTCTAGAGTATCAATGCTAAATTCATAGAGCAAATCTGTATATGAATTTTTTTCTAGGACTGAAGAAAGGCTCCAGTATTTGGATAAACCTCATTAATTTACAAGACATTATTTTATATTAAAATTTTTGAATGTATAGAAAGATATTAATTTTATTTATAATCACACTTTGATCATATTTTTGAGACAACCAACAACAAATCCCGAAGCTCACACAAGTCTTGATTGGTGTTAAAAAAACATGGGACATCCCCATGATTTCTCATTCATATGAGATTTCTAGGAAATAAATTTTTACATGATGGTCTGATATTGATTATTGAACATCGAGTATGTTTTGGATAAGAGTAAATATAACTTTAGAGTGGGTTTCTTTAAATAGTATACTTTCTTTTATAATGTGACTTTGTGAATGAGTGGGGATATTCTAGAGAAATTGAATTAAAATAAAATAATGGGGAATGGGGAGTGTGAATGACAATGATAAAAATATAAAACATGAGAAGGGTAGGATGAAGATATATGATAACTTATAAACATGTTCAAAACAAAACATCCATATCATTATCCTAGAATGGGAAAACCAATATGGGTCAACAAATAAATGTAACATGTCTCTGAAATTTGTTTTAAAAATGGGGAATTTACCTAGGATGGTAAGTGACCCATGGTAAGACATTGTTCCATTAGGGGGTATGTTCATATCTGGAAGAGGTTTAGGACCCACATATGGAGAATGAAAATCATGGAAATGAGGTGATAGAATGTTAGTATGTACTCTAACACTCTTTAGATTATGCCACAATGGTTCAGATCATATTGGTGAAGTAATATTGGTATAAATATATATTCATAGCCATTTTATTGGGGAATCATTTCCTTCAATACCAAGTGAATTTTCAAATTAATGATGTGATAGATATAAAATGAAAGAAGAATGATCCTCTCAGGTAAGGTATAAACATGTTTTTTAGTCTTACATTGTGAAATGAGTACATTAAACATTTTGTTTAATGTTGTATGCTAATGAAATGGAAGTGTACAGTTTGATTTCATGTTATTAGGAAACATGAAATAGTTTAATTTCATGTTACTAGGACAAGGAATGTAGTGCTTATGCTCTGAGCTTCCCACCATTTCAATATGTTGAATTAATAAAAATATTTTTTTACCTACTGCTATGGATTTAACTGAACTTGATAATATTTTTTTAAATACCCCCATTGTCAGTACTATAAAAATAAAAGTTAAATGGGGTCTTTAACAATGCTAATCAATGTAAATTTAAGTGGGTCACTTTATTATATCTTCTAAAATATCACTAATAAACCCACCCATTATCACCACTGTTAAAAAATCGCTAATAGAGCGGAGTTCCTTTATCAGGGCTAGTAAGAAAGCACTAATAAATGGTGTCATTTATCAATGCTTGTAAAAAATAACAGATAGAGGGTATTTACCAGTTCTTTTTTACCGTAGAGAAAATCCTTATTTTTTTCATCAATGTTTTTACTAACACTGATAAAGGTTATATTTCATAAAAAATTATTTTTTTAAAAATAGTAAATTAATATAAGAAACTATTCATATAGATAAAAATATATAAAATATTTTTTAAAATAGGATTTAAATAAGGCTAAATATGAATATAAAAAAATATATCATAAATTTAGAAAAAATGAATTATAAATAATTAAGAAAAGATATTGAATTTAGATAAATATAGTTACTATCAGATAAAATACATTTATTAAATATTTGATGAAAACTGTTAGAAAAATTAATAAAATATATCAAATAATTTTAAAACACGACATGAATATAAATTGAACATAACATTTAATTCTGGTGACCGTTTCAGCTTTACCACATAACAAATCAATGATTTTGATGATCTATATGTCATTGTGACATGGGGGAACACCTGGTCACATTTTTTTAGGCTGGAAATGGCTAATAATTCATCTAGAAATGATTGTTTAGTCATGTTACCCCAATGTTTTATCATTTGAATGATTTTAGCCATGTTTGGGGGGTAATTTTGACTTTAATCAATGGGGACTAAATTTATTCCCCAAGATTATATTCATATTATTATTATGGTTTTAATTTTTATTCATTTTTCAAACTAAACTGTTATTCATTATCAAATATATTTAATTACATAATTTTTTTTATATATTCACTCATAAAAATTTAATTTTATAAATAATTCTTTAAAAATATTTACTTATGAAATATGTTTCTAAATATATAAACCATATTTCAATAAAAATTAATATCAATTTTATTTAAAATAAATAAATATTATTATTATTATACCAATAAATGTAATGTTTATATAATGTTTATATATAAATATATTTGTGTGTTTGTATTGAAAGAAATATTTATATATATATTATATATATGTATATAAATATTAATATATAAAATTTTAAAATAAATAAAATTGTCTGTAGTTATATTTAAAGATGCACACAGATACACATATATATATATATATATATATATATTTCTGTATATGTATGTATGTATTTATAAAGACACAAACGCAATAAACAACATATTATATATATATATTTATTTAAATATATATATATATATGTATAAACATATATATATATATATATGGATACAAAATGTGTATATATATATCATAAAATGAAATGAAAACAATACAGGGGAGTGGTAAAGCTGTGGGCGTATAAGCTGGAGGTCTCATGATTAAGACTCGTTAGAGGCAGTGGTGTGCAGGGGTTGGTGGAATTACTAAAAGAACTAATTGGGGGCGCATTGATAATGGGGAGAACTGAAAAATAGTGGGGATGGAAAAGGTTTAGAAATTTTTTTATCCCCAGTTAGTAGGACTATTTTTAGTGCTGATAAAGGGGGGATTTTCCATTACTTTTAATGAGAATTGTTAATGTCAACCCTTTAACATTTCTCTCATTACTATTTCATATATAGAGATGATATTTACCATTTAATTGAAATGATAAAGGACATATTTTTACTAGTGAATTAAGGTCATGATAAAATCACATGTTTTTTTAGACTCGGTAAAAAATGTAGTTTAACATCATGAAAAAAGAATCCATGAATTGATGTAAATGAGGAACATTGAGGCCCAAATTCAGGGGTTTAGGGTGAAGGATAGTAAAATAATGTTCCCATTAATCTAGGAAATAGAATCTGGGGTGGTTCACATATATCTTATGGTAATGTCACATAGACAATACTTTTAGTTTAAGATCATATTTTTGACATATTTCAAACTTTTTATGGTCATATTGGGTGTACTATACTCTTAGTATACCATCATATAGATTGGCCCTATAGATAATAGTGTTTGTCTGTGTTACATTAAATATGAGGAGGTTGTATCTAAAAATGTCTGTAACATCTAATGAATGTTATCCGACGTTAATGGAGTGTCCTATTGGGGTACTTGATGTAGCATAAAATATCCTTGAGATTTACCACAAATAATTTAAAGGAATGATGTTTTGAATTGGGACTTTATCTCAATTTAAGGTCATTGAGTTTTTACCATAGGGTTACTTAAGGTGTTCAATGTGGCATGAAATATAAATAACATGATGTGAATAGGGGGATATTTTTCCCACATGCCAGCTGAATCATGCAGGGAGGGTAGCATGTAGTTTATAGTCATGCTAATGGTATCTAAAGTATGATACGTCAGAATACCAATGCTGGTAAGGGGATACCTTCTCAAAAGATTGTACTGAATCTTCTTATTTCTCGTATTGAGGTCTTACAAATTAATATGGGTTAAATCTATAGTTTAACATTGTGTATTGAGGTTATACCAATTTTTAGTTTAAATACATACATATCTAACCAGAAGAGATGAAAAAAAATTAATGTCATAATTCATGGACCTATTTTAGACATTTTAATGCCATTTTTCATGGAATAACATATTATTAGTAGGTTATAGTCTTAATTTCTAGCCCATGGTATCCTTGTATAATGTCATAGAGTTCAGACCATGAGTTGATTGGCTCAATATTATATGTGTAGTGAGGTGAGATGACAAAGCCAACACAAATGGGACAAAATTGAGGCCAACAACATAGAATACATTCCTAAGTAAAATAAATCATAGTTCAAAGTCACTATGTTTGGACTTAGATCTCCATGTTTATTATCATAGAGTTTCCACCATATAGAGGGGATCATAAAATATTAATGTGTCATGCTGTGAAATAACAATCTTGGTATGAGAGGGGATCTTAAAAATGATATGTGTCATTCGGTAGAGTGAAATACCCTGACTAAATGGTGACCAAGAGGTCAAACACCAGAAAACATAGTCAAGGGTGATGTTTCATTTAGTATAATATTATGATACCTAGACTTAGACTCCTAGTTTAATGTCATAGTGTTGGGACCATAAAAGGAGAATGTGTGGTGTTATGTGAACATCCCAATGTAAATGAGGACTAAGGAAGTCTTTATATCACTGCACATACCCTGTGTAAATTCCCACAAAGTTTAAATTCATTATGCTTTTACTTGGGTTATTTGTTTAGTGTTGTAATGTTTAGAATAATTGATCTTAGTTTATGGTTACAGTGTAACGTCCCAATGTTTTATCAATGGAAATTAATTTATTATAAATATTTCAGTTATTCACATGAAATCACAACACAATGAACCACTATATACTATGTATCCAATAAACATAATTTTGACACTTTGGTGTTTTGAATTTCAAAGATATTACATACATGGTTGTGATCAGAATGATTTTTGGAGTCCAACAAGACAAACATTTTTTTGGTGAATATTAACCTACCCTTACCAATAGTAACCTACACTTTTGAATAGTAAATTATCCAAAATAATTATAACCTCAACCTTGATTTTATAAATAAACTATAGGTATCATATAAGTGAAAATATGACCATTGTATAAGTATTAGTATTTTTTTGAGTCATAAATAATTAATTGAAAATAATTAATTAATTTAAAAAAAAATATCTTCCAAAAATGTGTCATAAATTAAAAAATTTATGTCTTCTAGTTTTATGTTAATTTTATAAAACCTTTTGTAAATTTTGAAGGTATTATAAAATCACTAATAATATTAAAATCTATATTCTTCCAGAAAATTATGATTTTAATTAAAAATTAAGTTGATCATATTTAGAAAATTATTTTTGAAATATTGATTTCATTTTTTTGATTCTACACATTGAAAAATGGTTTGGGTGAATTTTTTAGATATTTTCAAAATACTTTTTTTTATGAATAACAAAATACGATAATTCACAATAAAAGATAAACCATAAATTTATGCATCATGATTGAGTCGTGGATGATGTAATTGGCCATTAGTTCAAACTCACAAGAAAACATAACTGTTTTGGGTTACTAGAATAATTACTATTGCTTGTCTTATAAAAAATATAACAAACTATTGATTTAAATATTATGAAAACCCTTCGTCCCCTCCACTATAAAAACTTCCCGAACTCACATCTTCTCTTCACACCTATCAAGAATTGTTCTGTCACTAAATTATTCACAAATATCTCCCAAAGGTCTACCCCCACGTCCATCATCCCTTGGTCTCCTCGAAAGACATAATCCTCTCCCCTTAAGAAGTTCTCAATGGAGATAAAATCAAGAGGTAAATTCCTCTTTCTGATTCATTTATTTTCTTTCATGTTGTTTTCATTACATTTTTTATTTCCTCACCTACATTTACAAAAATGAAATGATAACTTCAGTAAAATATATTTACTATAATTTTTTTATGAAAATGGGATAATTCATTATCATCTCTCCTTTCCCTTAATTTCATACAAAAGAAATAAAAACATCGTCCAAGATGTGTTAATTTATCACATTAATGGTTTATCAATTTCTATTACTATCATCTATTCTGGTCATGAAACCATTTTTATGGTTGAAACAGACCATTAAATATTTATTTCGTCATATTTTTTGTTCTAGAATCATTTTTCACACATGATGTGAAATTATAATACAAAACAAGTAAATTATTAACAGAAATGCCAAGTTAATCCAAGCATTTAACATTAATGTTTTATATAATAATTCACCTTCACTACAAATAACCAATTTAATTTTAAAACCATTTTATCTTTTGGATGAAAATTTTTTTTATATAATTTCAATTCTAGACAACCACCTTCATCATAGATGTGTGTCTGAACATGAATTTAAGTGAATTGATCTTTAAAACGAAGTACACAAACAAACCCAAACAATGATATTGAACCTTATAACCAATCAAAAATGTTATGAATTAACTAAAAAAGGTTATAATGAATCATTTAAAAATAAAAAAGGTTATTTTATTACTATTAATGAACCTAATTTTATTATTATTTAATTAATATCATCGAGATAACATAATCAGACTTAAGGTAAGGGATCCTCTCTATTTCACTTTCATTCAATAATATCCTTTATATTGTTGCATTTTATGTGAAATTACAAATTATGGGGTATTATTTCTCCCTTCCCTCATACTACCCTCATGATGTATAAAATTTGATAAACCTCTTTATCTCACATTAATCCCCTAAGTACACCTGATACCATGCCGATATTCCGTAAGGGATTCTACCTGAATGTTCAATATTCCTTCAAGTTTCTCTATAATTATTTTTATCCAAATGAAGTTGTGTTTTCCATTTTTTTAATATCATATACATACTGATTATATTCTCCAAAATGAAGTTTCACGATCCATCCCTCATTCTCATTCAGGGATGTGAATGTTTTTCTTTTATTCGCTTCTCAATACTTCTCGATAAGTATACTTGTTTTAAGGGTACATCCCAAATTTTTACATGATTTCAAGTCCTCTATATCCTCTATTTAAGGGAACAAATGTTTTAATAAAATCAGTCTTTTTTGATTATGAAAACATTATATGTTCACTACTGGTTTTATATGAATGATTGCCCCCTTTTATATTTTAAATTCTATATAGTATTTTCATTAAAACCATAGAAAAATGTTTTAATGATAAATTTCATTAAATGCTTTTCTTACATGTTTTCACATATTTTGGACATCACATACCATGATTCATGACTATTTTACAATATGTATTTCAATGTATATTTTAGTTATTTTCTCTAATGGACACTTTTATGATACACCCATTTGTTATTCATTATGATAAGATGGTGGTACCCAAATCTTTCCTTGGGTAACCCTTATGTTTATATGAGATTGATTTTGTATGTTCGTTATGTGGGAAACATATTCATGACAATTTAAAAGAGTTCACCCAGATAGTTCTCCAATGCATTGTGTAATATTGTTTCTCATGAGATGTTATGTACGACAGTCTTGGCCATTAGCCTTGTCTTTTTCTAACATGTGCGACCATCTTTGTGGTTAGCCTTGGCTTGTGATACCATGTGAAACGGTCTTGGTGGATAGCCTTAACTAATGATAAAATCATGTTTTATATTTCTACCAGATTATTACGACTCCATGTTATTATAATTCCATTTTTTATGTTATGATTCCATATATACATTCCTTTTTATATCATCATGCCATGCCTTATATTCAATATGTACTTGCTTTGTTCTTATGGTTATTGAGCTATTCAGATCATCCCTTTGTTTATGTGTTCCATAGGTTACACTGTGAAGATGTTTGAGATCATTGGAATTTAAGATCTAAATTTTATGATTAAATAATGAAATGTTTTATTTAGTTCCATGTTTTTAGATTTATTTACTTATTCCTCCAAGACACTAGAATTTACGATTCTTGGATTTTACTCTAATGTATAAGTATGATTAAAATCATATAATGTTATATATAGAAGGCTAGGTTCACTATACAGAGCATTCAGACCAATGAGGGGAACATATCCAATGAAAATGTGTTTTTGAGGTGGATTGACAACCCAATGTTAATAGGGGAAAAAGATGACCAACACCAAGAAATATTACCCTGATACAAAACAGACACATGAAGTCATCTCCTTAGCAAAAGTACCTCATTAAAAACATAGAATTAGAGGGGGTAGAGTGACAAAATCATTGTCCATGGTCATCCAATACTATCTGCCATTGTAATAGACCTGATGAGTGATACATTGCACTTTCCAATTGGGCTCTATCATTGGTGGATTCTTATAGGGTATCATCGCTGTTATTAGAGACAATACGACATGATCTTGAAGGAAGGATAATAGGGGAACCTTATTGTTGGATACTATATCTATATTATTATGTTTCCACTAAATATTCTGAAAGGCTAAATCCCTATTCACATTGAAGGACTCCATATCAACTATAAAAACTATTTCCATTTTTATAGAGTCTACTGGTCATAGAAATAATTTCAGATCAATGGAAACAGAACCTCAATTTGAAGGAATTATTCTATTCTATTAACAATGAAATATAGAGTCACCAAAGAGGAATTTTGTTTTATTGTCTGAAAATTATAGAGGGATTTGGGGAGATTATTCCAGCAAAATTTCCTTGTTTTGGACCCCCATTTTTAATAGATTATTAGAGAGAGTCTTGTTCAACACATCAATATATCTATTTTATTATATATAATAGTGTGTTTCATGGATTGAATAGATATTTAACATGCCTTATAACCTATCCAAATCAACATCCTAGAAGTTGGTTTTATTGTCGGTGAGAATGTCGGAAGGATATCTAAATTGGTTGATGATGTGGGAGATTTAAAATTAGATCACAAACCACTCTTTATCATCGATAAGGGGAATCATTTTAGATAACATGGAGAATAAATAATTAACCATTCATAATAAAGCATAAGTGGAGAGGTTTTTCTATATGATATGGGAATTCATCCTTGATTCCCTATACTGGAACAGCCCAAGAACTCATTCTAGTGTGGGGAAGCTCCACTAGTCGATGCATAAAGTAAGAATGGATCTGAAAGTCATGGAAATTCATTGATAATTTAATGTAGTAATAGAACAAGGTAGTCCAGAAGTATCCCAACCATTAAATATGGGGGGTGATCTTCAATCATGCTTCATATGAACCACATAACATGAAATAATCTTCCTACCCAACCTAGGGGATCTCATATACTTTTATTAAACATAAAATAATTCCACCAAACACACATTAATAAATGGAATATTCATGTTTAGTCCCACATTGGAGGGTATAAAACACTTCCTAACAAAACATTTTCCCATAGTTGTCTCGATATGGAAAGAGTGTGCAACACTGTAGATACTCACCGAACATAGTTTTCCAATCTGAGGTTTATTTTACCATAGGGGGTCCTGACATGGAATCTCAAGCATTCATCCCATTTAAACTCTACCTATCATCATCATCATCATCATTATTTAGAATAATGATAGTGATGACTTGCTAATTTTTCTCAAGAATGAACAATTTATCATGGTCAGGCTCTACAAGATACACAAATAACTAGCCAAGGCATTGGATCGACTAATCTGTGATCTAGGGAAACAAGTCACCATTTTATAAGAATGGAATTGTTCCATAAACTAGAGAGTGTTCTCTAATATGGTAAGAATCACTAGATTTATGAGAATGTGTTAACAATTAATCTATTTGATGACTAATTTGGATTCTCTCTTCACAAGTAGGTGGTGGAATCAATCTCATGTGTCAACTCCATACCAATGATGGGATAATGATACATTAAATTGTTTTTGGGCATTATAAAAAAATGACCGAGCTTTATAGGATGACCTATGTTAGGGTGATTAAAATAATCCCTAGGAATATTCTTCTAATATTGGTATTGTTGATATTTCTACCATCTAGGTTCTAGTAAGCACCATCGATGTGAAACTACCAACATGGTATAGCATATACTACATTAATGATGTAATCATCTAGGGAGTGAACATTAAGGGATTTTATTCAGTGGAAAGAAGGGAATCTATGATATTTGTTAATGCCTAACCCTTGATAGAATATTTTGGAATGAACCTGATGGAGAAAATTAAATAGATCACTTTTTATTATTACATTAATCCCCTTATAATGGGTTGATTAAGTTTATACATCAGTAGGTCTACTCAAGACACCAACTATGACTCGTGATTCTGTAAATAATGTGGAAAATTTGTCACTACGAAAACCATTGCGAGTCAGCTCTTCTTGATATGATAATATCAAGTATCCCTTTAGAGGATAATCTGACTGAGATAATATAAAATGTTTTATTTTACCTCATTATTAATTTGGTCCTGAAGGGCATATAGGGACCATTACATGGTTTTCACATAAATGAGTAGAGGATTCCCAAAGATTGGTGGAATCAAGAATAGAGGTTATTGTTGATATTGTTTGATTTCTTCAGAGTCGACATGACATACCTCATCAAAACATAAGATGGTATCTTTCTTCATGATCCTTGAGAATAGATAACACTTACCTTCCATTTTTTCAATGAATCGATGTATTTTGGATATGTGTCCTTTGATGCCTTTGAGATATCAAAGGATGATCATGAGATTCATTTTGTTGGCGAATTTGATCTTCTCTATATCGATACTGAAGCCTCTATATATAATCAGGAAACTAAGAAACTTCCCATTGGGAACCCAGAAAGAATACTTAAAGGGGTCCCTATTTAAATGTCTGGAGTAAGGAAAAATGAACACTGTATTTAGATCTTTGATATGGTCTTGATGATATTTTTATTTGGCCTCCATGTTGTCTACATATCATTCCCCCAATGTCCCAATGTTTTGTTTTAATATATAGTTTATGGACTGCTAATATGTTTATCATATTTCTTTCAAGCCCAAGGGAATCGCCAGGTAGAAAATCCTCTTTTACGGTTACTTAAAGGTGGTGGAATCCTCATCCTTTGGGGCCATCTAAATCTGATTGTACCAAGATTATCCATCAAAAAGTTAGAGTGTAGGGAACCCAGCTGTATCATCGATCAATAGCCCAACCACCTGAAGTGGAAATCATCCTACATTAAAGGGATATTAAGATCCTAAAAGTCGATACAGAATCTGATCTACCCATTCTACTTCCTAAGTAGAACAGTACTTGATATCCATTTTGGGAACTAGAAATTCATGGAGAAGTTATATTTGATAATATTATCTACCTTGGTCTAAAACGTGGCAACAGGGGAGGGGTTCCTCAATATGAGAGACTCCTTAAGTCTATGGTGGATCCCCAAGAGACTAAGAAGGTGGATAGTGACCTATGGGTACTGTGTTGGAATATCATCATAACTTCAATAAAATAAATCTTGATGTTACATCATGAAATTCTATACAAAGATACTACTCCACTGGAAGCATAGCTTCCCCGATCAACATGGGTCTTGGATCGACCTCAATATTGAGGTTCACATTAATCAATTCATCGATGGTGGTGGATATGACCACATAAAATTCATGAGGATAACCTTTCACATCATCGTCATCATATATGGAAAACTATTCAGTAGTGATCGAATACTATCCAATAATTTTTATTTGTGGGGGGGGGGGGGTTTCTACCCTCTTTGGTGGACACCAAACCCTCACTAGAGGGATTTTATGCTAATGAGACCATGGATACTAGTGTTATCAAACCAATTCATCCATGGATTAACCAATGAATTCCATTCATTGTATCAATGAAATTATGGTTATCCGGCTACTGATGATCCAATCCTACTCTTTTGAACATTAGTTAGTTTCACAAAATTGTGTCTATTGGAAAAAACTCACATTACTATACTAATGTGGTTGCTTCTGGAATCACCCCGGCATGTCCAAAGTAGGAGAATAAGGTAATAAACAGATGTTCCTCCCATTTTATAATGTGACATCACTTCTTCTCATATATAACAAAAAAATTCCTCAGATCCATTGTTGTGGGTTCTAGTGAATGAATTAAGAAGTTAAAAGCATCATCAAAGCCTTACCATGGACTGGTTGGGATAGTTTCATGCTCAAACTAGGTCGTTTGAAAATTATTTAGCTTATAATTGTAATGGCTGACATCCAAGTAGTGGGTTAAAAATAATAAAACGGAGATTCATCAATAAAGATTTCCCTGAATCGGTCTTTGAGGGATTACATGAGGCGTTGGTGATATGAGAATGTGACTGATGCATGCATATGAAGCCAGGGAATACCTAGCAGAAATTTTTAGTTATTATCTTATGATACTAACACAAATTTAGTGCTTGATATCATAAAACAAAACAACATCAAGAATATAATCCAACTACACTATCACTACTCCTTTCTATCTTAACCCCGAGTCTTCAAATTGAAAGGGTTCAGGTCTAATTTTGTCATCCCCAACTTGTGGCTCATCTGGGTCAGGATGAGATTAATCCCAAAACATAGGTCGACCAAGAAGTGGTAGAAATACACACCATTAAATTGGCCTAATGTATACAACATTTTTATACTACACTACAATAGGGTGAATTAATCATCTTTGAAGAATGAGATGATTTATTTTTATTAATCTTGCTCGACCTTCTAATAATAGTATGATTCAACAGTTTCTACATTGTTTCAAATTAGAGGGTTTTCTCAATGATTATTGAAGTGCCCAGATCAGTGTGAATCACTGAGAGGGGGAGGGGGTGAATCAGTGATCCCTTAAAACTTTTTACTAATTGATTTCTTATCAATTAAACCTCTATGGCTGGTTAAAGCCTCGATCCACTCTTCTTGTATCTCTCACCTTTCCTCGAATGATGAAGTAAATGTAAAGGCACTAGACACAAGGATTTACAAGGTTCGGCACCAAAGGCCTACGTCCTTGCCATGTTGGTTATACGCCCCAACATGGTTTCTCCATTATAACTTGTTAGAATTACAATGGTCGATACAGAATCCCACTGTATCTCTCCTGAGTTCCACAGGAGGGTCTTTATACTGCGTCCCACAGTGTTACCAGAGTCCCACTGGCCTGCTCCAGAATCCCACTGAAGACTTCTTCTCCCTGAGTCCCACAGGGTCTTCTCTTGGCTACTCGAGTCGCACGAGTAGCTCTTCTTCACTTTAAGCTTCTTCAAGTATCTTCAGCAGTCTGGGATAAAGACTGCTGGCCTTGCTCTGTACCTCTGATCACTTGAGTTGATCAGGTCTTCTCGTCTTGCTCAGGCTTTATCTCCTTCTTCTGAGGATGACCTGGCTTTTCTCCAACTACTGAATACTCAGACAACTGATGTCTTTAACTTCAGTCTGGTCCACTCTCAGTTCACATCAACTTCATGCACTGAGTGCATGGCATCTCTTCATCCTCATGCACTGACTGCATGGATTCTTAATTCTCTTCAAGAACATCCGGTCTTGGTCAACTCAGATGCACACAACCAGATTTGGCTTTGTTCACGTGTGCATGTGCATGCATGCATGCAAGCACTCCCCTTTCTTTCTTCTTGGTGCAATAAACCCTCAAAGGGTATATTCTCTTTGAGCACACACCTTCTCACTCCTTCACACGTTTTAGTTCCTTTTGATTACACACATAAATGTGTGTTATACGTTTTGTGAGTGTCCTTCCTTTTCTTCTTCTAAATGTATACACACTTCTTAGTGCACAGACATAGGTTCGGCCTTCTTCATATACTTAGACACACACACACAACTTAGGTGTGGTCTTCTTGTTTTGCACATACACTACCCGTAGGTGTGTCTTTGGCCTTCACTCCACTTCTTGCACACACACGACCTCTTCTTCAATTGCACACACAAATGCCCGTAGGGTGTTCTTACTCTTTCTCCTTATGGGTGGTATACTGCCTCTCCCAAACTCCCTGCTGCCTTCAACAGCCGCGCAAGACCTCAAGGAGGCAAGGGGGCGCAGGGTGCAAGGTGCAACCAGCCTTGGGCGAGCAAGGTTGCTACTGCCTCGGGTGTGCAAGGTGCAACACCTCGGGCGCGCAGGGTGTCAAGCACCTCGGCCACGCAAGCTCCTCCTGCCGCGCAAGTTTGCGGGCAGTGAGGGCTCCTTCTGTCGCGCGAGTATGCGGGCAGGGACCTCCTTCAGAGCCTCGGGTGGCTCTGGAACTTCATCCGCGCAAGTGGTATTTGCGCGGTGGCTTCAAAACTTCGCGAGGCACATACGGCACTCACGGGACTTTGAGTTTCAGCACATCAGCAAAAGATTCAAGTGCCTCGGGTGCTCCTTTTATGGGCAGCGGAATTCCTCAAAACATCCGCGTGGTTATAAATTCAAATCCCCGAAGTATTCGGATCTTCAAGATTTTTTCAAATCTTGAACTTTCTCCTCAGTTCTCCGCGGGTTCTTCTCATTTCATTTTTATCTACGTGCATGCGACTTAGAACGCATGCACGGCCTTCCTTCGATCCAAAACATGCAAGCATAAACACCCAAACCTCGACAACTTCATCTTGCCTCGGCAGGATACCAAAACTCTCCAAACATTGCATACAAGTGTATTTTTAAGCATGGATCGGTTCGTCCTGGCCAGACGATCACCATGGACGCTTTACTTCGATCGGAGGTGGTCGGAATCTCGAAATCATCCCTCGGATGGCACCTGGTTCGTCGGAGGCTCGCGGGTGCCTTCGAGCGAGCTCAAGGAAGAGGACGGAGGGGGAGCCGTCGGATCAGGCGATCAGATAATCTCGGACGACCTGGATCAGATCGCGAACGGCGCGATTAGATGAGCAGCTCGGATCATCCGCGAGATCAGATGGATGGCCATGATTTGCTCTGCAGAAAAATTGCGCGTCCCACATCGAAACAGAGCGCTGTTTTTCTGCGGTTTATCACCCAAGCGCTCCCATCCTCATCTCAGTTGCATCTTCTCCCTCCACGGTGCTGCCCCGCACCGTGTTCTCCCTGCGGGCGCGCTCTGCGCCCACTCTGCTCCCTGCGGGCGCGCCACTAGCGCCCACTATGCACGCTGATACTCTTGGGGGCTCGCTCCCTACGCCCCTGCCGCGCTCCTTCGGGCGTGCCCCAGGCGCCCATGCGGTGTCTTGGGTGCGCCCTTCCGCCCTGGCTCGCCCCACGGGTTCCCCCATGGGCGTGGTGCCCTAGCGCCCATGCCTTGGGGTTTGAACCCTCAAGGTGCCTTGGCTGGCCAATTTTTTGGCAAAGTCATCAATGAGGACATTGTTAAAAACAACGTGCCTATGTATAATATGCCACATGCCACTTCTCTAAGACATCCTTCTTCTACATTTCTTCTTCACTTGAATTCCTCAATCCTCCTCAACATGTATTCATTACTTAGGAAGGTTCCTTCTTCAACCGAGCTCCTGAATCAATTAAATCTTCAATATTCTTCAATGATCCAATTAGAGGTCAAGTAGGATCACATTCACATTGTCATGCACTAAGAATTAGTACATGGTCTTCTTCAGGTCACTTCATCCACTTAGAAGTTGTGGATGGCTCTCTTCATCTCCTCATGCATTGTCAGTACAATGCATGGTCTTCAAACATTGTTGTGACATTGTATCCAGTTGATACAAGTTCTTGGAACTTTAAGAACAGCTCAACAATCGTCTGATTTAATGATGATGCTCCATCATCATCAATTCTTCAAGTGGTGTAACTTAGTATCATCTTGATACAAGTATTGAAACATTGAGATCAGTTCTACAATCGTCTGTTATACATAGAGAATGTTTCAACCACAACATCCTATGTCACTTAGTGAATCTCCTATGTGACATGTCTCTAAGTACCATGGCCATTCTCCATTCATCACCAACACCATCACATCCTTTGTCATTCACATATTGAACCTCCTTGACATTCATCCATTCATTCCTTGACAACAACATACCTCATTGACAACAAATGCAACACAGTGCACTTCAATCTCCCCCTTTGTATTTGTTGGCAATACACTAGAGCACATATGAATGGGTCAATATGTGTGCCAATATTTCTCCCCCTTATTGGCAACCAAATGCAAAGGTGTGGTGTGGTTCTCTTTCAAAAATATCTTCCTCCCTTATAAAAGCATTTTCTTCAAAATCACTAAGAGAGGGATGATGTCACATGTTCTCTTGAGCAAGGAACCTTTAGTAGATCAACTCTAAGTCTACTTGGGCTAACCCGGTGTAGAAAACAAGAGTGATGTAACCATGGAACTCAATGTTGTCCAAAATTCACTGTACATGTGAAATCATGCTTCAGGGGTTTGAAATTTTTCAGATATAACAATGAATTGCTAAATCCTGCACATACTTCACAAAACTCATTAGAAAGTTCAGGTGCAAAGATAAAGCTCCCCCTTTCAACCATTTGTCTTCAATCAATACTCCCCCTTAATTGTCATGATGAATACAATTAAGAAACAAGGGATGAAAGTATGATTGGAATACCTTCACTTTTCTCAAGATGGTATTAAATCTTAGAATCCCATCTTCTTCTGATTGGCTCCCCCTCAAGGGGTGCACTCCATTCTGTCCAAACCACTCTCCAGATGAGAATGATCATCATCTTAAATTACCTGCAATGGTAGCACATGTAAATACAAGTGATTAGGGAATAAGATGGAACCTCCTTGGTTCATCAATGTGAACAACAAGGTTGAGAAGATTCTCTCAACCGAGATGTCCCATTTTCACCATTCTTCACACTTGCACATTTGATCTTCAATGATGTTTGTGCTGGTGTGGATCTCAACACATCTTCATGTGAAATATTCTTCTTCCCTTTTGCCTTAGCAATTGCCAGGACTTCATCTTCAACTCTTTGCAGATCTTTGGCATGTTGCAACTGATTTGGCCATATGACTAGTAAGTCACTTGGAAGTGTGGCCTCAGTTCTGGATATTCCACATGGTTCTTTTGATGCTGTTAAGATACCTTTCTTAGGCAGCTTATTTTAAATCAATCCCTTCTGATTCTTCTGGATTGATTGTCTTTTTGAGTCCAGTCTGCTTCTATTTAATTTCATGGCTTGTTCACAAAGATCCATGGTGTGTCCTTTCTTTCCACAGTAGAAGCATGTTTTCTTGGTGGTCCTTCTGGATGCATCACCCTTCTTGGATTTAGACTCCAAGGACTTCTCTTCCTTTTTCAACATCTTCTTGGGAGCATTGTCACCTCTCTCTTGTTTGCTTCCCAAGGATTCTTTCTGAGCCAGGTTCTGTGATATTTTCTTCTTTTGAGCTCTGGATACAGTTGGAGATTGACATGTATCTATTTGACCACTTTTGCAATCATCCCAGATGTTGTCAAGTAATCCAAATCTATTTGCATTAAACAGATGTCTCTGGACCTGTGGATGCTGCTTCTTTTCTTCTGGCTTGCTCCCCCTTGGCAAGGGCTTCCTTTGTGCTTTTACATTCAGTGGATTGTACTGACAATCCTTTGCACAGTGCCCATACTTATTACAACACCAACATTGACCCACAAATCTTGACCTCTTGAGTCCTTTTGATTGTAGGGTACTTGTATTGAATTGTTGTACTGCTTCAGGAGAGCTCTCTTTCTTCATCTTCTTCATCCATACTTGTTTGGTATTATTCTTCCATCCGGCACTTTTTGTGGAAACACAATTAGAAGCATTAGTACAAGATGTGATGGATGGTACCTTCCTTTTGGAAGATGTTGCCCTTTTATTAGAGGATGTCCTCCTTTTGGAATCATCCTTCTCAATGCTCACTTGAGTAGCAACATTTCTTCTTTCAGCTGACAGGGAGGCTTCAGCTTTGGGTGATTGCAGATTCTTCAACATCACCTCCAGTTCAAAGCATTTCATGTTGAGGGAGTTCTTCTCATCCTCAACCAATCTTAGCCTACCTTCCCAATTCTGTTTCAGCTGTTCCATATGGTCATCATGCACCTTCTTTATTTCATGCAATGAGTTGTCAAGCTCCTTTACCCTTTTGACTTTGTCTTCTAGTTGAGCATCTTTGACAACCATTGAAACTCTGTGCAATTTTCCGAGTTCATGGAAAACTTCTTTGACCATTGTCTTAAAGAATTCTTTCTCAGAAAGGCTTCTTTGCAATTCTTCAGTAGTGTCTTCATATCTTTCATTGCAAAGCAATACTGTTTCATCTTTAGCCTTCACCAGCTTTCTGAGAGTGCTGGTTATGCCAACCCTTTTAGCCAATTGATCTTCCATTGCATTGGCTTCTTCTTCTAGCTGTAATTTTTCTTCTTGAAGATCAAGGATGCCTGTAGCTATACACATTGCCACTTCCTTGGGGACTGTCTTCTGAAGATATTCTATTGCACTTTGAAGATCTTTCATTGTTCCAACTTCTTCACAGCTAGGACAGGCTTTCTTCATCTTCTTGGCCTGTTTCTTCTTTCTATTTTTCTGAGTCTTGGCAGATATCTCCATTTGAGGCTGGTCACTCATTTCCTCAAATCTGCACTTCATAAAGACTCCCTTGGATCTTTTAGAGGAAACCTCGCTCTGATACCAATTGAAGTGCCCAGATCAGTGTGAATCACTGATAGGGGGAGGGGGTGAATCAGTGATCCCTTAAAACTTTTTACTAATTGATTCCTTATCAATTAAACCTCTATGGCTGGTTAAAGCCTCGATCCACTCTTCTTGTATCTCTCACCTTTCCTCGAATGATGCAGTAAATGTAAAGGCACTGGACACAAGGATTTAAAAGGTTCGGCACCAAAGGCCTACGTCCTTGACAAGTTGGTTATACGCCCCAACATGGTTTCTCCATTATAACTTGTTAGAATTACAATGGTCGATACAGAATCCCACTGTATCTCTCCTGATTCCCACAGGAGGGTCTTTATACTGCGTCCCACAGTGTTACCAGAGTCCCACTGGCCTGCTCCAGAATCCCACTAAAGACTTCTTCTCCCTGAGTCCCACAGGGTCTTCTCTTGGCTCCTCGAGTCGCACGAGTAGCTCTTCTTCACTTAAAGCTTCTTCAAGTATCTTCAGCAGTCTGGGATAAAGACTTCTGGCCTTGCTCTGTACCTCTGATCACTTGAGTTGATCAGGTCTTCTCGTCTTGCTCAGGCTTTATCTCCTACTTCTGAGGATGACCTGGCATTTCTCCAACTACTGAATACTCAGACAACTGATGTCTTTAACATCAGTCTGGTCCAGTCTCAGTTCACATCAACTTCATGCACTGAGTGCATGGCATCTCTTCATCCTCATGCACTGACTGCATGGCTTCTTAATTCTCTTCAAGAACATCCGGTCTTGGTCAACTCAGATGCACACAACCAGATTTGGCTTTGTTCATGTGTGCATGTGCATGCATGCATGCATGCACTCCCCTTTCATTATTCATGGTGCAATAAACCCTCAAAGGGTATATTCTCTTTGAGCACACACCTTCTCACTCCTTCACACGTTTTAGTTCCTTTTGATTACACACATAAATGTGTGTTATACATTGTGTGAGTGTCCTTCCTTTTCTTCTTTTAATGTATGCACACTTCTTAGTGCACACACATAGGTTCGGCCTTCTTCATATACTTAGACACACACGCACAACTTAGGTGTGGTCTTCTTGTTTTGCACATACACTACCCGTAGGTGTGTCTTTGGCCTTCACTCCACTTCTTGCACACACACAACCTATTCTTTAATTGCACACACAAATGACCGTAGGGTGTTCTTACTCTTTCTCCTTATGGGTGGTATACTGCCTCACCCGAACTCCCTGCTGCCTTCAACAGCCGCGCAAGACCTCAAGGAGGCAAGGGCGCGCAGGGTGCAAGGTGAAACCAGCCTTGTGCGAGCAAGGTTGCTACTGCCTTGGGTGTGCAAGGTACAACACCTCGGGCGCGCAGGGTGTCAAGCACCTCGGCCACGCAAGCTCCTCCTGCCGCACAAGTTTGCGGGCAGTGAGGGCTCCTTCTGTCGCGCGAGTACGCGGGCAGGGACCTCCTTCAGAGCCTCGGGTGGCTCTGGAACTTCAGCCGCGCAAGTGGTATTTGCGCGGTGGCTTCAAAACTTCGCGAAGCACATACGACACTCACGGGACTTTGAGTTTCAGCACATCAGCAAAAGATTCAAGTGCCTCGGGTGCTCCTTTTATAGGCAGAGGAATTCCTCAAAACATCCGCGTGGTTATAAATTCAAATCCCCGAAGTATTCGGATCTTCAAGATTTTTTCAAATCTTGAACTTTCTCCTCGGTTCTCCGCGGGTTCTTCTCATTTCATTTTTCTCTACGTGCATGCGACTTAGAACGCATGCATGGCCTTCCTTCGATCCAAAACATGCAAGCATAAACACCCAAACCTCGGAAACTTCTTCTTTCCTCGGCTGGATACCAAAACTCTCCAAACATTGCATGAAAGTGTATTTTTAAGCATGGATCGGTTCGTCTTGGCCAAACGATCACCATGGACGCTTTACTTCGATCGGAGGTGGCCGGAATCTCGAAATCATCCCTCGGATGACGCCTGGTTCGTCGGAGGCTCGCGGGTGGCTTCGAGCGAGCTCAAGGAAGAGGACGGAGGGGGAGCCATCGGATCAGGTGATCAGATAATCTCGGACGGCCTGGATCAGATCGCGAACGGCGCGATTAGATGAGAGGCTCAGATCGTCCGCGAGATCAGATGGATGGCCACGATTTGCTCCGCGGAAAAATTGCGCATCCCACATCGAAACGGCGCGCTGTTTTTCCACGGATTATCACCCAAGCGCTCCCATCCTCATCTCAGTTGCATCTTCTCCCTCCACGGTGCCGCCCCACACCGTGTTCTCCCTACGGGCGCGCTCTGCGCCCACTCTGCTCCCTGCGGGCGCGCCACTAGCGCCCACTATGCACGCTGATACTCTTGGGGGCTCGCTCCCTACGCCCCTGCCGCGCTCCTTCGGGCATGCCCCAGGCGCCCATGCGGTGTCTTGGGTGCGCCCTACCGCCCTGGCTCGCCCCACAGGTTCCCCCATGGGCGTGGTGCCCTAGCGCCCATGCCTTGGGGTTTGAACCCTCAAGGTGCCTTGGCTGGCCAATTTTTTGGCAAAGGCATGAATGAGGACATTGTTAAAAACAACGTGCCTATGTATAATATGCCACATGCCACTTCTCTAAGACATCCTTCTTCTACATTTCTTCTTCACTTGAATTCCTCAATCCTCCTCAACATGTATTCATTACTTAGGAAGGTTCCTTCTTCAACCGAGCTCCTGAATCAATTAAATCTTCAATATTCTTCAATGATCCAATTAGAGGTCAAGTAGGATCACATTCACATTGTCATGCACTAAGAATTAGTACATGGTCTTCTTCAGCTCACTTCATCCACTTAGAAGTTGTGGATGGATCTCTTCATCTCCTCATGCATTGTCAGTACAATGCATGGTCTTCAAACATTGTTGTGACATTGTATCCAGTTGATACAAGTTCTTGGAACTTTAAGAATAGCTCAACAATCGTCTGATTTAATGATGATGCTCCATCATCATTAATTCTTCAAGTGGTGTAACTTATTATCATCTTGATACAAGTATTGAAACATTGAGATCAGTTCTACAATCATATGATATACATAGAGAATGTTTCAACCACAACATCCTATGTCACTTAGTGAATCTCCTAAGTGACATGTCTCTAAGTACCATGGCCATTCTCCATTCATCACCAACACCATCACATCCTTTGTCATTCACATATTGAACCTCCTTGACATCCATCCATTCATTCCTTGACAACAACATACATCATTGACAACAAATGCAACACAGTGCACTTCAATTATAAAAGGTCCTCATACATTTACATTGAAAACTAGAGGGTCTCTATTATCTAAATCATTAAAGGTATACTGAGGAGGTGCTTCATCAAATAATAAATCCATTCTAAATTCATGTTTCATCACATAGGGGAATTTTCATTGAAAGGAGGTACAAAAGGTTATATTAGATGTTTTACTAAGTTATGGATGACACTAGAAATAACCTCTTGTTGACTATCAAGCATTACTTGAACCATTATTGGATAATTGTTATATAGTTGAGGCTTAGATCTTGTTAGACATGAGCAGTCATGGTGTGTTCATAGCTTCTCTCCTAGGTCCACCACCACTTTCATATATGGAGGCATGTTTGGATGAGGGATATATGAGGGGTTTCCCACCATGAAATATGTGGCACATGTTATATAGTATCAATAGCATTAACGACTACAACATTCTTGTAGTTCACATTTACTCAACCTTTTTTTAGATAGTGTTTCCTATATGCACCTGATCTGTTTTATTATTATTTTTTTAATCATCACGTAGTGTGGAGCGGTATACCTACTTTATGAAATTCATAGAGGCATAGTCCCACTCATAATCCATGGAATCCTCTCATTCTACACAAAACCTTATGTAAATTCCAAATATAGGGGAGTTGAAATGAATATCAACCTAGGATTAACATACATTGATATTAAATAATTTTATATTAATATTCATAACATTACAAAAGAACATGACTGAGGAACATAATAAATTTGTGCCTTCAGAAACATGAAAACATAATATTTAATCTCACAAAATAATCTTCAACAACCCCATTAAATATATAACCTTTAGTAACCCTAATTAAAAACATTCTTCATAACATAGGGAAAGGAAATATAAGAAATGTGTGAGATCAGATTCTCTATAAGGGTAATAAAGGGAGGTATGAATTTATAACTTGAGCATAATGTTATGAGAACATGATCGTAACATTAGAAGATCTTACCCTGTATATCCAAGATCATAATCAATATTTAGGTCATAAATATTAGTAGTTCAGAAAACATTAATCATATGGTAACTGAGATAATAATCCATGAAATCATAATATATGAATAAGACATGGGTTTTTTGGAATACAGATTACCATGTAAAATGATTTCATAAAAATCAAGGCTCATTTACAATGCTTAATGGGGTAACTAATCGTGGCTAAATTCACTGGGTAGGAGACACCACCATCCACAGTCAAATCCCTTTCCTTATTGTGGAATTATTTTATTACCAAAACAATCTTAGTAGTCATGGTTCACTATCAATAGAAACTTTGTAGTGACTGATCATTCCCTAGACCATATTAGTTGGAAATATCCTTTAATAAATTGAGATCACTCCCCCTTCTATCCATATATATATCTTTTGATAAAAATCATTAACCAATGATTTGACAGTATATATTGGTCCCACTCCACACATAATTAAATAATACATACATGTGCCCCAAGGTCTTAAATATTCATTATAACATAAACCATGAAATGAAATGGGTATCACAAATATATCACTATATCATAACCTGTGGAGAGGATAAACGTCTCATAATCCTTTAATTAATGAATAACCCATGAAATGATGAATATTATGTAAGAATATATCCCACGAATGATAAATATGTTTCACAAGAATATTACCCATGAAAGTGAAATTGGATTTATAATTATACAACCCCTAAAATAGAAGTTGGACTAATAAACATCATTCCATTACAATATTATCCATTCAAAAAAAGAATAGTAGTTATACCCTTTTATCATATCCATAGATATGAATGAGTAACACCAATTAATTTCATATTATATGGAAAATAATTTTGAAATATATTAATAAAATATTTCTTGTGAAAAATATATGATTTTTATAAGACTTTGAACATCTTTTTCATTGAAATTAATCTTTTAAAGAATATAAAAGATATTTTTAAAATCATTTAAAACGCTTCTTTAACATAATTTCTTTTAAATCATTGAAATCAAAATCTTTGAAAATAACCTCTTGAAAAAATATAAATTATTATTTGAAAAGAATTTAAAACACTTTTTGAACATAATATTTTTCTTGAAAAACATTTTCTTTGGAAATAAAATTAAAAACATATAAAATAATATATAAAATAAATTAAATTATTTTCCCTAAAAATTTATTTTTAATATATATAGATGAATTTTGATAAATCATTTAAAATGATTCTTTAACATAATGTATTGTTAGATCTTTTTTCATTGAACATTTCTTATAAAACATATATATTAAACTATGAAATTATTGAATTAATTTTATTAGACTATATAAATTAAAACATTTAAAGAAATATTTAAAAAAATATAAAAACATTTTAAATATTTAACAACCTTTTAAAATAAAATTCATAGAAAATTATCATAAATTATATTTTAAAAAGATTTTTTAAAACATTTTTAGGAAGCATGGTTTCAAATAAAATATATTTTTGACTGTTGTGATAAAAGAGTCCTATTTTTTAAAAATATTTCTTAATTATATTAAGTAAAAAATAGTGAAAATGGTAAAATTTCATTATTATTTAATGAAAAATAATATTATAATAAAATTCATGATAATTCTTTAATTTTGGATCATAATGTTTCATCAATAGAAGTATTATCACAAACAATCCTGATAAATGATGAAACTCTCTAAATAAACTCTTACCACATTGATAACATTGAATCCAAATCCCCATGAAAGGATAAATTTAATTTATGATTCAAATTTAATTAAAATATTTATATTCATGATATAATATTTATAATGGAATTATACACACCTAGAAAAAGAATATAGGGGCATAACCAAACATGTTTCTCAGAGAAGGAATATTGAGACAAAATCACCTTACCGATTTGGTAACTTTTTAATCATAAAACCCCTTGAAATAAAGATAATCCAATGTATATTTTAATAACCATAAATTTAGGTAAAATATTCATATAATACAATCATGTTAATTATATACACCACACAGAAGATATGAGTGGTAAATATAGTACGAGTCTCGCAAAAATAAATGCAAGACTATAAATCACGTTAGTACTTGAGTTACTTTTAGAAAATGATCTGTAAGAACCCGAACCTTCTTTTTAGGTGTGTTTTTCCTTTTTCTGGAGTTTTTGAGAAAAGTGGTGTTTCTGTAAATTTTTGATGTACACGCCGTGTACTTTATGAGTACACGCCGTGTACTTAGTTGCCGCTCGCGGCCGTGTGTTGGTTGTGTCATGGTCACACACACGACCATGTAGGGGTGATTTGGAAGCCGCTTAAAGCAGAGTATAGGGAAGCCTAGTACACTCTGTGTACTCTAAAAGTACATGTCGTGTACTATCTTTTTTTGTTAAACAGACTGGGGTCGCGTGTTAACCCCAAAATTGTCTTCTTCTCCAGCTTCTTCGACTGAGAGCGCCTCGTACGGCTGTGAATCTCCTCTAAGACCTCGAGCCTCCATACATTCTCCAAATCGACCGTTGTTTATTGCATTGGAACTGGATCACTAAGTTCTTCCTTCTCCTATAGCTTCGTTTCCCAATTCCTCCTCTTTCTCATGTTATCGTGGGTTGATCGTTTTGTGCATTTTCATAGATCTATGACGTTCTAAGGAGGTTCAAGCCCAGTGGTTCAACTATATCGATCTCCTAGCATCAAGATAGGTGGTTTGTGCCTTTCTGTATGAATTCATTGATTATTTAGTGCAAATTACACCAATACCCTTGAACGGGGTGTGGCATGTTTCTTTTTTTCCCTTTTTATTGTCCTACATTGCTTATATGCCTGAGTAGAGGTTACTTTTTGTGCATAGGGTAATTTAATATGATTTGGATGTTTTACCCATGCATGTTTTGTATGTTTATGACCTTTTGGTCTAGTTTTTCATGTTAGGCTATTGCCAGTTCCATTCCTAGTTGTAGGATGGTGTGACTATTGTTCATCCATGCTGAGATGCCATAGAATATTATCCATGTAGTTCTTTAGGTTACGTTAGCCGTTACTCAATGTCATACTTTCTGACTTTACACAGGGCTATGAGAACCTAGTGTAGTAGACCATAGAGAGAATGGATGCATGGGATTATCGAGAGTGTCTTTATAATACGATGTGAGACCATAGGGGGAATTGATGTTGAGTTCTTCCTCAGAGTGCCTGTAGTTCCTTTACGTGGGCCACAGGGGGAATGAGACATTGAGTTCTTACCCAGAGCGACTTTAGTACGATACGAGACTATAGGGGGAATTTACGGCGAGTGCTTCCCCAGAGAGTCTATGCTTTAGCTTAACCAGATGGGTAAGACTGTGTGTGATTCCTAGAGGGTTACAAGTACAAGTAGGTTGAACCATAGGGGATAGGCTATTAGAACTACCCAGAGGTTACCTATTTGTTCTACTTGCTTGAGTGACTATTTACTAGTTTGTAATTATGTTCTAGAAACCGTGGATTGTTTGTTGTTTAGTACTTCCCTGTTTAATGCTTTCTGTACTTTTACCTTCCATATATTCATTGACTGTTAGGCACAGATCTTTGGGTGGTTGCCTATGGGGACTTTGTCTCACACCCTATTTGGGTCATGATTTTGGGAGCAAAGAGATTACATTGTTGTAGGTATAGATATGGGAAATCACCCTTCAACTTCAGGTTCTTGATTTCAATGGTGCTAGAGAGCATGGGACCAAGCCGAGGCTTGCAATGCTGAGGAGTTGCTCATCTGTTGTTTTTCTTTTTTACATTGTTTTAGTACTTTATTCAGCATTGTGACTTGTTTGGTTGTTTTCCTAGAAATATATGCATCATGCATCATTTACATATACTTCTACTCCAGTTGTTTATTTATCAGTTTCTACTGTTATTTTTTTTGTAAATTTATGGTTTCCACTATTGTATGTGTTGTTACTTCCACTGTGTTCTCATCCAATGAGGGCATAGTTTCGCTACTATCACATCCAAGGCCCTCACTGCTAGCCGGTAGCCTCTGGCATTCAGGAAAATACGCTTGAGGCCATGTGACCAACCGGGTACGGGGCATATCTAGGTGGCTTCTGGAACCGGTATGTTACAAAGTGGTATCAAAGGGTTTCTTTTCTATTGAATTACTATTTGGAGCCTATAGCCAGGGATAGGATGGAATAGTTACTTGGTAATAAGCTGTGCCCGGGAGTAGCTAACCAGTGTACACAGAAAAGCCATACTACCTTGTTTAATGCAATTTTACTGGATCAAAATTTTACAGTTGATTTGATTTTATCGTTGGGTGACTCACATGTCTTGTGTTGTTATTGTAGTTGTTATCGAGGTTCTATTTCTGTCTAAACCCGATAGGGTGAGGGTATTCCATCTCATGCCTCATATAGGCACTTGTTAGAAATCACATGCCATACATTTTTGCCATGCCATCTAGGTTTCATTAGCGATTGCATATTATTGTTATAGATGTTGTGTAGATTATGCATTCTATTATGATAGATACTTTGAAATAATCCCTCATGTTTGATAGGAAATTATTTTGTATAGTTCTTTGCTTAGATGGACGCAATATTTGATTCTTGAGGTGTTATAGGCCCTTATGGACAAGAATTTGGTCGATCATTGACATGTTTACCTTGTTTGTAACTTGTATAAGATGCCAAACTTTGATATTCGGGGAGTATGGGCCCTCACGGATCGGAATTTGGCACCTTAATGCTGTTTTTCTAGGTTTTCTGGGATCCAGAGCAGTTCTGAGCCTACTACCCGGAAAAACCCAGAATACATGGTAGGTACTTTATGAATACACATCATGTAGTTGTCAAACCGTGTCACTGACTGTGTGGGTTGGGACACGGGTTCATGAAAAATATTGTAGGAACACATCGTGTACTAGTTTATCATGCCGTGTAGTATAAAATAGGTACCCTGACCATGTCACCGATAACACGATCCGTGTTATCTTTTCACATACATGATGTTTCTGAATCATACACGCCCTGTAGTTTGATCTAGGTACCCGGCTGTGTCACGAACAACACCGGTTGGTGTTACCCTTTCTTATACACGCCATGTCTGTTTGGAATATGTTGTGTAGTGTCAGCCATGTATTTGATCATGTCGCTAATAACACGGGCTAGGTAAGGAAAGTCTAGTACACATTGTTTATGCCTTGATCATGTCGTTTAGTTTTTTATTAAAGGAGGTGTGTGGGTTAACCATGTAGAAGGCCTCGATTAGGTAATAGGATTCAATTACACATCATGTGTTAGGACAACACACCGTGTATTGGGGGTGTTACACGGCCAGTTTAGGTAGACGTACATGCCCATGTAAATGACTTAAGGGAACACGCCATGTAGGGAATGTACACACTATTTAGTCATGTTTTGCAAAACAAGATTGCCTTATTTTCTATGTTCCTTCTTGTGCCTTCAGTTTTTCTGTTCGTGGTAATGTTGATATAAGTGTGCTTTTGACCATTCAGAGTCCTGGCACTGAGACGTCCTCTGGTTGCATGCTAGTTTCCAGGAGGTAACCAGATGCCGGATATAGATGATCAGAGACTTCCCGCAAATCCTCCTATTATGCCAGCCTTTGCACCATCAGTGATACTGGTTACAGTCGTCGATGCGCAGTGTAGGGAAGGTTTTCTAAGGATGATTCAGACCTTCTAGAGAGCTCTTCCTTCTGCCACATCAATGGAAGACTTGATGCGTATTTTCCAGCAGCAGCATCCTCCCACCTTTTAAGGGGAAGGAGGACCTCAGGCTGTAGAGTCATGGTTAAGAGCCATGATGACGATCTTCAAGAATCTAAAGAAGCCTCCAGAAAGGCAGGTCAAGCTCGCTACCTACATGCTACGAGACTCCGCCAAGAGATGGTGGGATGTGATCTCACAGGCAGTTCATCAGTATGTTATTTCATGGGAGGAGTTTCAGCGTGTCTTTTATGACTAATTTTATCTAGAGACCCTATGGTCTGACTAAGCACGGGAGTTCCTGAGCCTAGAGTAGGGTACTCTTTTTTTCATGGAGTATTCCTCTTCTTTCACTAAGCTTCAACATTTCACACCTCTCCAGATTGCAAATGGGTTGTTCATGGAAAGGAAGCTTGAGGATGGTCTCAGACGGGAGACTCGCTCACAGGTGAATATCTTCAGGCTGACTTCCATCGCTTCCATAATCAATAATACACTAATTGTAGAGCACAATATGAGAGATTCCAGAGCTGAGAGCCATGGCAGTTCCGCTTCCAGGGTTAGTGCTTTACCAGCTGACAGCAGGAAGCACCGTAGGGAGTCTACTCATGGTGATTCGAGGAAGCGAGACATATCATCAGGTAGTCATGTGGTATGCTATCAGTGTGGAAGGGCTGGGAATACGAGGTCACAGTGCCAAAGAGACCTAGTGGAGTGCCGATCGTGTGGCATGGTGGGTCACCTTCATCGCATCTGTCAGGTTTTCTCACTAGCAACTGGTGACATGTGCTTCCCATATCATTATCTCTGTTACTATTGTGGAAATCCTTCGTCTCTTCATCTTTTCCTCTACCAATACACAGACTCTAGACACACCGTTGGGGACTAGGATGGCTAGTGTACGTTAGTGTAGAGAGTGCCCTCTTCAGGTTGCAGGGTGTCACATTTTATGGGATCTCTATGTCCTAGAGATGATAGGTTATGATTTCATTCTTGGAATGTACTGGCTAGTTACTTACCAGGCAGTCATCGACTGTTATCACCGCAGGGTGAGTTTCATATCCCCAGAATGTGGATCGTTTCTCCATCGGGGTGAGTGGGATGTCAAGGCGATTAGAGAAGGACCTGAGAATCATGGGCTAGGTATAGTTATAGCTTAGATTTCTAGTCTGTATCTGGATGACCAGGGGACTTCGTAGCTAGACTTTCCTCTAGTGGTGGATCATTTCAGAGATATCTTTCCAGAGAAATTTTAAGGTTTGCCTCTGGAGCTTGAGGTAGAAGTTTTTATCGAGCTCGTGCCAGGAGTGACACCGGTGTCCATTACTCCTTATTGGATTGCTACACCTATGTTACTAGAGCTCAAGAAGCAGTTGGAGGAGTTGCAGGAAAAGGCTTTCATCTGACCCAGTGCTTCTCCATGGTGATCGCATATCCTATTTGTGAAGAAGGCAGACAGAAACCACATGCTTTGTGTGGATTATAAAATGTTGAACTAGTTGACGGTCAAGAACCGATATCCCTTGATCAGGATTGATGACCTCTTTGATCAGCTTTGAGGATACTGGGTGTTCTCGAAGATTGACATGAGGTCCGGTTATCATCAGTTGCATGTTAGACCATCTGATATACATCTCACAGCCTCTCTGAGTAGGTATTGTCTTTACGAGTATATGGTTATGTCGTTCAGTCTCACGAACGTGCCTGTAGTTTTCATGGCACTGATGAAATGAGTGTTCCATCCATACTTAGAATCATTCATGGTGGTCTTCATGGATGATATCTTTGTGTACTCTCACACTCGACATGACCGTGGTACCCATCTTCAGATCGTTTTGAGTACACTGAGGGAGCATCAATTATATGCTAATCTCTTGAAGTGGCACTTTTGGTTGGACTAGATTCACTTTTTGGGTAACTTTATCTAAGAGACAGAAGTATCAGTAAAACCAGAGAAAGTGAGAGTAGTAGTTTCCTGGGAGAATCCAGAGAACATCTTTTAGGTGTAGAGTTTTCTAGGGTTGGCTGTATACTACAGACGTTTTATACAGGACTTCTCATGCTTAGCATCACCGCTGACAGTTCTGACTAAGAAGGGTGCAATGTTCTTGTGTTCAGATTCATGTGAGTCAGCCTTCCAGGAACTGAAAGGGAGGTTGACTTCATCACTGATACTAGTCTTTGTAGAACTGGGAAAGATCTATATTGTCTACTATGATGCATCAGGTATCAGGCTAGGAGCTATGCTTATGTAGGGAGATGGAGTCGTTGCGTACGGGTCTTGGCAGTTGATGCCATATGAGAGGAACTGCCCGATGCACGATCTGGATTTGGCAGCTATTGTTCACACCCTATGCTGTTGAAGGAATTATCTTCTAGGAGATCATTCTGTAGTTTTCACCGACCAAAAAAGTCTCAAGTACACCTTCACTCAGTGTGATCTGAATTTGAGATAGCAAAGGTGGGTTGAGTACCTTCAGTATTTTGACTTTGAGCTTTCCTACACACCTATGAAAGGCAACAGAGTAGCTGATGCATTGAGCAGGAGGACTCAAATACAAGTAGTTCAGGAGTCCAACAGTGAGTGGATGCATATGTCTCTGTTATATGAGATGCATTTGGAAGTGCATGACAGAGAGGGGTATATTTTTTTATCTTCTGTAGATGTTACATCTACACTTCTTGATTGGTTATGGATAAGGAATCTATTAGACTCAGAATTCCTTGGCCTGCAAGAGAGTGTGTCAGGAGAGGACGCTCTTCCTGGATGGACAGTGGGAGAGGATGAGATCTTTCATTTTCAAGGACGTGTGTGGGTGCCAACATAAATACGTGAGGAGTTGATGCGGGACTTTCATTCCTCAATTTTAAAAGTTAATCCTAGTGTCACCAAGATGTTTTGTGATATACACAGCTAGTATTGGTGGCCAGGTATGAAGAGATCCTTTTCTGGTTTTGTCTTGAGGTGTTCCACTTGTCAGCAGGTAAATGCGGAACATCAGCGACCAACAGGTCTTTTACAGTAGTTACCCATTCCCGAGTGGAAGTGGAACGATGTCACGATGGACTTTGTGAACATTTATTTCGAGATCACATTGAGGGAATGATGCTTTTTGGGTTTTCATTGATAGACTCATGAAGTTTCCTCACTTATTTCCGATCAAGGAGACCAGCAGTGTTGATGAGCTGGAATGGTTATACATCCGAAAGATTGTACGTCTGCATGGAGTTCCACACTCCATCATCTAAGAATGGGATTCGCATTTTACATCTCAGTTCTGGAAGGGGATTCAGAATTCTTTGGGTACACAAGTCATTTTGAGTATAACATACCATCCCTAGACAGATGGCCAATCCGAGCATATGATTCCGGTGCTTGGGGATATGCTCCGACCATGCATTATAGACATTGGAGGTTCTTGGGAGAAGCATATACATATGTTGGAGTTCACCTACAACAACTATTTTCAGGCGACTGTTCAGATGGCATCTTACGAGGCTTTGTACATTAGGCCTTTTCGATCACCTTTATACTGGCTGGAGGCAGGAGAGGAAACTTTGTTGTGACCTCGTCCTGTTCTGAAGACCTTAGAGCAGATAAAGTTGATTCAGAAGAGGATGGCTACGGAACAGTCTCGACAGAAGTCTTATGCTGATCAGTGGAGACGACCTCTAGATTTCAAGGTTGGAGATCAGGTTTTCCTATGTGTCGCACCAAGGTTGGGACACAAGAGGATTCGAAGACTTGGAAAGCTTTCAATACAGTATGTCGGGCCGTTTAAGGTTTTGGAGAGAGTTGGGGCAGTTGCCTATCGGCTGCAGTTACCTCAGTGGTACCAGGATATTCACGAAATCTTCCACATTTCTCAGCTCCAACATTACTTTTCAGACCTGTCTCATGTCCTTCAACATGATGAGTTTGAGCTCGAAGAAGATGCATTGTTTGAGGAGAATCCTATCCGGATTGTCGATCACATTACGAAGGTTCTCTGTGGCTGGTATGTTCCTCTGGTACGGGTGCTATGGCAGAATGGGCGAGTACTAAACGAGACTTGGGAGAGGGAGGCCAATGTACGATCACAGTGGTCAGAGCTATTCGGGGTTTCTTATTCTACACCTTTCTAGGGAAATTCAGGGACAAATTTCTGTATGGGGGGACATTTGTAAGAACCCTAAACTTCTTTTCAGGTATGTTTTTTCTTTTCTAGATTTTTTTAGAAAAGAGGAGTTTCTATAAAAATTTTAAGTACATGCCGTGTACTTCATTTCCACTTGAGGCCATGTGCTGGTCGTGTCATGGCCACACACATGGCCGTGTAGGGGTGATGTAGAGGCCTCTTAAAGAAGTGTACGGAAAATCCTAGTGCATGTTGTGTACTCTAAAATTACACCCCGTGTACTTTATTTTTTTTCATTAAACGGACCGAGGTCACGTATTAACCCTAGTACCATCTTCTTCTCTAGATTCTTCAATAGATATCATCTTGTACGGTTGAGAATATCCTCTGAGCCCTCTAGCCTTCGTCTGTTCTCCGAATCGACCGCCGTTGATTGTGTTGGAACCTTATCAGTAAGCTCTTCCTTCTCCTAGAGCTCCATTTCCCAATTCCTCCTATTTATCAAGTTATCATGGGTTGGGATTTTTTTCCTTTTCGTAGATCTACAATGTTCTAAAGAGATTCATGCCTTGTTGATCAATTATATCGATCTCCTAGAATCAAGGTAGGTGGTTTGTGCCTTTCTGTAGGAATTCTTTGAGTATTTATTTCCAATTCCAAGAATACCCTTGAACGGGGTATTGCCTGTTTCCTATTAATCCCTTGTTGATTACCTTCTTTTCTTATATGCCTGAGTAGAGGTTATTGTTTGTGAATAGGGTAATTTACTATGATTTGGTTTTTTTTCCCATGCATGTTTTTCATGTTTATGACAGTTTGGTCATGTTTTTCATGATAGGCTATTACAAGTTCAATGCCTAGTTGTAGGATGGTGTTACTGTTGTTCTTCAAAGATGCGATGTAGTAGAATTCTATACAAGTAGATATTTAGGTTACCTTTGCTGTTACACGAAGAGATACTTGCTAACTTTACACAAGGCTGTGAGAACCTAGTATAGTGGACCATAGGGAGACTAGACGTATGGGCTTCTCCAGAGTGTCTTTATAATACGATGCGAGACCACATGGGGAATTGACATTATGTGCTTCCTCAGAGTGTATATAGTTCCTTGACATGGTCCATAGGGAGAATGAGACGTTGAGTGCTTCTTCAGTGCGCCTTTAGTATGATATGATACTATTGTGGGAATTGACGGTGAGTGCATCCCCAAAGAGTCTATGCTTTTGCTGAACCAGAGGGGTAGCTTGTGTGTGCTTCCAAGATGGTTTCTATTACTTGTAAGTTGAACCATAGGGGTTAGGGTGTGAGAAATACCAAGAGGTTACCTGTTTTTTCTACTTGACTGAGTGACGCTTTACCTGTTTCTAATCATGTGCTAGAAACTGTAGATTTTTTGTTGTTTAGCACTTCCCTATTTACTACTTTCTGTACTTTTACCTGCCATATATTCACTGACTATTAGGCACAGATATTTGGGTGGTTTCCTTCTAGGGCATTGTCTCACACCCTTTTTGGGGCCTGATTTTGGGCCCAAAAAAATTACATTTTTGTAGGTATAGATAAGGGAAGGCGCCCTTCTATTTCAGGTTCTTGATTTCACAGGAGCAGGAGAGCATGGGACCAAGCCGAGGCTTGCGATGATGAGGAGTTTCTCATTTGTTGTTTTTCTTTTTTTACTTTGGTTTGGTACTATATTCCACAATGTGACTTGTTTGGATGTTTTCCTAGACATATATGCATCATTTACATATACTTCTGCTCTAGTTGTTTATTTATCAGTTTCTGCTGTTATTGTTGTTGTATATTTACTGCTTCCGCTTTCTTATGTGTTGTTACTTCTGCTATTTACTCTTCCCATGAGGTCATAGTTTCCCTACTATCACACCCAAGGTCCTCATTTCTAGTCGGCAGCCTCTGATGTTCGGGAAAATGTGCTTGAGGCTATGTGACCAACCGGGTACAGGGCGCCTCTGGGTGGCTTCCCGAACTGGGACATTACACGATCCACCAGATATAATTACACAAATTAAAATATTTAATATCATATAATAATTTAAATTAATTATATAACATTTCATAGGTATGTATTTTCACCACCTAAGAAATATAAGTGGTGAATATAGCATACATGTCACAAAAAATAAAAGTGATACGAGTACCTTAAGTATTGACATCCTTCAAACATGTTCGAAAAATATGTATTATAAATATAATTTTATTATAAATATACCAATTTGTTTGTCATATATCATATGTTATATATTTTTATTGGGACAATATATTAGATGTTTATTAATAATTTTGTGCTAACGGTGCATTTTGAGTAATATCCAGTTTGTTTTTCGTATATTTCATTATTTTTTATTCCTGATCCTCTTACATAGGCAATTTTTTATATATTTTAAGAATGTAAAAACTGATATAAATGCCCTATATGTTCATTATATAAATTTTCATAAAAATATATAATTGATATAAATAATAAATTAAAGACATTATTCATAGACGCTAGGTCCTATGTACGGATAAACATTAGTTCCACATTCATGTCATATTTTGAATAGAATAAAATTAATATATATATATATATATATTATTTCAAGTTGATGTTTAATGTTATATATATCAAATATTTTAATTAAACTCATCCCTTATTAATTTCATGTAATGCATGAATGAGTCGCATCGCTTTGAGGAGGCAGTTGTCCACACATCTAAAGATGAAGTTATCATATTTCTACAAAATTGAAATCATGAAGGAGTGTGTTATATAATAATTTCCTCAAAACAAAAAATCATAAATATATTATATATCATATAATAAAGGTAATTCCATCATTATTCACACCCTTTAAAGGTGTTAATGGATGAAAAAATTATATGAGTTCGATGGGCGATAATATGCCATACACACGAATGAGGAATGTATATCCCATTTGATGGAAGTGTGGTTAGGTGTAGCTAAAAACATTAAATTAAAAAAATCAATATATTTAGGATACTTAGGTTATTAAATAATAATGTAATAATTATTATTTTGGGGGTGAATAAAGAAATAAAAATATCTCGTTGAAGGATGTTTAATTACATTGGCCAATTCCTTTTGTTTTCACCCAAAAGACTAACTTGGATTGACATCATCCAATTTTTAGAACTATATAATGATAATAAATGTTTTGAGAGAATATATTGTCCGTTTTTGGGTGACACAAATGGATTTAGATGTGTGAAAAACTTATGGGGGGTTTCCCTTTTATTATAGAAGATGAGTGGCATTCTTGTAAATATACAAATTAAACACTATTTAGAAGTATTCCTTAAATAAAAGGCCCCTAATAAGGGAATATTCGATCTGAGGGAGTATATGGAAGAAATATGGCCATAAAGTTTCTTTTGGACTTGTTTTAAGGTTATTTGGCTCCTTAAATTTTAGCTTAACCAATAAGTGATCATTCTTTTACCTTAATCACTTTGATTAATTTTTATTAATTCCACTAATATTTTTTTCAAAAATTATTTTTACCATAATAGAAATTATAAATTATAATTATTCTAAATATTGAATTCATTTTTCCAAATTATAAACATATAATTCACAGAAATGATTTTAAAATTTATCACGCATACACGATGAGAAAATTGTTTTTAAATAGAAAACATTCAAAAGCATGAAATTTTTTAATGTAAAATTTCATTGTCAGAATATAGAAAATATAAAAAAAATATATTAATTTATGTATTATTGATAAAAATATAATTTTTGAAAAATAAAATATAATTAACTATATAAATAATATAGAGGAAAATAATGTTTTATATTAAAACTCAAGGTTTTCACTATTCATCAAAAAAAATTAAACTCATAGGAAAAATACAATGATTCACCCAAATTTAATTTTCATATTAATATTTCAATAATAAATTATATTTTTCTAATAAAATTTTTAATATTGGTAATACAATATATTTATAATATGTGTACAATAAAATTTAATTAAAATTAACTTTAAGGAAAATATATATCTTTATTCATAAAATTTTATTTACTAGTATCTCATGTCCATAAAACACAGAAAAGAAATTTTAAAAGGATGAGTGAATATAATATATATATTTAATTAAAATCATTGATCAAAAAATCGGTTTTCTTAATTTGTAGAGAAATAATGTCTCTTATTACATAAATATATTTCTCTACCAAAATTTTTCAAATACTTTAAAAAAGGATTATATTTTCATTTCAAGTTAATTACAAACAATATAATTATTTTAATATATATGTGTAATCAATATATTCATAATCTAATTAAAATTATTTATAACAATCATTGAAATATCTTGGTTATAGATATAATAATATTTCCGTAATATTATTATTAATACATTGTAGATTGGATAAAGTACTTATTGTGTGTAACCCAAGAAAAATATACTGTCGTATGTGCCGAAAGAAAATATATGAGTATATTTTTATAGAATATTAATTAGGTATTTCATGAAGCACAAACCATACTTCGCACTTTCATATAACACAAGCTATAATCAATGAAGCCTGAAATGAAGAATATCAAAAAGGTTAAATCAATTCGAGTAAAAAAATTAAAAAACACAGGGTGTTACAAAATCACTGAGGTGACGATATGTACTTAGAACAAGTGGGGGAATATTATTTCCCCTACACCATTGATGCCTTTTCTTTAGATATTTTGAGGGCTATAAAGTGGATGGGAATGAATTAGATGGAGAATGCGAGATGGCCATTAGATGAAATGGCCTTCCAAGGGAGCACATATAATGCCTTGGGCTTGAGAAAATTATTTTTGAGAAAACATGTAGTCATATTTGGAGTTACCAAGGATAGAAAATATCTAATATTAACCTATCCCCTCACTACTGGAGCCCTGATCAATGATGAAATGCACCACCTATGGTTGGATGTTTCCAAACCTGACCAAACCATTATCAATTTGGTCTTGGAACAAAATAATCAACACATATAATTACATGACGGTAGGACAAGGGATATTTTGGTATGGGAAATGGTTCGAGATACAACTGTGTCTTCTTCTTGGGGCCTCCTCGACTATAGATGTTAAAAATTCCCCTTATTTATGGGAATGTGCAAATAAATGGGGACCTATGAATCATTAAAATAATTGGTTCAGTTCCTTTTTTAAGGGATCTCTGAGATCTTAGCCTTGATGAGTTGACGGAGATTCATGAGGGGTCAAAGCCACATGCTCTCATCCAAAATGTTTTTCATGGTGAAGAGGTTCCTGGTGGTTCAGGTCTAGGTGAGGCTGCTCTTTAGAGGGATCCGATACTTGGTGGGAATCCTATAGAATGGGAGAAAAAATTCTAGTGGTTTGGGGGACACTACTGGTACTATAGTGACAATTTCTACTATGGAATTCATCTTCATATGAGTGGGAATAGATATTAGGTGCACCTGCATATCTTTCTGTAAGTCTTCAACTATGTGATGATCCGTATCATAAAATCTAATAACCACCAGGGAAGATTTGAGTGATAATATTATGAACCATCTCATTCCTTATATTCTGGAAACAAATCATTAGCATATTCAATTTAGTTATCTACATGTAGAGTGAGTATGAAATTCTTTTCAATAGAGAAATTAAATTTTGAACACTGTCATCGGGTAGTTTCTTACACTATAAAATGTATAAAATATTGGTCTCTTGAATCGTAGAGATTAATTTGTAGAGGGACTGTCTACTAAGATCTTACAAGATACTGATGAAGCTGATATACAACTGGTTTTACTAGATAAAAATTGGTCCCTCTAATGTCTAGATGAAACAACATAGATGTGAAAACCCCTTCTGCTATCGCATTCCCTACATGTATTTGTACCTTGAGATGATATTGGAAAAATATTTTAACATGTACTCCATCTAATTAAATGGGAACAATTTGGGCTTCATAAAATCCGAGGGTGCTCACATATATTCCACCCATGCCATGTATGACATTTTATTCAGTGGGATTTTCTCATGTTGTGTATCTAGGCCCTCAAAGAGAGTGTTTGGAGGGGTTATCAAATCATTTTTGAGAGGGTCCCTATCCCTATGTAGATTCCTAGAAAAACCACATTGATATTCTCTTCAACTCTGTAAGTGAGCTTAGTGTGTTTTTTATTTGAAGGGCCTCTCTCTCGAGGAGGGTGGTCATATTGCTTGGGTGAGATCTATGACTCATACTTCGGTCCAATTCCATGCACTCATGACTCTTCTTTATCATTATGCATGAGGTCACTACGCTTAGTTGGGGGAAACTGGCCAAGGAGGACATACCGCCACCCTGTTAGATGGGAAATAGTATCCATTCAAGTTACATCAAAATTTGGTTTTCAATCATCAATGATATCATGAATGATTGTTTTCATCTCTACAACATTCTTGAAACAAGGGATCCACCATAGGATCAACCTCTATCTTAGAAAAAAATTTAAATCGATAGAAGGGTTTGACGCATTTGATACCCATATCAATGTTATGACTGGAAGGAAATGTCTCTAAAGGTTCATTGAGGATGAGTTTCTACCTTTTTAGGTTTGTATGGACACATTAATGAGGGTCAGTCTTGTACTGTTCCTCCCTGCATGGTGGGTTTTCAATGTCAAACCCTTAGTTGAAGTCCTTACCTGAGAAATATTGAGGAGAACCACGTTTACCATTAAAATACCTGGATTACAGTTTTCATCATCGATTGGTGAGTTATGTTTTTGTAAGATTTTGATTATGTGGAGGGATGTGTATTTTCCACAACCCCTGATCATTACATGTGGAGATGCCACTTCCATAATTTTGTGGATCACTATGAGGTTGTTAATACATCTCTATTGGAGGGCCTTCTGGTAGCCTGGAAACTCAGGGAGCTGAACCACAGTTAGTTCTTCCACCTCAACTCTCCATAACTATTTAACAATATCCTTGGGGTTCCCAACGCTTCTGAGATAACACAAATAATGATCATGGAAGTGATAAAGAATCTCCCAAATGGTATGGTTGTAAGGTGTACTCTCCATTATTGAGGGACTTCGAGATGTCAAATTTGGGGGTTTATAGTGGAAAAAATACCACATCCAAAGGATCAGTTTCTAAATCCTTCCACATGACCACCTTCTCAGAAGAAGGGATCTGTTCATGGTTATCCCAAGCTTGGATGGGTACTGAATGAGGGATGGGTGGCAGTACTGATGTGGATTTGTTCAGTAGTCGGCTCACCATAAAAGAAGACACTACATGAGGGATCTATTTGTTTCACACCATAACATATAATGGGGACGATACTAATATCATAATTAACACTTTATAGGATTTATTATTCACCACTTCCTCATGTGAAAGGGTAACATTTCATTTGTGGATATTCAGGTAGATCACTGTTAGAAGGAGTTTACTTGAACAAAAACTAATATCCATTGTATTGGGTATTGGTAGAGAGGGATATTGGTGATGATGGTGATAGTAACACTGTGAGCCCTTCAATGTGAGCTAGAATGTCCTCGACCTGTATGTACATGAGGAGGGACACGAGGATGCAATGGATTTCCACTTATGGGATGAAAAATAACCACAGGAGGGATTATACACTAGAGTATTACATTCGAGGTAGAAACACCATTATCGAGTTCTCTGAATGATTGGAATTATATAGGTTTATGAGTTTGATAATAACTTTACACTTATTTGGATTTTGGTTTTGTGGATGTTGGTTATCTCTTCTTGTTTAGGATGAATCTTCAGGGAATTGTACTTCTTCTGCATTGGTAGGACCTCCATACTGATTGGTTGGGGCACATATAATCCATTCATGCAAGTAGAAATGGGAATGGGGATGACTTCCATGTTTAGGACAGGGAGTGATGTGGATACCTATTTATTGGTTGACAATGTAATAGAGAGGAAGACTATTCTAGTTTATTATGGTCTGGTATGGACCTCTTCACTATGTCGCATCATTATGGGTTGGCCTGTAATGGCCACTAGTAGTGATGATGATTGAATGGGACATCTTGGACTTAATATGATGGGGCTTGGTTATCTGTTCCTATTGAATGATGATGGATCCTTGTTTTTCGGTGGCAGGGATATGACAGAATGCACTAACAATGGCATGGACAACTGCAGTCATAGAGGACAATATTCCATAACAGGTATTCCATTGGGAATTCCCCCGACATTGGAATTATGTGATACATATAGAGGATAATGGATCCAGGGTTAACGAAACAATTTCATTAATTTGAGGGACCTAACATTCGTGGGACAGACGAGGCCAAGTGGGATCCCTTCTTTGGATCCTCACAGACTATAGTCACTAGCGAGGCGACTCAGAAATCCCCCACCACCACGATGTAGGGGAGGGAGTCATATGATAACTATATTGATAGACTTTGAAGGCTTGTTTCATTGGTAATGGGGTGTGGTTTATTACTACGCATCCCTTGGTGGAATCAATTTCAACAGGTTAGAGATGAATCTAGGTCATGGAAGGCCATATCCATTCTGGGAATCACAGCCTTCTTCTGATTTTGGTGTATAAGGGTGTCGATCTTCATCAGTTGGATGATCTATGAGGGTGTTATGGGGCGTTGGAAACCCGTAGCTAGAGTTATGGTTAAATTCATGGTGGTGGTGGTGCCTTGTGAGATTCCCAAATTTTCATTTCTCATACACCTACTCATGCAGACATTCAGTGGATGATTTTTTATTGATGGGGTCCTACAAGGGAGGATGATTCAGCCTTAAGTACATATTAAGGTAAATTGATATCCAGTTCCCTATAATCACCCAATATTTTGAATATAAAGAGGGATCCATGCTAGAAATGTTTCAGAATAAGGATGTCTAAATTCTACCTACCCCAATATATAGTGTCTTACATGGTGGGCCGAAAATTTTCTTGGAGGGACCTAGAGTTGGAATTCTAAATTTGGTTACATGAAACTCTGCTAATTAAAATAAATCTACTAGTCACCATGTAACTAAAAAAATAACGAATATTGTCGATTATTTAGAGATTTCTATGCACAACACCATCTAAATTCTTTTGTGGTATAATTATAAGGGGTTATGCACAACCAGCTATAATCATCGAATTTAAAGGGGGTTATGAACCCCCCCCCCCCAATTCATTTTTTGTGAAACCTAGAGATGGTTATTTACAACCCTTTCTAATCCTAGAATTTAAAGGAGGTTTTGAAACCCAGCTAATTTCTTAAATATGAGGGTGTTCTGAACCTCCTATAATATTTTAATATTTTATTTTTAATATCTAGTTTTATTTTGATGGGGTTAATAACCACCACTAATTATTGTGATTAACGATAGTTCATAACCCCCTATAATATCTTAATTTAGAGGGGGTTTATAACCACTAATAATTAATTATATTAGCGAAGATTCACAACCCCTTATAACATTTTAAATTAGAGGTTTTTGAAAAAACCATTTATGATCTCAAAATATAAGGGGTTCAACACCCCCACTATTAAAAAACTCTATAATTTATATATAAATAAAATAATATATATAAATGTAATTATTTAAATTATATGAAAATATTATATAAAATATTTATATGGTTGTATTTAATTTTATTTATATGTATACATAAATATAATTGTACAATATATTTTACATTAATGTATAATTATTTGTTTAAATTGTATTTCATATAATATTAATTAAATATAATATAAAGGCATAAAAATATTAAATAGATACATATGTAAATATATATGTACATATAATTTATTTAAATAGATATCAAAAGAAATACAATCTTGTATTTTTTATAATTTATAATATAATAATAGTAAATATAATTTTGAATAATATACTAATGACTATATTATATATAATTGTTATTAAATGAAACCTAAGTTATAGAAATTAATGTATATTAATGTACGCAATACTATACAATTATATTTATTAAAATATATATAAACAATGGTAAATAATAATATATATATGAATCAAAATATAGTATATAAATATTGGTAAAAATATTAGTTTATAAAATATTAATTATATATATATATTAAATAAATATAATCTAAATTTATATTTAATATAACATTAGATAATTATTAAAATAAATTTTATTCCATATGATATTAATCATTTAATAAAAATATCTTTATAAATTGTATTTCATTTATATGTTTTTCATATAATATTAATTATATATATTAGTATAAAATTTATACAAATAAATATATATTATTGTATATTATAAGTAATATATTTATTGAAATACATTACATAAATATATTAAATAAATGCAAAACCATATATACTATTTAAATAAACATGTATACAATATATAAATATGTATTAGAGTATATAAATAATTTTCATAAATGTATATATAAATACATGTGTTTACATATTACATAAATAGAATTTTAAAATATATTTACTAATACATATAAAACATATAGTTTATATAAATGTAAAAACTAAATAATATATAAATGTATTATAATATGAATATATAAATACATTATATAGACAACTATGGATTTATTTTTATAAATATACATATAGGTAGTATATTTATATGTATTTAAATACTAATTCGAATATAATTTATATGTATAATTATCATAATATATATAAGTATTATAATGTGTAATAATAATTTGGAAATTAGGATTGCAATGTGCTAGAGTCATGGGAGAGTTGATCAGATGATTCATGTTATGATACCCACCAACGATAATTGTAAAATGGATGGGGTGAGGAAAATGTGCCCAGGTAGTGGACATGAGGGGCGAGTGATGTGGGGGAGATCATTGGTGGATATGAGGGTCCTGACGTGGGACCATGGGGGAATTTTTTGGGGTAGAATAGTCAGAATAGGAGTTGTGGTGACATGTTAGAGGGATTGTGGGGTCTAGGAATGGGTGGGATCGAGACATGTGAGGGATGATAGAGGAATGAGAGGAACCAAAGGTAGGGCATTGGTTTCCAGGCCAAGAGGATTTAAAATATATATATTTTTAAAGGTGTGTTCGAAAACCACCTTAATTATCTCTATCAGTTAGAGGGGGGTTAAAACCCCTTATAATTTGTCCACATTTAGTGTAGGCTCCAAAAAACACCTCTAATTTGGTAATTATCACTTAAATAGAGGGGTCTCTCGACCTCATGTAATATGGTAAATAAATTAAAATGTTTTTACCCCCTTTTAGATAATAGCCACTAATCGAATGATATATCACCACTTCTTTACCAAAGTTTCCACTAACACCATTTTGCAGGCACATTTGCAGTGATTATGGGTAACCACCACTAATGTATTTAGAGCGTATATTAACCCCTTATATACTAAAAACCAATCCTTTCTAACACCTTAATTATTTTTTAGTGTGTTTATTAGAAGAGTTTCAAGCCGAGTACACCATTTCAATATAAGATTCTCTCATCAGGGTATGCCCACAGGTCAATTTGGGATACGCACATTGGCTACATTGATTCTCCAATTTCCCTCTTTCTAAATATGGTTGAATTTTCATGACGTTTAATGAAGGTGACATCTTCTTGATCAAATCATTATGATGGGATGTCGGTTCATCCTTATCATCCTTGGAACTCTGATACTTTTCTTGGTATCCCTCTAAGAGTTAATTATTTTTTGTGGAACTCATTAATTATTCCATATCTTTATGGATTCCGGTTAACTATAGTACTTCTATATGAAATATATTCTCTCCATGAAAGGGTAACACCCTTCGATCTAGAGATTAGTCATTTTAGACATAACTAGGTATGATTGGAAGTTTGGTGGATTGGTTTTCTATGCTCTCTTCTTAAGAGGGCATCTCTGGGGAGTCATATTAGGGGAAAACACAATGGAATCATTTTTTGATCATAAGTTAAACAATCTAGGGGTGTAATTATTTAAATTTAATTACCTCAAGAATACCATATTATTTATGGACTATGTATTATGGGATTTTTCCATAGTTCTACGTCCTGTAGAGATAGATCAGGATGTCTTGTTAAGAAATATTGGGGAATGATTTTAACGTATTATAGGGAAAAGAACATGGATAATGTCATTTGGTTATATGATGGATAGACCAGAAAAACTCTTTAGAATTAAGGATGAGTGACTATAATTTCCCTTGAGGTAGATCAAGGAGGTATGTGCTTAGAAGGGAACAATTCACACCCAGATGGTTTACTGATATATGGGACCACCATGTTGATGTGAACTTAGGATGTGAATCAGAATTCTCCTTGTGGTTGAACCTAGATGGTAGGATTATATCTCCCCTTGAGGCCGATCTAGAAGTGATTGGAACATCACTTGAGTTCAATCAATGAGGTAAGTCCATAGGAAAAAGAACATGGGTTTTTATGATTGATGTGAACACCCCGTGGAGGTGAACCTAATATGGGATGAGAATTACCCTTGAAGTGGATCTAGGATGAATTGATTATAATGAATCATGAGACGGATCAATGTGTAATCATAATTTCCCCTGAGACTTATCAAAGGAGGTGTGTCCCTATGAGGTATAACCAGGGTTTACTATTTTTCATGATTTAATCTCAGGGAGTCTTATCATATACTCTTTATAGAGGAAAGGCATAAAAATACACATAGTTCAAGAACCTAGTTTTTGTTAATGTAACATGAAAAATCCATGAAGAATAATTTCAAGCATTAAGGATAATATTTTCATAGAAAGATCATTGATTATTTATAGTGCCCGACATATTCATTGAAGCTGCCAACCTGACTTAGATGTGATGTAGACTCCCATGTGAGGGGCATGGTCATACCAGGGAGATCACCTTGAATGGATTTTGGTATTTTTTTATTTGTGTCTAGACATCATGGATTATTCTTATATATCCCATCTAGAAAAGAATCAATTCTCATTTAGTTATGAGACAATGGTTCTTACACCTATCAGGAGACCCATATGAGGTTTGTGATTGTGCAAATGTTGTGATCACTACTATCCTTTAAGACTATGTGAATGATGATCATTGTGTGAAATAATGGAAAGAAGTAGATCTAGATATTGAATGATTCACTTCATGAAATGATGTATTGATACAGTATCCCAAAGGTAAATTAATGAATAGGATTAATAATTCCATCTCTTGTAAGACAGATTGGGGGATTTCCCCAAATGGGATTCCTAGATGATCATAATCATTGGTAATAGTACATAGGACATCATGTTGGAGGTCATATAGTACCACTCAGACATGGAACATCATTTGGTTATTGTATTGGGTAATCTTATAGTCTAACATCCTTTTTGAATGAAGTTGTCATGCAGTTTAGAATCATATCCCCAGGTCACAAAACTATCAAGTCTTCTGTCATATAGCTCAGTAGAGGGTGCAAACGCTCATCACACATAGGGAATAGGTGAAAATATCCTATCCTTTTTTTGAGGGGAATGTATTTGGAACTACATGAGTACAATAATGGGTGGATTATATAGTCATGAGGTCTATGTTTGTGTCCCAATGGTTAGAAGAAATAAGTATTGCTGTGCATATTCCTAGAATAAATATGCAATACCATGGTCAAATCTGAGACAAAGAGGACACCATGCATGGGTCTCAAAAGTTGTTTCATGAAAAATTGGAGGGTTTCAATCTAGAGTTTTGTGGGAAGATTTATCTATCACAAGGTAAGGGCATGCAGTCTGAAGGAGGTGTTGTGTGCAAGATTGGTATTTCATTCTACGTTAGGGTTGTTGAGAACCATCATTCCATAAATGTAGTTATGTTCTCTTTCCCCTGATTGAAATTTAAATATGAATGGTCTTGGGAGAAAATTATAAAAATCATGTTGTCTTTAGCACACAAGGATGTTTCTTGAAAAAATTGGTTATTGATATCCATAGTGTAATCTTATGTGCACTATACTCATTGATCTCAAAATTGTACTTTAGGGTTGGGTGTGTGCACAGTTCAACCAAAATAGTCTATTTGAATTTTATATGAAATTTTGGATGCAAAAAATATTTTTTCAACAATACCGTGGTTATTATAAATATAAAATGTAAAAATATTAGATAGTAATTATTTATAGTTAAGTATTTGAGTGCGTATGTTGAATCGTTTATATGACCAATAAAAATTAATTGGTCAAAAGTTGAACTTCTGGGAAAAACGATTTTTCAAATGATAAGCCTTAATATGTTTCTAATGTTGAGAAAATGATATTGGGATAATTGGATTATTGATATGGATAAAGTATATTTAATTTAAATTACTCCTCTATAACTAAATATTGATAGTTAAAAAAGTTTTTTATGGCCTCATTAATGGAGTTTATAGTATTTTTTAATTTATGGATTATAACTAGTAATATTTTTTTACTTAAGGATTAAAAAGGAAGGACTGTTTTCAAGAAGGTTTTATTGTAATTAATTAATTACCATGATTCAAGAGATTAAAATAAGATGGTATTGACATGTTTGGTTTATGATGATTGAAATATACTTCGTGTTGTTTGGTAGATTAATAAATAAGATAATTTTGTAGATTTAATGACCTTATTTATAATTTTTTGGACCATAATATTTTGGATAGTTAATAGTGTTATACATTTTCAAAAAGGTTTGAGTTAAACATTGGATGAGTTTTTAGAGGTTAATATATTACTTATGTATATGGATATTTTTGCATGTTAGATAACTTGTGGTAACCATTTTTTGATAATAATATCCTTGTTTATAGAAATTACATGATATTATATTATGGATACTATGATTTAATAAATTTTAATTATAGCGCATCATGAAGAAATGTAATTTTTGGATATTCATTTCATAGTCTAAGGGATGAATTTAAAATTGATTGAATCCCAACCAAAGGATGGAATTTTTTCATTAAATATAAAAGTAACTTGTCAGTTTATTTCCTTATATTATGATAAAATAAAAAATTCATCATTATTCATAAAATGATATTCAAATAAATTGTTTATCATATTTCCTTCATATCTCGATAATAATATGGTCTTTAAAATCATCATATATTTGTTTTAGGTCTTTAAAATTTAAATTATGAGTTTTCTTTTTGGATAAATTACCATTATCACTTTCTATAATTATGGATGGATTTATTCCATGTCCCCATAATGGCATGGAGTTTTTTTATAATAACTATAAATCTTATTATGAGTTATTAAATATGAAATTTTTTCCCTTTTTATCTCATTAACAGAATATTTTATTAACTCTTTTTACAATATGGTATTTCAACAAAATAATTTTCACATATCAAACCATTAATTACTTATATCAAGTTTAAATTTTGAGGACCCAAATCATTTATTATGGAGAGAATGTGACACCCAAAAATTATAAACTAAGACAATTATATTCTTTGTAATAGGTGATGAGAAATGCTACTCATAAATAACCCATGTAATATATTTCATTAAATTTAATATTTTTGATATCTTTCATAACACACAACTTCGAGTCAAAATGAACCAAAATATATTATTTCATTATAACCTATAAATTAAATTGGATGGTATCAATAATAACAATTAAAAGATGAATTTATTGTTATCTATTGATTACAAATTATATAATAGTAATTTAAGGGGAAACAGTTTACTTAAAACTAATATTTTTCTCAATGGTTGTTAATTCAAATTTTATACATATAATTTAAAATTGATTATTAAAACATTTAGAAAAAAAATTAAAAAAATAAACATCGAATTTTAAATCAAAATATAAAAATTATATTAAGGTGAATTTTTGAGTTTTTATGAAATATTAATTTTTTTATGAATAGTTAAAATATTGAATTTTAATTTAAAACAATCATTTCGTTTAAATTATTTACAATGTTTTATTATATTTTTTATTTTTTTAATGTAATATTTTTTATATTATATATATTAATCCAATTTTGGTAATTTTATTGAATTACAATTTTTATTTTAAAATAAACATATTTTTTAATTATTTAATATTTTCTTTTAGAAAACATCTTTTTTCATCGCGTCGGCATGATTAATTTTAAACTAAAATTTTCCACATATTTGAATAGACATTATAAAAAAAATCCAATATTTATAATCATAATGATATATATTATCTAATAATATCATATTGATGTTTGTCCAAATTTAATTGTAAAAATAGTAATAATCATTTACTGTGGTTGCGGTAAAAAAGGAATTACTGGGAAAACTAAAAACATAAGGGTTAAAATTACATAAACAATAGCATGAAATATATTTTATGGTCATATATAGATATTATATATGTAAAATATCGATAATAATATATTTTGGGCCATTCTGGATTTTATAAAATGTGGATACCTAAGTTTTTTTAAAACAATTTCCAGTGTTCCACTCAATACACTAATAAAAGGCCACTGCATCTCCTCTCTTATTCACAAAAACATGCCCTATTGGTTAACAATATACCTAACCAATGAATTCCCATCATATCTACTTTTATCTAATAGGCCAATATTTTAGAAGAAACAAAAACACAGATGGATTTTGGTGCAATCCTAAGGAGGATACCCTAAGAAGAGGTAACAGTCTTTAAAGAGACTTTTTATTTAATTTCTTCCTCCACCAACTTCAATTACTATTAATTTTTTTATATAAAATCAAATTTTTATTCCATATAATGATATGTATTTATGTTAATATAAATACCCAAAATTATATCTATTATAATCCAATGGTTTACTAATTCAACATTCATGAATACGATGGATTACCTCCTCACGAACCAATGTTATTGATTTTTTAATTAAAACATTTCGCAGTTGGGTAAAACTAATAATCTAAAGTATAAATATGATATCTATTAGATAATTATTTCTATGGATTACTTATACAAGTTATACATTTCTTTACATTCCATTCGATATGGGATATGATAATATTGCTTCTCTATATAGCATATGACTTCCTCGTGAAGTGATGTAATTATTTTTTCACTAATACTTCATATGAATGGTAATAAGGTTAATGATAATAAATATATGTGATATAAATGATATAATAATTATATTTATGAAATATTTAATATCATTAATGGATATTATATCAATTTCATTCTTATAATGAAAATATTTTAAATCTTTTGTGTACGTGTGGACTATCGCCTTCACAAAATAATGTGATTATATATTCATCACCACACAACATGGATGATATATATAAGTATAATTAAATAATTAATACATAATTTATGATATCAATATCATTATGGTAAGATCATATATTAAATAAATATTTTCTATAATTATCATTGAAAAAATGGAAACATGACTCATGCATGTGAATGACTTATAAGCACTATGACCATAAAATTCTTAATTTTTAAAACAATTCATTAATAAGTGGTATTAAAAGAAAAATTAGTGTATAAATACATAATTTATTTCAATATTTTAATTTTTTATATTATGGTGTATATAATATTCCCAGGAACTAGAACATTCAAAACAAATAACAAATGAGAAAACAAGGAAATTAACACCTAAAACATGAAAATAATGATTGATTATTAAGAAACACATTATAAGATGTTATAAATTGTTCATGTATTGAATAATAAATATTAATATAGTTTTATTATAAGTTAGTAACATATCCAAAAACATTATGTATGAGGTTGAAGAGATTTTTACAAAAGGGAAGTATGTGGTAATTGACTTCATCTCTATTTCCCTACGTTGAATCATATTGTAGTGTTTGATCCAATTTTTTTATATGGAGTATGTATGTACCAATTGACATATAATATTACAATTTTTTAATATATCATGTTATCTTATTTTTCAATTTAGATTATTTTGTTGAATGTGGTTTCAATTTAAATGTAGTATTTTGTAATATATATTTCTCATCTCAATTTATTTTGTCATTCTTAACATTTTCTAAAAAACAATAACATTCTAATGATTAGTTTTCATTAGAAATTAAATGTCTATTAAATATAAAATTTTTCTATGATATTTATGATTAATTCATAAGTCACATACTATATTTTCATACAATTTATACTTTTAAATTATTTCGAAAAATTGTGGAAATAGTGTTAAATTAAATTAATTTATTTAATATAGATATATGATAGTAAACATATTGATTCATGAATTAAATTGATAATTATAAATTTGATGAATTATTTGGACATGGATATATTTATGAAACCTTTTTATAGACATCCCCTTGATTCAATCGATGGTATCATTATAAAAATCAATTGGCTAAATTAAATGGGTTTTTACGCAGTAGTTTTATGTTGTCTTGAAGAAAAATATTGAATGTAGAAGAACCATATGTCTGAGACACCACTTCCCATTATTAATAATTTATTTCAATAATATTTAATTTTTTACTATCCGCATGATTTTTATAATTATATTATCTATTTATAAATTTAATTCTCATTTTATTAATAAAATGGAATGTGTTTTTAGTTATTTACATGGACATATTTCTTATGCCTTGTCCAATTCTGATATTCATGTTATTGATTAAATAACAAATGTTTTATGTTTTTTATCTTAACATGATTATAATTATTAATAGTTCATGTTATATTCTTCTATAATTAAACCTTACTGATCATTTTGGATCACCCTTATTTTTTCATTTCTCTAGGTGACCCTGAAATATACTAATAATGATATGAAATGTAATTTTGGAGAGAATAATGATATTTTTAGAAAACAATGTTCTAATATTTCATTTCTAATTTTACAATAGAACTATTTATGTTTTTACTTTACCAGGAAAATTGAACAATTAGTTTTTTATGGATGAGATTCCTTCTGTCTATTTAAAATGTAATAATGTGAGACAATGACTCTAGGTTGCTGGGGTCGGGGTTCGTACATCTGATTTGTAAAATTATGTTCCCAAATATGTAGTATTAAAAGTTATTATGGAAGTGGAACCTATAAGGAAATTAGATTAAATGAAAATCTTAAAAACCCTTATATGACCACAAACCACATCACCACTAGATGTACTTTTATATGACATGATTTATTAGTAACTTATTGCAATACATTGAGAGGCAGAGTCTGAAAGACCTTATTTCCTACAACAGAAATATTTTTAAGGGGATACTATAGATATTTCATAAGTGATTCTATATAATATATAAATTGTAATCATACATAACCTATAATGTAATTTCCCTACATCCTGTAGAGATGAGATTGATAATATCATAAAATAAACAACATAAGATACCAAACATTACCTCATTATGCCAAATCCAAATATTCTTATATATAGATGAGAAGAAAACAATGAATATATTAACATTCAATAAATCATATATAAACATAGAAATAAAATAATTAATTTGGATGTTTTTTAACTTGAGGTCAAGTTATAGATCATTTAAGGTGAATACTTTATGTCACAATAATAATTCAATTATAAATTAAACGTATATATGAGATGTTAGATTAGAATATTTGATTATATAACATATTATTTTATAATAAAATGATAGACTATTACTTTTTATTGGCACATCAGTATAATATAATATAACATATAAATTTATTAATGGTAAACTGTTTTATATAAATGGATTGATTTTTTAAATAATGGACACCATGTGATCCATAAGCCCAAGGGAGAGTATCCAAATTTATTAGATGAAAATTAAAGGTACCCTTTTTTCATTGAAATATAAAGGATTCAATTTTTTTAAAAATAAAATAAAATTTTTATTATGTATTGAATGGTCATATATGATATTATTATTTAGTGTAAAAAATATTCAGATTGAAAAATTATTAAATATTGGAATATTGTATCCCATTAAATAAAACATTCCTCACCGAATTTCCCTTAAAAATGGAAAAAATCTCCTCCTTAATTATAGATTTGTAATTATTAATGATGTATATAAATGAAAATTTCATTCCCTAAAGAAAAAAATATCCTCCACAATTACCTATTTGTAATTACTGTGTTTGAATATAAATGAAATGGGTAAGACATTTTCGAACATAATAATTGTAATACCCCAAAATTTTATTATAATTTTTTTTAATTTTATTGATATCTGATGTTGTATGATACACCAAGATTAGCTTGCTCTATACCCAACACTGTATTGTCTTGTAGTATACACAACACTATTCTTGGCTTGTGTTTCATGAAAGAGCGAACTTCCTCAATAGTGCGTGTTGTACGCAATACTGAGTTTCACTAAACAATGATATATTGTTATAATATTATTATGAACTATCTTTTATGAATATTATTAAACAAATTTTTAATTCTGTAAAATTTTCATTCATCCTACACATATTCTAGTACATGGTATTTCAGATAAAAGAAGTATTTTTCAAAAATTGCAGTTCTTCCAGCTTTTGATGGCACACCCACTTTAAATATAGTGTTTGACATGTTTAGGAGTTCAATTTGAAAAAATAAAGTTATTAATTTCAATAAGTTTATAAAAATTTACTTTGGATAATTTTTTAATATTTTTCTATTAACTTTCATATTTTGTTGAATAGTAAAAATATGCTAAATTTTAATTAAAAACAACATTTTTCATCATGATAATTTATATAGTTAAATTATAATATTGAAATGTTTTAATGTATAAATAGAATATATTTATACGATTTAATATAATTAAAGTAATTATCATTAATTTTACATTGAATTCATAGGTAATAACATTTCAATCTTTTTCAATGTTTCATGTTTTAAAACCAGTTCTCTCAAAAGCGGGATTAATTTTAAATTAAATACTGAAACTTATTTTTATTGAATTTGAAAAAATGGATCCATATTTAGATTCACTAGTTCTAAATTCTTTTAATAGGCTACTTATTATTTTTAGGCATTATGAATAGTAACTATGGTAAATTTTATTTACCACTGTTAAAGGTAAATCATGTTATTAAGTGTAAAAATAATATTATAAAATTATCCTAACACATGGTATAATATAATTGGAAGATTATATTTATCCTTAAAACATACTTGGGTCGAAATGGAATCTATTGGAACCCATTTGTATGTGATTAAGACATTTATTTTAGATAATTTAATGAAAAGTTAAATATGTCTCACTCAAACTTTAATAATTAAATTATTTTTAATATAAGGATATATAGAATATAAATTCGATTATAAATACTTATTTTAAAGATAAAATATTTTTATTTATTATACTAATTTATTTATAATTTTTATGAAATATTTAATTACATAAATAGCTTATAGATTAATGATGCAGAAATTATTTTTCTAGGGAAAAATCAATAATATAGTTTTTTATACAAATAATAGTACTTAAAAAAGGCCCAAAAAACTGACCAAAACTTATTTTTCGTGTATATATAAACCATAATCATTCAATGGCCGAATTTTGGACCATTTGGAGCCTTATAAAAGTGAATATGACACTTATATTATTTTATTTTAAAAGATGTCAAAGTTGTCGCCTTCATAATTTAATAAATATAACAATTTAAATGTTGTGATTTTAAGATGGTAAATTCGAGTAAAAGTATTTTTATGAATGATATTATATTTATATTTATTATATTATATTATTTTTTATTTTTATTCCACAAATATGTAAATTAAATATTTATACATAAATGTTGAAATAATTATTTTATTAAGTGAAATATCAAAAAATGGAATTAAAATCATTATAATAAATATTATATTAACAAATTAATGTGCGCAATGAATTTTTTTGATGAATATAATATTTTAGGAATATATTAAATATTTTGGTTTGAATATATCTTTTGTGTTTCTTTTATTTAAATTGAAATAATTGAATTGTGTCTAAATTGTCACTATTGATATTTTATAAAAATAACATATTATTATATTGTTTAAAAATCAGAAAAACATTTAAAAATTACAAATTGAAAATTTTTTGTTATGAAATTCAATAATTTATCTAATTATAGAAAATTCACAACACATAAGTAATTATTTATAACAATTGAAAAATTAGAATATAATTACCACAAATAAAATTAAATAGATTAAATAAGGATAAATAAAAATGATAAGGTTTAAAATAAACATAAAACATGTATAAATTTTATTGGTTGATGGGATTACAATTCTATCTTGTCACATATTCTAATTGGGTCATTTTTGGTATTTTTTAATGGGGTTTGTCTTTATTATTAACTAATATTTTTGATGTTTCCAAAAGTGCCCCTCTCTACTCTTATAAAAGGGAACCTCATCCTTCTCCTCCTCACACCATTTTCAACCTTCAATCTCGTCCGACCCCTACCCATTACGCTTCTCAACTTCTCTAGTAACATTTTTTAGATTCTGGTTTTCTCAAAAGACTAACTCTAGTCCCTTAAGCTGAAGTTCAAAGGAGGTACGTCGAAGAAGAGGTAATCTCTTCTACTGATTCTTTCACGTTTCTTTATTGGTCTACTTCCTCTTCTTTAGTTGTTTCATTATAAATTAATAACATAAGTATACTCTAATATACTTATATGTTGTTATAAATATGAAACAACCCTATTTCACATTCTATCCATCCTACGAAAAATGAAATCACCGTGCGTGCGTACGTACGGAGTACCGTCTCCACGTTGTGGTGTAATCTGTTTTTCCACCACCACCTTACATGGATGGGTATAATGGTGGAAATAATAACTATATATGATTATTATAACATAATACTAATTCTAGGATATTATATCATCCACTCCAATTCCATTCAATAATTATGGAAACGATATCATCGTTCGTGCGTACGTACGGATCACCGTCTCCACGATTCGATAAGTTTCATTCTCAACGTTAACCATTGAAGAATGATTTTAAAGTATATATAATAAGTAATAATTAAATATATGAAATAATAATTCTACTAGATTTTTGTATATATAAATGTCATTTACTTCCATTCAATTTGTCATGACCCCGATCCCAGAAGTCTAAAATAGTTGCTTGAAATATCGTAGGAAATTCTCTTCATAATAATAGGCTTATAAAAAAACCAAAAGAAATTGCACATCTTGTCCCAATATAGAAGGTTGTCTCGGTTTATGTTCATGGAAAATCAGATGCTACTGAAACACTTATTCTGAAAACATAATAGGGCTACGATTCAAAATGACATTGTCACAAAGAGAACTTAAGGCTTGGGTAAAACTACTAAACCCTATAAAACATAAATTAAAACATAGGGTAAGAATAAAAATGACCAGTAAGGGAGTTTTATAATATTTGATGAAAATTCCTTATTTTAAAAAAATAGCCACGTTGAAAATAAATATAAAACATTTTCATAAGAGAAAGATATTGGATTTCAAGTAACACCATCTATATTTACTGAGGTTACTTGTACAATTTTTTTTCAATAAATCTTTTTCATAGAAGATAACTATGATTTCTACAAAAACATGAATCAGAGTGTGCATGTGTATGAAAGAAATGAGATGTACATACTTCAAAGTTTAGTAAACCCAAATCTGAAAGCATTGTTAAGAGTATAAGAATAAATATCATGATTCATTAGAGCATAAAAATGATTCATATGACATTAACATTAGATTCTGTTCCCTTGTGTAATTTTCCATTTTCACACTCGATTATGCCTTATGATTTAACTGCCATTATCATGAAATATTCTTAATTAAGGATTCACAATCCCTTGGTTGGTCATTTCCTATTCCATAATGAGGAAATGTATAATGTTGGACTTTGTCATGGCCTTGCGCCATGACTGTATGGGTAGAAACCCAACAAAATCATGGTTAACTACCACATATAGTTGTGAACAAATCAATCATCCTGTTCATGCATCATTTCACTTAACTCATGAGACATCATCACTTTACCCAAAGCATTGGAGCGCTGTATAATTCCGGGTGCACCTGTCACATCATTTCAAGTCCAATAAATTCATCATATGTCTTAGAATGATCTCATATTCATAGGGTGTTATACTTACATTATTATCACACAATCCTTTTTACATACATGTTCATAACTATAATGGATCCTGCCAAAAATGTAAAAAAAAGAACTAAACTTTTTGGCTCCGTATTTAACAGAGACATGCATGAGCTAAAACAACATATTCTTGCATATGTAATAAAAACTAGCACTCATAAAATAATGGGTTGTTACATGAAATAACAACACATTCATTTAAACCCTTATGAATGTGACCTTTTACAAGCCATTTTTATATGTTTTGACTAATTTATTCCATGAAATGTTAATTGTTATATTAAAATATTAAAACATAAACTTAAAGGACTACCAGAATTTCTTGGGAAACAATTGGAATACAAAGTATGGATTATTTCCTGTGAAGTGTTCATGAAAAACTTATGATCTCTTGCATGAATGTATATTTATGATTGAACATGAAAAATATTATACCACCTGTATGAGAAATCAAGTTAGAAATGTATTTGTGTGGTTTTTAAAATTAAATAGAAATGGTTTTCATATAAATAGAGTGAATTTTTGGGATATACATCACCCAAAACAAGGTGTAATAAATTCTTTCAGTTGTTGCGTTCTTTATAACCATGATTTCATTCAATAGGGATTTGTTTTGTGACATCTCAATTGTAATATATTTATATATAATTTTACACATAACCAACATACCTTAATTATAAATAAAAGTATTCTTAAAAATAAAACATGAGGAACTAAACACCTTTCATGTGTTTTATGTTTCGAGAACAACACTTAAAAACAAAAGATCACCATTGAATGATCATAAACCTGAAATGTTTTGTTATATATATATATATATATACATGAATATACATACATTTTGTTTTGAAATTATAAAACACGTTAAGATGAAATTATATATACATATATCTGTGAGGAAAAGAATATAGATAAGAATGGTTCACATAAGGAAATTGGAGCATGAAACCTCTTCCATGTGTTGAATACGCCAAAAATAACATTTAGAAAACCCAAATTGAGTTAAGATTTAGAAGTGATATAAAATTTTATGTATATAAACCTATTGACCCGTATATTTATGAGGATATTAAAGTTTTACAATGATGAAAACATGACAAGTTGATCTCTTATGTGACTTATAGTGTGAAGAAAGGGTGGGTAGGAAATGTTGACACGTCGAGAGGAAGAAAACTAGTAATTTTGGGTGAAAAAATACCAGGTTTATATAGGTGGTTTACATATATTTAATATATATCACATATCATAAATAAAATATACACCAAAACTTAAAACTTGAACAAGATAAACAACCCAACATGTTTCTTAAAGAGAGAGCTCAAAAAAATAGTGATTATAATACATACACCTATATAAATATTGTGGAAAACAAAAACAGAAACAAATAAAAGTAAACTGAAAATAAAATGAAATAAAATAAATAAAGGGGATCAGGGAGGATCTTGTGGGTAGAATTCAAGTTCGTGAGACCATAAAATAGAGGGTAATACACAAAGGAGTAGAAGATAAAGAAGAAGGAGGAGGAATAACCAGTTTCTGGCCACTGGTTTGAGCGCGACGGTGAAGACGACATGGAAGATAAAACCGGGGAAGATATAGACGGTTCCGATCACGGGAGTTTTGATCGAATGGCTAAGAAGAGTCCGTGGGTTTAAAAAAAGAACGGTTGATATTAGATGTTGAAGAAGATCAGATAGATGAGGTAAGTAGTGGGATTTAAAACTGAGTGAATGACTGTGATTAGATATCATATTGATCGAACGGCTCATAAAAACACTTGTAGCGCTCTGCTGTCACTGAGTGTTGAAAGCGAGATCGGGATCGATGGCCCAGATCATGTGCGACGTGATCCAATGGCATAGATCTTATTTTGCTTAAAAAAATGCTTCCCACATCGAATTTTTAAGGCACACGCGGCTTCCTTATAAGCCCGAGGCTCTGATACTCACCTTAGAAATCACAGCACACACAGAAGGGAGCCTTACACACAGGACCCCACCCCCCATAGGCTTCATCCGACCTTTTCTCCACCACGGCCTTGCGCCGTTGTGGTGTGCTCAAGCGCTCTGGCTTGCCCATGCTCCCTTTAGATAACCCATTCTCTTCCAACCATGAATTGGGATGAGGGCTAGGCTTAGCCACCTTGTGTGATCCACCTCCCTCGACCCATCTATAAAGGTATGGTCAATTGTGTTAATATTTTCTTATTAACCCTATTTTCAAAATAACCATGTATGAAAAAAACATAATATCTTTACCTTCATAAAATTTGATTTATTCATATGTTGGGATGTTTAAAATACACAAATATGACTATATAACATTTTATTAATAAAATGTTTTCAAAAAATTGTTTTCAAAAACAAAACGCATATTTTTCTTTGAATTAATGTGGACTTTTGTACCAAAACGTTACGGTTTCAAATTTCATGTTTCTGATGATAAGCTCAATTAATGTGTTCAATGATAGGACTTTAAAGCACTCAATCACTTCAATCATTTCAAGGTGATTTTATACGTAGATAAATCATTACATATTAAGTTCAAAAGAAATATTTATAATTTTCATACATGAGATCAATTTATAAAACCATAATTGTCTAAAATATTTTAACATTAATGGAATGTTCTTCAAATAAGTTTTAAAATCATAAAATATAGATAAGAGTTTATGACTTTAATGTGTATTTGAAATACTTAAAATTTTTTATCATTAGTAATTAATTAAACAACAATACCCAATGGTTATAATTATATCCATTGTAAATTCAATAGTCAACTAAATGGAAATGGTCAAATTTTAGGTCTTATAAAAGCATGATTAGGGTATTCCAACATCAAACACCGAGACACAGAAGATGGTTCTCTTCATCCCTCTAACTCTTAGTATGATTGCTACGATTCCAGTTATAATGTTCTTAGTCATGGATGATTCTAAGGAAATCCACTCCTTTCTTGGTATGTTCATGGGGATGTGGGGTCTACCGGTGATCGTGATTGGCCTACTTGTAGGAATTTTTTATTAGTTTTGGTCCTTAAGAATTGTTTTCATGTATCCATTTCTAGTGTTTTGAATGAATAAATTATTGTTTTTATTATTGAAGGAATTAATAAATAAAATTATTATTACTACAGAAGTTAAATTGGGGGTGTTATGCAATTTAATAAAGAAAATAATACAGCATTCATGCGTATGTACGACCCACCGTCTCTATGAAAATTGTATTTCATTCAATTTATCGATCTATTATATATAAATTCTAAATATATATTATATATATATATATCATGTTTTACATTCTATAATTAAGTAATCCTTATCTAAGTAATCATATGAAAAATTAAAATTCAAAACATATATGATAAAAGAAACGATTTTACACAAAACATTTCTTTAACATGGAATTGACAAATTAAAGGGTAATATAAAGTCATAAGTGAATCATATATGAAATCATATATATTATTATGGTTTTGTTATAATTTAATAATATGTTTAAACCCACTATACAAGAGTCTCAAACACATATGGAAGAAATTGCAGATAAGGTAAGAGATAATTATTCCAATTTTGTTCTTATCCATGAATGTTTATTCGTAAGTATTTAGTGGGGTCATGTTTATCATCCATGTCCATGTTTTCTCAAAAAAAAATCATAAAATGATTAATATTGATCCATGTATGTTTGAAGTCATTTTTACCCTTTCACGACTTTTACCACAAGGAATGGATAGAATCTTTCTTTTGTTTACCATACGAGGTACTTTTTGACTTTTTTGGAAAAAGTAGGAGGATAATGTTTTTTAACACATACAACATGAATAATTTTTTACGTTTTCATAATACCTTATTTTCATGATGCTCCCTCTACATGATTTCCCAATTATTTTCAACTAAATCCTTTTCTTTTAAAATTAAATGGCATTTTGTTAAAAGAAACTGATTTTGAAGAAGAAATAATATTTTTCTCAAGAATTCATTTCATGTGTTTTATCAAAACTATTTCCCATCTAAGATGACATTATTTAGTAAGATTATGTTAAAAGTATAATGTCTCTATTATGTACATGGTTTGATTTTTTTTGATTAAATGATATCCATTTGTTTTATATGGATTATGTTATGATGAGATGATGCTTATGAAACCCATTTTATTCTTTGGGTTATGATATATTATTTATGTTTATTATGTGTCACACGTAATAATTATTTCATTATGAGATGGGTGGGACCTATATCTACCTCCAATTCATTGGGTAATGATTTATATCTCATGAGATAGACATGGCTGGAACGGTAAGTGAAATCCGGTTCAGTAATACAGGGCTGTAATGGCTGGAAAACCCAGTTCAGTAATGGATTTTGTCCACTATGATGGTCTTGGCATCAATTCCTTGGCAACTATAGAAATCATATCATGTGCTTAATGTTTTTCCACAATAGCATGTTTTATTCCCATGATATTTTATCATGATTAAAGTCCCTTTCTGATCTATACCTTATGTACTGCCAAGATTTATGTCATTAATCATGTTTTATGTTCATGTTTTTACGTTCAAATTTTTATGGATTGTTTGATTTTCTCCATATTTACCCTTACTGAGCATTTGAGATCACCCTTTTTATGTTTTCTTTTCCCCAGGATATAAATAATGGTTTTAGGTATGAAATAAAAGGGGAAGAACTTTATGGGAAATGGTGAAAAACATTCCGCATGAATAGATGATTTTGTTCCGAGTTTCCAAAGACACTAAACAATTACGATCCTTGGGTGTCTGTTTTTGTTATGTATTAAGTATTCCGAAAAATTAATGTAACTCCCATGTATGTCAAGATTTGGGTCTCTACAGTTGGTATCAGAGGAAATGTTTAGTTATCCTTTGAAAACTACAATGCAAAAAATTTAGTGAGATCCCTAGAGATATTTCTAAGGTATGTCTAGGGATGTCCCTAAGGATTGGTATAACTATAGGTTACAGTCCTAGAATTATCTGGAAGTTCATGAATAACCTAGGGTAAACCTAATGTGTAATGGATTAAAGAATTGTTGATAGGTTAGACATCCCATAAGTGATTTTTTATGATTATGTGGTAACTCGTTATTTTAACTGTTTCTTACACTATGGTTTCTGGTTTTAGTCAATGGAGGGAATGAGAAGGAATTCAGTTAACTTTGATTCCAATGGAAAAATTGGTGACTATGATCAATGAAATTATGTAATTCCTAGAAAAAAGATATTGTAATTTTTCCAAATCAGTCATCACGATATATGATTAACAAGGTGAACTTTATTTGTATTCCTAAGTCATCAAATAAGAGGAAGATGGAATTTTATACACGTTTGAATGATGAGGAAAATATAGAAAGAAAAATTAAGCTTTCTATATATCAATAATATGGGAAGATGAACCGTGGGAAATACCTCAAATGGAGGAGAATATGTTATTTTTGTGGGGAAAGGGGCATAGAGTGACAGACTGTTATGGAGTTCAATATCTTATCTGTGGAGAACATGGGTATTACCCAACTCAATGCCCTAACCTAAGAGGTTACATCTAAATCGATGAGGGACCTTTTTTATGAAAATCATTGAAGAGGATGGATTGAAGTTCTTATTTATTGGGATTCAAGAACAATGTTGTTGAGGTACTTATATGGTATATTGAAATATCTATGTATGGGTCCATTTTGGGTTTCTATAAGAATATGGTACCAGTAACCATGAAAAGTGATTGAAATATTTTTGGAAAGCAGATGATATGTGCATACTGAAGGGATAAAGAGAGATTAATATGTTGGATATTATTAATGATCTCATGACTGATATAAGGACAAAGTGATATCATGATTTGAGTGTATAGATTTTTTGGGATTTTGGTATGTGGAAAGAGTTAACATTTGACAACATTCTTGTTTTCACTAAGGTTCTATGGTAATTCATGTTCCAATAATACATGATTAAGGCATTCACATCATTCGAATGTAACCAACAAGATATATGTTATGATATATGGGGGATAAATTATGGTTTTCTCATGCTTGTTATATGACCTTTCTAGTAATCATTTTCTTTATACTGTGAGTTTGGACATAAGTATTTTGGGTGAGCCTAAAGGATGGAATGGATTTTGTTGGACATCAGATAGTATTGTTTTAGGCTATAACTTTTTGATATTTTTTATATAATGTTATAATTTTATAGTTTTATAAAATGGACAACCTGTAGGATGAGAGACAACCCGTCACGTCGGACAAGAATGTGGGAATCGAACCGACAACTAAAGTGCGACATGCCTTTATCACCAACCACTGGCCTACAGGAATTCCCTAGTTAGTAGAAATTAGTTTTAATTTATTAGGAGGAATGATATATGAAGTATAATCCCATTTTTAACCATATATTATTAACCATACCATAGACAAGCTTATGTATATTTAATATCTTGTGCTAATTTTTTTTTTGATAGAGATAGATGGAATGACCTATCATTAAATCTAATGATATGCCAGTACAACAAGAATGAAAAATTCAACCCCATTTCATTAAATAAGAGATGAATTTGAAATTTTTCATGGAATGACCAACAATGATATTACACTGAAATAAAGTAAGTATTTATCCCTAGGAAAAAATTCATCAACTTTAGGGAAATGATCTTGAAAACCAAAAATGTTGTCCTAGTGCCCTCATATATGATTATTCAGATGGTACCTTAGATAATAAAAAATTTACGGCTTTGTGATTGTTTTCTTTTTCATAGCCATGTTCTCTACCACTCTTTCTCAAAACTTAATGGTATTATTTCTCTTCCATATCCATATTTTCACTTATGATCTTCTATGTGGGAACCCAGTGATGAGTTATTTTGGGTAACAGTTACGTTTCATACTTTAGTTTTTAAAATTAAGTTTTTGTATTCCTTTTTATGATGTGGGTTTCTATGAAATAATATTTCAAGTAGTAAACCATTAATAACCCCAATGAATTTCGAGGGTGATTTTCATTTTAAGGGGGGTAGAATTTAACACCCTGAATTTTTATGAGAAATATTTCATTTAATTTTATTGATGTCTTTTTTTTTGTAAGCTACACCATGATTAGAATGTGTTATACGCGACACTGTATTAGCTTGTAGTATATGCAACACAATTCCTGGATTTTGTTTCATGCAAGGGCGACCTTCTCACTCAAAATTAAATTTTTTATTATCAAACACTTTTAAGGAAAAAAGTGAGAAACCAATTCAAGAACTAAATGAGATTACAATGCCATTAATGTGAAATTGCAGCCTACCAGTTTTAAGCTCTCTAAAAAGTTTCCTTGTGAAATTGTTTACTTGGATTTATGGTTGCTCTATCATAAGGCCTTCAAACTAGAATGCCATCTTGTCCCAAGACTGATTGAAATCCTCTATATTGATCATTCCATTGTTGAAACCTTGAACTAGAATCAAGTCCTGCTTGTCGATCCAGGAACCCTGATCATCATTGGTGGACACCTTAAGATACCTTCCCATTATTTTTTCTTCCTGATCATTGGGGTATTTGATTGTCAGGATAGTATCAAGTATAACCTCTTCCATGCTCAAAAGAATCTCCAAAGGGATATTGGGAACCTCCCACTGCTAGCAGGACACCTTGGAGAGGTGGGGGCCACAATCCTTATTCTTTCCCTTTAACTTTTTTTCTGATCTAGTCTCCATTGGTAAAGGTAAATATGAGTAGCCATTTTTCTCTTTCCAGTTACCCCTCTTATTATTACTCATCCACGGACTTGGGTACCTGCTCCCCTGAGCCTTGTCCTCTGTATCGCCCGAAAAGCAACATGAGCATTCATCACTGGACTCTCTCTCAAGAGCAATCTCTACATCCGCGGAGGTTCTGACTAGGTCATTTCCATCATTTTGGATTAGATCATCATATAACAGAACATCAAACTGATTTCCCAGCTCAATACCTTCAACCTCTCTAGAGCATCCCTTGACTGCATATGCACTCTCTTCAGCCTGTTCCAAGACCTTAACACCTATAGGAAGTCTGAAATCCATGGAAGGCCTAAGTCCACCCTCATCCACCTACTTCAGAACCCCGTCCTGATTGAGCCCCTAGATGCCCTTAGAAGAGATGGGATCCAAAGCCCTGGTAGGTGACGCCTCATCCGAAATCCTGTGCATCCGTGACATCTTCTTAGAAGGCTGAGAGTCTCTAATTTTCTTACCCAGCTGACTGTAATTGGAAGGATGACCCTAACTTTTGACACTCTTACCGCAACCTGAACTCACTGCCTCAATAGCGTGTGTTGTACGCAATACCGAGTTTCACTAAACAACGATATATTGTTATAATATTATTATAAACTAGCTGTTATGAATAGTATTAACCACATTTTTAATTTTATAACATTATCATTCATTTTACACATATTCTAGTAAATTGTATTTCGGATAAAAAAACTATTTTTCAATAAAATGCAATTTTGCAGCCTTTTGATGGCGTACCCACTTTAAATCTAGTTTTTTACATTCTTATGAGTTCAATTTGAAAAAATAATTTTATTCATTGTAATAAGTATATAAAAATTTACTTTGAATAATTTTTTAATATTTTTCTGTTAACTTTCATATTTTGATGAATAGTAAAAATACCCTATATTTTAATAAAACAACTTTTTTCATCATGATAGTTTATATGGATAAATCATAATTTTGAATGGTTTTAAAGTATAAATAGAATATATTTTTACCATTTAATATAATGAAATTCATTATCATTAATTTTACATTGAATTCAAATGTAAAAACATTTCAATCTTTTGCAATGTTTTAACATTAAAAACCCATTTTCTCAACAGCTGGTTTACTAAACGTACTTGAAAAAAATACCGCTCGCACGTTTACTAAACGTACATGAAAAAAACCATAAAAATATTAATAGAACCCTCAACCCACGCTGCTCGAGGTTAGGATCTACCTAGTTGAAACAAGAGCCAACAAACCCAGCAGTACTCTCAGGTTTCTAATCAAAGTTACAGTTTAAAAGTTTTAAATTTTACAATAAAATAATTGTCACTTATGTATTTTATTTACAGCCAAAAACTATCTTTCTAAGCGGCCCCACCCTGTCCAATGTTAGTATCTTAATAATGAAATCATACCCTCACGATTTTAGTGGTGGTCTCAGATTTCTAATTCGATTTACCGTTCGTGAGTTATAAACATTTAAAAAATAAGATAACTTTTGTTTAATTATTTTATTTACGGTCATGCCATTTTGGGGTTTTCTCACTGTAGACTTCCGCTGACTAATATTAAGTCATGCCTAGGGTAAACTAGCCATCTTTAGCGTAATGGTTCCCTCGTATTTCTAAACTGATTTACCGTTTAAGGGTTATTCCACATTTTCCAGAAAACTGCTTACACACAAATTAAAGCATACAAAAACTTTGACGAATAATTCCGAGCACTATGGGCCTTGGAATCAAACGTCGTCAGATTTTGCGATCTTGAAATAATTCTATATAACTAAAAATAATGATACAGAATTTCTGGGACATTAAATTCTCCCAATATTAGGGTTTGATGTCCCCAAAATCCACAAGATAGTGTAAGGAAAAAAATGGGGGGTACTGAGCACGCATCTAAACCTCTCGCTCGCATGTCCTCTCCTAGAGGTTCCCATGCTGCCATTAAATACACACCAGAGGTATCGACCGCCCATGAAGGACCTTCTCTGGTTATCTTCAATCTCTATTAGAACCTCTGTAAACGTTGCTCCATCGTCTAAGTCCAGCTCACCATGGTCGATGACTTGGGAAGGGTCTTCCATGTATCTATTCAGCTGGGATACATGGAAGACATCGTGCACCCACTCCAACCATGGTGGTAGTGACAAGTGGTATGCCACCTCTCTAATCCTCCGAAGTATTTGAAATGGTCTGATTAACCTCAGTGATCACTTTCCACCTCACCCTAATCTCGGTAGTCCCCGTCAAGGGGATACTCACAAAAAAACATGTTTCCCACTATTGTAACTCCAAAGGTCTCTATATCTTGTCGGAAAAAAGATTTTTCTAGCTATGTACAGTCTTCACATGCTGAAAAGTGAGATCCTGATTCATCTTCACCACTCCAGGATGTACCGCCAGAGGGGACATATGCAACTCCCTCAACAATTCTTATCTTAGCAGCACTGGTACAGTAGAACGTTCTCTAAAGAGGATGACGTGATCCCCAACGTCATGAAATCCATCAGGTGCCTTTCATGTGGATATCTGAGCACATCGAGCCTCGTAGTCAGTGTTCCCATGTTGCGCCTCCTTGAATCACTGATGTAGTGGGGGAGTGACTGTCACAGACTGGGGGTATGCTGCTTCATTTCTATCCACAAAGGATATCTGCAACACTACTAGTTGCCATGTCACCTCACTCAGCAACTGCAGACCAGACCTCCAAGTGAGTGTATCTACTACCACAGTCCCCACATGTATAGACTATCTCAAAGTCATAGTCCTGGAGGAACTCTAGCCATCACCACTATCTTAGGATCTTGTCTATCTGAGAAAAGATATACCTGAGACTCTTGTGATCAGAGTAGACTGTAAAATTTTCACCCATAAAGTAGTGCCACCACATCATTGGTGAAAAGTCCACTGCTGCTAACTCCAAGTCACGGGTATCTTCATTCTACTTGTCAGTCTCTATCTCAACTCTTGAAAGCTCTGTTGACACTTTTCCATCCACAGGAAAGGATCCCACCTTTTCATCAATGATGACAGGGGTGCCTCTACCCTAGAAAAGTCTGGTACAAATCTCTTGTTGTACCTAGACAAAGCAGACGTCCCTCCCCCTTGGGTGAAGAAATCCTGGAATCATCTTTTGAAAAGTTTTCCCCATGCTCTGCCACTCCAGTTTGGAACAGAAAACTCAAAAATCTAGATCCCACGAGGGTATGTATGGCCAACTCAAGAGTGATCGGTTGCACTATCCTATGAACGATTTTATCATATGCTTCCGGGATTTCCTTTTTCGCCGACCAAGGAAAATCTCATTCTAACATTTTAGGTAAACCACAACCCTTTTTCCTGATATCGTCAATCTAAGTATGAACTATGGATGTCCAGTCCATACTCAAAATAATGATGTAAGTCCTTGATGCTTCCACCAAGAGGTTCCAACTGAAACTCGCAACTCAAGGGTAAGATCACACAGTCGGCATATGTGTGATTATCGAGTCTCCTCCGAAAGGTATCTACAGACGTTGGGGTTAAGTCAATGACTTAACTGGAAACTCTAGTTCTTGTAAAAGATTCATGGAATGAAGGAATGATTGGTACCTATGTCTATTAATATGACAACTAGTAGTAGACACAGACCATTCATAGAATCATTCCTATAGCCCTTGGTCATTGTCCATGACCATATGCTGCTAATCCATTCCCCTATCCTCCAGATCCCTAAGCCTGGTGGGGACCACAAAGGTCTGTGGTTGTATCATGTCAAAATGCACACCACTTCATGCTTCTCTCCTAGCTATGCTTCTGCATCTGCAGCCCTGCAGTTTCATCTATCCCTAACACTTCTTCCAAAACATTTTTTTACACACCCATGTCTCTGAGACTATTTCTAGTTTCCTACATTCCTACTACAATCATTCACCGGTTGTATCCTCTATACCATATAAAATTCAACCACATAGGTTCTATCTAGCACTCTAACATATGGAGGAATGCATATAATAATAGTGATGGCTCAGATGTCCCAAAAGACACTTCACTCATAAGTCCGAGCCCGGAAGCACTGATCGTATCATATTAATCGAGTAGATGAAATGGTTGGTATGCCTTGATAAATAATCAGCTATCAACATGTCATCCTGAAGAAGTTGTGGAAGCTCAAGGGAGATCTCAACCGCCACCTCGAGTCAGTCCGTACCCACCATTATGTTGGGATCACCTCAAAACCCGAGGGGTATCTAATGCTAAAATAGGTGTGTGGAACTAAGCCTACATGTGTCCTCTACCGGTATCGCTGGTTGTAACTGCTGACCAATGAGAAGTGATATAATTGACACACTACCTGACGGTACTATCTCAGGAAATGGTCCATGTATCAGAGCCTCATCACTATGCAGACCATCCTCATGGTCACACACTGAAAGAGACTATTAGTTAGCATCACCATCTGCTCTACTGGTGTCTCAACTATGAGATAAACTCTAGCCACAACCTCTTGCCAGTCCTCAGCTACCTGTGAATTTGTCTCGCCTTGAATCCTCGGACTCCTCTATCACTGGAACTCAGCGTGCACTGTCCAATAGTGAAGCTAGTGGTAAATACTTCCCAATAGGTGGTGGTGCTGCTGGTTCACCACCCGAAGGTGATAACACTGTAAGAGGGCCTTACACCAAAGCCTCATCGCCCGGTGGCCCGTCATCATGTACTCTCTTGGGAATCCTATTTTTCTATCTTTGTGGAGACATCCTGATTAGGAAAAGGTGCTCCATGTCCATTAAGTTATACTTGGAGTAATCACACCAAATAAATCAAAAGAAAAACTTTTCAAAAACACATGTTTTCATTGGTTTCATGTGCTGCATCGGAAATAAGAATTCAGGGTCCTGGTTTATGGATACATTGGCCGACGCACCAACACTGGACTCCCTGAAATGAAAACCATCCTCATTAAACATAACACATTTTCTTCACATAAAACTTTAAAGTATTTGTTCTTCAGTTGAACTGAACTCATTTTATACCACATTGTCACGACCCGTCCCACGGGGCCCATGTTGTGACTACGCCAAGCCTGCCTTCCAGAGGTCAGGGGCTGGCGACTAGCACCGAAACGAATACTCCCTAAAATAAGAAAGAATTACCTTTAAACATGTATATACACACAGAGAAGAATGAAAACAGAAGAAACCACTTAGTAAAATGTTGTAGTAAAAAAGAGTGATGAATTTAAAGGGGCCCAAATACAAGCCCAACTGAACATACGAGTACAACTCAAAAGTACGAATACAACTGAAAAGTGAAAAACAGCTCCTTGATCATCCACCACAGAACCTACCTGGAGGGTAGGTAAAAATCACCTCCTCAGCACTCCAGATTGGTTCGTCTCCTCTATAACATGTCCCCCCGAATGGTCCACCTTCGTGCACCGTCTAGTCCTAGCTCCCTCAGCCTCGATCAATGATGCACATCATCTGAACCTGTCAAAACAAGGTGCGGAAAAAACCCTTGTTGGGGTTAGTATAACAATACTCAGTAGGGACCCCGAGACCCCGTAGGTCTCCTAAATATCCCCAATGGAAACCCTAAAATAAATACATCAAGTATACTTAGGTATATACCCACACATACACTTAAGTTATCAATATTAACACATGTCATACAAAAGGGATGAATACCACAAAGGTAACACCAATAACTTAACAACATAAAGGTAAAAGTACCACACAGGCATCACCAAGAAGATAGTACAATGAAAGTAAAAGTACAGAATAGGTATCAACACGAAGATAGTACCATTAAGGTAAAAGTACAACACAGATATCACCACAAAGATCGTATCATGAAGGTAAAAGTCTTATTTCAAATAAGGTCTAAACTAAAACTAGTTTTTCAGTGAATTATAAAAGTACAGATGATTAGTCGTGAAGCTAGATCATATTATTCTGTCAGGACGCACTACTACTGACCATACAGAGTCTGATCCATGCAGGATCGATAGGTACTAACCCCCACAATGACCCACATAGATTCAACCTACCCATAGTCGATAGGTACTAACATCTGATGACCCACGCAGGATCAGTATGCGCTGACCCACACATGATTTCTGAGCATTGATTCACATAGGATATGACCCACACATGATCAGTATGAGCTAACCCACACAGTATCACTGAGCGCTGACCCACACAGGATTTCTATAAATGTTGATAGCCAGCCACAAATTCTCTAATCCTAGGAACAAGTAACAATCACAGTCACAATACTGAACACCTTTTTGTAAGAGAAGACCTCATCTAATGAGTAAAGTGGTACTTCCACACCACACAGAGGTGCTTCCCATTAGCCTTCGTCTACTAAGGTACTCCTCCTGTCGAGTACTGGGGGTCTTCCACGTCACATAGAGGTGCTCTCGATCGTGGGTCTTTCATGTCACACAGAGGCACTCCTCATCATGTCCTACTACGGTTCTCCTCCTGTTGAGAACCATGGATCTTCCACGTCACACAGAGACGCTACCCACCGTGGGTCTCCCACGTCACAGAAAGGCACTCTAGACTGGGCCTGTTGAGTCACTCCATGTCGAAACAGATAGCAGTTGTCAAGTCTCAGCTAGACGCTGGGTTCCATAAATAGTTTTCCAGGGAGAACCACTCCCCAAGCCATCAGTTATACCTCAACCACTACTATGTCCCCTAAAGAAGTATCCCAAAGTTCTATCACATCATAAGGGACCCAACACTATATACATCGCGTCGATTGGATTCCCGGTTTGTAAGTTATTAGCATTTCCGCTCTGAGGGCCCGGTTGGATTCGGGGTTTGATTCAATCTGGTCGTACAACACCTTTCATCAAAACTCATGTGGAGTATACCAAAAGTACCACCTCGATCCAAGGATTCTGGTGGTGCAGATAGTTCATCAAACGGACGCCTACTTCTCATGTTTAGACCAAAAACGCGTAATTGGGTCCTGATGGCCCCGGGTCCAGTCTAACCTGGTCGGACCGACCCGGCTTGACCCAGGTCTAGCCCGGTTGGCCTGGACCTTAGCAGGCTTGGCCCGCCCTGGGTGCGGCCCAATGGCGTAGCCCGGTGGCGCAGTCTACCCGAGCGGGCGTCGAAGGTGAAGCATCCCCCTTCAATTCCGAATGGAAATGGGCAGCGCCTTTAGGAACTTCCAAGTCATTACGGGACCAAAGAGGGTCCCAAAAAAATACAATGGTTGACCAGTGCTACAGACAGTCCTCCTCCCTGCGGCGTTGTCGCACGCCACTGCTCCACCTAGGCCGGACGCTCTTCAGCCTCCACCATGGTCGGGCAGCTACGCCCTCCTACTCCACCGTCGGCTCGAACGCCCTTTATCGCTCCTCCATGGGGTCGGACGGAACCCTGCCCCACGATGGCTGACGGGCCACAACTTCCTCATCATCTGGAGGCATGGACAAGCTCCTCGCATCCTTCCTCACGGTCAGCCGGGTGTCGGCCACCACCTTCTTCCGCGAGCCATCACAACTTCAATCCAAACACAAAAAATATGTTGTCCCTATATTCATGATCCTCAGGTCAAGGGCTCCGCGTCCATATGTTGTGCTAGAAGAAATTTTGTATTTCATGCATCATTAAATATTTGACATCAAAGAACACACGAAGAATGTGTGAGGAACAAAAGATAAAGGGGGAAAGTTATATATGTAGGATAGTGGCCTCATTTTTTTGGACATCATCATTGTGAATTCAGAACATGAAGAATGAACAAAATATATTTAATCATAATAAAATTAAAACCCCTACATAGATTTTCTGTTGGAGGTGGCGTGAGGAAGAAGACAAAGTCGAGGAAGATGGTGACGTCGACCTTCGTCACTCTCGCAGGACGCTCCAAGGTCAGTTCCTCGTTCTTTTCCCAGAAGTCATTATTCATTGGAGGATCTCCTTTGTCGGAGAATAATCTTCCCAACTCTCCAAATATTTCCCCTCTTATGCCAATCCTTTTCCCTTGAGAGGTGACATGACAATTTAATAAGAATTAGTTTATTAATTAAACAAAAGGAGTTGGCACAATAATTTGAGAGAAACCAAGAGTTTCCCCACATTAAAAGAGGGGTTCGGGGGGTCCACACCACAATGAATTTAATTGGGAGGTTTCCAAGGGTCTCCTACATTAATGAAGAGTGTTATGGTGGTCCCCACCACCTTGAATTCAATTGGGAGGTTTCATTAAAATAAAATAAAACATGTTTGTTTTATTGTTTTTATCTCTCCCACAAAAAACATGAAAACTAACTTTCACCCTTCACCTACTATGGTCGAGGTGAAGGTATCCATAAGTGAATATCGGTACTACGAGTTCAATGGTGCCGTCAGATTTCAATTCCGAGAATCGGTTCAAAATTTACAAAATGTCACTCACGCGTTTAATGAACGTACCAAAAAAAGTTTATAAAATTATTTACAGTCACCCTCGACCCGCGCCGGTCGAGGTTAGGATATTCCTAAGTGAAACATGCCCCAAAGAACCCAATGGTACTCTTGGATTTCTATTCTGAGTTACATTTAAATGTTATAGATTTTACCATAAAATGATTGTCACTTTATTATTTTAATTACGGGCAAAAACTAACTATATCGAGCGGCCTGCGCCGGCCAAAGTTTTTATCTTCCTAAAGAAATCATACCCCCCACGAGTTTGGTGGTGGTCTTAGATTTTTAATAAGAGTTACCGTTTCTGAGTTATAGTCATTTGAAAAATAAAATAACCTTGTTTAACTGTTTTATTTACAGTTATGCCATTTTCGGATTTTCTCATTGTAGTCTTGTGTTGACTAAACATAAGTCACGCATATGGTAAACCCGCCATCCTGATCATAGTAGTGTCCTTAGATTTTTGGTCTCTGTAACCGTTTATGATTTATTCCACTTTTTTAGGAAAACTGCTCACCATCAATAATTAATGTATAAAAAAACTTCGACAGATCATTCTGGGTACTCCAGGCATCGCAATCGTGCACCGTCAAATTCAATGATCTCAAAATAATTCTATATTATTAAATAGAAAATTATTTAATTTTCATAGAATTATAATAAATAAAATAATCATAAGAATCATTAATCAATTTGAAAATTTCATTCTTGTATGGGATATTAAATAATATTAACGTAACAATATATAAATTATAAATAACAACCCACAAAAAAATAATATTATGATGGAATAGTGGGAATTTAATAGTCAAATATATAAAATGAAGAAATATTCTAGTGATTTTATATACTAATATCCTCAATATCCTAAATAATAGATATTATCTTTAATAATATATTTACATGCAAAATATTAAGGCATTGTCCCAAAACAAATATATATGTGGAAACTAACCCAATAATCACAACCTGTTGTTAACACCTTGACCATTTTGAAACAACTCACCCTAATCCCTAAACCATGAATAAGACATATAGATGTATTTTTTCCATAAAAATATTGAAATAATACCCATGTATACAAAAAATAACACATTATAAATGGGTAGGTGTGAGGCATATGAAACTATAAAATTACCCCTCTAACCACAACTCATTGAATAAGTTGATAATCCATGATTTGTGTTTAGGCATTTGGTTATTACCTCCCATACTACACTATGCATATATATCCTCAATAATAATAAAAAATATAATAACCAAAAGTAACTATTTGTTCAAATATATGTATATAATGAGAAATAAACACCCATATCATGTCATTTTTTGTTTACTAAGCCACAACAGTAGTGGAAACTATATACTTTAACTAATTAATTATTTAATCCTTTTCTATTAATATATGATGTGACAGGGGATGAGGTAAAAGATATGGATTATTTATTCATATCATCCACAACCAAAATAAAAAAAACTAAATAATTTCCATATGCCTTTAATTTTAGTCAATAATAGACAAAAGTAGCATCACATTGACATTATAACCATCGGATAATAGTATCAATCATTTCTACAAATCATGACATGTGCCTATTATCATTATTCATTAGGATAAACCACACAAATCATATATACAAACCACATAATCACATAGAATCATTTTTATTAAGGATTATATTTGTAATCACATATGAGTAAAAATGGTTGGGAATTTATTATCTCAATAATAATCTATAAATGTCATATATTTTTATGCTCACAAATAACTTTTTTTTGTTTTACTAATGATATTAATCTATGTGTTTTTCCAGAAATTATTTTTCATTTAAATATTTATTCCAGAAATATATTTATGTTATTAATCTATAAGGAATATTCATTAATGTGATTAGAACATATTTTATTATATTCTACAAACATTGTTCAAACCCAAATTTGACGAGAATAATGTAATGAATAAACCCTAGACTTGGAACAACTATTATGTATCATGAATCCTATATTTGTATTCAACCATATATTGGAAGAATGGTCATTTGGATTCTTATACCGACATTACATTTGATCCCTACATTCTACAAAGTGGAATATAGGTTTTAGGAACCATATACAATGCAAAAGAACCTTATGTTTGTAAAAGATGAAAGTATGGTCAAGGAACCCTACCTATGTAAGGAATCCCACATTTGAGAAACAAACATATGGTTCATCAACCATACTTTTATGATCAACCTTCTATTTTCGAACTTATGTTTAGAGAGTTAAATATACATAGTTAGAACCTATGTTTTTTATTTTTCATTTTAGGAATAATACTAACATTTGATTACTCAATGATAGAGATTAAAATTCAAAATTTTATCAATAATTTCTAAAATAGTATTTAATATATTAAACATATATTGATTTTTTTATGATTGATTCAAATTCCTATTATGATCAATTTGAAGAACAATTTTGATGAGATAAAATCACACAAATTTTTAAGGGAAGTTATGATTCCCCTTGTAAATTTGATTTTGAATATCTTTAATCAATCGGGATACTTTCATTTATCTAAAAAAATGGCCAATGTTGTGTTCTCTATATATTATAGGAGTGTGTATTTTCAATTTACATATAATACATATGATATGAAAATGAATATTTTTGAATAGTTCTCTATAGATCCATCTATGAAGAATGCATGTCTTTCTTATTTGTGATAGAATACTCACATTGAAATATCTACAAATTTCAACACCATAATGGTGCTATTTTATGAAAAATTTATTGATGTTTATTTCCAACCAGAATCTTTTTAGAGTTACTATTTCTTGAAAACATTCATTTCTGAAGAAGTAGATCCATCAACTATCATTTTCATTTATTGCGACTCCGATGTTCAGCCTGATCAATCATGGAATCAATCTATTTTGAATTATTAGTGTTTCAACTACTCATACTCATTTATATACGATGTATTAGATTATTATACTAATATATGGATAATTGGTTCCTTATAACAGAACATGAAGGCTCTATTTACCCTTGTTATAAAGGTTTCAACTTCATTCAAACAATTTTGTACTTGAAGGTCTTATGATAAGAGGTCATTTTCTAGTAAAAATCAACAAGATCATAGATAGAGCATTGATGGAGTGGAGAAGGGGTTATATGTTACCCCAACAACTATAAAATTGTTTTGATCATTATTTATGTTTACCCACTATTCATAATTATTACAAAAAAGAATAGAAAATATCTATATAAATTATAGAGATAGTTAAAAGATAGAATATGTATAGAATATCAGAAAGACATAATTCACCCCTTCTTGTGTTAAATTTTTATTATTTATACCTACCAATTGGAATTAGAGGAGATTTTTTTTATAAAGTAGATAAAGCTCTAGAAAGATTAAATGAATAAGGTATATATAAATAAAATTGGATTGACTGATCTGATAGAAGGTATATTTATGTTTTGTGCTCCATATTATAATGGTGACAACTATGGATGTTGGAAATCATGAATTATTATCTACTTAATGAATCTTGGATTCATTTTTAATTCCAATATCATCACTCATTATGTTATTCTAGAATATCTAGAAACATTGAATGTTGTAATAGGAGCAGAATATGATATCAACTTAAAGGAATGAAATGATATAATATGTGGTCATTAACCTCATGAATTCAATCGAGTTTCACAATGCCCTACTTCCTATTATATTTTAAATACTATAGTTGTCACATATGAAGGAAAAAATAATATTTAAAATATGAGATATGCTACTTCAAAATAATTTTTGACACCTTTATAAGGTTTTATGGTGAAGATGTCATACAAATGAATGGATGATTGACAGAAATTGTCAACAATATTACAGTCATGGGAGATCAAATCAGTCAAGTAGATCAAACACTAAAAGTATATAGAGTACTTCCCTCTAAATGGGATGGAATATCTATAACAACTCTACTATCATCAAATGTTAAGAATTTCATAATAGATGAATTAATTGGAACATTTTTTATGTATAAAATAGAAATGTATGATGATGTTGGACATCACAAGGTCACAAAAGGGAAATACTTCCCTTAATGTGAAATCTAATAATAATGAAAGTAAATTTAAAAAAAACATCAAAATAGAAAATAATTCTGATTCTTTAGACTCTAGAAAAGGAACTATCACAACTAGCCCTAAACTATATCAAATTTTACATGAATAATTGTGGTTTGGTAAAATAATTTATGAATGATGAAAATGAATCAAGAGAATCAAGATGGAGTTAATGAAAAATTTTGGGTCGCGTGAGACCGTATTCCCCCAATTAAAATATGCAATAATAATGACCAAAACAGAAATATCAAAAGAATGATGATTATGACCATAAGAAACTAAGAGCCATGAATTCTCCGTTGTGTGTGTCTAAAGAATCTAGTAGCTCTTAAAAATATAATTTTGAAATGGTGCCACAAGATCTGAAATCAAATATGTGATTTATGACTAAGGAAAAAAGTAGTGGTAAAATTTTATTATTATTATGTATCTAATCTTATATATGTTTAACGAGTAAATTATCTGCCTATTGTACATTGCTAATTGAAAAATATGATTCTTTAATAAAGAAGCATAGTTCATTAAAAAAATATTCACAATTTGGATTTACGTGAAAGACACTTTGATAAAACAACATCCAGAACTAAATTAAAAATTAAATTAATCCACATCAAATAATATTGTTTATAAAAATATGATAAAAGAATTACCTGATGAATTAATATCTTATAAAAGTACTACTAGTGTTTTATCAAATGTATAAAAAATTATGAATGATATTTTTGGGAAAAATGTTATGAAAATATAAAAATTTAAAATTGAAAGGAAGAGTGAAAAATAAAATTTATACAAGAATTATTTTCTACCCAATTCAAAATTGATAATTATTATTATTTTTTAATAAAAGTTCATTTCATTAATAACATTAATTTACGAATTCTTTAAATAAAAAAGAATTAAAGATGGATTTTATTTCTAATAAATACATGAATCATGTTTATAAATTATTGAAAGATAAGGATGATCTAGATTCCAAGATCATTACTCGGTGACTCTAATAGACCCAAGAAAATATTAGTACCAAAACAAACATGTGTCTAAATAAATTTGTAGGAAAAAGAATATAGGGAAAAAATATACATGGAATATAGATAGTTGTTGTTACAAACCTATGAGTGGAGGCTTGTCAAATTTCTATACATTGACACAAATGGATGGAAATACCGTTAGTTTTGGAGAAAATACAAAAGGAAATATTATTGGAGTTAGGACTATTCAAGATACAAAATAAATCTCAATGAACAATGTATTGTATTTACTAGGGATAAATCAAAACATGATAAGTTTTTGTGAACGTTGTCATGATGGATTTTATAATGATTTTCAACAATTTTGGCTCAGTTTCCAATTATAAACTACATTCATTTGGATCACCATGAACTATGAATATTTATACATTGGATCTTAATTCCTTATGTAAAGAAAAAAGTTAACTGTTTAAATTATAAGAAAAATGAGTCTTGGATCTGTAATAGGAGAGTTGTTCATTTCAATATGTATTATCTACATTAATTATTTGAGAAAAAATTAGTTTCTTGTAGGTTCAGAACGAGCAGATGGTTTTGAATTTGGAGTACATGCGGCATGCGCCTCCATCTTTCCAAAATCTCCCGCATGTTCAGTCCTACTGGTCCCTGTTGTCATTTTAGGTCCCACGGTGTTCAATCCCAGATCTTCCTGTGGCCAAGCCTCGAGTCTGCTAGACCTCTGCTTCTCGGTTCTGTCGCAGGTGTCTGTTGCCGTCGTTCCCCCTGGGGTTCTTTCCTCCTGGGACTCCTCTGTACGGGCTTGTTTGGTCGGAATATCATCTCGGGATCCCATGGTTATGGCTGCTTCTGGTAGGGCTTCTGGTCCCCCTCCTCTGCCCATGGGTGTTGGCAGGTCCTTCAGGGACGTCCTGTGTGGCTCGGCCTCGAATCTTGCCGGCTTCCTAGTAGTCAATGTACGAGAAGTGAAGGTGTCTTCGGAAGGTCACCATGTTCGTCTGGATGTCCCAGTGGGGGCATTTGAGGAGGCAAAGGCTTTTTTGTAATAGACGTTGGTATCCCATTTCGGATCTGCTAAGCCGCCTCTCGCCGCTTTCTAGCGCTGGGTCTCATCTGTTGGAATTGCAAACCAAAAATATAAGTCAAAGTTGCCTGCGATGTCATTTATTACTTGCACATATTTTTTCCATGGGTCCACCTCCATTTATTTTCTTTGAATAAATTTAAATGCTCTGAATTTAAAGATTTGTTATATATTTTTACTGTCATAAATGCTCAGCATTTAATATTTTGATCTTTCCTAGTACCGTCATAGAGTCTCTATATTTTATGTTTTGGCCTTTCTTTGTAACAACATAAATGCTATGCATTTAATGTTTTGGGTCTATAAATTGATTTAATTGTAGTCTGAAATTTCAATTGTGAAAAATTGTGAAGTTGTGTGAAATTGTGAAAAGCTTGAAACCTTCTTTGTGTTGTGCAAATTTTTCTTCCTCTTCAATTTTTCCTTCTCATATTTCTCGGCTTGTATAGCCAAAAAACTGGTATCAGAGCCCAAGTTACCAAGATCCTCCAATTTTTTTTAAGATGGCCGCAATCCAGCCGCAAGTTCCGAAGCTGTCTAAGGACAACTACAAAAGGTGGTGCATCCAAATGAAGGCGTTATTCGGGTCACAAGAATTATGGGAGATCGTTACCGACGGGTATGTTGTACCCACTAAGACGGAAGAAGCTGCCTTCACAAATGAAGAAAAGACGGCCCTCAAAAATCAATGAAAGAAAGACAACAAGGCATTGTTCCTCCTCTATCAAGGGTTGGATGAATCAAAGTTCGAAAAGATTGCCGAAGCAACATCAAGCAGGAAAGCTTGGGATACCCTTGCCACCATCTTCAAAGGTGTTGATCGAGTGAAGCAGGTACGTCTTCAAACATTAAGAGTAGAATTTGAAGCAGCGCACATGAAAGAAGGTGAGAGCATCTCCAATTATTTCTCAAGATTAATTGTTATTTTTAACAATTTGAAAAGGAAGGGTGAAAAAGTAAAGGACATTCAAGTTATCGAAAAATCACTTCGATCTCTCACAACCAAGTTTGAGAATGTGGTTGTGGAAATAGAAGAATCAAAGGATTTGGAGAAACTGTCCATTGAAGAACTGATGGGGTCGTTGCAAGTGCATGAGCAACGAATGCAAAAGAATATCGGTTCAACAATAGAGCATGCCTTGGAGTCCAAGTTGACTCTACAAGAACAAAATAATGGCCACACACAACGAGGCAGTCATCATGGAAGAGGAAGAGGGCGTGGATATTATCCAAGCCATCAAAAAAAGCAACAAAATCCTACCAGATTTCGTGGAAGAGGGAATGGTGGAGGACGATTCACACGTGGTCGTGAAAATGCAAAGAACATTCAACGCCACAACTGTAAGAAATTTGGGCATTATGCATCTGATTGTTGGAGAAAATTGAATCATGATGAACAATCCAACTATGCTGAAGCATCTCATCATGAAGAAGAAGGTTCCACACTCCTCGCACAAGAAAAGGCATGTGAACGCCCCGATGTTTGGTATCTCGACACGAGTGCAAGCAACCACATGAGTGGTAACAAAAAACTCTTCGACGAACTCACCGAACAAGTTCATGGAGATGTGAGTTTTGGTGACTCATCCAAGGTACCCATGAGAGGCAAAGGTAAGATCAAAATCTATCTGAAGAATGGAGAGTCAAATTACATTTCTAATGTATATTACGTACCAAGTATGAAAAATAATATCATCAGTCTCGGCCAACTTCTTGAGAAGGGGTATGTCATACACTTGGAAAATTCTCTTTTGTCTATAAGAGATGCTCATAGGAGTCTTGTCGCTCAAGTACAAATGGAGATGAATCGCATGTTTCCGCTGCATATCAACACAAAGGCCGAGGAGTGTCTCTTTGGGCTCATGAAGAATGAATCATGGAGATGGAATCTACGATTTGGACATCTGCATTTTAGCGGTCTTAAACTTCTATCCTCATCAAGCATGGTGCGCGGATTGCCAGCAATTGAAGTTCCAAATCATGTGTTTGAGGCGTGTACACTCGGCAAACAACAAAAGAACTCATTTCCAAGTGGAGTTTCTAGAAGAGCAACAGAACCACTTTAGTTGGTTCACACTGATATCTGCGGACCACTTGAAACACTGTCACTTGGAGGTAATAAGTATTTTATTACCCTTATTGATGATTTTAGCAAAAAGTTGTGGGTGTACTACATCAAAGAAAAATCTTCCGCTTTCACTGTCTTTAAAACTTTTAAAGCTCATGTTGAAACTGAAAGTGGCCACAGAATCAAAGTACTCAGATCTGACAGAGGTGGAGAATACACCTCAAATGCATTTCAAGATTTCTGTAGGGAACATGGCATCAAACAGCAATACACTGCAGCCTACACGCCACAACAGAATGGCATCGCAGAAAGGAAGAACCGCACCATCCTCGACATGACGAGGACCATGCTAAAGGAGAAAGGCTTGCCAAAGAACTTTTGGGCAGAAGCAGTGGCATGTACTGCCTATCTTCTCAATCGGTGCCCAACGAAGAGTGTCAGAAACATGACACCACAAGAGGCATGGAGTGGCTACAAACCGAGCATAGCATACCTAAGAATCTTCAGGTGTGTTGCCTACGCTCAAGTTCCCGAAGCGAGAAGAAGGAAGCTTGATGATCGTGGTGAAAAGTTCATCTTCATCGGCTATAGTGAAGAGTCTAAAGCCTATAAGTTCTACAATCCACTAACCAATAAATTAGTGGTGAGTAGAGATGTGGTCTTTAGTGAGGAAGAATCTTGGAAGTGGAATGATGAAGAACCAAACAAAGAGATTCCAGTCAAAACATAAGATCCTGAAGAAAGGCGTGATCATCAGGAGAAAACGCCAGCAACACTTTCCCCGGGCACATCATCAGTAAACAAGAGTCCAGGAGGACATTCCATCACTACTGAAAGGACTCCACCAAGTCAAAATTGGGCGAGCTCATCCTCACCCATGGCACCCATAAAAATGAAAAGCTTAAGCGACATTTATGAACAAACTGAAGAGGTAAATCTTTTTTGTCTGTACGCACATCATGAGCCTCTGACGTTTCAGGAAGCCACAAGGGAAGAATGTTGGAGAATGGATATGGGAGAAGAAATTTGTGCCATAGAGAAAAATGACACATGGGAGCTGACCGCACTTCCTAATAGCCAGAAATCCATTGGTGTCAAATGGGTGTACAAGATCAAGCGAAATGCTGATGGTGAAATCGATCGCTATAAGGCAAGGCTTGTAGCAAAGGGGTACAAAGAGAAGTATGGGGTGGACTATGAAGAAGTCTTCACTCCGGTTGCTCGCATTGACACTGTGAGAATGATTATCTCCCTTGTTGTTCATCACAGTTGGATGATCTACAAATTGGATGTGAAGTCTGCATTCCTGAATGGAATTCTAGAGGAAGAGGTCTATGTAGACCAGCCTAAAGGCTTTGTTATGCAAGGGGAGGAAGACAAAGTGTATCGACTGAAAAAAACTCTTTATGGGTTGAAGCAGGCTCATCGTGCTTGGAATGCACGCATTGACAGCTATCTTCAAGAGAACGACTTCACCAAATGTCCATATGAGCATGCAGTTTACATCAAGAGGAATGATCCAGGCTGAAACTCAGAATGATGCTCGGAATGAAGTCGGTTTTGGTTTGAAGGGGAGTGTTGGAATTGCAAACCAAAAATATAAGTCAAAGTTGCATGCGACGTCATTTATTACTTGCACATCTTTTTTCCATGGGTCCACCTCCATTTATTTTCTTTGAATAAATTTAAATGCTCTGCATTTAAAGATTTGGTATATCTTTGTACTGTCATAAATGCTCATCATTTAATATTTTTATCTTTCCTTGTACCGTCATAGATTCTCTGTATTTTTTGTTTTGACCTTTATTTGTACCAACATAAATGCTATGCATTTAATGTTGTGGGTCTATAAATTGATGTAATTGTAGTCTGAAATTTCAATTGTGAAAAATTGTGAAGTTGTGTGAAATTGTGAAAAGCTTGAAAGCTTCTTTGTGTTGTGCAAATTTTTCTTCCTCTTCAATTTTTTCTTCTCATATTTCTCGGCTTGTATAGCCAACATCATCTTGGGGGCATAGAGAGCCGGCGCGAACTTCGGTGTGCCACAGGGACTCCTTCTGTTTCATGCTGGCTTCGGAGGATGATTTTATCGGTGCTTGGTGCACGACCCCGCGTTCAGTGGGGCGTTGGTGCTTCAGCCTTTCAAGCTGGTCTCTGGAAGTGCACAAAGGCAAGGAGAGTCCAGCGGCAGCGGTCTAGCTTTGTCTTCCTGGCATGCCGCTTCCCTTCCAGAATGAAGGTTTTCTTAAAGCAACAAGGGATGCTCTTGGCGGATATTTCTGCACATATTGCAGCACTTGTAGTGGCTTGTCAACATCGGTTGCTCGTATTTGTGTGGAATTGGAACTTTCTGGGCTTGTGCCAGAGCAGATCGAGCTTCAGGTTGCGGAATACTTCTGTTGGTTGCCGGAAATCTCTTACCCTGCCTTCCCCAGTTATTGCTTGCATTGCCTATTACATGGACACCCTTTGCAGTTTTTCCGGCGCAGTAGGCAGAACGGACGTCACCGCTCCCCTGGGGTGGTCCGCCAGGGACGTCTCGGTTTTTCCAGCTCCTTTAGAGGTGGTGCAGGTAGGGGATATGAATCACACCTCCCACAAGACGTCCACCCAGTCGAGGATGGGACCAGGATCTTCTTCTGCACCCTGTGATTGGAGATCCTCCTGAGCCATGCTGGGAAATAGTAATCGTTGTTCCAAAGTCATCTCATCCTCATCAGCCTTTCCACTCTTCTTCAGGGTTACTGCACTCAGATAGAGACTGAGTTTGGAGGTTGGCTCTCGTACAGGAAGCCCAATCCGTGGGGCCTATGGCTTGGCCTCCCCCGGTTGTAGCACTCTTAGGGATATCCCATTTTGATAATACAAGAGATCTTGTCGTTTCCCCACAAGCCACGAGGCTGATTATCAACCATATATCCTCACCACAAGAGAAGGCTTCATGGCCGGCTCCACCAGATGGATCTCCACCCAAGATCCATCTCGGGAGGAGAGGTTCCACAAAATCCCCTATAGACTGGGGTAAATCCCTTCTTAGAGATGATGTCGGCTCACCAATCACTGCGGGGTCGGGGATTTGCACTAGGTCTAAAATGAGGATGCAGAAGGTAAGGAGAAACCTCCTCTTCGAGCAGGCTATGAGTTCTGGAGCCAGTCCTAGGACTCTCTTTCATCCATGATTACGTTACTCGTCTAGAACGCTCGGGGCGTTGGCGCCCGGGTGAAGTCGGATTTTTTCACTTCAGAGATTTCTAAGCACAAGGCGGCAGTTGTTGCAGTGCTTAAACACAAACAACAACCCAACCGAATCGGGGAGTGTTCCAAAAACCTCAATATGCAAGGCTTCTGACATGTTGATCCCACCAACAGTCATATCTGGGTTTTTTGGAGCCGTCATTACACTGTGGATATGGCTTAGGCAGGCAACCAGTGCATTATAGTCATGGTGAGCCAGGGTCACCTGGTTTTTTTCGTGTCCTTCGTGTATGGGAGCTGTGATAATATTCAAAGATAAAATCTATGGGATGACATGAGTAGGTTTTAACCAGGGCCTTTCCTGTCAATAATGGGGGGGGCTTCAAGATTGTGGCCCCGGAGGAGGGGAAAGGCAGGGGACCGTTTCACAGAATAACCAGCCTGGCTTTTATCCATTTCATGGCTGCGAAGGGGACCTTGTATCTCAGATATGTGGGCGACATGTTTACTTGGTGCAACAACCAGAGGGAGAATAACTGCTCGTGGAGCCATTTGGACCACTCTCTGGCTAACATGCATGCCATATCTACTTTCTGCAATACAAAAGTGATGCACCTCCTATGAGGTATGTCTGATCATTCACCACTTTTGGTATCTATGTCTTCTATGCAGGATCATCAAGAGTGGTTTTGGTATTTCTAGTAATGGGCCGTCAGTACGGGCTACCAAGTTCTTGTTAGAGCCACTTGGGAGGAGCCCTCTGAGGGTGATAAGTGTACTTCTCTTCATAATAAGCTGACGTGGTTGAAATCGAGGCTCTAAACGTGGTCGAAAGATGTTATTTCACCTGATAGGGAGTTAGAGCCAACCATGAAAGATGTCGAAGGCCTCGAGAACCGACTGGAGGAAACATGGGATGACCATGCCTTTGTGGAACTCTGGAGAAAAAAGGACAAGATGGAACACTTGCTGCTTAGACAGGAACGACTGTCTAGGGAAAGGGAGAGGATTAAGTGGATTAAATAAGGTGACAGAAACACTGCTTTCTTCCACGCTTTCATTAAGCAGAGGAAAAGGCTGGTTAAGCTTAACATCATTTTAGAGGATGGCTCTTTTACAGATAACAGGAACGTCATTGGAAGCTGGGCCAATTCCTTCTTTTATGAACTCTTCACTGACCCCAATGAATGCATGGCCAACAGGTACCCAGTTGAGGCCACAAAGTTTTTTTGAAGTGGTTCCCAATCACACGTCTAATCGAGCAAATGATATCATAGGATCCATACCCGACCAGAATGATATCTTAAAAGCTTTAAGGCACTTGAATCCTGATAGCACGACCGGACCAGATGGTTTCCCTGGATCCTTTTATAGGTCATCCTGGGATATTGTGAAATAGATCTTAATTGAAGATATTCAAGACTACTTTAGGGGGGGTGGACTGCCACGTGTGGCAAGCACCACTACACTTGTGATGCTTCCTAAAACCAAGAATACCACTGATATTTCACATTACCATACAGTGAGAATGTGTAATACCCCCTACAAAATCATTTCCAGTATTATCAACTCCTGCATAACCCCTCCCATTCCACGGTTGGTTTCTTTAGAGCAGCATGGTTTTATCGTGGGTCAGTTGATTCAGGAGGGAGTGGCTCTAGCACAGGAGATGCTCAGGGACATTAACTTCAAAACTCATGGATCAAATATGGCCATCAAGCTGGTTATGAATAATGATTATGACCAAATGGAATGGAGCTTTATCAATAAGGTTATGGTAGGTATGGGATTTAATCCTTGGAACATTGATCTTTTTTTTGGTGCTTTAGTTCTGCATGGGATTCGGTTAATTTCATGGGGAAATCATATGGATTTTTAAATCAACTCGGGGCTTGAGGAAAGGGGACCCAAAATCTCCGAGTCTGTTCATCCTGGTTTAGGATGTTTTGAGTAGACACATCCATAGAATCATTGGAAATTGTGACATTTTGTCTTATAGAAGGTAGTTAAAGGTTCTAGTGGTGTCTCCTCTCATGTTCGCTGATGATACCTTACTTTTATTGAACAGGCCGAGTCGTTCTATTCGGTAATTGAATAGTGTTGGAGGGATACTGGCATTGGAGAGGGAAACTCGTTAAAAACAACACGAGAAATTTCTTCATCTCCATCCGATGTTCTACCCAGCGTGTCCCTACTGTGAACAACATGTTGGGAATGGAGTGAGGGGTTTTCCCTATTGATTATTTGGGTGCTCCCATCTCTCCTGGAAGAGTTCGCATTCGGGACATTGATTGACTTCACAACAGGATCATTGACCAGGTGTTTATTTGGAAGAACATTTATCTATCCTTTGGGGGTCAGATCACGCTGGTCAATAGTGTGCTGCTTGCTACCCCAGTTCATGCATTGTCTGCGATTAGTGCCCCAAAAATAGTTATCAAGAACTTTGACAGGCTTTTGGCCAAGTTTATTCTGTTTTTTGAGGGGGAAAAAGTTTTTGGTCTCCAGGAACATGATGGCTCAACTGGTTAGGGAGGGTGGTATTGATGTGCTCCATCTTGCAGATACCCTACACTACATGGATGCAATGCTCTCTCAGAGTATTCTAAATCAGCACTTGCAGTGGGGGTTAACCATGCCCACCATTGGCTCGGGACATCATGATATACAGGAGGACCAATAATCACCTCTTGGTAAGGTCCTGGTTCCCCTGGTTGACGACCTCAAACCGTTGTCCCTTTGGACTGTGGGGAGAGGGAACCTATCATTTTGGCAACAGAACTGGTGCAATGAAATTTTAGGCTTCCTAGGGTGCCCTGTTCCCACCATTCCCTTCCAAGAAGCTAGTAGGTTCCCATCCTTCATCAAAGTACTGTCGAATAAGGATTAGAATGAATTTTTTGATCTCATTGAACTCACACTGGACATTGAAAGATGTGTGTTCACACCTTCACCATCAAGATTTTTCTCGTCCAAATATTATCGGCTCTCTTCATTTGTTCAGTCTCATGCGAACGATTGAGATGAGATCACCTGGGTTAAAATAATCTCTACCAAATTCAACATTCACACTTGGAGGATAAGGAATTGAGCAGTTCCAACTGATGATAATATCAAGAGATGTGGTGTTAATCTTGCTTCTAAGTGTGTTTGTTGTAAGTCTCACAGTGAAGAGAGTTTGAACCATATATTTTTAGAAAGTGAATGGGCATGGGAGGTATGGTTTTATTTTGGGGAATTAACTGCCTTTTCCTGGAGTAGTATGGATGATAGTCACTTTCTAGAGAAATGGTAGCATGGATCGACAGGTGCTTGACCAGAGAGGCTGGCCCAAACTACCCTACTACAGGTCGGTTTCTGGTGTCTGTGGATGGCGCAGAACACAATGAGGCATGAAGGGGGAAGCTTTTCGGATGCAGTGATCATCATGTAGATGAGGATTCTGTTATTTGATCTAGTCAGGGTGATGCAGAACTAGAATGAAGCCCCTTCAATGAGTCGGTTCTGCTCGAGGTATAGGGTTGCCTCCCACAGCGGGAGAGGGAACAATTGGGTTTCTGGCGGCCCCTGCAAAACATCTTGAAGCTAAACATATATGGGTATTGTGTTATGGGAAATAAAGATAGTGGTGGGGTGGTGCATGACACTGGTGGGTATGTCTTCGTGGTGTTTAAAGTCAGGCTTGGAAATGGATCTATGTTGATGGCAGAAGCCCTGACAATGATTGCAGGGCTGAGGTTAAGCCCACATAGGGGCTTGGTTATTACAGAGGTATAAACATACTCATTGATTGTTCACAACACTTTACAAGACAATGGAAACCCACCTTGGGCGATTGACTATATCATCAGGAAGTGTAAAATCATCCTCACAGATAATACTAAAGTTTCACACACGTGGAGGGACGAGAACAAACTAGCGGACCATCTGGAAGCATTGGATTTCACTAACTCAGAGAATGTGTGGGTTTATACTAGGACCAGCCTGAATCCTCAAGGGGTAAATTTGATTAGAGGGGATGCCCTTGGCCTCCATTATTTCAGGCCCCCTTGGAGTGGGTCGGGATGTCTTGTTTTTCATTTTTGTCTGATTTATTTTCTTCTGACTCCCCTTTTTGAAAAAAAATTACTTTTTGGTGATGAATTAGTTTCTTGTTTACATAGTCTTATGTTGTAAAATGATAGATTCTATGATGAATTCTAAATCAAAAAACAACAAAAATCATTGTTAAATTCAATTGAAAATATTTTTATATCTAAACCAATAGAACTTATACATGTGGATTTGTGTGGATATTATAGGGTATCATGTATGGATGGTAAATGATATTTTTATGTTTTATTTGATAATTTTTTAGAGTTTACTTTGGTTTATCATATAAAGCTCAAAATTTATGTATTCAATATTTTTAAAATCTCTTGAAAAAGTGTTCCATATGGAAAATATTTTGAAATAATTTCATTTTTAATTAACTATGGTGGAGAATTTGAGAATATAGGTTTCAATTAGTTTTTCACAAACATAGTTATTAAAAAACATCATTGCCCGAAGAACAATTCAAAAAATAGAATTGTTTAAATAAGAATGAAAATTATACAAGAAATGGAATGATCTATTCAAAATGAATACAAAATTCATACCTATTTTGGGCAGAAGATGTAAGAATAACCAGCTATATCATGAATAGAGTTTTAATAATACCAATTATTGAAAACACATGCTATGATATTTGGAAAATAATAAAACTAAATGTAATGTACTTTATAGTTTTTGGATGCAAGTTATCTGTCATGAATACTAAGGATAACCTAGGTAAATTCGATCTGAAAGATGATGAATGAATATTTATTGGATGTTCTTGTACTTCAAAAAACTATATATTGATTCCATCAAAAGTCGTATATTATTGAAGAATCGGTTCATGTGATGTTTTATGAATCACCCCCTCTCATTATATATAAATATCAAATAGAAGGTAAAAATGATACAGTAGACAATGTGAGGTGTAAATGTAATAAATAGGATTTTGAAATTTATTTAAATAAAATTCAGTTCTGTTCATACGAACATGAAACTGAAGATCCAAAAATTGTCTTACAATGAAATTTTAGAATCACAATGTACCATCCTTTTAAAATAGTTATAGAAGACATAAAAACATTAATAATAACATGTTGAAAGATAGGAAACTAGTTGAATCTTCTTCCTTTTTATATTAGTCAAAACATAAATCAATTGAAAAGGGTTTAGATGATGAGAGATGGTTATTAGCCATGCATTATGAACTAAAACAATTTAGAGTAAATTAATTTTTGGAATTTTTAGAAATATCATCTCACTATCCAGTAGTTGGATATAAATGTATCTTTAAAATAAACATAATTATTAATGTATCATTAGTAGAAAAAAATATATAACAGTAGGTAAAGGAAATAATTAGGAAGATGGTATAGATTATGATGAATCCTTTGGACCTGTAGCTAGAAAAGAATCCATTAGAATAATTTTAGATTTTTTATATTAGATTAATTTTAAATTATATAATATGGGTGTTAAATATACCTTTTAGATGGATATTTAAAAGAGTATTTTTATATAGAACAACAACCAGGTTTTGAAAACCCTCATTAACCAAATTCCATTTTAAACTTATTTAAGGAATTTATGGATTGATACAATATCCTAGAGAATTGTATGAATGATTATTTTATTTTAGTTTGGAAATGGATTTCTTATATGGATGTACATCCTACTCATTTTAAGAAATTAGTTTTATATAGTATTTTATTATTAAAAATTTATGTTCATGATGTTATTTTTCTTTCAAAAAATAAAATTATTATTAATGAATTTTCAAATATAATGAAAAAAATGAATTTGAAATGTGTATGATCAGAGAACTAAATTTCATTTTATTATATCATTTTTATACAAAACAGTATGTAAATGTATTTTAATAAATAGAAATATAAAATAGACTTATTAAAAATCGTTTACATGAACAAATTAAGTCATATTCAACACCCGTGTGCACCATTATAAAACTCGATTTGGATAAAGATGGAAAACTAGTTGAAAACCATTTATATAGAGTTATGACTGGTAGTATATTGTATTTTATTAATAGTAGACAATAAATAATGTTTATTTAAGTTAATGTGCTTGATTTCAGTAAAATTTAAAAAAATATCATCTTACAGCTGTTAATTTTTTTAGACATTTAAAAGGAAAAACAATTTGAATCACATCTGTACCAAAAAAAAAATTTATTTCATATTAAGATAGTGATTGTGTAGGATGTATACTATATAGAAATTTCACTATTGGAACCATTCAATGCTAAGGAAAATATTTAGAGTCATGGTCGAGTAAGAAACCACACTCATATTCTCTATCAACATGCAAGATAGAATATTTTTCTTCTTGTAGTTATTGTGCACAAGTATTGTAGATGAAACACACATTACTGGATTTTGGACAGAAAACTATAATATAATTATTTTATGTTATAATACTCGTGGTATCAATATTTAAAAAACCTATAATTTATTCTAGGTCCATGAATATTTATATTAGAATAATTTATAAAAGGAGTATGTTTTTAAAAAGTATATGTCTTAAGAATTTTTAAATATTGAATATCAACTATATGATATTTTAACTAAACCACTTCCCACTATATGTTTTTATTTTATTAAGAGTCATTTAAGGATTTTTAATTTCAAATAAATGTTTATTACATTATTTATACATATTTTTTTAAATTTATTTTTCAATTATTCTTATTCAAAAAGTGTTTTATTAATTGTTTTAATTTTCTGTCCCATTTTTATTTTTTAAAATAGAATGTTTTCAAAATTAAAAATTTAATGATTACTCTACATAATCAGCATGAGATACCTGACCACATCACCATTTTTTAGAAAACCCTTCATCATTCCATCCTTTTGTTTTAAAACCATTTTATCTATCAAAGCCCACTTATTTATTTCAAAACTGAGAATCCAAAAACCTCAAACATTCAGATTCATAGAAATGATGAAGGCAAAGAGAATAGAGGACAGTAAACCATGTGATTAGACGTATAGATATTCCCCTTCAAGAATATTAATTATATAAATTTCATAGATTTTGAATTTCTATATAACAAGAATATTTTTCTCATGAAAGGTCTTTCATTTCAAGGATTGGAATTTTTTTAATGAGGAAAATGAAGATTATCATAATAATATTGAACGAAATCATTTTTATAGAAATGATCAGATTAAAATTAGTGATTTTGGGGATTATATATCTTCATGAGTTTATGATAAGGTGTTTCTGATCTCTTAAGAAGTAATTGGTTATATTTTAAAACTCCCTCATGAAGGATTATTATATTTTTATCTTCAAAAAATTTGAAATAATAATAAAAAATCAGAATATATCATGTCATTTCTGTTTGGTTCAACAAATATTAAGAAATTTTTTGTAAAAGATCTCAAGGTAGAAAAAAAGGTTTTGATAATATTTATTCAAATTGACAATGCTCCAATGGTTTCCGTGATAGAGAATATTTTTTACAGAAACATGTATATTATGTTTTTTTTATTAGTGACATCAAGATAAACTTTTCCATTTATATGCTTGGATATCTAACTCGCTATTGTTATTCATAGGTAAGGATGTCATTCTATCCTCACAGATGAATCCTTTTTCTTCTTTTTTATAGAAATAACATGATTTTACTTTTTGATTCTTTAACAAAATGTCATAATGAAATATGTGAATTCTAGTAATTTAATAAAATTAATTTTCATTTAGAGTATAGTAAAAGGTAAAACATTTTTAATAACTACAACTAATCAAAATAAATTTGAAGTATTTTCTCATTGGGATTAAGGAAACCAAATGTTTGTAGGTTTAGTTATTTTCAGAAATTAATTGATTATATAATACATAATTGATGGTGCTGATAAACCTAAAAGTATTTTCCATTATGATACAATAGCTTATTCTAAATAATGTTCAGATGACAAAAATCGTGAAGAACTTTTCATATGACAAAGTATTAGAGATGAACCACAACATAAGGATCTAGAATTAGGATCTAAATATCTACCTCATTATTTTCATCTAAAATAAACATAAAATAATATGGATCAAAAAGTAGAAATCCAAGCTCCAAAACTATTGGTTTATCCTCAACAAGATCATCAAAAAAATTCTCAAGAATACAAAATTGTTTAGATTTTGGTAACTAAGTCCATTGAGATCATTTAAGTTTTTGTTCTCTCTTTTATTTATCATTCAATGAAACAATGGAAGTTGTCTATAGATAAATGACATAAGTCCTTGATTGTATGTTTTTTACAAATGTGAAGTCATTAGATAAATCCTTAGATGTTTTGGAGGATGATCCCCTGTACAAGAATTATGAAGAAGGAATATCTAATTACCTAAAAAATAAGATTGATATTATTATCCTAATGTTTAACATGGTATAAGAGGATAAATTTAGTTCTTTCAAGAATCGTAATTTGTGGGAACATATTTAGATAATTTTAAAAATTTATCTGTTTCAAATATTGAATTTTATCCTATTCGGAATCATCACCAAGAATATAGAGAAAATTATATTTCACAAATGTGTTTTGATGTTTTTAAGAGAGATATGGTAGATCATATTGGGAAATGGAAACCAGAATCTGTGTCTAAAATAGATTTTGAAATTTTGATATAGTATTTGGCAAGAAAATTTGAAATGATAAACGGACGTATCAATCCCTCAGGAGCTTCAAACTCTACTCTTATATATTCAACAAACCTGATCAAAATATTTCAAGAAATCACATTAGTTATGTTTGATATGAATGAAATAATTTAGTCTCTATAGAGAAATAGTACACATTTTTCAATACTGTTATATAATCAGGTTGATCATTTTGAGAAACCCACTTCATGTAAAACTGGGAGCATGATTCTTATCAGTTTAGTGATAATCTATCTTGGTTTCTGCAAATATGGGAGAATCATTGTGACTTCTTGAATGTCAATTTTATTAAAAAATTAATATAAGTCATACTAAAATAATTTTTTAAGGTAGTTGGTAGAGATTCATTTAAAAATATTATAAGGATAAATATTAGAATTAAAAAGAGGGTTTTTAGGCTGCTAAGGCTTCACAAGAAATAGATAACACTCTTGATAAAATCCTTTCACCGTTTACCACACACTTTTTAAAATATTAACTTTAATCTAAATACACTCATGTAATTATTGAGTTCTTATAATAAAACATCAATTGATTATCTTATGCTTCATTTAAATACTTTGTTATATGTTTATCACAATTTCCAGAACCTGTGTTTCATTTTTCTAACAAGTACACTATTACATCCATTTATTGTTTTATGAAAAATTTATTTTTTAATTCATTTTCACATTATTTGTTTTTGATATCCCAAAATGGGGATAAATTGGGTAAACATAACATTCTAAAAAATGTGTATTTTCTTAATTGGAATAGTATTTTAAAATAAAAATAATGCTTCAATAAAATTATTCTTGAAATAAACAATATTTTTTCATTAAAATATTAATTATTTAGTGTTTAAAAAATCCAATATATTGTAAAAATTATTTTATGGGTTTCTTGATAATGAAAAAGGTGGAGAATTGGGGAATGAGTTTTTTCAACAATACTATATTAATCTTATGGATTTTTATGCTCACAAATATCAATGTTTATTTTAATTATGATATTAATTTAAGTGTATTTTAGGAAATTTATATTCATTATAATATTTATTATGGAAATATATTCAAAATAGTAATCATCTAAGAATATTTACTAAAGTGTTAATAATAAATTTTAGTGTATTATAGGAACCATATTCATAACCAATATTGATGAATGAGATGTTTGGAATAAACCATATGCTTAGAACAACACATATGGATCATGAATCCTATATCTGTATTCAAGTTTTTGTTGGATGAATGAATGTATGGATTCTCTTCCCAATGATACTTTCGATCCCTATGTTATACTGAGGAATTTATAGTTCAACAACTATATGATATGAAGAATAACATTATATTTTGATAAAAATAAAATATTGTTGAGGAACCCAACCAAAGTAAGGAACCCTAAATTTGAGAAACAAACACATAGTTCATCAACCATATATTACCGATGAAACTTATATTTCCAACCTTACATTCACAAAATGAATGCTACATAGTTGAACTATAGATTTTGTATTTCCTCATTTTATGAAGGAATCATACGTTTTACTATTCAATGACATATATTTAAATTCAAGATTTTATCATTAATATCTACAAAGGTCTTAATCTTATTAACGTTCTATAAAAAAAATTATGAAACAATTCAAAAGCTCATTATGATCAATTCAAATAACCAACTTCATCTATAAAAATCAATAATATTATTAATAGAAGTTATTACTCCATTGATCAATTTGAATTTGAATATATTTGATTTGTTGAACTTTATTCATGGATTTGAAAACCTTAAGTAAGATGTTTTCTATATAATTTTTATTAGTGTAAATCTTCAATATATGTACGATAAATGTGGTATAGAATTGTATATGTTTTAATATATTCTCTATAGGTACTCCTTAGAAGAATTATTAAATCTTTTATTTACTTAAGAATATTAAATGTGAATGACCTACAAATTTAATCCTTGTACTATTTATTTTGTTTATTAATGAAAATTTTCAGCCAAGATATCTTCAGATGTTTTATTTCATGAAGTCAATCTTTTTTTAAGAAGTAGATCCATTTATAATCAATTATTGATAATGAAATTGTGAATTTCATCCTGATCCATAAAAAATCAATATCTTTTTATTTATTGATGTTTCAACTTCTCATACTCATTTGTGGACTATGTTTCAAATTCTTTTTACAAGAAATAGATAATTGTTTCCTTACCAAAGAATCAGAATGCTTTCTTTGGATTTTTTGTAAAGGTCTTAACTCCGTGCACTCAAAATGGGATTTTATGGTCTTATGATAAGAATAAATTCTCTAGTATAAATCCCCAAGCATGTAGAGAGAGAATTAATAGAGGGGAATATGGGATCTTCGTGCCACTAACCACAGAAAAATTGATGTGTTAATTATTTCTATTTATCCGCGACTATTAATTATTATTGAAAATAACACTACATATCATCCATATTTATAAAGATAATATGAACCCAAAATCAATCTTGATTATAGAAAAGAAACAATCCACCCCCATCTTGTGTATTCTTTTTATTATACTAACATAACACCAATATAATTTTAATGTCACTACTTAAATTAATTCTTATCACATACTATATTATTTGAAGTGAAATAGAAATAAGGATCCATATCACATTTCTGGATACATCATAAAAAAGTTGATAAATGGAAATAATTGGATTTTATTAGTAGAATTATCATTTCATTGTTTTCCCCATTTGTTTGTTTATACAATTAAGACCAAATTATGATAATGTATTGTCACATCGATGTCTGATGGTATAGATTTTTTATTCATATTAGATAAAGGCTTGAGGATTATATATTTTCCAATAATATACATTAATAAATACAAAATACATCATAACATTTATCATATAAATAATAGGATAGGAATCAAATTTCCTTTAATAACATTTTATGCTATGTTAGAGGAAAATTACAATATTATAATATAATCCCCCTTCTATCTTTTAAATAATGGGCATCAATATCATTTTTTAGGTGATAGAATTCTATTGTCACTCGGGTATCACCCCTCTATATGTTATATAACCAGATAATAATATATCTTGACCAAACGTTTAAGGAATATATTTTATTATGTTTCGATCACAATATCTTTATAAATAATAATTTGGACACACTATGAAAATATTATATTATCCATTATATATAAAATTCCATATTTGTTTCAATATTTTTTTTTATCACAAGACATAGTGATAAATGATTAATCTTATAAAAATTATCATTCACCTTCACTCCTATAGTTAATAAAACACCAATGTATACACTACTCATAGGTCATTTCTCCTACTAAAATTTTGTAAAAGTCAATCTGTAAATTCATTCCAATATAATTTTAAAAACATTTAAAATTTTAATTTAAATATAAAAAATACTTTTTCTCATGTTATTAAATACACCGAATAACAATTTTAATATTTTAAAAATCTACCTCTCAAAAATGTGTACTCAAAATACGCATAAAATTATTTTTCATTAAAAAATTATCATTTTATAAAATAAGAACCTCATATTTTTAGTATCTCAATTTTATTAAGGATTTTAAAATATTTAAAATTCCATTAATATGGGGAAAATAACAATATAGTCATAAAGACAATATAACATCAATAATTTCTATTATAATTAATTAAAAACCAAAAAATAAGATGAAAATTCGATTCCAAATTTATTAATAGAAAAACTATTTTTTAAATCCAATATCATTTGAAATAAATGAATGTTCCCCCATTAATTATCACTTTTTAAATAAATTTATATGATCTTTTTAACAGATAAAACATTACAAATTTATAATATCCACATATTTAATCACTAAATAATCCCATGTAATAAAAAGAGATCAACAAAAAATATATATATAACCTAAAAATATTTTTTTAATGTTGTTAACAACAATCAAAATCTTGTGCACAATTAATTAACATATCGAGTCAGTTTTTCAATAAATAAATGAATCCCACACAAAAAAATGTTATATCTTGATACTCAAATCTGGAATAGATAATATATAAAATAATAGTAGACTAATCATTACCCAAAAAATTTATATAAGCTAACGATCCAGGATCCCTCCATCATAAATCAAGGGAGCTACTCAGTGGAGAATATGGAGGGTGGAAAAAGGGTTATGGATTTCCAAGAAGACCAAATCAGATGATCCTTCATGTTTGTTATAAGGGTTAAATGATTACATGATTACTTCATTTATAATAAAAAAATGAAATTGAGGTATACATAAGTCCGGAATAACTTCACTGGATTTTTTATTATTCCAATATACTCATAGAGTAATATTTTTAAGCATCAGATTATAGTTTTAGTAGATGAAGACCATATCCCAACTAGTTGAATTTTTCATGGATTTACACTAATTATTTGTGGTAGAGATTGATTTTTTCACTACTACCCCTCCAAAAATAATCTTATTCATATTTATTCAAATTTTATTGGTTTCTTATATATCACACGAAACACATCCATAGATAAACCAACACAAACACACACACAATAACAAAAAAAACACACACACACACACAATCATATATATCAAAATATTATCTCTCATGGAATGTTTCTATAATAACTACCAACTCAAAAATATTATTATATAAAAAGCTATAAAACTATTTATTTTCCACTAAAATGTTACATAAAAATTCACAGTTGTTTACATTACAGGAATTCAAAAATAAGTTTAAATAAATGCTAACATAAAACAAGCGGTCATATAGTAAGTTGAGTACACAATAGACGATAATGATTACTAATCAGTAGACTATCCACTAATTTAATGATATATTGTTTAATTATTTTTAAATGGTGGATGACATGGTATATGATAGTGGTTTTATGTATCATGAATTAAATTCGGTAATTTTTAATAATTTTAATCATAGAAATTGTATTTTTCACTATAATCCACTAAACAATGATTTTATATTTTAATCATTTTTTCACTCCCATGTGATATTATCTAGAGTACATAAAGATTAATAGAAATAGTATTAATTCATAATTTAAATGAAATATAATTTCTTTAGAATTATTTTTAATGAATTAAGTCGTGAGAAATTTTTAAAATATAAATTCTAATGAATTATGTATATGATATAATTATATTTTAAATAATAATCACTAAATTAATATGGGTAAAAAGAGAGAAAAATAAATTCTAAAAATTTTATTAATTTTTATGGTGACAATATTATTTATTTATTTAATGATAAAAATAATAAATAATGAGTCATGATAATTATAGTTGGAGTAAATGGTGCACATGAGAAATAGTCATTAAGGAGACACACAATATATAATGAATCAATATTTGAATTAATATACTATATATGTTTATGGTATTAAATATTAAACTACAGACAGGCGTTATGTATAAAATAAAATAAATGGGTTTAAACGATTATGATATCGTGTTTAGTTTCAAGATTATGATTGAAGGAAAATCTTAAATAAGTTAACATTTGAATTGTTATATAAATTAATGAGTAAAAAGAATGAATATATTAAATAAGAAGTGTAAATCCAAGAAATAAATTTCAAATTTATAAAAGGAATTTTGTTACACAATTTTTGGGATCATTAAGGGTGAATTATATAATGAAAATTGCAATGTATAGTTAAGCAAAATTGATTAATATTTGGGTGTGAAGTGTCCATTTTATATGAGTAAGTGATAAAATATATATGGTACTGAATTATCCAATCAACCATTGTCAATTTTTTTACATAAAAATTTAATGAGAGGAACTGAAAAAGTATGATGAAAATTGTTACAAAAATTCATTGGTTGTGTCCAAAAAATTTGGTGCACTATATTTTAAATAAGGAAGAATACCAATATGATTTCCCAATGATTATCTAGTTAATTGTTTCTTTTTGGATGAAATTATTCATTGGATTAAAGGGATTATAATTTATTAGATATGTTAAATTGTTAAAATTAAAAAATGGAGGGTATCTTTTTATCTTATGCAATACTGAAAAAATTACATTAGTGGGTAATGTTATGGTTCCTTTTATAATGATTATAAATTTTATTAATAATTTTTTTATAATAACTATAACAACAGATTATCAGGGAATAAATAATATTTATAAGTAATCTAGTGACATTATTCCAATGAATAATACATTATATAAAACCATTATGTCATTATAATAATGTTTTCATGACCATTATGTGACCATGATGTAAATTTAAAAAATATTCTGACATTGATAATAATTGAAATGGATTCAAAAGAATAATAAAAAAAATAAAATTGTTTATGTATTGTTAAAAATAAAAATAATTCATGAAATAGATATATGATAATGTATGTATATCAAATATTACAAGCAATGTGATTTTTCTAAAATACTTAATGATTTTTTCATTAAAAATATTTATTTGAAAATGAAAATTCATAGAATATTTATTCTCATGAAAGAGAATGATATATATTTAAGTGTTTAATAAAAAACGTTTACTAATTGATAATGAAATTTATTATAACCACAAATGAGTATTTTAATTATATGACTCCATAGAACATGTTTATTAAAAAATAGGTCTTTCAGAAAAAATAATGATTAATGTACATTAATTCAAGGAAAAATAGAATGGGGATCTATACTTGGTTAATTGTATTTAATTAACATGTGAATGTTCAACAGGTGTAGAGATAATCTTTTTTTGATTAAAATTTAGGTCAAATATACTAATAAAGCATGCGTAATTTCAAAAACTCAACATTTATTAATAATTGATCACCAAAAAATAGATAGTCAGATAAATATTTTATTATATTCGTAAAAGGTAATATGATTTATAATCATTAGAGAAAACTAGGAAAATAAATTCTTTTTTTACATATATATTGATGTTAATATAACATCAAAGATTAACTAAAGTTTAGAGTTAAAAAAACATATCCAACGTTGATTATATATAGATCAAATATATTATGGTATTACATTCACATAAGTTATTATAATTATCGATGGTGATTGGATATTAACTAAAATTTGATTCGAAGGAGCGACAAAAAATTTATGATCGATCAAATTCAATGAGTCTATTTAAATGTAAGATGAAATTAATTCCTTGAATCATAGAATAATTAATTATACACCATCGATAAATACTAAATAGAAAAATTTAAAACCATTGATTTTAGGTAAATTACCTTTTAATTATTTTTTAGATATTATATAAATCATGGGTAGTTTTTTCAAATTTTTCGGTTTGTTTCAAAGTGTTTTTAAATAATTTTTATGTCTTAAATATTTGAGAATAGTTATGGGAAACATGAATTATATGTATAAAAATATATGAGTTTATATTTGGATTCAACAACAATGTGAATAATTAGAGGACTATTTTTAAAAAAAACATCGCATTATAGGTGAATCTGTTTTAATAGATGAATATATAAAGATGGACTAGGGAATGGTTTTTGAAATAGTGTGGTATAACATTGATATAATCTAGGTGATGTCTAGTATCACAAAATTGATTGGTGAATTTTTTATTATACTGTGTGTCCTGATAGTTTGATAGACATTAAATTATCCCTAAATGTTTTCTAAAATAATATAATGTCATTGTACACTTGAATATATAATTGTTATTATATTATTATGACCCATTTATTCATTGAGTCACTAAGGTGATTTCATTTTTTCCAGAAGAAATATTTGATGAATCAATGTTTATCAATTCTATAAAATAATTGTAAGTCATTGATTATTATTGTTCTTATTATTTAGACACATATCCATTCCCATGAATCCAGATATCTAATATATAATAGATATATATATATATATATATATATATGAATTATGATTTTAATTATAGTGAGATTCTATTTGATATATTGAAGGGAAGATATTGTGACCTGTTATCTAGATGTAATTTTATCATTATTCTTATACATTCTATTTTGATAGGAGATATCATATACTATAGTTTCCATTTATATTATAACATTATGTCATAGTTTTAATTAAAATATTTCGTTATATTTTTATGGATATATTGGGTTATTTCTTGAAGGAAACCATATTGATTTAAGATAATTAAATATTGAAAATTCGTTATCTTTTAGAAAACCTCAATTATTATAGATCTAAAATGATGGGTTTCATTTAATGTTATGGTTTTGATTCATATAATTTTTTTATGTAATGTCTTCAAGGGAAGAGTTGTCTTATTTAAAAATATTTGGCATGGAATTTGGAAAAAAAATTATGTTTGTTCTATGTGACAATAATTATGGTCTTGAAGTACAATTGTAAATGATGTATGGTTCATGGTTTACAAGTACCTTTTTCTATCAATGATACCAAGGTTGACTTTGTGTAAGCATGTTAGTGTGTGTGTGAAGATGTTAATGATAATTAAATGTAATATTTATTGTTTGTATGATTGTTTTTGTTTTTTCCCATATAGTGTTGTATAAAATATTTGATTATATTTTTCAATTTTTTTTACTTTATATAGATAACTGATTCTATTTTAGTGATGTGTGTTGTGAAGTCTCTAGGGATTAAATTTTGAGTGTTGTATACATCCACTTCTTTAACACATTTGTGGTATTATAGATATAGTAATCCAAAACATTGAAATAGGAAAGATTTCTTATCTCCTGAGTGATTAATCCCGATACCATAAGCTTGGATGGTCATGTTAGTTCTTTGAACTAGATTGAGTGCTTCTTGGGATTACACCACATTGTTTGTTTGGGTCATGTTGTCTTTTAGAGTTTTTTATATTTCTATATTTATCTATCACTACAAAACTTTTTTTTATTACTTTTACCATTGAATTTTGTTTCTTATATTTATTCACCATATTGATGGTTTGAATATTTATATATTGTGATGTTATATTAATTTATTTCTATAGAGAAAATAACCCCCCTATGTTATCTTAATAACCTTGATTTTATTTTCGGCATTTTATTTCATAGGGATGTCACCTAAGGTTGGTATCACTAGGCCTTTTCTCATACAAATGACTTGGTGAATGATTTCAGAAATGGTATCCGTCATGGTCATCCTACCTCCCTCTTGGGATTTTAGTAATGAGGCAAGAATGTTAGGACTTGAAATATAAAACATCAATTTTCAAATATAAGTAGTTTATATGAAACATAAGGTTACCTGGGATGTATGGAAAAAATGTATACTCTTTTTTATAATTTTATATAAAAAATAAAACCATATTTTAGGGAAATTATATAATTGAAAAGTGGGGGATATAGATCAATATAATGAGTCAAATATTCAAATTCCTTATAAAATTTATAGGGATCAATATTATGTTAACAATATATATGATACTGTTTTCTTGCATTCTATTTGAGGGATATATCAACTGACGTTAATGTGAACCAAGGAATATTATGTTATAACAATGAATAATTTTTCATAAAACTGTTAAATCCTTACACATTCAAGGTCATAAGAAAAAATATTTTTTTAGATTGATGTATAAAAACATATATATGATATTCTATAAAACTAAATTGATGAACTTATTATGTTTTTAGGCAAAAGCTTCTTTTAGTGAATTATTAAATTCATATATCTACTATTATAGGATATGAACAAATACTATCTCTAAGATCATGGTTCATTACAATACATATTATATAGAGATGTTCATATAAGAAAAGATTTTGGAATGAGATACTTGCATAAATATAGATGGAAGAGACAACTTTATCTCCATGGGAATATGATGGAATTAAATATCAAGAAATAATCCTGAGAATGAAACCAATATACATGGTATCATTATGCACTATAATTATACCATAGGACTACATGAAATTTTTACATGAACCAAGAGAAATACTAGGTGTTTTTAGCATGGTTAACTTAATAATATCTATTTAAGGTGTATGGAACCACATTGAACTAATCAAAACTGAAATTATATAAGAAATAATCAGAATTATTTTCATAGTGCTCCAAATTATGCTACAATAGTCACATATATTATTTCAAAGTCATGCTTTTAATTAATGTGGTGATATTTTAGGACTTTCCCCACCACTGATAAATATGTGAGAAAAGGTGATTCTAGGAACACCCTAAATTCATAAGGATATGAAATCTCATCAAGGAATCATGGATCAGGTATGAGCTAATAAGAAACTTCAGGGTGTCGAGTAGATGATTACAAATGATAAGTATAATCTTTCAATGTTTTGAGATATGATTATACATAATTATACACTCATGACTGTTTTTTCATTATATAAGAACATTTTTTTATTTTTTTTCTCACACTACGGTTCATATAGGTTTTCATGTTGAAAATGTGCATGATGTCTTGAAAAATCAAACACCACTCCACGAATTGGTGTGCCGAGCCATTAAGTGTAAAATGTATTCTATAACTATAAATGGGGATGAATTTGTTTTTGATTTATGTATTGTTGAGATTTATATATGGGAAAATATTTTGGGAATAGATTTTCTTTTAAATCCTTTAAGTCCCAGATCTATAATTATGCTTAGTAGGTTAGTTTAACATCTTCTAATGGCTTCAAATTTTTTATTAAATTATATTAAACATGAATGTAATAATAGAAGGATAGTTTCAACATATAATTTGATATATATAATAATATTTTATATTATTTAATATGGTATCATTGATTAAATAAAATATAGTCTTTTCAATTTCTCATTTACAAATTTATAAATGCCTTTCTCGATAATTTCTACGGGTTACCACCAAAAATTAAAGTAGTATTTAGGATTTATCTTCAAAATGGGACCAATAATATTTTACCTCCCTGTAATAAATTTGAACCAATAAAATAAGGTGAATTAATTTATGAAAATGAATAATTTTAATGAACAGAGTTCTTTCAGCTGAGCATGTCTCAATGGGAAGTGTCAGTTCTCTTTATGAAGAAGAAAAAATCTAACACTTTGGTTTTTGTTTGTTAATATAAGAACAACTATGTTATGATAATGAATCGAGATCACCATACCTGAACTAAAAATATATTTTATCAATTGAGGGTACCCACCTAGTTTATTAATATTGATTTACATGAATAATATCATTAACATCATGTTTAGAAATATGATATTTAGCGGAAAAAAATCAGGAGTCATTATGGCCATTATAATTATTTTCCCTATAGTCTTTTGAATTCACCACCAGCGATTATGGAATTTATGAATCATATATTTCTGAAGTATCTTGAATCATTTTAATTTGTTTTTTCTATGATATTCTAGTGTATTATAGGACTAATCTCGATCCTTAACCACACTATTATATAGTGTTGGGTATGTTGGGAAAATATTTTCTTTATTTAAATATATCATTGGGTGATATGTGGGAAAAATTAATTTTTTTTCATGGAATAATAATCTCTTAAATTTGATATTTTTTATACATGGATATGATATATGCTATTATATCAAAAAAACTACCAATAAATTCCTTTGAAATACAATTTTTTCTTTATCAATGTTGGATATTAAAATAGATTTTCTCATTTTTTTCGTTAAAAAATTCATAAATGAATGCATTGAATTGGATTGGTTTTAATTTAAAAAGTTTTTATGGGTGCCAAAAATATATTTATGATCATAAATATTATCTTTAATGTGAACTTATTTATACGTTTAAAGAGTCAAGAAAACACAATGTTGTTTAATGAGAAGCTTCTTTTCTTGGGATGGCTGTTTTCTCATATAGAGAGATCACATTATGTCCAAAGTCTCATGACTATTATAAGTGAATGAGAATAATTTACCAACACATGATTTAGAATTGGATATTTTATTCCATGTGGTAATGAATTCCAATAATTAAATTTTTGGTGGGATAGTTGCAGTGTCCACTGATCATAAGGGATTGAAGAACCTTTTCTCACAATGGGATTTAAATATAATGGAATGAAGATGGATGAAATATATAATATGTTTTGAAATTATCATGATTTATATAGTAGTTAAATGGAATTCCATATCTTATGTAATGAGTATGATATTATATAATTATTTAGGTTAAGAGGATTTGGATCAAGGGTAGTTAATTTTGGTCATAGAATATATGTATCAGGATTTTTTTGAACATGGTGATGTGGTAGCCTCCATTCATGGTTTTAGAATTCTTGATTTTATTGATTATTCTATATATTGTCATACATAGAATCTTAATTTATAACCATTGGTTCAAATGATAATTACAAGAATACTATTAGTGGATGGAAATCATATGGAAGATATGTGTCACATTTTAGATAGTGGAATGTGGTTATTCCAACTAATCAGGAACAAAATTATTCTCCCATCCTCAATTTTATATTATTTGTTAATACTAGAATATATATTAATTATAAATCACTAAAACCATAGTATTCATTCATGGAATGAAAATGGAACTTGAATATTTTCTCCAAAGATCTATAACCACTCAATTATTCAGGATTGAGCACTTATGGAAAGATTTTATATTGAATTTCAAACCAATTCCAAGGAGGAATTAAGGAAAAATAGTGATTTATTTTCTCACAAGTAATAAAACAAATTCAATAAATGTGATTCCATATGGGTTATTATGGAAGGACTATTTAATTTACCTCTAAAAAGGCTATTTTTCATTCCAATAAGGTAGAAGAATGTCCAAACACTATAATCGAGAAGATATAATTATTAATAGTGTTCTAAATTCAATTGAATATATAGGTATCCTCTTTTTAAAGTCTCTTTCTAAACTTTCTTATTGTAATAACTTAGAAACTAGTTACCTATGAGTATATCATATCACCTACAAAATAATTATCAGATCAGGTAGATGTTCCAAACATTGGAAGAAATATTTAACTTTAGTGATGGATTTTGGAGGATCATATACAATTAGTAGGATTATTATAAAATAACATTTATAAGAAATATATACTCCTAGATAATTTTGAAGCTTTGTATGGGTTTCTTTTTCATTCTCTACGTTTTTTGGGTGGAAATAAGTGACACATCTCTTATTGGACCAATCCATGTGCATGAGACACCAAATATGATTCAAATGGTAAAAAATTATGGTGTTGTCTCGAAGTCATTATAAATCATTTGAAGATAATTTTTGATCATAGTTATAATTTATGGTGGCTAATAATATTTTCATAGGTAACTAACCATGGTTCGGGAAACATCATTATGGGAAGAATGAAATATTTTATCTACAGTAAATTATACCTTTAAATTAACATGCACTAGTTAGTGATGCGGATTATTGGTTTTATTTACAAAAAATATTATTCTTTTAAAAAAATATTTTTTATGCATCTCAATAGAGGGTGTTGTAGCCTGATATAAACTATTTGATTCAGTGGGACCATGTTGACATCGAACTAGATGGTACATTGATTCACTTGTCAATATGAGTTGTGGGTGGGAAGTTAAAATATCATTCATGAAAAAACTGGTTTATATTTTCCTTTTTTTAATTTATGATCATATTTAAGAAGTGATATGGGAATTTGGAAATATTTTTTTGGATGACTTGATTGAGCTATTCCTATAAATTGTTGGTCTCCCACATTCTGATTGAAGAATGAATAATGGTGGAGATATTTAAGAATGGTTGATTTATGAACATTTTTTATTATGAATTAATTTCGTCTTATATAAATGGTGGGTAGGGTTTTTTGAGAGCTTTTTTTAGTTTTGAAGTTATTTGGATGTGTTTTAAATGGTAAAAAATATGATCATTATTAGAGGTTATTGTGGACTATAATTAGGAAACCATAAAAGGTGATGTTGGGAGTCACTAGGAAGGTGCATGGTTGGATCATGTTTTTTCCAAATGGGACATATTCCTATTGAGACTATGTTATTTATATAGATGGAAAGGTAGGGTTTTACATGGTTTTAGAAACTATGAATACTGACCATGTGTGTGATTATCCTTGATGTAGTACCACTGTATGGTTGGAGGATGGATTTACATACTATATGGTATTACTATGATTATAACTTGTGTATTTCTAGTATCATGTCCATTTTTGGAACATAGATTGTTAAACTTTACGGCCAAACATTTTTTTGGAACTCAATTTCATAGACAATTTTGTGTAAATTCAAATTAATTCCATAAAACAATTATATTTCTTCCATTTATCCCAAGTATTGATCTCTTGTCTTTTATTTGGATGCTAATAAATTATTTTTGGTATAGTTTATGATTTTTATTAACGAATGGTTTTTATATTTCCGTAATTAATGGAAATTCTTTATTCAACCTAATATGTATATTTTTTAGTTTTAAACTCTCCTTAGAAGTCATATATCACATCTATTATAGATATATCATTATGGTTTGAAGTGAATCATGATGAGGTCTTGTTTGGTCAGTGATGGTAAGCTACAATGAGTTGAGATATATAAATTCATAGTGTCATTTACATATTCATCAACCATTTTGGGGTAAATAGATTCACTCTAATCTCCATATGTTCATGAAAATGTATTATTGGATGTAATTAATGATTTTACTATGAATTTAGTTAGAAATTATTCATTATTCTTTAAAGTAAAACATTGTGATTTATGATTTTTAAATATAAAAAATATGGTTTCTCAAGAGAAACTCATCAGTTTTATGTTTTAAATGATAGTTTTAAAACTATGTTATGGTTTTTAGGAAAGATAAATTATTATTCTAATGTATTAAAAATAAGTTTTGTTTTATATATAGAGAATAGGCAAATATTTCATTGTATTTTTTTATTGTTAATTTATATTTTGAAAGAGTATGGTTGGGAAGTACCACCTTCAATGTGGGGTGGAGTATGATCATGATGTGTCATCATTAATATGTGACACCTGGAATGAGTGTCTAGTATGGAGTGTGTGTGTGTGAACATGGGATTGAATAATAATTTTTTTGATAAATTCTTTTAATATTTTATGTGTTTTTTTTCCACATTTCATAACATACATTTTGACTGATTTTTTTACATTATTTTATTTTTTTACTTTATATGTGTGTTGACACTCTGTTCCATCACAATAATAAAATGTGACAAAGGGAAGCACCTTAAAAAGGGGGATAAAACAAATGAAGAACGTCAATATTTTCCAAGGAATGAAACTTGGATCACCCTAGTTAAACAGAGGCTCTATCAGTTCGCAAGGTACTTGTGCGCCAGATTTGTGCCACACAAACCTCTTGCACGCTCGATCACTATTTCACCCATGGTTACTTATTTTCCTATAAATAAACCCTTGTGGCCTTCATTTTTACGGAAGAATTTCCTAGAAACCCAATTTTTTCTCCGGTCACCCTAGTGATTTTCCCATGTCTTCTAAAACCTTAAAGGTAGTTTCTTGGCAACTATAGTAGAGGAATTAAAGGAGGAACCTATGACTTATGTCCCTTTAGTGTTTTAAATCCATAAAACATTAATGAAAAAAGTTCCCATCCTCACGAAATCAAAATCACATATACACCACCCATTCCACTCAATGGAACTTGAGAACCACAGTTCATGGAATACCTGTTAATACTCTTTATGTATTGAATTAAGTCTCACCCAAGTATTAAACATCTAGATCGTTCGTCACATAAGTTTGCATCAGGTCACTAAAGCCTACTTGCACACATATACATGCTTTCCAGATACATACTTCGGAACCTTTCATTGATTCACCTAATTCCATTAGTCTATACAGGCCTTTCATGAAGACTTATTCATAGACATTCATGTAATGTATTCATTTCCTTGGATCCCTTATCTGAATGGTGTTATATTGAAACATCCAAAAAAACCTCTTGAATTATCAGACCATTAGGAAGGGCACTTCATCATGTTTTCCAATTTGTGTTTGTTTATCTAATGTAATAGGTTTCCTACATTTATTTTTCAATGGCATTAGGATTCATATAGTGTTTTTGGGTTTCTATATTAGTAGGCACATGGACTGTTCTCCCAAGAATAGTGTTGGGAAGTTCTCAGTTTAGAGGATTAGGTTTTGGGTCATGAAATCCCCTTCTCATCTCTAAATTTTGAACCTTAGGTATCTGGAAGGGAGGTTACATTACTTACCTACTAATCTTTTTGAAATAATTAGAAGTATCCATCCCATACTAGGAACAATTTTAGGGAAACCAGCATAGTTTAAGCCCCTTGAATTTCATGTAGGAGGTTTTATTGTTTATCCTCTCTATATCCTTCACCATAACTCCTTCCTTACATTGGACCCTTGTATAAGGTAATTTGAATAAAAGGATGGTTTGTCGCCTCATCCTCATCCACCCTCAATGCCATAGGCCTATACTTTTCCACCAGCGGAGGATGCAATTTTTTTTCCATTGTGGAATCTATGACATACTCTTGTTTCTCAAACTGAGCATGAATCATGTGGGATTATAGATTTGTGATAATCACAACATTTTCACAAACACCTCAAATGAATGAACTATGAGAACTCTTATTCACACAATAATTTGGATATATTGGAAGCCTTACTAAGTATCGAGATCCATATAATTTCATATATAATGGCATCATTTTCAAGATGTAATCCCAAAATCATTTCTCCCAAAGGACTACACTCTCCTATAAGGCTCATTGAAACATGTGGGATTTGATCCCCACTCAAATGGGATACGTAGGAATACTCTCGGATGTTCTAACCCAACACTTCTAATCAACCCTATTCTTCCTGTGCCATATTACCAAAGGGGTCTAATCCAATATACCAACACATATTCTTCGCAATATTCTTGGGATACATAGTTATAAGTCCCACACATAGCTTTGACTAAGAACTTTTTTCTTAGATTTCCTTACAAAATGACCTTAAACTATATGACAAGGTCCATATTAGACGAACATAAAAGGTATGATTTGTCCCATTAAGTGGTATAGATATATGAGGGTTGTGATTAATTTTACAATGATATGTAGGTAGCCTTTTTATGGGAACGATCCCGACATCAAAATAAACTTTTGTCTCCCCGTATGATAATAAATTGCATAGTTCCCCATTGAGTGTATTAAAAAAATAATTATCATGACAATGGTTAAAATAATATCTAAATATCATATGATATGATACCATTATTGGACAACCTCGAATAAATACAAATTTATCCATTAATAAGGAACCCTGAATACGAACAGATGATTCTAAATCTCACACATGCTAATAATAGATTGAAAATTTCAAGGGAAACCTATGTTATACTCATTATGTTAATAAGGATTAATGAAAATATCTAAAATATACAAGAGAATGTTGGAGTAGGAAATATCTTCCCCCAAATTGGTTTGATGAGTCTGACCTCCCATCATCTCAACCAATGTATGTTCTTATATATTATTGGTCTAAACCTAACAAAAACATTCCTTTGGAATGTGGTTCTATTTGGAAAAAGAACCATTGTATGTTTCTTTTTTCAGGGAAAAAATCCAATGGAAACATCCCTAATGTAGTGATTCCTAACTAGAACACTTGTTTCGAGGGAGGAGAAAATCAAAAAAAGTGATCCTGATGTGAATCCTTAACCGAGGTAATAGTGTTACCCATTTCTCATGCCACTATTAATTGGTAAATGACGGAAAAAAAGAATTAATCATTCTTGTGTCCATCTAAATGATGCTTCTATAATGGAGTTTTTTTGTACATGTATTCACATGACTCCCATCACTTAAGATAGCTTCCTTTAAGTTTTCACCCATGAATGCGAAGACTGCTGCTCAAGATGGATCCTCATCTACTGGAAGGTTGACATCACCAACTCAGGGTCTTCAATGGTGGGTTTCATATGTATTTCTATGGGAATAGAATCAACACGGTACTATCACAACCCTGAAAGCTACCTTACATGCTCTCCAAGTTAACAAAAACCCTCGATTGTCTAGTCAACGATGAACGATGGTCAAGAAGAAAATAGTTCCAACCACAATCTTCAACCATTTCAGGTCCCTATCCCTAGAACAAAATAAATAGTACCTACCACACTATAGGGAGGTGGTAAAGAGGTCACTCATGGCCTCAACACAAATATTCAGGGTACCTTCATGAGGGATCCCATCAATAATAGTCGTTTGCAGAATCATGCGACAGTGAACCCCCAACAAGATGGGGGTGTTTTCTTTGGTTGTTTTTCATAGGTCCCATAAACCTAGGCAGAAAAGATGAACAACCACGGAAAACGTCCATCCAATAGAGACCATGTACTTACCTTTTCTCCCTCCAGATATGTCCATCAACCTAACGTGATGGAAAAAATTGAAAGAGAACATATACTCATTCATCCATATTTCAGTGGTCAGTAGACTCATCTGTATGTGACCAACCAATACCTCCAGTTAAATCCAATAGAGCATCATAAATAGGAACATAAACATGTTTTAATTATATTAACAAGTTATCAGACTAGTCTGAATTCATTCAAAGAATCCATCCAATAAAATATGGTGGAAACTCATAAACAGGAAAATAAACATTCCTGCAAACAAAAATCCTGCTTGAAATATCTTTTATCAGCATTGAGATAAATCCGACAACAAGGCTTGTCTCCAAACAACCCATATGCACATACACCTGTGAGCATTCATTAAGCCTGTCAATAGTCTTGTTTGGCAGCACCTGGATAATTCATTCGAAATGTTCAGATTACAAACTTGCAGAAGACTCAACTCTCTACCTCTATCCATGAGTACTGTTAGTATCAACTGAAATGAAGGAAGGTACATGAAGCAGGAAAATACACCCACTCCAGCTATGGAGTATACATATCTTACCATTTTGGCTGCTGAAGTCACCAAACACATTTTATTACTGGTTAATGGGAATAAAAAATTCCTACCCATATTCTAGAAACATTCCAGAATATCATTACAAAATCATTAGTAGTACTAGTGAAACAAACACATAATTTTATCCCCACACCTAGGATGACTCGTCTGTATGCCACCTCAGAGTAGATATATGCCTCTGTTCTATTCTAGTAGGGTTATGTGGCACACTCGCCCATATCATATGAAAAAACAGATCAAGAACATACATCCTTTCTAATTGAAGATAATCATCCCATTCAGATGTCCACCCAAAGGAAGGTACATACACATACTGATGATAACCACTTCCCCAAGCAAGTGGCCCCAAATACGTGTAAAAGAACCTATAAGAAAAAGTCTCTCCAAACAAAGTTGGAAAATCATGATCCAATATGTGATATGGCGCATATTAATGCATGAGTTCTTGAAGGCCTTAGACAATTATCTACTGCAACTCAAGATATACATTCCCATTAACAAATTAGGGATTTGTAGTAGTAACTCAAAATTTCACCATCGATCACTTCTCCATGAAGGCTTACTTCATGAAAATTTGTTCAGTCTAGAGAGTTTATCTCTGGATGAGAGAAATGGAGAACCTCTATGTGGAAAAAAGACCATGAAGAAATAAGATTAATTCCTTTCTCTAATCAACCATGGTTGTCCTCCCCATGGTGGAATTCTCTATAAATGTTTTCTCAGTAGTAGTGTTTCACATTGTCAACATAGTTCTGTAATTGACGAAGTAGTAATTAGAGATCCCTCTTATCTCAGGGAACTTTTCCACATAAGGCTAGTCATGTCTGATGCCTTGTCAACATATGGTGAAATAATATCTCTACTAGTATACATCCTAAGGAAATGGTCACTCTCTAAACCTCCCTTGGGTCATTTGACATCTTATATAGTAGAGGAAAAAAGAAATTGATTCTATTATTTGTAATAAAACCATTGAGAAGCATCTAATCTAGTCAGAAAAAGTAGATAAACCTCCAGTAAAATTTGATGAAGATATGTTGAATATGGAAACACAATTGGCCAATTGGGAAATACCAGTCATGTACTTGCCTATGGAAACCTATAAATATAACATTCCAAAATTGATTGTAGAAGATTGAATTATTGATATAAGTCTCAACATATAGAGAAGTATTCATCATCTGAAAGCTAATGTATTACTCTATGATGTATGTAAAAGTAATGTAAAGGTAATAGAAGGGTTTCAATGCCAAATTGACTAGGAATCTCTCTCAGATTCCCAACATCCAATGGTTGAGAAGTAGAAGGGAACCCTTCAACATGCATTCCTCGATTCACTAAAGAGGATATGTTAGTCAATTACTGATACCCCATCGAATGTTTGTTTTAGAGGATGGGGTGAAAAATGAGAATTTCATTTCATTACACCCCATAATTAAAAAATCCCTCCAAAATTTGTCTCATGAAATATAAATTCCCATGATTGGCTATAATCAAATGATCATGTGTGTAATCAAAGATACGCTCAAGAACATGACTTGATTAGATCTCATTAAATTTAGGCCCAAACAGATCAAGTTGTTGACATTATATTGCATCGTGCTTCAGAGAAAATTATGCAGGCCTCACGCTTGGAGGATGTCAACCATCAGATAGCGCAAATGATTGAAATAGCATGACGGTCTTCTGAAACAGGCGATTTAAGTGGTTGTTAGAAAATGCACCCCACTAATGTATTGGTAAAAATTACAAAAATAAGAAGAAAATATGTTCTAATGTCATCTATGAAAGTTCAAGATTCACCCCATCTAGCAGGTATGAGGGATTGTTTAACTCAACGATCGAATTCAATAAAAATGTTAGGAGGTTTTAGGAAGAAGATTTGGAACAACCCTATCCAGTAGGGCTAGGGAATTTTCACATCGATAATACCCTCCTCAAGAGAAGTCATTTTTCTCCGGATTAGGGTAGAATCCAAAATTTTAATGCACAACTAAACTATCCATGTACCCCCTTCAGGTTTCAATTTTTGAAATATTTCCTAGGAATTAAACATATTGGAGAATAATGTATCATGGAGGAAAAAGAAAGAGGCGATCTTATAATTATACTAATAGAATGTCTTCAATTCATTATACATCACTAAATTTCATTAATACCATTATGGAATATCCTATGAAATATGAATCTAGTTCATAGGAGTCAGAATATGAAGTTCTTATTCATAACATGGTACACACTAAAGAAAATGAAGGAGGCATGTGTACCCAAAATTAGAGGCCATCCTAGAATCTTGGTATTTCTTAGAGTAACCAACTCCCACCCCTTTAAAAGGCATATTATAAGGGGAAAAGAAAAACTCAGATCATGTATCAATTTTCCATTTGATATGGTCAATCTCTTTCTCGTGAAGTTATATTTTCCTAGAAAGAATATGACATGAAGAAGTTAAAAAGACTCAATGCAGAGATACATGGAAGAAGTCTTTCTACTAGGAATGATCCCCAAGAAGATCCTTAGTTTTCCCATCATATAGGATATCCTCTGAAAATATTATTTTTTTCAACTACAAATACAGATAATTAATTCCCTATATTGGGTAAACTTCCGGTGTAAGTTCAAACTCATCATTATATGCATTTCCCCGTGGGTTATCCAATTAAAATACCAGTAGAAACAACACCATTGGTTTTTCCAGTTATCACAACAATTCCAACACCATATTTTATACCTGTAAATGTCCTAGATCATCCAGATATTCTCTAAATTATCATGAATACAACAGAGGCATTAACAACTCGATAGGAAGATATGGAAGAATTGAGCTCACCAGTACAACCAGAAAAGAAATCTTACACTAAATTAGTTGATCTGATAACTCCCCCACAAAACATTGTGAATACCACATTTCCAATATTTAATGGTTGGTGAGATCCTGTGCAACACATAACAGATTTTATTTCTGTTTTTGATCCCATTATAAGGACTACTCAACAATAAGAAGCAGTAAATTAAAGAGGCATTGTGAAATCATTACGGGGGATATATTTTTTCTGGTATACATGTTTGCAGCCTCGATCAATTACTAGATGGAAAGACCTCTATTAGAAATTCCTTCTCCAATTCAGCTCAACGCTACCAAAGACAATAGTTTTTTATCTTAAAAATAACAAACAAATATTTAATGAAGGATTTTCAAATATAATTTATTGATTGAAATGATTGAAACATTACTTAAATCTATCACTCCATCAAGATGATTTACAACCAATTTTGAAAAAAATATATGTGATGACTTAAGCACACCACTAATCCATGTGAAATAAACCAGGTTTTTTGAGACATTGAATAAATATCCCAACAATAGGAGGATTAAAGTATGGAAACTAAATCTAAATCTAATGTATTCCCATTAGCTCTGAGAAGTAGAAAATGGAAAAAAGAAGCTGCTACAGGCACACTCAAACCAAAAAATGTACCAACTTCTATTTCAAAACCTTCATCATAACATAGTGCTCTACCACCCGAGTGTCAACAACAATGACCACCTCGTCAAGATAACCAAAAATATCAATAGAGGAGATAGTTTTAGGACTTGAAGTACAATGTTTATTATTTTTGGAATGAAAATGTTCCCGATAAATTCATTTTAGTGCTGGAAAACAATTCGTCTCAGTTACCAAGGTGGAAGAAACTGAATAAAGAATGAGATGATGATATCTAGTGTTATTTCCCCTTTTGTAAAATTTTTTGTATCCCATTCAAAAGTGTTTTATTTTAAAATATCTCCTAAAAATGTTAGCTTCTAGAAAAATGAAACTAAAAATTTTATCATCCAATGTAGTATATAATACTACTACTAATCCAGAGAAATAAGATGATTGATAGGATGTTAAGAAAAATGCACAAAATTATGATAATAGGATGGTCAGTAAAATGATCAACTGAACACATGCCTTTCTACAAACACCATTGGAAAAATGGACTATTTATTCTACCAAATACTCTATAGAAAAGTAATATTTATCAAAAGATCAGTCCTACAAAAGTCAATACTCAATCAAGATGTAACGCCCCGACCCCAGTTACCCAGAGTCGGTGCATTATTACATAACATTGGCATGATCACAAGAAAGATCAAATCTCGAAAGACCGATTGGTTTAGTAGCCTTGGAAACACTAGATATTTTCATAAGTTTTACATTACATCATAAAATGAAAAACTACTACAACAACATAATGTATCCACAGTCCACACTATTATCCCCTCATAATATCCTTGCAACTCATTTATAACTTACTTCTTCACATCCTGGGAAAAATGAAACATAAAAAAGGGGTGAGCTCAAATGCCCAATAAGGATAACAATATAGCGGAAACTTGTATAAATAAGAATAAACATTTAAGGCAATGCATACTAAAACAAAAGACTTTCAAACATGAACATTCAACATAGTATGGCATAAATAAAATGAAATAATTACATGGATATTCTACTAATCGAATAATCACATGCAAAAACAATAACCACTTTCATAATGATGGAATGCATAATGCCAGACTATCATAACCACATGGCCCAGGCCTCGTGCCAAGACTATAAATAAGATTTTTCCAAGGCCTTGTGCCAAGACACTAGTTTGTCTCATGATACCTACCGATGCATCGAGGAGCTATAGCGGGCTCCACCCATCACATATTAAGTCCAATGCATTCCCATATGAAAAGGTTTAAACATAACATAAACATTCGTATTAAGACTAGCATACGAAATGTCAATACTTTCACCATAAACCATGAATGGTATAAAAATAGCACATCCATAGTCAAACATATCACAAAACCTTTAATACAACATAAAAGTTTTGTATCATAATAAATAAACTTCACATAAGCGTAAAATCCAACAAAGTATGTTGACATAGATGAAATCAAAACTCTTTTTAGAGAAATACCTCTTTTATTTTGAAATCATTTAAGATCCATATAAAATAAAACATTTTCTTTGAAAATATTCTTATAGATTGTAAGGGAATCTTCGATGATTTTATAACAGCGGAAAATAGCTGCACCCGCCGTATAAGTTAAAAAAACATTCTTACCTTAATTTTGTCGAAATGGTTAAAAAGCACCTTGTTTGGAAAACGACGGAAGGATTCCTTTATAAACCTCTTATAAAAAGTCAAACAAGGGTATAAATGACTTTAACCCATATTCTTGTGAATTGTAAAGATGTTTTGAAATACATTTTTAAGAAACATGGATGTGGATGATAAAGAGATCCCAGTAGATTATTACGTATAAACAACCTCTGATAATGAAGAGATTGTGAAATAACCCTTACCTTGTACTTTTCCTTGGTTGGGGTAGGTTAAAATACTGTATAATGGTGAAATAATTGTTATTAAATTATACAATAATCATATATATTAATATGATATCATATATGATCTTTTAACATTGATTTGTTAATAATATCTTTGAATTATCATCGTTTCGGGTGTTAACTTACTCATTTTCTTTTATATGTTTTGTTACATAAGCCATGTTTTTCATGGATAGGTTGTATATTTTTCATATACAGAATGATATCAAGTCCTTAAACATCATTTTTAAATCATCAAATGATAATTATACTTGAATGGATACGATGGAGAATGAATCTCATCGCGTTCGTGGAGACGGTAGTCCGTACGTACGCACGAGCGACAATATCATTCTTTTGATATTAAAATAATATATAAATGGATGGTATATCATATATACAGAATCATTAACATGTTATATTTATTATTTACATGAGTTACACATCATTATTATACCCATCCAAATAATAATATATTGAATAACAATTACACCACGACGTGGAGATGGTAAGCTGTACATACGCACGTATGGTGACATGTTATTCAAAGGGTGGATAGAATACTGAATATGGTTGTACCACATTTATAATAACATCACAGTATATATATTATACTGTAGTTATTATTTTATAATGGTAACAACAAAGGAAGAAGAAGTGGAAGAAGAAAGGAACTTGAAAAGGGGTGGTGAAAACATTACCTCTTCTTCGGGTTCTTCCTTTTGATTTGATCAAAAGGGATCCTTAGGTTGGCTTTCGGATCAAACTAAGGCCTCTAGGTTGTATTGAGGGATGTTGGGAGAGTAGTTGGGCAGAGTTTGGCCGAAAAAAAATGTTTTGAAGGTGTGAAGAAAAGAGAAGGAGGAGTGCCCTTTTATAAGAGCGGTGAGGGGCACCTTTGGAAAAGCTAGACATATTAATTTATAATAAATTCATATTCGGTTTCTAAAGGATGAAAAGTTGATTATTTAAATTTTAAGGTGGGGATGGGTCGAAAACAACTCAACCAATAGAATTTATACAAGTTTGGGTACTTATATTAACCTTATCTTTAAGTATTGACTCTAAGTTAATTAGTTTCACTTTTACAATGTCTCTTTGTATTTTTATATAATATGGTTAATAAACTTACTATATACATACAAGAGACCCCCAAGTGGCCCATTAATGATGAACCTATCATTATATAAGTCTCTTGGCCGAACCTTATATTTTTAGAATTTAATATCAATTAATAATATAATATTTGTTTTAAGAACTCTTTTATGTCAATTTTTACACTATTCAATAGTTGATTTTTGTGAAACTCATAACAGATTGATTACTTCGAACAAAGTCAAATAAATCAATCCTAATATATCATATTATCCTATAAAATTAGTTTAATTCATTAAAAGTTTCATATTATATTTATTTGGGTATTTATAATATCAATTAATTTAATTTTTCACTATTATAGTAATTAATTCATCATCATTGTGTCATAAATAAATTAATTTATTTAATGTATAAAAATTATAAATAAAATATCATTATATAGGAAATATTTTTATATTTCTAATGAATATTTATAATCTAAAATACAACATATATAACCCTATGTAAAAATTGTTTTTCTAAAAGATATATGCTTGTGTCATTTTTGTATTTATTTTAACTTAATAAAAATAAAATGTCCCTATCACCTACAAGTGGCCCCATGGGGTCCTAAAATCGACCCAAAGATGCCTATGGTCTAAAAGTTATCAACCAATAAGGCTAGGACACGTTTATGGTAATTTATTATTATTATTATATTATTTTTTAACCCTTATTTACCGGATTTACCCTTAACCATGGTAAATAAAATATTTACCGCAGTAATTATTCAAAATGTCTAAAAATAAAAGTTACCTATTTAAAAAATATTGTCATCCTGATTCAAAATATGGAATCCATTTTTCGAAATTCAAAACACAGAAGTGGCAAAAATTAATTTAAAATTAAATCCTGCTGTCAAAACAAAAAGCGTGTTTTTAAGAGATAATAACTATCAAAAGATTGACACTTGTTTATGTTCGGTTTAATTGTAAAATTGTGTCCAATGACAAACATTATATTAAATGGTAAAACTATATTCTAAATATACTTTAAAACCACTCAAATTCATAATTTATCACTATTAATTATTCTGATTAAAAAATTTGTTTTTAATTAAAATTTAGTAATTTTCACTATTCATCAAAATATTAAAGTTATCCGAAAAGTACCGAAATTTCACCTTAGGCTGAATTCGATATTCCGAATCCAAAAATGAAATCCATTTTGAAATATAAAATATATATAATTTCCAAAAGTAGGAATTACTATTCATAACGGCTAGTTTGATTGGTTATGGTGTGTTAGAACTCGGTGTTGCGTACAACACACGCTATCACATTATTCAAAGAGAAGCGTACCATAGAAGCTTGGGGTGTTACATTCTCCCCTCCTTCAAATAATTTCGTCCTCAAAATTTCAAGAATACTTATCACATGAAAGGACTCGTGTGGTTTTTCATCATAAGTTCCTCGGGTTCCCACGTTGCCTCTTCCATCTTATGGTTTCTCCACAAAACCTTTACCAGACACGTCGTCCGGTTTCTCAGAACTTGTTCTCTTGTATCAATAATCTTGACTGGCTCTTCACAATAAGACAGATCAGGTTCCTGTTCTAATTCTTCATAGGTGAGTACATGCGTTGGGTCAGGCATGTATTTCCTCAACAAAGATACGTGGAACACATCATGAACTTTAGAGAGACTTGGCGGCATTGCCAATAGGTAAGCTACAACCCCAATTATTTCTAGAATTACGAAAGGTCCGATGTACCTGGGACTCAATTTACCTTTCTTACCAAAACGTATGACTCCCTTCCATGGAGATACCTTCAGGAAAACATGATCACCGACTTGAAATTCCAGATCCTTCCTTCGATTATCGGCATAGCTCTTCTGCCTACTTCGAGCTGCTTTGATGTGATTTTGGATTACCTTCATGTTTTCTATCGTTTCCTCCACCACTTTTGGACCTACAAGTTTTCTTTCACCAACGTCATCCCAACAGGTTGGTGTACGACATCTCTTTCCATATAACGCTTCATATGGTGCCATCTAAATACTCGAATGGAAGATATTGTTATAGGAAAATTCTACGAGTGGTAAGTATTGATCCCACATACCCTGAAAGTCAAGTGAGCAAGATCTCAACATGTCTTCTAGGGTTTGAATAGTCCGTTCTGATTGTCTATCTGTCTGAGGGTGGTAAGAAGTGCTCAAATGAAGTTCAGTATCCAGGGATTTCGGAAGACTTTTCCAAAATCTTGAAGTAAAACGGGGATCATGATCAGAAACAATTGATAGGGGTACTCCATGAAGTCTCACAACTTCATTAATATATAGTCTTGCTAGACGTTCCAGGGGTAGATCTTCTCTTATAGAAAGAAAATGTGCTGACTTGGTAAGACGATCAACAATAACCCATATTGCATCGTTCCTTCTAGGAGTCTTTGGTAGCCCCATGACAAAGTCCATCGTAATATTGTCCCATTTCCACTTCGATATGGGAAGAGGATTCATGACTCCTCCAGGCTGTTGCCTTCCAGCTTTCACTGGCTGACAAACCATACATCTTGACACAAAATCAGCAATCTCCCTCTTCATGTTGTCCCACCAAAAATGTTCCTTCAAATCTCTATACATTTTGGTGCTCCCAGGGTGTATAGAGAAATTCGAACTATGAGCATCATCCCGCAATTCCCTTTTTAGATCAGGTATATCGGGAACACAAAGTCTCTTCCCAAATTTCAAAATTCCATCTTCATACACAAAGTCTCTCAATCTCCCATCATTCACAGCTTTAATCTTCTTTTTAAATTCTTCATCATCAGTCTGAGAACTCTTAATCCTTTCTAGTAAAGATGGTTTGGCAACCATTTGAAAAAGAATTGATGTTTCTCCTTCCCTGGTTATTCCCATGTCCATCTTCACTAGATCCATGAAAATTGGATACCTTTCAATTCTCATATTGTTCAAAACTCCATGGTCTTTTCTGCTCAAAGCATCTGCCACCTTGTTTTCTTTCCTCGGGTGGTAGTGTATCATACAATCATAATCCTTGAGTAAGTCAAGCCATCTCCTTTGCCTCATGTTGAGTTCTTTTTGTGAGAAAATATACTTCAAACTCTTGTGATCAGTATAAATCTCACATTTTTCACCATAGAGGTAGTGCCTCCATATCTTCAAAGCAAATATCACAGCCGCTAACTCGAGATCATGAGTAGGATAGTTTTGTTCATGAATTTTCAACTATCGTGATGCATAGGCAATAACTCTATCATTCTGCATAAGGACACAACCAAGTCCTTTCTTTGATGCATCACTATAAATAACTAACCCATCATTCCCTGATGGTAGAGTCAATATAGGATCATTGACTATTCTTCTCTTCATTTCTTCAAAAAATTCTTCACATTCTTTTGTCCAAACAAATTTAACCCCTTTACGTGTGAGCTTCGTTAATGGGTTAGCCAATCGGGAAACATTCTGGACGAAACGTCGATAATAACCTACCAAACCAATAAAACTACGTACCTCAGTTATACTCGTAGGTTCCGGCCATTCTTGTATTGACTTGGTATTAGAAGGATCAATAGAGATTCCATATTTAGAGACAATATGGCCAAGAAAAGAAATCTCATGGAGCCAGAATTCACAATTGCTAAACTTTCCATATAATTCATGCCTCCTCAGAGTCTTCAAGATAATGCGCAAGTGATTTTCATGATCTTCATAGGTTTTGGAGTATACCAAGATATCATCAATAAATACCACCACAAGTTCATCAAGATACTCATTAAAAACTCTATTCATCAGATCCATGAATATAGAGGGTGCATTAGTCAATCCAAAAGGCATTACAATAAACTCGTAATGCCCATACCTGGTTTGAAATTCTGTCTTCGGAATGTCTTCCTTCTTCACACACAGCTGATGGTATCCAGATCGAAGGTCAATCTTTGAAAAGTATTGAGCTCCATGCAGTTGGTCAAATAAATCATCAATACGAGGTAGGGGATACTTGTTCTTTATCGTTATAGCATTGATCTCCCTGTAGTCGATACATAACCTCATAGATCCATCTTTCTTTTTAACAAAAAGAACAGGGGCTCCCCATGGAGAAACACTAGGGCGAATAAATCCTTTATTACTCAACTCCTCTAGTTGTTTCTTTAGTTCAACTAACTCTACAGTGGCCATTCTATAAGGGGTATTCGATATAGGCCTTGATCCAGGAATTAAATCAATGGAAAACTCAACTTCTTGTTCTGGAGGATGTCCAGGTAAATCTTCCCAAAATACATCTGCAAATTCATTCACAACAGTTACATCCTCTATTTGAACATTCATTTCCTCACCCACAGTCATTTCATTCTCTTCCTCCCCAATAATTGAATTATGTTGAGCTACTGGGGGTGGATCTAAATAAGAATTAGTTGGTGACGATTCTGCTCTAAAGATAATGTGTTCCTTATCATTATCATGAAGAATCGTAACCTCTTTCTTCTTACAATAAATCTTCGCATCATAGTCCGAAAGCCATTCCATACCGAGGATTATATCAAACTCAATCATAGGTATGATGATGAGATCAGCAGATAACGAACATCTATGTGCTCTAATGGGGACTGATTCACAAAACATTGTTGCAATGATACTTCCCTTAGGAGTTTTAACTGACAACTCCCTTATTAAATCAAATTGTAAATATCTTATTTTCTTAGCGAACTGGGAAGATATGAAACAATGCGATGATCCAGAATCAAATAATGCATTTGCTAAACATGAGGAAACCATTAAATTACCTTCCACCACGTCTTTCGGAGCTTCTACCTCACCAGTAGTGATAGCATAAGCATGGCCTTGATCCCTTGGCCTTTTCTGAGGTAAGTTCTCCTGATGCTTAGGACATTAATTTTCATAATTCCCCATCCCCCTACAATTGTAGCACTGAACGTTGGTAGCTTCCTTCTTCCCCTTACAATCATGAGCTTGGTGGCCTTTTTCACCACACTTGTAACAGACTCCCATTCCCTTCAAGCATGTACCAGGATGTTTCTTCCTGCATTTACCACAGGATGGATATTCAACCTTTCCCTTCTTCCCCTTATTTCCATTCCCAGATTGATCAGCAGGTCTCTTCATCTCTTTCTTTTCTTTAAAGTCATAAGACTTAGAGAATTCCTTTTTGGTCTTGATAACACATGAGACGATGTCTTCATACGATGAAAAGGATTGTGAGAGTAATGCTCGATGAAGAAATGGTTTTAACCCATTAATGAAATGAGCAATCTTACTTCTTGGGTTACGTATATAATCTCCGGCATACCTTGCTAACCTTGTAAAATTAGCCTCATACTTTGCGACATTCTCATCCTCCTTCTGTCTCAGACTCAGAAATTGCCTTTCCATATCTTCTCGATGGTCGCGGGGAAAGTATTTTTCTAAAAACAGATCTTTGAACTCCATCCATTCCATATTTGATACTTCATCATCTTCCTTCATGTTTTGAATCAATGACCACCATTGATCAGCATCTCCAGTGAGGCGGTAAACTTCCATGATAACTTTTTCCCTCTCACTTCTCCCCAAAGCCTGAAATATTTTCTCTAGGGAATTTATCCATTGCCCAGCTACTAAAGGATTTGTACTCCCATTTAACATTGGTGGTTGTTGCCTCATTAATCGATCTAACATTGATCCTCCACGCTGTGGATCAGGGTGCTCCATATGGGTAAGGTTATTATTCATAACCTGAGTGAGTTGTCCCAGTATGGTGATTAGCTGACCGGCACCAGTTGCATCACCAGATCCACTATAATTATCTTGAGCAGGAGGGAAATCCCTACATGGAGTGCATGCATTGATACGGTTTCCATTTCTTCCACTAGGCGCCATTTCTAAACAATGGCATAAACTAGATCAGTTTATGAATCAAAATACATAATCCCATACTTATAAAACACTTAACATAAATTGAACTATTTATGGATATAATCTATAATCATAAAAAAGTTTTCTTTGAGGAAGTATATACTCATAAACCCTTCATAATGATTTGTAAAGAAAATGAGAGTTATCCTAAGCATATCCCCCAGGAGTGTCGTAACCAAGAGTGCAGTAAGGGCCGTTGTCGTGCACCAGTTCCCATTCGAGTCTAGCTCAAAGCGGTGTTTTCGGGTTTTACCCCTAGGTACATTTGTACCAGAGCCGCCTCTACCTGCTCGTATCCAGACATAGATGTATTACTCAGAAAACTCACAAAATCTCTACAATACCAAAATTCTTGGAAGTTCTTATATACTAATCCTCATAGTTCATCTTAGGTCTACGTGCTCTAATCAGAGTTTATCTAAATCTAGCTTCCAAGGTTTGTACTAAACTTCCTCTGATACCAACTGTAACGCCCCGAACCCAGTTACCCAGAGTCGGTGCATTATTACATGACATTGGCATGATCACAAGAAAGATCAAATCTCGAAAGACCGATTGGTTTAGTAGCCTTGGAAACACTTGATATATTCACAAGTTTTACATTACATCATAAAATGAAAAACTACTACAACAACATAATGTCTCCATAGTCCACAATATTATCCCCTCATAATATCCCTGCAGGTCATTCATAACTTACTTCTTCACATCCTGGGAAAAATGAAACATAGAAAAGGGGTGAGCTCAAATGCCCAGTAAGGATAACAATATAGCGGAAACTTTCATAAATAAGAATAAATATTTAAGGAAATGTATACTAAAACAAAAGCCTTTCAAACTTTAACTATCAACAGATTATGGCATAAATAAAATGAAATAATTCCATTTACTTATTTACATGGATATTCTACTAATCGAATAATCACATGCAAAAACAATAACCACTTTCATAATGATGGAATGCATAATGCCAGACTATCATAACCACATAGCCCAGGCCTCATGCCAAGATTATAAATAATATTTTTCCAAGGCCTTGTGCCAAGACACTAGTTTGTCTCATGAGACCTAATGATGCATCGAGGAGCTATAGCGGGCTCCACCCGTCACATATTAAGTCCAATTCATTCCCATATGAAAAGGTTTAAACATAACATAAACATTCGTATTAAAACTAGCATACGAAATGTCAATACTTTCACCATAAACCATGAATGGTATAAAAATAGCACATCCATAGTCAAACATATCACAAAACCTTCGATACAACATAGAAGTTTTGTATCATAATAAATAAACTTCACATAAGCGTAAAATCCAACAAACGATGTTGACATAGATGAAATCAAAACTCTTTTTAGAGAAATATCTCTTTTATTTTGAAATCATTTAAGATCCATATAAAATAAAACATTTTCTTTGAAAACATTCTTATAGCTTGTAAGGTAAGCTTCGACGATTTTATAATGGCGGCAAATAGCTGCACCCGCCGTATAAGTTAAAAAAACATTCTTACCTTAATTTTGTCGAAAAGGTTAAAAAGCACCTTGTTTGGAAAACGACGGAAAGATTCCTTTATAAACCTCTTATAAAAAGTCAAACAAGGGTATAAATGACTTTAACCCATATTCTTGTGAATAGTAAAGATGTTTTGAAATACATTTTTAAGAAACATGGATGTGGATGATAAAGAGATCCCAGTAGATTATTACGTATAAACAACCTTGGATAATGAAGAGATTGTGAAATAACCCTTACCTTGTACTTTTCCTTGGTTGGGGTAGGTTAAAATCCTATATAATGGTAAAATAATTGTTATTAAATTATACAATAATAATATATATTAATATGATATCATATATGATCTTTTAACATTGATTTGTTAATAATATCTTTGAATTATCGTCGTTTCGGGTGTTAACTTACTCGTTTTCTTTTATATGTTTTATTACATAAGCCATGTTTGTCATGGATGAGTTGTATATTTTTTATATATAGAATGATATCAAGTCCTTAAATATCATTTTTAAATCATCAAATGATAATTATACTTGAATGGATACGATGGAGAATGAATCTCATCGCGTTCGTGGAGACGGTAGTCCGTACGTACGCACGAGCGACAATATCATTCTTTTGATATTAAAATAATATTTAAATGGATGGTATATCATATATACAGAATCATTAACATGTTATATTTATTATTTACATGAGTTACACAACATTATTATAACCATCCAAATAATAATATATTGAATAACAATTACACCACGACGTGGAGAGGGTAAGCCGTACATACGCATGTATGGTGACACGTTATTAAAAGGGTGGATAGAAAAATGAATATGGTTGTACCATATTTATAATAACATCAAATTATATATATTATACTGGATTTATTATTTTAGAATGGTAACAACAAAGGAAGAAGAAGTGGAAGAAGAAAGGAACTTGAAATGGCGTGGTGAAAACATTACCTCTTCTTCGGGTTCTTCCTTTTGATTTGATCAAAAGGGCTCCATAGGTTGGCTTTCTGATAAAACTAAGGCCTCTAGGTTGTAGTGAGGGAATTTTTTATAGTATTTGGGAAGATTGTGGCCAAACAAAAAGGTTTTTAAGGTGTGAAGAAAAGAGAAGGAGGAGTGCCCTTTTATAAGAGGGGTGAGGGGCACCTTTGGAAAAGCTAGACATATTAATTTATAATAAATTCATCTTCGCTTTCTAAAGTCTACAAAGTTGATTATTTATATTTTAATGTGGGTATGGGTCGAAAACAACTCAACCAATAGAATTTAGACAGGTTTGGGTACTTATATTAACCATATCTTTAAGTATTAACTCTAAGTTAATTAGTTTCACTTTTACAATGTCTCTTTGTATTTTTATATAATATGGTTAGTAAACTTACTATATACATCCAAGAGACCCCCAAGTGGTCCATTAATGATGAACCTATCATGATATAAGTCTCTTGGACGATCCTTAGTTTTTTAGGAATTTAATATCAATTAATAATATAATATTTGTTTTAAGAACTCTTTTATGTGAATTTTTACACTATTCAATAGTTGATTTTTGTGAAACTCATAACAGATTGATTACTTCGAAAAAAGTCAAATAAATAAATCCTAATATATCATATTATCCTATAAAATTAGTTTAATTCAATAGAAGTTTCATATTATATTTATTTGGGTATTTATAATATCAATTATTTTAATTTTTCACTATTATAGTAATTAATTCATCATCATTGTGTCAAAAATAAATTAAATTATTTAATGTCTAAAAATTATAAATAAAATATCATTATGTATGAAATATTTATATATTTCTAATTAATATTTATAATATAAAATCCAACATATATAACCCTATGTAAAAATTGTATTTTGAAAGATATATGCTTGTGTCGTTTTTGTATTCATTTTGACTTAATTAAAATAAAATGTCCCTATCACCTACAAGTGGCACCATGGGGTCCCAAAGTCGACCCAAAGTTTTCTATGGTCGAAATGGTATCAACCAATAATGCTAGGACACGTTTTAGGGTAATTTAGTATTATTATAATATTATTTTTAACCCTTATTTACCGGATTTACCCTTAACCATGGTAAATAAAATATTTACCGAATTAATTATTCAAAATGTCTAAAAATAAAAGTTACCTATTTACACAATTTGGAAATACTGAATAAAAATATGGAATCCATTTTTCTAAATTCAAAACACAGAAGTGGCAGAAATTAATTTAAAATTAATTCCTGTTGTCAAAACAAAAAGCGTGTTTTTAAGAGATAATAACTATCAAAAGATTGACACTTGTTTATGTTCGGTTTAATTGTAAAGTTGTGTCCAATGACCAACATTATATTAAATGGTAAAAATATATTCTAAATATACTTTAAAACCACTCAAATTCATAATTTATCACTATTAATTATTTTTATTAAAAAAGTTCTTTTAAATTAAAATTTTTTAATTTTCACTATTCATCAAAATATTAAAGTTATCCGAAAAGTAACGAAATTTCACCTTAGGCTAAATTCGATATTTCGAATCCAAAAATGAATTCCATTTTGAAATATAAAATATATATAATTTCAAAAATTAGGTATTACTATTCATAACGGCTAGTTTGATTGGTTATGGTGTGTTAGACTCAGTGTTGCGTACAACACACGCTATCATATTATTCAAAGAGAAGCGTACCGTAGAAGTTTGGGGTGTTACACAAGAGAGATTATTAAAAAGATAAATAGATTTTAGAAGGAGACAAGCTCGTATCATGGCCATTATTTTCATTAACATTGGAAGATCTCATACCATCAGTCTCAAAATCCATGGCACTACCCACCAAATGGTACAAGTAGAACCGACCTATCAAGCCAAATATTCATTAGATAAATATTTGTTCTTCAGTTCAATTAATTTTATGAACATAATGTACCCCTATAGAAATGATGATTCTGGTTATGATAAACCTGAATTACCAGCACCTGATTGGGGAACCAGAGGAAGAATACAAGTTCAAGGATATAGGGCAAGGCATTGAAATTCTAGAAACCACTATTTTAACTATACCCCTGATCGAATTGTTTGTGCGGAAAAAACTCATGGGAGATCCCTTTAGCGGGATCAAAATGAATGAGGTAATTCTTCCACTCATCATAGGATCAACTCTAACATGATTATATTGGATAACATATTATAGGTTACACTATCATTCTCTCATCCTGTGGATATACCCAATCATTATAATCTACAAAGAGAAGAAGTATTTACCGCTTAGACCCAGAAGGATGACACCTTTACATTAGGAGTATCATCATTAAAAGCACATAAAATACCACAACTCCATGCCAGAATACATAGACATTTGTTCCAAAAATATGTTGTTTTGAAACAAGTATCCCTTGTAATGGTAATTTTATCAATTCTGGATGCCTTAAATTTTTCAATAGATCTTCGAGAAGCACTTATTAAAGCCTTTTCTAGTCCTCAAGAGTTTGAAAACAGTGTTACTACTGGTGAGGTTTACCATATATAAAATGATCATATAAAATATCATTCAATTATATCTTTCACATATGAAGATGAGGATGATGTTGTACAAGGAAACAACAGGCCCTTGTATCTATTTGGAAGGGTTAATAAATACAGACATCCAACAAGCCTTCATTGATAATGGATCAGAAGTCAACCTCGTTCTATTCAATAGACTTCATCGATTGGATCTCACTAAATCTAACGTTTCTCTACCAATTTGACATTGTAGGGTTATTACTCGAAGGAACAAGCACCGCTATGCGAGATTACACACAAAAAGCAGTTTGGGGATCTTATTTCTAATTCATATTTCGTGGTTTTCTAGGAGGAAACAACCATCAACATTTTTCATGGAAGGCCTTGGAAACATCAACATGTGGCCATTCTTTTTCGATATCACCAATGTCTCATTTATTGCATCAATTGTTAAATTGGGAAATTTTATTGTGACATGGATCCTTTTAAAATATGTGAATCTCATAATATTGAGGAAAAATTATAACACAAAAGGGCATAATATCTATGACAAAATAAGTAACAAGAATCAATGCTTTGAATAGACCAAAAACGATCCCATCTATCCCATTAAAACATCTGAGTACAGATTATGCATTTCTTACGAATTAAATTGAAAGTATATACCCAAATCCAAGCACTGATCCAGTGACTTCCATAATGTCAATTACAGGAATCGAGCCTAAAAGAATGATAGATGTTGTTGATAGATAAAAGATTAAGTGGAGATGTTGTTTTCATCCACCTAACTTCAAAACGTCTTTTATTCATCAATCAGTATAGAGTAATTTGTCGTAGTAATGATGGAATACAAGGATCTTGATTCCCTTCCCCTCATATTCTCTTCTATAATTCAAGAAGACCATTCCTCGCTAGTAGGGTCAGAAATGATTGACTCTTTGTTAGGATATTTCAATACTGAATCCCCCCAGGCTCTGTATTTTTTTCTTCATCACCTACTATGCATGAGAAAACATAATAAATGAGATGCAAGAATACTAATAAGAATATATCAAGGATTCTCCTACATAATTTGAGGAAGGTGCATCCACCATCATGGATGAGCGCGGATAAATAAATATGGGTACATAAGTAGATATCCACCCCACTCTAATTAGTGTGGAGATTACTTATGAAGAGAAAGAGATGCATACTTAATTTCTAAAAAAACGTCAAGATATCTTTTCTTGGTAATATATATATATATATATATTCTAGGGTTTAATCCCGATATATCCACTCATCATTCAGGTTTTCCAAAAGATCATCGAGTATTTAAGCATCCAGCAAGAAAAACACACCCAAATAATTCATCTAAAATTGAACCTAATGTTGATAAACTGATCAACGCTAACATTTTTAGGGAGGTAAAATAGTTTATTTTTATGGACAATGTTGTCCTAGTGAAAACGAATAATGGGTAAATTAGTGTTTTCATTGATTTTAGAGATTTGAACCCACTATTTCTTGAGTATAGTTGTCCAATTCCGATCACAGAAATTTTGATCAATTCAACAACTAGATTTGAAAATCTATACATAATGGATAGATACTCTTGGTAAAATAAAATCCAAATGCACTCCTAAGATGAGGAGTCTACGGCCTTCAGATCCCCTAAAGGTGTGTTTTGCTATCTGGTATTTCCCTTTGGATTAAATAATGCAGGTGAAATGTATCAACATTCCATGCACTATATTTTCGAACATGCCTTATCAAATTTTGTTAAATATTTGGTGGATGATCTATTGGTTAAATCCAGACAACAGTCTGATCACTTAACTGATCTGGAGACCATATTCAGTAATCTTTGAAAACATAATTTGAAGATTAAAACCTAGAAATCTACTTTCTTGAACGCCATCATGGCATTGAAGTTGATCCTGAGAATACAATATAAATCTTTGCATGTAACCTCCTTGAAATTTGAATGAATGAAGTGTAATTGAAGGAATATTGGCCTATATTTTGCGTTTTATCACCAATTTTGTTTGATAGTGTTTAAAATTAACTAGAATAATTAATAATAGAGGTACATATCAATGGACCGAATCCTACCAATTGTTATTTGATAACCTCAAGAAATATTTGTTGATTCCACCAATATTAATGACACATGTTGAAAATAATTCACATATTTTCTATATCACACCTTTAGAAAATTCATTGGGTGACTTCCTTGCACAAATGAATGATGTTGAGAATGAAAATAGCCTTTACTATCTCTTTTGAACTACACTTGACATTGAGAATCGATATTAATGTGTTGAGAAGTGCTATGTGGAATTAATTATTGCAGTTTATAAGATAAGGCACTAATTGCAACATAACTAGTTTCATATTGTATCTCACAATAACCTGCTCAAATTTGTCCTCTGTCGTCCATGGCTTAATGGAAATTTGTTACAGTGGGCCATTATTTTGGACCAATTCGATATCTGTTTTGTGCCATAGAAAGAAACAAAATGCCATGGATGGGACGATTAACTTGCTAAACATAAATATAAAGAAGATTAATCATTGAATTATGAACTTCTTGATGAATAAATTTTCATTATTCAGGATAATTCCCAAGCATGGGACATGTACTTTGATGGTTCTTTTAGAAGGCCAATGAGGAAGGGAATGGAAAACCCTAAACTGAGCAATTTTTGGTTAAGAATTGTATTTATCTCCGCAGAAAAGGTAGTGTTTCCATATTCCGTTTTGTTTTTATAAGGTGGTATAAAAATGATGTAGAATATCAAGCTCTTATTGTACACCTAGAATTGGTAGTCCAGGTACAAGTGAACTACATTAATGTGAAAGGTGATTCAGATATGGTTATAAAACAAATCAATGGGGATTATTCTATCAGAAAAGAAGAGTTAATCCCTTTGTGTGATTATGTATGAGGGTTAACGGCTGAATTTTACTTAGTGCCAATATTTCCTTAAGTACAACGATCACAAATTTCACAAGTTGATTCCCTGTCTAATGCAGCCACATCCCTGGAATATCCATATCCGGAAGAGGCAATCATAAGTATTTCCAATCGTCGTGTTGGTTCAACATTCATTAAAACTAAAATGAATGAAATTATTGAAAATAGACCTGTTTCTAAGTCGTATGGTCATTCTATGAGATGGATGACACACACCTTGGAATGCCTTCAAAATGGAGTACATCCACAAGATAGAGATGAAAAATAAAAGATCCAACAACGAGTCATAAATTTTACTCTTTATAATAGTCCAAATCACCAGAAGATCCTCTACAAAGGAATATTTGATGGAGTCCTATTTAGATGAATTGATGGAGAAGAAACTATAGTTTTCATGAAACAAGTACAGGGAGGATCTTGTGTTTCTCACCAGTGTGTGTATAGGATTTCATATCAAATCCTTAAGGATTGGAGACTTCTGGCCTTTAATGATGTAGAACTGCGCAAATAACAACATGAAATTTCATCCCTTCCAAGGGAATTCCAACTTCATTCATCAACCCCTTAAGTTGGTAAATTAATTTTATCAGTCATATAAATTTCCCACACGGGGAATGAATGTATTAGTACCTTATCCTCCATCTACAACTATGCAGTTCAAGTATATTTTTACTACAACTAATTTCTACTCCAAATGGGCTGAGTCAACACCTCTCAAATATGTCTTGGCCAAAAATATTATTAACATTTTCAAAGATAATATAAATAGCACCTTGGGTGTCCCTAATAATATATTTATGAATAATGGCACCAATTTCTATTGTGTTGAGGTAAAGATGTTATATTAGGAGCAAAATATCAAATCCAACCATTTAACTCGATATCTTGTGGTGGCAAACGGAAAGATATAGAAATCATTAAGTCCTTATCAAATATACTCTAGAAAATGGTGGATGAAGATTAGAAATCTTGGAATGATAAACTTTTTCATGATTTATGGGATTATAGGACTATTACCCATACATCCACATTGGCAACTTCATATTCATTGGTGTACGGAAGAGAGGTAGTTTTTTCAATTGAAATTAAATTGCCTTCAATTACAATTTCAATAGGTGATCAGTTATATATGGATTAACATTTTCAGAATTGATTTTATGATTTGGAATGATTAGACGAAAAGATATTGAATTATTTACATCATTTGGGGTTCTATTAAAATAGAATTACATGATCCATTAACAATAAAGATCTCCTGTACCCATTTCTTAAAAGAGAATTGGTATTAGTCCTCAGGAATCCAATGATATGAGGAGAGTATTTTCCAAAACACGATCCAAAGTGGTAAGGAGATTTCTATGTACATAAGGCCTACTATAATGTAACTTATCCCCTAATATCAATGGATGTAGATCTTATTAGAACACTAACCAATGTAATATTATTGAAGAAGTAATTTTTGTATTTTTTCATCATATGTCCTCAATGAATGACTCAAACTTCATAACACAAAGTCCTAGTTTCATGACATTAAACCTAATAACAACCATATGCATCCATATTGCATGATGTTAAAATGTGTAACATATTTTTCCATGTTTTACAATGTTAAATGAAATGGAATCATTTTTCCTCACTAGACAACATTAAACTGTACAGTTAATGTCTTCTTCATTTAATGTTAATTGATTCCATGCACAAGCATCACTTAAATTATTGCTACTCCTTAGTGGCTCATTATATTCATTTCTCCCTATGTTTAAATCAAATCTGCATAAAGAACGCATGTCATGAAATACATGTGGATTGATTCTAATTACAATGGGATACGTAGAGATGCATAGATCTCCAATATTGGGCCTAGATATAACCCAAAAAAAATTTATTTCAATTTTACCCTCATGTATATAAATTAGATCTATACAGAGTACTAATTCAGGATATATGGTTTGATCCTCATAAAATGTTTTGTATTTTTCATAACCATTCTTTTTAAATGTGTTAAAATCTACCATCTCTAAAATCAAACTCAATTAGTTTGGGAAATGATTATTTCAAGAATTGCATTTGGATTGATTCTCATTTTAATGATAAACATAAATACACCAAGATCTCCAATCTTGATCCCAACCATGACATAAAAAAACACTTTAATCCCCATGTGTGTCAATCAAACCTTCATAGGGAATGTTTCAAGAATTAAAACTGGATTGATTATCATCCATATGTGATACATAGTGACAAATAGGTTTAATTCCTTGGTTAAGCCACAATATTCATTTTTCATGTCAAAATCACTTATTTTCCTCACTGCATGACTCTAAAATGCACAACATAATGTCCTCTTCTAAATGACATTAAAATGAAAAGTACCTAAAGAACTACATGTGGCATTGTACTCATCCCATTACGATACATTCTAAAATATTGAAATTAGTCCCTATTCCATTCCATGTTATAATATTTATCTCTCTTTCACGTATAATTAATAATCTATGAGGGTCTATTATTTTTGGTTCCTCTCCATGGAGATCCAATCAAGGAAACAAGAAATGTCCCCATTTTACATATGAGTAAGATTAATATAAGGGTATTCAAACTCATAAACAATATTGATTCAAATATTGAACCAGTACATTGATTTTAACCACCTTTCACATTAAGCACACTTAATCTTGAATGCTTTCAAATATTCATAAAATTTCTTATGGTTTGGTGGAAAAAAATTTGATATCTGAGAACTATTTTTCATGACTATGAAATATCTGCCCCAAAGTGTCCTTGTATAAGTTTCTTACATAATGGGCCTATTTATCAAAATATGCCACTGTTTGAAAATGAAACATATTACTCATTTGGCCCAACATAATACAACCCCACTAATGAGTTCTTCATATAATGGTAACTTCTTTTTTAGTTAATGTGACTTTTGTCACATTCAATCGTGGATGATAATATACAAGAATCTTTATATTAAAAAAACAATCCATTTATTTTTGTATCATTACCATTATCTTGATATGAGAGTCTTCAAGACCATGGTATACACATTCCCCTCTCCTTCTTTTCATATCATATTGAATTAAAATTAGGTCATTTAGCTACATATCATCCATTGTTTCTATTATATTTGTTTCCTAGCTGATTGACCTAAAACTACATATGCCAAACTACATACGTTTGGGACAGACCTTTGAATAAATCATATTCCTTTGATTATTGGGAAATCAGGATGGTAAATACACTTTTTGTATTCAGGTACTGTTATCCATAATACAAACTCTGTGTTGCAGAAAATCTGAATCTCCATTAAATTTATTCATATTTTTCCTATATAACATCAATTTATTGAGATCTATTTTGTCTAACAATGAAGTATGTTCCCCTAGTGGAATTTCATAAAATTTACCTATGTAAAAATCATATCAGTCAAAGAGGCCGCAATTTGGCTATAAAATATATTCCCAAGTCGTCCCTACATAATACAACCTCTAAAATGGGGTTTTCAAATAATGGTAACATTGTTCATATAAAATTATTCTTCCAATGACTTTATCCCTTTTCCCATATTATTCTTCTAATTTAGAAATTCCCAAATAATAGTTTATAATTCCCTCCTTCCAAACCTGAACATGGTGGTCTGTTTTCAAATATTTATCAAGAAATTGGATATTCTTAAACCATTGGTTAAAGCTAAAAATCCATTGTTAATGTTACCCAATGTCCTCACTGCATGACTTAAAACTGCACAGTATAATGTCCTCCCTACATGACGTAAAACTTCATAGTATAATGTCCTCATATTATGACATAAAACTACACAACATGATATCATAAATCCCCTTTATGAAGAATTTTATCCATTCTCACATACCAAATTTTTGTAGAAGTGGTTTCCCCACTCATGATATATGACTCCATAGATTACCCTTTATTCATTCATTTCCTTGAAAAAAACCCACAATGGTCTTGAGTCACCCAAAAATTATTTTACCTTGTCTATCAACAATAAAATGTTATATTCATGGTAGCTCCTTTACTTTGTTAAGAAACATGTTCCCCTATGTGGACTTGCTTAAGTTACATACATCATGGGCATGTTAGTGAGAAGATTCCACTCTTTATCTATACATCATATCCCCAATTTGCACCTACTTAATACATCCCCATAATGGGTTCATCAAATAATTGTAACACCATTCTTAGAAAATACATCTTTTACATTTATACAAGGTTTATATTTGTTGATAATAATAATAATAATGAATCGAGAATCCCCTTGGAAGTATTTATAGAATATTACAGCAACTCCTAGCCACTGAATCTTTTTTGAGATCTATTTTCAAAATTTATAGTCAAATCTTTTTTAACGTAAACACTAACCATAATAGTCTGACTTGAATGACTAGAACCATTCAATAACAACAGACATGGTACTCACCAGATTTGAAACCTCCCAAGGGAACTATAAAAAATGAAAAATTCTCAGCTCATTAGACATAAATATTATATGTTTTAGGGAATATTGTGATATAAACTACCAAAGGATACAATGTGTTTGGTGTTGTCTATATAACAAAGTAGAAACCAAACTATGCTTACTAGGCCCATTGGATATGGTAAAATATCAAGGATGAATACATAGATGATTAAAGACAAAATGAATTAAATTTGTGAGTAGAAAAATCCAAAGTGGAGCATCCACTAACAAGAGTCTCTCTTTTATAAATTAAAAGTGGTTTTATACATAACCTCTCTTTTGATTAATGTCATCTTGAGACCCATCATCTACCTTTCCATGTTTAGTTAGCCAAACTATCTCATTATTTTCATCATGAATAAATGATTCCTTAATATCTATAATCGAGTTTTCACCATCTTTCTAAAATTATCCTATTAAATTGTGAAGTTGGTAAAGCTCCCCTGTAAAAATATCTAACTCTTGTTAAAGACGCAACTATTGAATAGTCTTTTCTAAAATTTTCTGCTTCATTTATTCCATGTGTTTATTATGATTGGCCCCATCTTGGGATAATTTTCCTTGGAATACAATTTTGTTGGTCAATCGTCTAGTTTTTCGCAAATCTCGTCGATGTTGGTACTATTGATCCCCTTTTTTGGATAATCTCTTTTACTGAAGTGTGAATTTAATATTATTAAAAACATCCAAATCTCAGTGTAATGAACAGAGATAAATTTTGTGGAATTTGTGAGGGAAGTTACTCAAGCATCATTTTAGAAATTATCTTTCATTTGTTCTTCCATGCCTTGCAACATGAATTATGAGGAGCTTGTTGTTTCTCGGGATCTGACTTCGAATCTATATCATATGGAGGAACATATTCTGTGATTAATGCACATAAAGAAGTTCCATGTTCTACTCCTTCCATTATAGTTGTTGCTTCACTTATTAATACTATTTGAGAAAATTCAGAAGCTTCACCTACAGAACTATCAGTTGATTTCGATAATCCTATATTGTGAATTAAAATTATGGTTATGGTTAGTTTCGGAAGGAGACAAAGAGTGAGAACAATCATGATATTGGAAATCATTACCTAAAAAGAGGTCAGATGATTGAGAATACTCCTCCCTAATATTCTTAGCATCAATAGTATTGGTTGACATATTTTTGTAGGGAATTCATTCTTTAACCATCTCAATATCCTCTGAATGAATCTCAAGAAGTTTTTCTACTTCCCGATTTAATTGAGATAATATATCCGCAATTGTGAGATTGGTAGTGACACTGACAATTCCTTTAGTCATCGTCACAGCATCAGTTTTTTAGATGGAATTTCATATTTCAATCGATTATGTTTATAAAATTTATCATAATAAGATTGATAGTATGAAAAATAAAAACTCATGGCTATTTGGTTCAAAAGAATTATCCTTAAAATCTTCTAATATATTTGGAATACTAAAGTGTTCCAACACTTCCTCAATGGAAATGACAAGATTCACCATTATATCTAATGATATCCCAATTCCCAATATAGTCTCACCCATGGGAGCACATAGAGTGTTTTTTTCCCGACCCTCATATTACAAATTATTACACCGAACAACTTCCTCAGTAATAGCTATGGGGTTAGCATCATTTGTTGAAAGATTTTCCGGTGCATGAGATGAACCTAAAATTTCATTGAGTGGATGTTAGTTGTTCTAAAATATAGGTTTTCTGGAATAAAATATGATTTAATAGAGGTATCATATTTCTTAGTAGCAAGAATATGAGAAATTCCAAGAATAGATGTTGGTTCTTTTGGACTCAATGCCTCTTCAGTCAAAGGAATGAATATGTTGGTAAGAATTTGTTCTTGTTTGGAATCACCCACCATGGTTCCTTGAGGTTCATCAGTGATTTATATAATAAAAGAATCAAAATATTTTCCTGTAATTCCAAGATGTTTAAAAACATCCAATTAATAAATAAAAATATTCTTATTGTCAGTAATGCTTACCACTACTGAAAAAACGTTTAACTATAGTTTTCTTTTACTGGTGTTTATGTTTATTCACCTTATTAGTAGGAATTGCCTTATCATCTCCAAAAACATGCATTGGATACCGCAATCCCCTTTACATTTCTTCCTCTATGGCCAGTTGGAATGCAGATATCTCTCCCTAATAGTAGGCTAATCTAATAGCTCAAAGTGCAGTACCACCCAGGCTATATTATGTTGATGGAACATCAACCAATTTTTCTTTAGCCAGCTACAAGTTAAAATGGTATTTGTCATGAGTAACAATGCTTTGACTAAATTAAAATAGAAAATTAGAAAAGAATATAAGATAAATGAAACATACATCTTCAAGATCAACTAAATCGCACCATTCTTTATCTAATGAATGGCCAGTCCCTTCAGTTTCACCACGATCAATCCTCTACATCACTCGTTATGTGGTGGGAATTGATTCAACAGTTTCATATATGAAAATTTCTAGTTCTCAAATATATGTTATCACTTCATCAGGTTTGTTTTTAAAAATAATATCTGATGATGATCGTAGATCTCGTATCCCCAGAAACCACACCACTTCACATAAATCAATCCATGTGGTTTCAACATCCCAATGCATGCTTTTCCTTGTTTGAACCACCTATCGTTGTATATATTCAGAGTACATTCTAAAGGGTTATGAAGATGATCCTGTATTTTTCATTTGGGTTTCTTATGAAATCCTGCAGTCACAAATGGTGGATGAGAAAATGGGACATGTTGCTCTTCAAAGAGATGGTGACTAGATCTCCTTATTACAACTTTATTTTATATTCATGGTGTGGCTCTTTTGACTTTGACATGTGGATTATATCTTTCAATAGGTTTCTTCAGTGAGTGTATAGGCTCATAACCTCCACCCTCTGACTCCAAATAATTATCCCTCGATGATGAATATTTACTTTCCAAATAAAAGGGTTCCTTCTTAATACCTCACTTTATCCATACTTGACGGAAAACATGGTTTTACATCCCATATAGGTATGATTCAACCCAGTTATAAACATGCTAGATAGTCAATTTATTTGTTGCATTAGTGGAAGGTAAGTTGAATATTTCCCCAATTTTATTTACAGTTATCAAAAACCATAGTTGTCAAGCTAACATTGGATTTTTCTCTAATCTGACATGCATTGGAGGATATATGGGAATTTTTTCCAGACATTCGAATTGATGTGAGAATCTATCAGGAGAATTGGCCTCACATATGATTTCCCCATCAATCCTAGTTGAAAATATGCTATCCTTTCAAGATAACATATACACACTTAGCTCAAAAACTGTCATCCCTTCATCGAACAAATTCCCAATAGGCCAATTCCCATAAGGGTAAAGATGAAATTCCTTGTACATACTTAACCATTCATTATTATCATACTAATTCAAGGATTGAGGTGAAACGTTGTTGAATACTTGAACAGATGGTCAAAATGAACATACAAGGACATGTATCCCAATTTTCACATCTTATGTTCTAAAATTAGGGGGTGATCCACTCCCATAACACCTAGAATTCTCCCTCTATTTTAAAATGAGACTTCCCTATAAAAATATGAAACAAGCCCCTATAAATATTTTCTAAAATAGGGTTATCCAATCCAAAAATCCAATTCTCAACCAACTTGGCTATGATAACAAAAGTTCATATCCATACACCACCCTTGGTTTCTCGAATAGGTAATTGCTACACGCTGAGCCCCATGGCTAGGAAGCCTGCAAGACCTGTCTTCGTAGGAATTTAGTAATTGAATTCATACCCACAGTTTTCAAATTTATATTTCTATAATGTTGTCCAGAAAGTATCGAGTGTACCTCTTTTTTCATCCTTTGGATATCTTATTGGAAGAGTACAAGTGGGACCCTTCTCCTTCTTCTTCATAAGGAATATTTCCAACCACTCCTCTAGGTGATTATACCTTCTTGTGTTGGAATTTGTTGAGTTCATATTCTTGTATTTATAAAATATCTTCACTAACCCATGAACCAAGATTGGTGTCTTTTCTGAGTCGTTCCATGTCACCATTGGAGGAATGAACCCATAATACACATCTCCAAGTATTGGAGCTCTAGATATATGGTAGACATCCCAATAACTAATTCCTACTTCTCCATGTATAAAATGGAAGGAATTGGTCTCTGTACTCCATCATCATAACAACTCTGGCACAAAATTGTCATTCTAATATACATCAGTTTTCTTGACACATTTAGTCTCATAAATCACAAAACCATTAATGTCATCCATAAATCATGCACCATTAATTTGAACCAACATCAAACTCTTTTTACCCTTTTCATAACAGAACCTCATTATAGAATACTATTTTTATTTTAGATCCAATTATGAGGGGGAGGGGGGTTGTTATTGTTAATACTTTGGTCCATCATAGAAAGAAAGTGGAAAAGGGATGTGCATTTGAAAAATGAGGAGAAAGCACATGAAGAAAATCAATATTTTCAAATGATTGAAACTTAGATTTCCCTAATTAAGTCAAGGCTCCGTCTCTGCACATGGTACATTCTTGCTCATTCAATATTTCCCCATAGGTTACTTATTTGCCTATAAATAGTCCATCGAGGCCTTTATTTGTATTTACTAATTACCCTAAATCCCAATCACTGCTCTGGTCTCCCTAGTGCTTTTCCCAAGTCATCCAAAAAATTCACGGTTTTTATTTAACAACTAGAGTTATGGAATTGAAGGGGGATCATAGGACATAAGTCCATTTACAATATGAAATCCATAAAACATTTGATCCAAAAGCTCCCAGCCTCTCTAAATAAAAAAATCTTATGTGCCACCTATTCCTATCAAAGGAACTTGAGAACCCCACTTCTGGGAATAACTTTGAATACTCTTGAATGATTGAGTCAACTCTCATACATATATTAGAAATCTAGGTTGTTCATTATTTATGTTGACATCCGGTCCCACAATCCCACTTTAGTGCCCATACCTACAAGCTAGATACTTAATTGGGTTCCCTTTTTTGAATCATATAACCCCTTTATTCTAAATGGTCCAATCATCAAGGCTTCTTCAAAAAATCCATTGAAATGATTCTTTTTAATTGGGTACCTTATCTTAATGGGGTTATGTTGAAATTTCAACCATAACCACCTGACATATCCAAACATTGGGAAGGGCACATCAGTATGTGTCCTGTATGGGGTTGTATATCTAGAGTCAAAGGATTCAAAAATTTTAATCAAAGGAGTTAGGATACATGGAGTGTATATGGGTTTTTATATACAAATTCTCATAGACCATTCACATAGGAAAAGTCTAGGGTTGTTCACAGTTTAAAGGATCAGGGTTTGGGTCATGACCTCCACCTCTCAAAAACCTGGAAGGTTAGGAATCTGTTATAAAGGGTATGGTTTACCACTAATTTTTTCTTTTTAACAAATGAATAGCCTCTCTCCCATAATCGTAAAAATTATAGTGAAACCATCCTAGTTTATTCCCCTATCATTTCATGTAGGAGGTAATAATATTTTCCCCCTCTACATCATCCACCTTCACTGCTTCATTACATTGGAAACTTTTCTAATGTAATAAGAAAAGTGGGATGGTTAGTCACCTACACCACATCCACACTCACTATCATAGGCCCATCATATTCTACTAGCGAAGGAGGAAAAGTGTGTGCTCCTTTGTTGAATATTTTCCTTCTTCTAGATTCTCACACTGAGAATGACTCACGTGGTCTTAGAGATTTGTGATGATCACAACATTTGAAAAAACACCACATATGAATGAACGATGACATCTCTGATTCACACCATAATTGGGATATGTATGAAGCCTTCCTAAGGTCTGATATCCATACCATTTCATCCATAAAACGAATATTTTTTATGAAGTAAGACCAACCCCATTTCAATCTAAAGACTATACTCTCCTATGAGACCATTTAACTACGTGGGATTTGATTCACATTCAAATGGGATACATTGGAATCATCTCTAATGTTCAAACCCAACAATTCAAATCAACCATGTTATTCCTATTCCATATTCCCAATATGGTCAAATCCGACATGGGAACCCATATTATTTCCTTGTTACTTTGGATACATAGATATAAGTACCACACCAAGATTTGACTATGCACATTATGCTTAGATGTCCTTACCACATGACATTAAACTATACGGATAGTTCCTTATCACATGACATTAAATGGTACGATGTATCTCATTAAGAGGCACAAATATAAAAGGGTTCTGTATCATTTCACAAAGATACAAAGGTATCCCATTTATGGGTAAGCTCTAAATATCGTAAAAATTATTTGTCTCCTAGGATGATATTAAATTACATAGATCCCCATTGAGTGGCTTAATAACCAACAATATTATAACAATGGTTAAAAGAACATCTAAATAGTATATGAGAGGATACCATTGATGTATAACCTCGAATACATATGAATGTATTCATTAATGAAAAATCTTGAATACATTAAGATTATTATAAATATCATATATGCTAATAATTGATTGAAAGGTTTAAGGGAAACCTATATTTTAATTGGTAAATTAATAAGAATTAATGAAAATATTTTTAATCTATAAGAGTGTTCCGGAGTAGGAAATAACTCCCCCCAAAAGGGTGTGATGATTCCAACATCCCATACTCTCAACCAATGTACGTTCTTAAGTATTATAGGTAAAATCATAATAAACACCTGCCTTTGGAATGCAGGTCCTTTTTGATAAATAATCGTTGGATGTTTCTACTTCCATGAAAAAATCCAATGAAAACCACATGGATGTAGTGATTCCTAACCAGAACACCCATTCTGAGGGAGGAGCAAAACAATGTGATAAATAGTTCTTGTATTAGTATCATGTATTAGGTAGTAACTAGGTGTTATGTTACACCCATAGTGATACTTGCAACTATTTAATAATTATTTTTGTCTTGATATTACTCTATCCATCATCTGGTCATTTGTAATGAAAATGGATGTTTATAGCTAAAATATTGTAGCCCATGGTTAAAATAAATTGTAACCCTAAAAAATAAAATTGTGTTTCCCTTAATAGTTAGTCATTTTAGAATCCATGACCATGTTTATGGTTATAAATCATTACTCAAAAATACATGTGGCCTCATCTTCCATTTGGAGAGATAGAAGGCCTGGTAGGAACAAAGTCTAGTATACTGTGCTGGAAAAACAATGTTCTTTGCGAATTGATTGACTTATTTTTGAATTCCACTGCTTCTCATCCCCAATTTTAATCAATTACACACCATTTTATGAACCATTAGACATCCCAGTCTTTAGCACAAATCCCTTATCCCCAACTATTATCTTAGATCCATTTTTTGGTTGGATTTATGAATGGATCTCAATGAAATCCTCAAGTGAATATCTAATATCCTCTTACTTTATCCTCTTCTTCCCGCATTGATTTCCCAATTCTACAATAGCTATACTTCCCAAAAGTGGGTTTACTATATTTTTTTCTCTTGGGTTTTGATAGGTTGAGTTTTTATACTTTTGATAGGATTCCATCATTCATTGTCTTGTGATGTTCACCAGGTTTTTCTTGATTTATAGATGAATTATGGGTGGTTTTGGTGATATTTTTTTTTTCTGATTTAAATTTTCTTTCATTGTTTTATAAATAAATTCAAATTTTTATTTAAAAAATAATAATTTTAGAAGTTTTGGTCTGTGCATAATTGGTTGTTATTCCTTATTCCCTCTATAAATGGTCAGAAAAGTATTTTCTAGCCTCTAATTATCATATTATTGAAAACAATAATGGGTTTTAATGACATGATATGTTCGATAAATAATAGTATGACCCTTGGATTCTATGCTGAGAAAACTAATACTTAGTATGCTGGACAATTTGGTCAGGCATCATCCAAACCTCTCCCTTAGGTTCATGCTATAATACTAAAAAAATTATATGATGACTATGTGGGTACTTTTATAAAATTGGTTTTTTCCCCATTATCTTCTTCTTCGCAAGGTTAGTTATTGTTTTTTGATCAACAAGTTATGAGAACACTATGACCCCATTTACCTAGGTATTTAGGTATTGACCACAGTTCTGAAATATGTTTATTAACTTATTTAATTATTTATTGATTTTCTAGTTATATTCTAAAATCCAATTATTTTTTTCACATTAACATGGTTATCTTCTTTATGAAAACGAATTTTATTTACCTTATAAGGGATACACAAAAAACATATTGATGGGACCCTATTAATAAGGAGATATCACACTGAACATATAACCAATATGTATATGTTGATTTGGTTTTTTTTAATTATTGTACATGTTTTGTTCTTAATTGAGGGGAAAATTGGTTTTATTATTAATATAATTTCATTCCCATAGATTTTGATGGTAGAAGAATTTTATAGTGAGTTCCTCATGGAAAGAGGATATTTTGTTATTTTCTTTTTGTCGAGCCCCTCTCCTATTTTATTCTATTAGATTTTGGGATTTTAAATTTTATCGAGAACATGTATATTCTTTTTTTCATAACATGAAACTTGATATTTTCTACATAAATTTTGATGTTTTTTGATGTTTTTTCAAATTACTGTCAAGTATTATTAAAATAAGAAAATCATTTTAAAATGAATCATTTAATGCAGTGAATTTTTCTTTCAAGAAAATGGATATCTAGAACACATTTATGGATATACCACACCCTAGAACTATTTTCTTATTTGATAATAGCATTGACCAGTTTATCATAAAATAGTACAATAATTGGTATTCATTTATATCTGATTATGTTATCTGGGAATGAAAATATATACATGATATAAGATTGTGGGGGAGTGAGATTCTATTAATTATTTGGGTAGCTAGCTAAACCAACTCATGAAAACACCCAAAGATACAATTGGATGTCTTGGGGATGGTTTGACTCCTCCTTTAGGTCTGATGCCCAGGCTACAGACCAGGCATGAACATCAAGGTAGGGAATAATTTTTTAATTATTGAGTGATATAAAATTATTCTATTATGGTTTATATTGGTATATAATTGTGTTTATTTGATTCTTAATATATTTATGTATTAATGGTTTCTCTATTTGGTGGTAATACCTATATAGAATAATGCCTCCCTAGACACATCTAATACATCCATAAGAAAAATATAGAATGAGTTCTCCCCCTCCAATTGAAAATTGATTAATGGAGGTATTCATTCATATTGTATGAGACTTTAATTAGCGATCATATTATTGTACGTCTCATGTGAAAGAAACCAAACATTGACTAGGAAATGATTGATCTCTGGATATTCTCATTAGTAATCATATGCCCTCTAGAGAAGCATATATCATCAGGAAGTTGAAGAAAAGGTTTAAAATAGTAAAAATATCATTGAGTTCCTATGGAATCCTAATTATTTTTATATTAAGCGTGGAAAAATTATTTTGGAAAATCCCATTATTAGTTAGAGTGGGTTTTCATTTTAGGATGGGAATCTTATTAAAATGTTATTGAAATTGTTTAGTGATATTTTCAATTATTAGTATTAACATGAATGTTTGTCCCTCACAAATTCTTTGGTGGCCATGGACATGAACCAAGGTGACCTATCGGTGATGGAATATTCCAACCACTTTAAAGATACTGTATTTTATTTTATATGTGTAGTTTTTATGGTTTATTGAATACCCAATTGTTTGATATTGGTTTTCTACATGAAATATTATCTCATGACTTCTCGTTGAAACTAAAGACCTACGTTTTGGTAGTTGATTGAGCACCATTAGTGGAGACTAACCAAGATGGTAAATTATACTTAGATGTGATACATTAATAATTATTGTAAGGAAGGTTAACCTTCTAATAAAAAAATTAATCATGATGAAAAATATATTATGAGGGTTAGTAGCTCTCAACATCCACCTATCATCCTTCATTTTTAGTTTTAGAAGATAGATCATTTATTTTTTTAGTGTGGGTTCATTATTAATGTTTGTAATGTTTGTCCAGGTCCACAAAAGTGGTGCCATCTATGATGATTCGTGGGCCATTTTCAATAGTTCATTAGGAGTTCAACTCCTTCTCAGAGTGATGTAAGTTGTACAACATCTTGGGTAACAACATCTTAGTTAGATGCATACAGAATCATGGGTTAATATTTTTATAGTCATGGTGGTATAATTGTATCATATTCAATATAGATTCAATTTGAGGAATTGATAGAGGTTATTATTATTCCTCACACACTAACATTGGAGATGAACCGTCATGCTATGGATAAGGCACTAGTATAATCAGATGTTAGTCCTATGAAATTTTTAAGTACTTTTATTATTTCATCATCTATAGGGGTTTCTTTGTTTGAAATATATAATTCTAATTCAATCATTTGTTCTAAGATTTTGGATTTTATAAAACTACCTTCTTGGATTATACAATATTCTATGCAGTTGGTAACACCTTTTTTTATTATAAAAATGGGGGGGGGGTTATTATCATTTTGTAAAGTATCTTTTTCATGGGTTGCGATAATGTGGGGTTTTATTTTTTAAATATGGGTATATTTGATGTGATCCTTATATTGGATTGGATGATTCTCTTCAATTATCATGGTGATCTATATCATCGACAGGTGACATTTGAATCTATAATTAGATAAAATGGGTTATTGATGGTGAATATGATATGTGGTCAAGATGTGGTGTACCTAAATATATTGATTTGAGAATACATTCTTTCAATAGGTCATCTCACATACTATTGGTAGATACAAAATCCTTTAAAATAGAGTTTTATTATTTGGTGGATGCGTTTATCGATGTATATCCAAATGATATATTTAGTTTCCAACCTAAAATAGAGGAAATCTCTTATCGCGCCACTCCCATGACTTTTGCATTGATGGAAGACGGGTCCCTTAGGTAGTGTATCGAATAATGGATGTTGAATCAGGTTAGTATATGAAAAAATAACCATTCCCCTATATCATCAATTTTTATGAAAAGATAACGGGATAATGAATTTTCTGAATGATCATATTCTATTTAGGATATCACCAGTTCACTGTGAGATATGTAGATATTCCCTTTAAAGTATTAAAAATTTGTTACATACATTTGGAGTATCTTGTAAATCATTTTGGATGGAATAATACTACCATAGTATTCATTGATCTAATTAACTAGGTTTTCAATAGATTCCTACACTCATTTTTTGTGGTGTTTTTTGATGATATCGTCGTCTACATGAGAACATAAAATGAGAATGTAAAGCATCTAAGGGACATTTTAGGAAATATAGGGTACCAATTTATTTATAATAATTCATATAAATGTAGATTTTATATTTGGTAATTCGTGTTTGTCATCCATGGGACTACAAGAATGGGGATTTTATTAACCCTAAAAATATTAAGGTAATAATTTCATGGGATTATCTGAGTAATGCCTTTGAAATCATGAAATTTTTGAACTAGATAAATATTATCAGGAAAATTGAAGTGATTTCACTAGAATTTCATTTCTGATGAAGTCTCTCCCATGGAAGGGTGTGAAGTTCATTTGCTTTCCAAAATGACACACAAACATTATGGTTTCCAAAAACTGGTTAACCACTGCCCCTATCATTAATTTTTTAAAGACAAGAAATGTATACCTGATTTATTATGATTCATCATGAATATGTCAATGATCGATTCTTATGTGTCATGATCATTTAATGGAATATGAATCTCACCAGCACTAACAACACAAAAAAAATTACCGAACACATGAACATGAGCTGGTTGTATTGATGAGTTCCATAGCGACCTGACCATAGTATCCCCTAGACAGTAGAAACATTATTACATTGGAACTAGATAAAAAGTATTTCATCTTACAAGAAAAAATAGTTTAATAGTCTTTGTATACTCGATTAATACATTAAATTCACATTACAAATAAATCATAAAATATACAAATTTTTTTCTTCTTGAACAGTATTATTCACATTGCGTGTCCATATATATCAATCAAAAAACAAATCATTTTATCTATGGTAAAAAAACATAAATAAAGAGTGACATCGGATGCTCGGTAACACCGAGAGTATAATAAAATATATGAATAAAAAACATATAATAAATATGGAAATTTATATAACATACACACATTTAATTAAATTAATAACTAAAGAGTTACATTGAAATAGTAAAGGATTATAAAATAATATTGTATAAATAATCACATGAACTTGAAAACCTATCCATGTGTTGTCTAACTATTTAGATAATCACATGTAAAATCAATAAGTAAATTTATAATTATGGAATGCATAATTTTGTACATCTAAAACATATTTTCAGGGGCTTATTACCATAAATATAAATAAATTAGTAAGAACATGTCAAAAAACAAATTTTTTTGTCTCATTAGATATACCAATGCATCGAGGGCCTATAACGAACTCGACCCATCACATACTAAGGTCAATTAATTCCTAATATGAAAGTGGAAATATAATTAACATTGAAATACATATTGAAAAAACTAACATATAAAATATTAATCCTTACTGCAATCATTTAAATAATCACCCTCCATGTAGAGTAAAATGGCGAATGGTAATAAAATTCTTTATCCCCAATCAAACTGATAATAAAAAATCTGGATAAAACATAAGGATGGTTTAAATATAATATATCATCGATTTTTCATAATAAAAATAGTGTTTCTACATAATTTATGAATGGATATAACATAAAAAATTCATTAAAAACATTTTTGTGGAAAAAAACCATTCTATTTGCAAATAAAATTTTAAATTAAAATATTCAGCTAACATAATAAAAAAAATCCTTAAAAATGACAATTTAAAACATATAAAATAATCCTTAAAACATTTTTTATTTATTATGGTGGAAACATAACTTCATGTTGTACACATTAAAACAACGACTAATTTCCTATTTTTAGTAAATCAAGAGAAAGAATTTTTTGAAAGCAACAAGAATATTTCCTTCAAATTTTTTTCTTAATAATACATGTCTGAAAAATATATTTAAAAATAATTTTTTAAAATGAAAAAAACATTTTTTTTAGATTTTTTAGAAAACATGTATTTTGATGAAAATAGATATCCGACTAAAGTGATAAATAATTATAGATATTACTAAAATTGTCAACTCAATAATTATAAGTAATAAAAATTGGGAAATTATATTATTAATTTAAAATATTCACGAATAAATGGAGAATAATAACATATATTGAATTTAATGTTGAGAAATAAAATAATTCCCCCAAGGAAAACATAAACAAAAACAATCCTAATTAATTATTAGATTGTGAAAAAACCATTACCACTTTAGTAAATTATGAATATTGAACCTCATGAAATAAATAACACCAAATAAAAAATTAAATATCAAGAGGATAATAATATTAATGATATAACCTGTAAAACGGGATGTATGTACACCAAAAAAGAAAATAATAGGTGAATATAGAATATGACTTATGAATATTAAATTGAAACAAGAAACCCTTACCTAGATTTAGACATTCCATGTACATTATTTATATTATAGATTAATAAAATTATACTACATATTCAAATTTATAAAAAAAATTAAATTTTTTTATTCATTATATTTAACATATTACCATGTTATATACAATTACATAATCAACTACATTTATGTATAGTGTTTTGATGATATTTGACTTTTCTGTGAAAAATCTTTTTTGATGGTTTACTATTGGTCCAATAATAAATTATTTAAATATATCCATTACAATAATCATGAAATAAATATAACATTTATACATCAATAAACCTTTTAATACCATTCATGGATGATGATTTCAAGAAATGGAGAATGTTTATATTTTTTAAATATCATTATAAAAATGTGTTAAGTAATATATTATATTTAAAGAATAATAATAATGTATTAAATAAATATTATATATTTAATTATACTTATATATAACAACCATTGGGTGTGATTAAGAAAATATTTTCTCATCACTTTGTGAAGGATGTTTTCCACATGTACACATACGATGTTATCATCATTTTGTGAGCGAAAAGGTAAGCAATGAAATGATATATTGTCTTTTCATAATGATAAATATGTTATGAATATAATTATTATTTCACTGATGTAACATATATTAATTTTTGTTATCCTTATTACCGTACATTTTAAGTGTTATTGAAAAGAAAGCACATTACTTCGTGACGCGGTAGTCTACTGCACAGAAGAGTAATGTTATCGTATCCCTTATGGAATCGAATGTTATGTGGTATATATATCTATAATTTTAATTATTCTACATTTATAATATATTAAATTTATATCCATCATCATAACAGACCATGAGATGTGTTGTAGGAAATCATGCCACATTGGATCAGGAGATGGTCATTCGCCATACACAAGAGCGATGTTATTATTTCATATATGAGGAAAGAGGAGATGGATATAGTTTATTCCCTTATAATAATATCAAATTAGTATATAGGATATAGTTTATTTATTTATAAATAAATGGATAATGTTATACGTATTTTTAAGAATAAATAAAAAATATACAGTTATAAATTTTATCTTTTCTTACCCACATCATAATATTCTACCTTGAGAATTAATGTAACAGATTTTTTTTCGAAAGATGAATTTTAAGACCAGGGATCAAAATATGGGATGTTATTTTAGTAGATAATTTATGATTTAAATGGGTTTTAATGTGTAAATAAGATAGGATACTGGATATCCCTTAATAATTTAGGTTAGTGGAACTCTTTTAATTTTGATAACAAATACTATACCCATATTTCATGTATTCAAGAAGAGTTAGAAAATAGATTATTCTACATTCATATACATTATTACATTAAAATATTACCAAACATTTTTTTGATATGTTTTTGATCATTCTTAACCACTATGATCTTAGTATAACCCCTATAAAATTTGTTTTTACATTAACCTTAGAAAATAATTTACACAATTTTTACAATTAATTTTTTATTCAATTTAAGTATACATAATTATATAATATAAACTAAATTTACTGAAAATATTTAATTAATTTTTCATAAGTATATTCAAATAAAATGAAAAATTTTAATTTAATATTAATCATGTATACGTAATGAGAAATAATGTTATTAAAAAGCAAATGATCAATAGTTTTCCAGGAATTTATATAAAAATTAAATTTTTTATTGATTACATTGACCTAAATGGAAATAATATATATCTAATTTTACTAATTTTACTTTAAAAATTTTCATAATATAATTTAACATTACAAATAATATAAATAAAAAATGATTTTTTTAATTAAAATTCAATTTTTTAGAAATGCATAAAAAAATAACCTTTCATAGAATCATACAATTTTAACCCTAAAATAATTTTGAAATGTCGTTTTGAGAACATAATTATACATTCTCAGATAAAATTTTCAAAATAGGTTAAAATTATTTTTAAATAATTTGTTTTATTCCTAACCACACCACGTTTTTGAAAAATATAGTTTTTTTGGAAAACTTTTTTTTATTTCATATGGTTCTTATAATATTAATAATCAATTGATAAGCATTAGATTTATTTTATACATTTTTAAACCATATCATTTTTCTATTTTATTTTTTTATTCATACATGCAATATAATGTTAATCAGAAAATGGTAATGTTTAAACAATAATATTTTGAGACAGTTTATTTTTCCACACAATCTAGATGTTTCATTAATTACATAGTATAAAAGTGATGAATATTATTCTAAAAATTATATATCTTATTTTCACAGGGAGTTTTATTTTATATTTTATTTTATTATTTTCTATAAATTCTATCAAACATGAAATGGTATTCATAAAAATCATAGGGTGACACACCACCCCCTGAAATAAATTGCATCATTGCAATTTAATCATGATCTTTATAATCAGTGGTTTAAAATATGAAAACAACTTCAAAGAAAACCCACATTGTGAAGTAGTTCATAAAAAATCCTATTAATACGAGTGTATGTGATGTTTAATTATTATATGGAGCAACACATAAATATTTTTCTATATAAGAGGAATAGGTGGGATGTGAAGATATCCACATGAAATAAAAGTAAAAATTATTTTAGAGATTATTTGGGATTTATTATCACAAGAATGTGGGTGATCTAATAAATTTTAGAAACCCAAAATCCAAAAATCTATATAGGGTGAAAAGGCCATTAGTTAAATATAATTTAATGTATTAGGTTACCATTTTTTTCAAGATCATTTTCCTAGAGTTGATGACTTATTTTACGGGTTAGAAATATATGTACATATTAATTCATGATATAATTCTATTTGGTAATAAAAATATCATCCTTTGGTTATTCTTTATTCTATTCAAATTTCATTTCAAAATCTATGTAATGAATATCGAAATTAGTTTTTTATACCCAAACAGCATATATTAGATCATTAAAATGACATGTTATTTCTTATCTCTCTAGATATTTTCTATTAACAAAATGGGTATAAATAATTAATTAATACCACCCAAAAATTAACTTAATATATTGAATAAATTTTTAAATATAATACACATTTAATATATGTATTTAAAAATTCAAACTTCAATAATATTGATGTAAGGATAGTAAATAACCATTATATTCCCCAAAAACATCATATTGATCTTAATAACTCATTTTAAATATGTGATTGACATGATCACTATAAAACCATAATCCAAAAATATATGATTACATAAATAATTTTTTATTTAGTCAAAAAAATTACATGAATCAATAAATTTAGTAAAATCCTAAAGATTTGACATAAAACATCAATCATCTAAGAAATTTTTTGTTCACCAACACCGCAACACCATCAATTTCAAGTAAGTAACAATTTATTTATGATTTTTAATTACATAAAGTGTTTAGGTGATGATGGGAGATTTTGGAGGACTTTGGAATTGTTATTGGGTCTTTTATAAGGGAGAATGGATGGGGAACAATTTCTTGAATCCATGAAACACCTACGAAAAACTGTATATATTTAGTGAGTGGATAATGGGAATGTGCATGGGTTACACCTGGTTTCTCAAAACCAAGGGTCATCCAAATACACACTTTTCTATTTTTAGGGTGTTATTTCAATAGGATGGTTAATATTTTTATAACTATGAAATTAAACCTTGTGAGTTTTATCCTTGAGTTAGTGTGTGGTGCATGGTTAGCAAACAGTTTTCCTAAACATGAGGCTAACCATGCATTGGTTAAAAGTGAGATCCTAAAATTGTGGATCTTATATGTTTTGATCATTAACTCAATTTTTTTCTTCCTATTCATCCAAAACTCAATATTCTATTTTCCCATAGTATATTTATTCTTCTACCATATCTTCAATGGAGATATTAAGGAATCTCTTGGTGATTTCAAGAATTATGGTAATGTCAAGTGATCACTATTGGTTGTCAATGAAGGTTTATGTTAGATATAATTTTATATATGTATTGGGATCATAGATCTATGTATACGGTGGATAGAAATAATATATTTGATGAAAAATATGATTATATATTTTTATGGATAATATGGGAAGATATCAAACATGGGTTCTTGGATTTTCAACCTGATTCCATAGAGGTTTTCATTCAGTTTTCGTTTTCACTATGTTTCCCAAGGTAGGTAGCTTTAAATTGTACTCCTATATTTATAAATTGATGGCTTCATTCTAAATTGACTTTTTTTATTGAAATTGATTTTTTAATTTATTTTAATTGAGTTTTTGAAGCCTCATTTAGTGACAATTTTTATAATTGTTTAACTTGTGCATTTTTTTTAAAAGAAAAATTGGAAAAATAATTTTAATATGATTATTTTGATTTTTTCTGTTGAAAAAGGGTTTCAATTAATGATTGGTTTATTTAAGATGGTTTTTAATAAGAATTTCAATTAATGTAGGGTTTATTGAAATAGTTTAAATTGTTGTTTTGGATCTAGGTTTTGGCATAGTGGATGCCTGTGTTCATATGAATTTGGGATGAATAAGGGTATGGGGTCCCCCCATCAGATGGGATGGATAAGGGTCAGGGCTCCCACCCATAAAATGGTTCATTAAGTGATGTCTTAGTGAAATAAGGAAACACCTCTTATGAGAATTGGGATGTCCAAAATGTAGGTATGGTTGGATATGAGGATATGTACAATATAATGGATACACCATAATTGTTCTTTGGAAGTGGATTTACGAATTTTTCGGTTGTTGTTAAGGTATTTTTATTGAATACTCCTTGATATCAATTTTTTTTATGTTTTTATACAAACTATTTATGAAATTTTAAAATTTAAACTATTTTATATAAATGTTATAACATTTTATTTTTAAGATACATGCTTAGGTAATTCATTTGGGTAATAGATACCAAGTTTAATTACTCACCCCTTCCATGGAACTATGATACTTATTAAAATGTTGTTTATCTAGAAATTTTAATAGGTATAGTATCACACATTGTAAGTATTAATTCATGATACATGGGATTTTATGTGGGGTTGGAGCATGGAGAATGTTTGGCAGTTGGATTTGTGATTATATTCCTTGATTTTTGTCTTCCAATATGTACATTGATATTGTAGTCTTTCATTCTATTACTAGGTTTTAGTTATATATAAATGTTAGAGTTTTTATTTGTGGCATCTTTCATTGGTATTATGCATCATGTATATTTTTATTTGGTTATCTCATGGATGGATGGTTTTTATACTTTCAAAGAGAATATCATCCCCCAAAATGTTAATGATTCTCTTGGAATTTAAACCCAACATTTGGAATCTTGGGGATATCACTAAAGGCCAAGTGATGTTCCTCTGCATTTTTAAGATAATGAAAATAGGTGGGATGTTACATGTTGTATCAGATTGGTACATTCAGATATCTTTGTAGAACATGTGGCAGTACTCTTGGTTAGTCTCTAACTTTTCATCCACTCTCAATAATGGATTTAAAAATTCATTCCGGTTATTCTGAAGTTTCTATCATGGAGAGATGTAGTATTTCACGACATGAAATGTAGAACATATATAGATTTATGTATTTTTTTTTGAACATTCTGTTACCCTGGAATTGAGTATATATATGTTGTAGAGACATTTATATAAATTGGAAATCTCGCATTCATGGGTTTAGTCTATGATATGATCATGGAATTCATTATAGAATTAAATTCCCACTAAGAGTTCATATATCAATTTTAGTAGTGATTAATGGATTGGTACAAGACATATGAATTTTATAAAATGTTCCAGTAGTTTTCAATTGTGATATATTGAAGAGGTGAAAAATGGTTATTTTGAAAACTGATTAGTTTTCAATAAGAAGTTGATAGTTTTTAAAATTGTTCAATGGGGAAAATGTGGACCTTTGGAATTAATTGTTGTGATATTTTTATGTGGTAGAATTTTAAATTCTAATCCTTCTATTAATATAGAGTTTTACTTATGGTTTTAGATGTTTTGATAGAACATGGAACCCTGTTGGAATCCTATAAAACAACTGAATGAATCTCATGGAATGTTGCTTCACCAGAGCCACATGTGAACCAACAGTCGGTTCAAATTATCATCCATGAATTTTAGTCAGTTGATAGTTGGAATAAAAGGTATGATCAAATTATGTTATATCATACAGTCCAATTCCAATAGCAGGAATGACCCAAATTTCAGGGTGATTCAGAACCCAAGAAGGCAAGGGATTGGTAGAATATGATGAATATTATCTTGGATTTCATCGTTGCTGTCACGACCCATCCCTCGGGGCCCATACTGTGACTACCCCAATCTCACCATCCATAGGCCAGGGGCTGGTGACTATCATCGAATGGAATATTCCCTAAAACTGGAAAGGAATTTCCTTTATATCCTATAAACACACGCAACCAATCACACAACAAGATACAAACACAAGTCAACTATATAGAAAGTAAAAAGGGGCTGGAATAAAAACCTAATAGTAAAGGTATAAGTGCATCTGAAAAACAATACAACTGAAGAAAAAAGGAAAGTAGCTACTGGGTCATCCTCTGAGTTTCCTACCTAAAGGGTAGGTACAGATATCCTCCTCAGTACTCCACATCCACCCTTTTCCTCTATGTACCGACACATTGTATTGTCCACCTCCAAGACCTATCTAGTCCCGGTACCCTCACCCTTGATCAGCGTTTTCCGTCATTTGCACCAAAATCAATAAGATGTGGGCATATCTCATGCATGGGTGAGTATAACGATACTCAGTAGGGACCCTGAGATCCTCATCGTCTCAAAAAATCAAAAAAGGATAAAAAACAAAGCAGGAATTCAACTAAAAACCCTACTTAGGTATATTACCATACATATACCTATGTTTTCATTTATACCCATCTCAATCATGAAGAAACACAGGGTCCAAATGATAGTCCCATAGCTCAACTATTCCACAAAGGAAGAAATACCAAGAAATTAAGTACCACACAGTTATGCCACACATAAGAATACCACCAAGGTATAACCATGAAGGAAGGTACCACACAGGTACGAACTCAGCTCACACTGGGTATAACTTATGTATAGTAGTAGATATGATTAGATGTAACTACTAATTCATCTTTTTCTATTAAGAGGAAGACCAACGAAAAATCGTAGTACATCTTCAGACCCACTCAAGATCCTATTACATTGTCAGCACGTCTTCAGACCCACAGATGATCCTAATACGCCATATGTACATCGTCGGACCCACACATGATCCTAGTACATCTCCAGTACATCGTCATACCCACACAAGATCCTAGTACAGCTCCAGTATGTCGTCAGACCCACACAACATCCTAGTATACCTCCATTACGTCGTCAGACCCACACAAGATCCTATTACATCTCTAGTACGTCATCAGACCCACACAGGATTGTAGTACTTCTCTAGTCTATCGTCAGACCCACACAGGATCCTAGTACATCTCAAGTACATCGTCAAACCCACACATGGTCCAAGTACATCTCTAGTATGTCGTTATACCCACACAAGATCCTAATACATCATCACATTCAGATACAGGGTTCCCACACTATGCTTTCATGCCTCTGGGAGGGTCTGCTCCTCATGCCACTAGTCGATACTCCAACTACCATGACATCCCATGAGAAAGTATCCCAAATATTTGCCACGTCATATGGGTCTCAACTCAATAGACGGTGCATCAATCAGACCCTCGGTCTGTACATTATTAGCCTTTAGGTCTTGAGGGCTCGGTCTATAAGTTATTAGCCTTAACGAAAGGCTCTACATGGGTGGCGTACAGTTTTCAGACCGTGTGGGAAAGCCATGAAAACTCCTTGGGTGAGACATTGGCAACCGCATGGTTGGAACATGATTTTCCAAACCATGCGGGGTAACCGTAAGACCACTTAATGTTTGGGTTTTTATATCCCTGGCCACTTAGGATTTCTCATTATTCCCTCATTCTTCCTCCCACTCATGGCTCACATGGGGGTTCCTATTTTCTGAGGTTGGGGATTCACCTTAGCTCATTTTTTAGGCAAATCTAAGGGGTTTCACGGTATATTGAAATCAGTCATTCTAAGGCAAGTCTCCTCTCATGGTTCTTTGTGGATTCCTCTAGATCTACATCTCCATATCCCTCGGATTTCATGATCTTCCCCCGTTGGGTGTAGATCTAGGGTTGTTGTTGCCTTGGGTGATGATTTTATGGCTTTTTTATGATAGGTAATGAAATTTAAACCAGTTTTGGGGTGAGTTCTCTCGGATTGGGGTGCCGTTGCTTGTCGGTTCGGCCGACCGGCCTCCCTTCGCCATCGTGGCACAAGCCGTGGTTCACTTCTGTCAGGCGGTGTGGTTGTTATGTCACCTTCGTTGTGTGACTGACCTCTAGTTTCTGTCTTCCTCCATCACAAGGATTTCATCAAAAAAACCCAAGGGTTTGCAGAGTGGCCGAGCCAGGATAGATTGGCCCGTAACCTCCATGTTAGAGTGGTAGAAAGTGGATCAAAAATATTGAATCATGAAGAGTATCATGAATAGGTAAAGAAGGTATTTCAAACAAAAATCCTACAACCACCTGCAATAATTATTCCCTATTCCGCAAGAACAAATCATTCATAAATCAACTAGTTAGTGAGTTGATCCATGTTCATGGTTTAGAGGGGATGAACATGGGAATCGATGATCACACATAATTAAACCCCTACCTCGTAGGTTTGTTTTTATGTTGTGAGAGAGAGTTCGAAGATTTCGATGTTCATCACGCTGACCACATGCCTCCGATCCTGAGATCGTTTGTCAGATAAAAACTCTTCGATGGAGTTGGTTCTTTGTTTTTGAATATGTCCACCATTGGAGCATGTCACATTGAAGGAGTCGAAGTTGTTTGAGAACGTTGGCATTCTTCGTTTGTAGAAGCGTTTTTCGTGGAAGAAGTTCTTCGTTGGAGAAGTCTAATATTCACAAAAGATATCCCATTCTCCTTTTCCAAATACTTTACCCCAATCCCCACCATAATTAACATATCCAACATTATAGAATAAGTTTTCTATTTAGTTTGTTGGCCTAATTTAAAATTAGCTTAATTAATTGAATGATGATTTGGTATAATTAATCAATGGGGGTGGCACAATTAATTTGGGGGAAGTTCAAGAGGCTTCCCCACATTTAAGAGGTAGTTTAAGGGTTTCTCCCACTATGAGGGTTTGGGTGGTCCCCACCTTTAGAATTCAAATTGGGGTGTTTAGGATCAGGTGGCCCCACCACCATAAACCCTGTGGGTGGTTTTGGTTCAGGTGGTCCCCACCTTTATAATATCCACATTGTAGGATTAAAAAAAATGTTCAAAAAATTTATTTTCCTTTATTACTTCATGAAAAAAAACTAACTTTCACCCTCGCCCAACTGCCATCGAGGTGAAAGTCCCCTTATGTGAATACTGGTGGCGTGTGTAAAACAGTGTCCTCAGATTTCAATTCCATGAACTGGTTCAAAAATATACAAAAACCCGCTCGCACGTTTACTGAACATACCCAAAAAAAAGTTCAGAAATTCATTTTGGGCACTATGGGCCTTAGAATCACACACTGTCAATTTTAACGAACTCATAAAATTACCATTTAATTAAAAAATTACATGGAAATTCCGGGTCTTTACATTCTCCCCACATCAGTGCTTTGCATCCCCGAAATCCATAATCACAAAACTAGGAAAACAAGTGGGTGTACTGAGAATGGATATGAGCCTCCCACTCTAATGTTCTCTCCTAAAGGTTCCCGTGCTTCCAGCGAATGCGCACCAGAGGTATCGACTTCCTATGAAGGACCTGCTTTTTTCAATCCTCGATATCTACTATAACCTCCATAAATGTCACACCATATTCGACCTAAAACTCGTCATTTTCGATGATTTCAGAAGTGTCATGTATGTATCTCCTCAGCTTGGATACGTGGAAGATGACGTGCAACCAGTGAAACTGAGGTGGAAGAGCTTGGAGGTAAGCCACCTCGACAACTCTGTTGAGGACTTGGAAAGGTCTGATGAACCTCTGAGATATCTTGTTACCCTGGCCAAATCTCTGCAAACCTTTTCAAAGTGAGACCCATAGAAATACATGGTCGCCATCCTCGAACTCTAGAGGTCTCTGTCTCCTATCCGCATAAGACTTATACCTACTCTGTTCAGTCTTCATCCGATCCTGGATGATTTGCACCTTCTCTATGGTAGCCCATACAATCTTTGGTCCCACGAGTGCTGACTCCCCTGGGTAAGTCTTGCACAAAGGTGATCTGCAAGGTTGACCATAAAACGCCTCAATAGTTTCCATCCCAATGGTGGAGTTGTAGCTGTTATAGTATGAAAACTCCACCAAAGGAAAGTGTTCCTACTAGCTGCTACCAAAGTCAAGAACGCAAGAACGTAGCATGTCGTTGAGGGTTTGAATGGTCCGCTCAGTCTGACCATCTGTCTGCGGATGAAGGCGGTACTCAAATGAATCTGCATCCCAAAAGCCTCCTGGAACACCTTCCATAGCTGGGAAGTAAAACGTGAATCAGGATCAGAGATAATTGTCAATGGTACTCAATAGAGCCGCACAATCTCTTACATATATTGTTGTCCCAAGCTCTCAACTGAACCCTTATCTCTGATCAGTGTGAAGAGGGCTGACTAGGTGAGTCGGTTGATGATCACCTAGATAGAATCATGACCCCAGGATGTATGTGGAAGTATTATCATGAAGTCCATAGTTATCCCATCCCACTTCCACTCAGGGAACTCTAAAGGATGAACCAAGCCTACTGGCACCTGATGCTATGCCTTCAATTGCTGTCAAGTAAGGTATCGAGCGGCAAATTCTGCTATTGCTTTCTCCATTCCTGGCCACCAGTGCTGTCGTCGGAGATCCTAGTACATCATTGCCTCTTCTGGATGTACCTCTAGAGGGGATGTGTGGAACTCCCTCAACACTTTATCTTGAAGCGACATGGGAACCATGGTACGTCCTCTGAAGAGGATGATGTTCTCTCCACCTTCAGAAGATACATCAGGTGTCTGTCCTGTGAATATATGAGCATGTAGAGCCTCACTGTCAGTGTCCCCGTGATGTGCCTCCATGAATCACTGATGAAATGGGGGAGTTCCTGTAAGAGACTGAAGGAAATCTGCTCCATCTCGATCCACGAAGGATATCTGCAATGCAGAGAAGTGCTCTGTCACCTCACCAAGTTGGTGTATACCAGATCTTCTCCTGAGTGCGTCCGCTACAACATTTCCCATTCACAAGAGTATTGATATCTGGAAGTCAGAGTCTGCGTGGAACTCAAGCCAACGCCGCTATCTTAGGTTCAAGTCCTTCTGAGAGAAGATTTACCTGAGACTCTTGTGATCAGAGTAAACTATAAAATGCTTTCCCATCATGTAATGTCGCAACAACTTCAAGGTAAAGACCACTTCTACTAAATCCAGGTCATGGGTATCGTATTTTTTCTCTTGTTGTATTAGCTGTAGAGAAACATAACTGATAACTAATCTCTCCTACATGAGGAAACATCAGAGTCCGGTCCCTGATGCGTCACAGTAGAATATGTACCCAACAACCTCCTTCAGAAACCTTAATATTGGGAAACTAATCAACCTCTGCCTCAGCTCCTGAAAACTTTGATGGCATTTCTCAGACCACACAAAGGGTTGTCCCATCTTTTTCAATGCTGATAAGGGTGCTGAAACTGTGAGGATATCTAGAAAAACTCCCTAGAAGAATCCAAACAAACCCAGGAAGCTCCGAACCTCCATCAACCTCCTAGGTGGATCCCAAGAATGTACCGTCTCAATCATTGTTGGATCCACTGCAAATCTATCCTCTGAGATGACATGTCCCAGAATGTGAACCTCTCGTATTCAGAAATAGCACTTCGAGAGCTTACCATAAATCCAGTTCTCTCATAGTGTTTCTAGAACTATCTGAAAATGATAGGCATGGTCCTCTTTAGAAGACCAGGTAGATTAGAATGTCATCGATGGAGACTACTATAAAGGGATCAAGGTATGGCTAGATGATTATGTTCACGAGTCCCATGAACACTAATGGATCATTGTCTATGACGAACTACATGACCAAAAACTCATAATGGTCATACAAGCTTCTTAAATCCATCTTCTGCACATCCTAATATTGTACCCTAAGCTGCTGATATCTTGATCTGAGTTCTATCTTCGATATCCACCATGCTCCCTTCAGCTGTTCAAAGAGGTTGTCAATCATCGAGAGTGGGTTCTTTTTCTTAACGGTCACCTAGTTTAGGTGCCGATAGATAACACAAAGCCTTCATCTCCCATCTTCCTTCTTAGTGACAAAATTGGGGATTCCCAAGGAGAAACACTAGGCCAGATGAACATTTACCCTTGTAAGTCCTCCAGCTGTACCTGTAGCTCATGAAGCTCCATTGGAGACATACGATACGCTGGTGTGGATATCGGTGTCGTCCTATGGTACAAGTCATTGTAAATTTACACCTATCTATGAGAAGGTAGACCCAGAACATCATCAGGGAAGATATCCATGTACTAATCCACCACTACAAGATATATCAGACTCTCCACATCAGTAGCTCTGAGGGTAAGGCTACCCAACTAATGAGGGATCTGTTTCACCCTCTTCCAGTTAAGTCCATTCTATGCTACAAAGGCTCCATTCTCACCGGTGAAGGTAAACCTGGTCCCATCCATGTGGAAACACCACACATTGCACCTAATACAATCAATCTGATCATAGACTGTAGATAACCAGTCCATACCCAAGATGATTTCATAAGTCTTATGCACTGTTACTAGGAGATACCAACAGAAGCTGTCACCTCCTAGTGTAATCTCACACTTCTGGCACCAGTTTTTAATAGTTTAATTCACTCCCATAGGAGTCTCTTTCCATAAGGATGGAGCCAATGGATTCCTCAGAATCTCTGAGCACTGAACGAGGGTAGTGTCAATAAAATATTGATTGGAACCTTTGTCTATAAGTACTGCAGCTAAGGTGGAATAGACACAGATCGTACCTCATGTCATCTCCGGAGTGCCATGATTGTAGGCCTCAGCTGCCTGGAGTTGAGCTCACCCCTGTCCACATATTTCCTGTGGTCAGGGTGGACCTCCTAGTAGTGGTGGCGGTAACATCTCAAATCATCTCCCACCACCAGCTTCATGACCAGATCCACTTCCACGTCTGCCTTCTCCTTGATGGCCACCTCGGTCAAACCTCTGTCTCTGCCTGGGTGGTCCCTGTACCATATGATGATCATTCATATGACAGGTCGGACAATCATGAGCCATGTGACCCTACCCACCACATGTGAAACAATGCCAGTTCCTCACATGACTAGCTCTGTGTTCGGTGCCCCGCACAACAGATCCTGAATCATGTGGTCGTCCACCTGTATGGATGGTCCTCTTGGATGTATGTGACATATGTCTACTGCAAAATGCATAAGAATTTGATACGTGATGACCGATGGTGGATCTCTTTTCAGGGGACTGCTCAGCAAGAAAAATATCCACTAAGAGGGCTCACTCTAACTCTCCCTCCTGCGTCAGAATGCTTAGTGAGGTCATTGAGGCCCTTATCTCCCGCTTAAGTCCCTGATCGAAGGTCTGGGCCTTAAAGAATGGGACTTGTACCATATCAGTGGATTAACATGAGAGGTATGTGAACCTTGCTAAGTACTAAGCCACAATCATGTTTTTCTACTGTAGTTGAAGAAGCTCCAGTATGCGCACTGTGTGAAGAGTCGTTGGGACAAAAATTGCCTGAAATAGGCTCCCGAAGTCCTCCTAGAGAAGTGTCACCTCTTCATGAACCTGGAGTATCAAACTCCACCATCAACCTACTACTGCCTGTAGAAGACTGGCTGTAAGGATCACCATGAGATCAGCTGGTGTCCCTACTAATTGGAAGATGCTCACTACGACCTCCAACCAATCCTCAGCCACACGTGGGTCTGTCTATCCCCTGAACATGGGTGACCTCTAGTGCTGGAACTCGTGGAACCCACTCAAGAGATGTGAATCCTCTGCTGCTGGTGCTGGTGGCTGTGGTGGCCCAACAGTTAATGGTACCACTGGTGCCTCCACTGGAGAAGGGCCCTGCACTGAGGCCTCGTCGCTCAGAGGGATATAAGTGTGTACTATATTCGAAACCCTAGCTGGCTGTCTGCGTGGAGGCATCCTAAAAAGAAACTGGTGCACCATAGTTAATAAGATATACCTGGTGAGCTGACTTAAAGAGATCACAATGAAAACTCTTGAAAACACACACACACACACACACAATATGTTCTTTCGTACACTTAGTCGGAAATTAGACGTCGGGGTCCTGGTGTATGGATACATCGGCCGCCGCACCAACAATCGATTCCCTAAATTGATCACGATACTCACTATACTTAACTCTATTTCATTTAAAAGACCAGAGTCCTTTTTTATATGGTAGAAATGACTCCTTTGATACCAATTTGTCACGACCCATCCCCTGGGGCCAGTGTTTTGACTACCCCATGCCCGCCTTCCATAGGCCAGGGGATGGAGACTAGAACCGAAAGTTGTATTCCCAAAAATCGAGAATGCATAGCCTTTATAGCCTGTAAACACATGAAACAAAGCTCACATCAAGATTAAAACACAATTCAACTGTACAGAAAATAGAGTGATGAAAGTAAAAAGGGTCTAGAATACAATCCCAAAAATAAATGTTCATGTATGACTAGAAAACAATACAACTGATGAAAATGGAAAGCAGATACTAGCTCATCCTCTAAGGTTCCTACCTGATGGGTAGGTATAGATTTCCTCCTCAGCACTCCACTTATGCTCGTCTTCTCTTCATACTGACGCGCCATATGGTCCACCTCCAGGCCCCGTCTAGTCCTAGTACCCTCAGCCTCGATCAACAATGTCCATATTCTACAAAAAACCCAACAAGATGTGGGAATAGACCATGAATGGGTGAGTATAACAATACTCCAAGGGACTTCAATACCCACAAGGTCTCACACAATCCAAAAAGGATAATCCACAAATCATGATGTCAACTGAAAACCCTACTTAGATATTCCTATACATATACCTAAGTTATCAGTTATACCCATCTCAATCAAGAGGAAACATAGGGTCTAACCCAAAATCCCAAAGCTCAGCTGTTCCACAAATAAAGGAATACCACGAAGGTAAGAACCACACAGGTACGCCACACAGAAGAATACCACCAAGGTATTACCATGAAGGAAAGTACCACACATGTACGAACAAAGCTAACAATAGGTATAACATAAGTAAAACAATAGAGATGAATAGATATAACAACTAATTCCTCCAACTCTGTTAAGAGGAATACCCATGAAGGATCATAGTACATTGTAAAACCCACACAGGATCGTAGTGCATCATTAGAACATCATCAGACCCACATAGGATCCTAGTACCTCATTAGTACACTGTCGGACCCAAATAGGATCCTAGTACATCTTTAGTATGTCATCAGACCCGCACATGATACTAGTACAACTTCAGTACATAGTCATAACCACACAGGATCCAAGTACGTCTCCAGTACGTCGTCCGAACCACACGGGATCCTAGTACATCTCTAGTACGTCATCAGGCCCACACAGGATCCTAAAACTTCTCCAGTACATCTCCAATCCCACACAGGATCTTAGTATATATCTAGTACATTTTCAGACCCACAGAAGATCATATTACCTCTCCAGTACATCGTCAGATAGACACATGATCCTAGTACATCATCACAATTAGCTACAAGGTTCCCTCACTAAGCTCTCTTGTTTATGGGAAGGTTTTCTCCTCAAGACCCTAGTCGATACTCCTACACCATCAATGTCTAATGAAGAAGTATCTCAATGGAGCCCCATGTTATAGTCATCTCAACGCAATAGACGGTGCGTCAATTGGATGCCTGGTCTATAAGTTGTTATCCATTTAGTCATGAGGGTCTGGTCTGTAAGTTATTAGCCTTAACAGTGGGCTCTGCACGGGCGGCACACAGTTTTTCAGACCGTGCGGGCAAGCTGTGCGAATTCCCTAGGTGAGATAGTGGAAACCGCACGGTTGGTGCACGGTTTTCCAAACCATGCGGGGTAACCACACAACCACTTAATTTTTGGGTTTTTAAGTCTCATGCCACTCAGAATTTCACATTTTTCCCTCATTCTTCTTCCCACTCAGGTATAACGCTGGCGTTCTGGTTTTCAATGGTTGGGGAAGTTCCTTTACTTGTTTTGGAGGCAAATCAACAGGGTTTCTTGGTGGATTGACAGAGGTACTTCTTAGGCAAGTCTCCTCTCTTGGTTCTTTGTGTTTTCCTCAAGATCTACATATCCCTCTCCATGTGTTTCTAGATCTTCACCCATTGTGTGTAGATATATGGTTGTTGTTTCCTTGGGAGTTGATTTTATGGCTTGTTTATGATTGGGAAAGAGATTTAGAGTAGTTTTTGTGGATAATATTCCTAGATTGGGGTTCGGTTTCTTGTCGGTTCGACTGAACATACTACCTTCATTTCCGCGGCACAAGCCGTAGTAATCTTCCATTAGGCGGTGCCGTTGGGCCATTGCCTTCATCATGAAACAGTCCTCCAGTTTCCATCTTTATCAATCGCATCGATTTCATCAAAAAAACACAAGGGTTTGCGGAGAGGTTGGGGCATGTTCGTTTCGGCTTCACCTTCCGTGTTATAATGGTATAATGTGGTTCACAAATATCGAATCACGAAGAATATCAAGAATAGGTAAGGAAAGTATTTAAAACAAAAACCCTACAACAACCTACAATAATTATTCCCAATTCCGGAATAATAAACCATCCTCAGATCAACTAGTAAGTGATTTGATCCGTATTCTTTGTTTAGAAGGGATGATCATGGGAATTGATGAATTAAACCCCTACTTCAAAAGCATGTTATTGTGTTGCAAGTTAGAAGTCGAAGATGTTGACATTCATCAAGCCCACAAAAAATGCCTCCTATCTTGAGCTCATTCGTTGGATAACTGCTCTTTGATGGAGGTGGTTTTTCACTTTTGAAGATGTCCACCATTGGAGGATGTCATGAGGAAGCAGTCGAAGATTTTGGAGAATGTCAGCATTCATCATTTGGAGAAGCGTTCTTCATTGAATAAGTTCTTCGTTGGAGAAGTGTAATCCTCCCAAAATCACTCCCCTTCTCCTTTGTCAAATAATTTCCCCCAATCCCCACCAAAATTGAAATAGCCAACATAATAAAATATGTAATCTATTTAGTTTGATGGAATAATTTCAAATTGGCTTAATTAATTAATTTATGAGTTGGTATAATTAATCAAAGGGGGTGGCACAATTATTGTGGGGGAAGTTCAAGAGGCTTACCCAAATTTAAGATGGAGTTTAAGTGTTTCTCCCATTATGAGGGTTCTATTCATACCCACTTTTATGAATTCAAATTGGTGTGTTTAGGATTGGGTGGTCCCCACCACCATAACCCATGTGGGATGTTTTAGTTCAGGTGGTACCTAGATTTATGACATCTACAAGGGATGTTTCAACAAATAGAAATGTTAAAAAAAATATTTTATTTTATTCATTCATGAAAAACAAAAATAACTAACATTCACTATCGACCAACTTCAATCGAGGTGAAATTATCCTTAAGGGAATACAAGCGCTGTGAGTTCAATGGTGTCCTTAGATTTCAATTCCATTCACCGGTTCAATAGTTACAAAAACCCACTCGCATGTTTACTGTACGTACCTGAAAAAGAGTTCATAAATTCATTCTAGGCACTTTGGACATTGGAATCACGTGTCTTCAACTTTTACAGACTCGTAAGATACTCATTTTATTAAATAGAACTTTACATAAAATTTACATGTCTTTATAGGAACTCCATTAGTGATTAACATCAATATGAAAATGTATATGTTTGAGGATCCTTTATGTTAGCGGTGGGATTCAACTATTCAGTCTAAATTTGACCGAGGCCTTGAAAGAAATGAATTTGATGAAGTTTTCAATATGTAATTATATACTAAAAAAATTTATTATTCAGTGAGAAAAATAATTATTGAATTTGAATCAATAAAAAAGTTCTACAATGATTGTTTCCTCTGGAAATGGGAATGAAATAATTGATTTAAGGATCAAACATTCCAAGCGGTTTCTAATGGGTTTGTTCGTAGAATCGGAAACATCAAATGTTTCCACATCCATTTAGACCTACTTTCCAAAGGTAGGTTCTCATTAGTTGTGAACCGATGAGGCTTAAGAATTTTTATTGGTCGAGAGGTTGGGAGGTCAGACTCATCACACGTTTTGGAGGGGAATTATTGTCTACTCTGGGACTCTCTTTATAGATTTAAGTGATGTTAGTGAATCCTTATTAAATTACCATGTATAAAAATGAGCTTTCCTTTAGATCTTGCAATCAATTATTAGTATGAATGATATTTAGAGAATCATTTATATGTATTCGAGGTTCTTCATCGATATATAATCATCTATATTTGTTAGAGATTCTTAGTCAAGGGTATACTTCGACACATTATATAGAAATCTCTTGGTCATTATGATAACCATACTGGTTTTAAAGCCACCTAGAGGGGCACTTGAAGTTTATTTGTCATTCAGAAGGACATAGATTATTTCAGAGTTGGGATCATACCCACAGATGGTCTACCTACATATCATTTGTTTTAGAAAAGGAATTAGAACCCACGTAGTTTGAGTAATGATGTATGAGGTTTATGCATGATTTATGGCTCAAAGAATGATATCATAATTACTTTTACACTCTAAGATCACGTGAGTCATGCTTGGTGTGAGAAACAAGAGGTATTGGTAAAACCAGACAATTGTGCCATGAAAGATGAAATTTTAAGAAATGATGTGGGGCTTATATATGTATGACTACCCAAATAGATAAAGATTAGGATTTACATCAGGGAAGAAACTTAGGAACAAGGTCCATAATGGTATATGTGCTTTATAAAGATTTGGATACTTAACTTAGGACTTAATCCTGAGAAGGATTCCCAAATTAGAGAGGACTTATGATTGGGTTTTACTCCTGAGAAGGAATCCCAAATCAAAAGTAAATTAATACTGGTTAAGAGAAATTATGACTGGGGCTTACTCATAAAGAAGAGGCCCAGGTTAAAGGGAATTATGACTGGGGATTACTCATGAAAAGGAGTCCTAGGTTAAGGGAATTTGGATTTTGGGAACCTGGGGCTTACTCCTAAGGAGGATGACCATATTAAAAGAATTATGGTTTTGGATTACTCTTGAGGAGGATGCCCAAAATTAAGGGAACTTGAAGACTCGGGCTTTCTCCTGAAAAGTAGGCCCAGGTTAGGGGACTTGGGGGTTACTCCTAAGGAGGATGCCCATATTTTGTCTTTTGAGATTGGTACTTACTCTTGAGAGGGAGGACCAGGTTAAGTATTCTCTCATCATTAAAGGATGTGGTTGAATGAATGAAATCTCTAATCTTAGTGACATAAAGATATGTAAATCACTAGGTTTTTAGAAATTTTACACTGAATTCCTTTCAGATAAGGAATCCAACAAAAGAACCATGCCATAAATGGCTTTGAATAGGGTTATGAAGGCTAAATATTGAAGAGGATAGGTGGATTTGATGAAAGAAAGTGAATAGGTAGGAGGGGAACCCAAAAAGAGAGAGGCGCCCAAGTCCGGCATGGGTGCGCAAGTCCTGGTCGCGCAAGTATACTTGCATGACACATTGGTACATGCGCGACGGTCAACCCTTAGGGTAATACTTGGGCGAGACTTGGATCAAGCCCTTATTATTATCCTTAAAGTCTTACAAAAGCGTGGCCTGTAAGTTTTATTGAAGAGATAAGGCGACGCACAAGTGTGGCTGTTTCCCTTAAGGGCTGGCCACTTAGATGCACAAGTTTTGATGAGTTTCAACACTTAGGATTTGTTTCCCCTGTTTAGAGCTTCCATTCTAGGTAAGAAATTAACATAGAAGTGTTTAGAAGACTTCCAGAAGAGACTAGGGCGCCGTGAAATCGAATCAGAATTTTGGAATTTTTCCGTCCTTGAAATGGGGGGCCCACAACGGGTTTTTATAGGCTGCTTAAGACCCTGAGAGAGAATCAAAGAGGGTGCGCAAGTCACCTACGTAACCACTATGAGGTGCACAAGTATACTTGTGTGTCAATGATGAAGCTTGTGTGACCTAAGTGGGAATAAATCCTTCTTCATGCCTTTGTCAAATTTTTATGTTTTTCAAAGGATGAATCACTTTGGACAAAGGTATTTCCCTTTTTCAATCGTTAGAATTTGTCCCAGAAAGGAGCGTCAACAAAAGTCCCCCCTTAGAGTTGGATCTGAAGGAAATGAGGACGTGATTCTGAATTAAAGAAGAAAACCAAGGAACATACAGTGTGCAAGTGTTGAGCATGCAAATGATGGTGCCCAAGGGTTAGCCATGCAGGCTTTGGTGCGTAGGGGTGCGGCCTTGCCTATATATAGGCGGCCATTCTTCGCGCAAAGCACCAAATCTGAATGCTTCCGAGCTCTCATCGCGCAATTTTCCTTTGCTGTGCAAGTTACTTAGTTTTCCTCTACTTCCTCTTGTGTCGTGCTTCTGTAGAGATATTTGGACCTGCGCGGTGATACCTGCACGCTAAAACTTGCGCGACGCACTTATACCTTTGATCCAACTTTGGGACTTCCACGCCTTAATGCCTTAGAAATTGTTTCACTTTTCTTCACAAATTTTATGAAAAATCAACTTACTTAAGAGTTAATTATTCGACCTTTTTGCCGATTAAATGGCTCCTAGAAGAATTGGAATGGACGATGAACTGGCTAGCAAGCGAATTGATGACATGATGAGAATTGTTGGCCATGATTATTATGATATGTGTGACAAAAATCTCCCAGATTTGGCTAAGTACTTGATGAAATATCAAGTCAATTTACCACAGAGCATTTATCTGCAGTTATATGGTCATGGTCATCTGCAAGGAGTCAACATTCAAGAGCCAAAGAACTATATTCCCGAGATACAGCCACACTGCTATCCCTCTATTTCGGTTATGCTGTGCATTAAGAGCAGCAAAAATTCTATGAACTTTCAAATTTTTCCTTCATTCCATTTCCTTGCATATAAGAAAAAGGAAAACCATTTTCTGATATGTTTTTCGCTACCGGTTGATGGAGAGAAGACTATCATGAAATTAGAAACAATATCTGAAAATATTACTCTCTCTAAATTGCTCTTTAATTACAATGCTGCATTCTCAAATCCATATATCCATCTTCCAAGTCTCTTGGATGGAAACAGAGTCATTGTTTGATCAGCAAATTTTTTTCTCAAACCGCACATAAGAACATTCTTTTACAATTATTCCAAGAATAGATGGTATCACTGTATCTCTTATTGTATCCAGTAGAATGAATGAATTCTAGGTGGTTGCTGATGAAGCTCAAGATTCCGTAAATCAAATGACGAGTAATGTTTAAAGCCTCTTGTAATTCTTGAAAAAAAGAGGAGACTACAATCTGTGGATGTCCTTCTAACACTTGCACAATAATGAAAAACACTTTGATTTTCAATCATTTGTGAATGCCTTCTTTTGCTACCTGCTTTAAATTTTTACTTAAGCCAATGATCCTAGTAAGCATAGTTTGATTTTTTCTAAGATTATTATAAATAACCCTACAATATTTTAATCTTTTAATTGCTTAATATTACATAAAATCATACAAAATGTATGTTTAGTGAGCTGGGACATGACTTTTATTCAGAGTTCCCTTATATTTTGTGGGCAGTTTAAAGTCATGCACATCGGACAAAAAAGGATAATGTTTACGTTCAAAATGGATTTGACCGAATGGACTAAAATTGACTCAATTCCATGAAAATTTATCTGAAAACATATTATCACACTCAAGTATGAGGGAAATAAAGTAAACTATGACTTCAGAAATTTTGAATATGAGGAATGATATGAAAAATGGCTATAAGGAATTAGAAGAAGTAGTTCCCAAAAATGATGTTTCCACAATTTAACAAACCCATTATGGGGTTGAAATAGATATGGCCATTTAAGGGCATTGGATGTATAGTCAAATAATATCAACTTTTGGCTGACAGGTCCGTTATGTATACTACTTATGCAAGGCTTCCTAAGAGAACGTGTTGTATATTCAGGAAAAAGAACTCTCAGAAATTTACTTTTCTACTACTAAAAATCTAGTGGGAGTTTATGGAGATTAAAATTTTCCAAAGCACAGATTTTGCTATATGGAGAGAGGTACTTGAATATGGAAAAGATTTTTCAAAACAAGATCATCTACGAACTGGATGAATGTCACTCATACGAAGGTCTGACCCAAATCTACAAAAGGAAAATATAAACCCTAGACCTGAATACTTTCAGATCATGAAAAATAACATGGGACAAATATGTTTAGGATGACTATTTTCTGTGGATCCTTAAATATTGTCGATAAGACCAATAAGGAAAAAAGATGTTTTCTTCCCAAAAATGAAGATACCATTATTTAACAAACCCGTTAGGGGGTTGAATTATGCAAGGAAACCTAAGGGAATTGGCTGCATTGTCAAATAATATCATCTTTTGGATGACAAGTCCGTTATATAGACTGTTTATGCAAGGCCGCCTAAGGGAACTTGAAGTATATTCAGGAAAAAGAACTCTTAGAAATTGGACATTTTGTGACCAGACGTCAAGAAAAGGGTTATGGAGATCTGGAAGTACTTAAGGTTTGGAGTATGACATATGAAAATGGGTATTGTCCAATGCATGGAAGAGATACATAGATCAATGATAACTATAATCATGTTGTGGGTGGGTCCTGAAATGAAATGTTGGACTTCACTACGTATCCCATAAGGATGGGAAACAATCCATACGTAGTTCTTGAAATACAGTTTAACAACATGTGGGATGAAAGTATGGGAAATATCAGTTTCAGGTCATAGAACTAAGACCATTATATTGAATACACAGTGTGTGTTTTCATAGGGACTATTCATCCAGGGGACTGAAAGTAAAACATGGGGTTAGGCCCAATGACTTGGGGCTAGATTCGAGGGATACTCAAATGTTCCTACATATCTTATAAGGATGGGAATCAACCCGCACGTAGTTCTTGAAATACCCTATGTACGTATTTGGTTCGTACATATGAAGGGTGAAAGGAGAATTTAGTGCAATGATGGTTTAACCGAAGATAAAAGGTTCGAGCATTGCCATGTATACACGTAGTCTTTAGAATATAACATGATTGGAGATCAATGTAAATGATGATTCCCTCTTAGGTGAGGGTGTCAACTAATGTTGTAGTTTATCGTCATACATGACAAAAATTGTGAATAATTTAATGTTATATAGTAAGGAAGATGGTGAACCAATGTAAAAATTTTTGGTTCTGGGGATGGTACACAGATCAATACAATATGAGGTGTAGGTGAACCGATGTGAAGATATTGGTTTTGGGATTGAACCTCACGAGGTTTCCTACGTACCCAACCTAGAAGGAAAGGATAAAAGTCCACGTATTTCAATTAAATAATGAAATGGTGGTCAATTTGCTCTTGAGGACAACGACCTAAAAATGGTGTTGGGACTTTCACATGGTTAGCGGCCTAGAGTGGGTGTTATGGTTGAAGTTTACTCTAAGATCACATGAGTCATACTCGGTGTGAGAAACAAGAGGTAGCAATAACCTTAAAGATTCACAGTTTAAGGTCATACAGGATGTATGAAGGGACTATACAGTTTAAAGTCTTGCAGTAAAGACTATTGCTGGTGCACAGTTTAGTGTCATTTAGTAGGGACAAAATACAGTTTAAGGTAATATAGGAAAAATTAAGGGACTTTGTCTTGTTTTACGTCATGTAGGACGAATGAGAAGTACAGTTTCACGTCATGTAAGACAAATATCGCGATACAGTTTAACATCATGTTGGACATAAGAGTGCTGTAAAATTTAGCGTCCTGCAGCTAAGACGATGAGGGCAATACATTTTAATGTCATGTTGGACGAATGTGGGACTGTGCAGTTTAATGTCATGAAGTGAAGACAAAAAAGGAAATATTTTAACATCATGTTGGATGTATTAAGGAATTTTTCATAGTTTAAAGTCATGTTGGACAATGGCACATTTTAACGTCATGTTGGACAATGGTGCCAATAGTTTAAGGTCATATGCATGGACCAGAGATTATGTAGTTTAACATCTTGCTGAATGTAAGGGACTTTTGTACTGTTTACTGTCATGCAGTTAGGACGTCACAGTTTAACGTCATGTTGGACGTAGGTGCCAATAGTTTATGGTTATACGCATAGACAGTGGATGGTGCAGTTTAACGTCTTGTTGGACGTAAGGGACTATGCAGTTTAAAGTCTTACAGAAAGGACAACACAGTTTAACGTCACGTTGGACGATATGGATGAAAATAATTTATGATCATATGCATGGACTGTATGTATTTGTATTATACAAAAAAATTCTTCAAGAATCAATCATTGGTTGGAGTAGTGATGAGTTCTCCATCAATCGAGATTAAAGAATCAACTACATTGGAGTAGACATTATGTATTGAATAACGTCCTTCCCATTTTGGCTCCAGCTTGGGAGGTTTCATTCCTGGTATCATTGGAGTTCTGAGAACCAATACTAATACTCCCTGAACGAATGAACGAAGACGAACTTTTTTTGATGAAATCTCATGCTATTCAATTTTGATAGACTTTCAAGTGGTGTAGGGTGCACAACATTTTCTCATCTAACTATTCGAATTCAACCAATCACTTTTGAGATTGTTCATCAGTAGATGACTTATCAACAATGGTTAATCTGAGCGAGGGTAATTGAACCTCAATGGGAAAGACTGATTCTGTTCCATATACCAATGAATATGGAGTTGACTGCGTTGTAGTGCAGGTGGTGGTACGATAAGCCCATAAAGCATGAAAGAGTTTATCAATCCATTATTTCTTATCTTTATCCACTATCGTTTGTAGTATGTTTGAAAGAGTCTTGTTGAAAGATTCTATTTGTCCATTGGCCGCTGCATGATACCGAGAGGAATTGTTGGATTTGATGTTGTATTCTGGATACAACTTCCTTACCTCGGATGAACAGAAGTTGCTTCCATTGACCGTCAATATGGTATGAGGGACACCAAATCTGGTTATGATGTTAGACTTGATGAAGCTAACAATGATTTTATAACTAACTTCTTTGAGAGGTATTGCATACGCCCATTTGTAAAATAAGTCAGTGGTAGTAAGAATGTACTTAAACTGCTTGGATATAGCTGAAGGATAAGGTCCTACTACATCCATTCCCCTTGTGGCAAATGACCATGAGTATTTAGCTGTATGAAGAAACTCTAGGGGTTGATTAATGAAGTTGGCATGTACTTGTAAAGAATGAAACTTCTTTGTGAAATCAACACAATCTTGTATCATTGAAGGCCAAAAGTATCCAAGCCTTTGAATTTGATAAGACAGTCTATGTCTAGACTAGTGGGCACCATAGACTCCTACAGGCACTTCTTTCATGACAACCATTGTCTCTTCACCATCAATTCATCTGAAGATAAATCTATAAAAAACTCATTTGTAGAGAATTTTCTATAGGTGATCCGGGCTATCATAAAGTGTAAAATTTACCACACGTCGCCAAATTTGTTTTTTCGAAGCTCTATCCAGTAGAAGTGTTCCATTTTGAAGGTATTCCCTAATAGGTGTCATACATCCCGTAGTATGACCATATGGTTTATGAATGGGACTAATTTCATTGATTTCCTCTGTTCTGATTTGAACACAAGGTGAAATAGTATGATGATGGGCAATAATGATGCTTGTCTTGTCCCGATTTGGATCTGCCAGAGCAGTGGCTATATTAGCTAGTGCATCAGCTTGGGCATTTTGTGATCCCGGGACATAAGAAAATATCGTTTCCGAAGGAAATTCGGCCATTAAATATCTGACATAATCATACAAATGGATTAGTTTTTATTTTCTAATTGCATAATCCTTATTGAATTGTTTGATTACTAGGTCTGAATCACCTTTCACCTTTAAGTGATTCACTTTTGCATGAAGTGCCAACTCCAATCCTGCGATAAGAGGTTGGTATTCTAATTCATTATTTGTACCACCTCCCAAAAATGAGAAGGAATAAGGTAGCACTGCCTTTTCTGGTTAAATATGTACAATTCCTAACCCAACATTGTTGAATTTAGGATCTTCCATTTTCTTCCCTGTTGGACTTCATGAAGAACTGTTTCCCTCGGAATTCGGGGATGACCTCCTAGATGGGAGATTCAATCATTCCAATCGGTTTCTAACAGGTTTGTTCGTAGAATTGGAAACATCCAATGATTCCACATCCATTTATACCAACTTTCCAAAGGTAGGAGCTCATTAGCTTGTGGACTGATGAGACTTAAGAATTTGCATTGGTCAAGAGGATGGGAGGTTGGACTCATCACAGCTTTTTGAGGGGAATTATTGTCAATTCTGGGACTCTCTTTATAGATTTAAGTTATTTTCGTGAATCCTTATTACATTACCAAGTATTAAATGAGGTTTCCTTCAGTTTTGACAATCAATTATTAAATATGTAAGAAATTTAGAGAATCTTTTATATGTATTTGAGTTTCTTCATCAATAAAGAATCATCTATATCTATTTAGAGATTCTTAGTCAATGGTATCCTTCAAAACATTTATATAAAAGTCTCTTGGTCATTAGGATGACTAGGCTGGTTTTAAAGCCACTCAGTGGGGCACTTGATGTTTATTTTCATTCAGAAGGACATGAATTATTTCAGAGTTGGGATCTAACCCGTAGATGGGCTACCTACGTATCCTTTGTTTTGGAAAAGGAATCAGAACCCATGTAGTTCGAATAAGGGAGTATGATGTTTATGATTGATGGCTCAAAGCAGGATTTCATAATTACTTTTACCCTCTAAGCTCACATGAGTCATGCTAGGTGTGAGAAACAAGAGGTATTGGTAATAAAATAGACAATTGGGCCATGAAATATGTAATCATAAGAAATGGTTTGGGGCTTATGTATGTATGACTGCCCAGATAAATGAAGGTTAGGACTTACTTTAGGGAGAAAATCTAGGAAAATGGTCCATAAAGGTATATGTGCTTCATGGAGATTTGAATACTCTAACTTGGGACTTATTCCTGAAAAGGAAACCCAAATTAGGAGAGGATTGATAACTGGCTTTTACTCCTGAGAAGGAATCCCAGATCAAACATAAATTAGGACTGGTTAAAGAGAAATTAAGGGACATGGGGCTTACTCCTAAAAAGGAAGCCCAAAATTTATGACTGGGACTTATTCCTAAAAAGGAGGCCCAAGTTAGGGGACTTGGGGCTTACTCCTGAAAAGGAAGCCCAAAATTATAACTGGGACTTATTCCTAAAAAGGAGGCCCATGTTAGAGGACTTGGGGCTTACTCCTGAAAAGGAAACCCAAAATTATAACTAGGACTTATTCCTGAAAATGAGACCCAGGTTAAGGGATTATGACTGGGAATTATTGCTAAAAAGGAGGCCCAGGTTTTGGATTAGGGTTTGGGGATTACTCTTGAGGAAGATGCCCAAAATAAAGGACTTATAACTGGGGATTATTCCTGAAAAGGAGACCCAGGTGAAGGATTCAGGTTTGGGGCTTACTCCTGAGGAGGATTCCCAGATTTGGGAACTTTATGAATTTGGGGCTTACTCCTGAGGAGGATGCCCAAGTTTGGAGGACTTAGGACTGGGGATTATTCCTGAAAAGGAGACCCAGGTTAAGGATTTAAAGGATGAGGTTGAATGAATGAACTCTAAATCTTTAGTGACATAAAGATATGTAAATCACTAGGTTTTGGGAGATATTCCACCAAATTCCTTTCACATAAGGAATTCAAATCAAGAAATCATGCCATAAATGCCTTTAAAGAGTGTCTTGAAGACTGAATCTTAAATAAGAAAGGAGTAATGGCTTAAGAGGGGTAAAATGGGCAAGATGGGCACCCAAAAAAGAAAGGGGCGTTCATGTCTTGGAAGATGCGCAAGTATTGTGTGGGCGCGCAAGTATTGGTCGCGCAGGTATACCTGCGCGACATGTGTGGGGTACTTGCACGATGTTCAACCAGCATTGAAATACTTGGGCGACTCTCTATTAAAGCCTTTAGAATCCTCTTGAGGTTTTTCGAGAAAAGGGACGCGCAAGTTCTATCGAAAGAGTAAGGCGTCGCGCAAGTGTGACCACTTCCCTTAAGGGTTGGCCACTCGGGCACGCAAGTGTTGATGAGTTTCAACACTTAGGCCTTCCTCCCACTTTTTAGATCTTCCGTTCAAGGTAAAAAAATTACCTTAGAAGTGTTCCGGATGCATTGAGAAGATACTTGGGTGTCGGGAGCTTCAATCCGAGTTTCTGGAAAAAGATCCATAAAAATGGGGGGCCCACAGGGTCTATTTATAGGCAAGAGAAGACCCCAGGCGGTTATCACTTAGGTCGCACAAGTCACTTGCGCGACCATAAGGTGTCACGCAAGTGAACTTGCGCGACGGTGATATAACTTGCGCGACATAGTTGATTTTGATCCTTTGTTCATGGCTTTGTCGATTTTTGATATTTTCTTCAAAGGTTGAATCATTTTGAGCTCCGATGTTCCCCTTTTCCAATCTTTAGATTCTGTGACGAAAGGAGCGTCAACAAAAGTCCCCCATCAGAGTTGGATCTGGAGAGAAAAATAGGATTTGACTATGAGGAAATCGAATATATCCAAAGGAATAATAGCGCACAAGTGTTCCAATGCGTAAAGGACGGTGCGCAAGTGCGCGTCACGCAGGCCTTAAGCGCACTGGGTACGGCGCGCAGATAGGCTTCCTGGCCTATAAATACATGGCCTCACCTCCGTACAAAGCATCTGGATTTCTGGACTTCAAACCTCTCGAGCTCTCGTCGCACAGGTCATCTTAGTCGCGCAAGTTTCTCTGTTTTCCAATATTTCCTTGATGGCATTCTGCTGTCAAGGTATCTGGATTTGCACGGTTTATACTTGCGCGTCAATCACTAGCGCGACACACGAACACTTGCGCGCCTTAATGCGTTATCCATTTTTTCAAATTTCTTCACAAATTTTATTAAAACATAAACCCATTTAAGAGTTAGTTTATTCATCTTTTGTGCAGATTCAGTGATTCCCAAGGGAATTGGAACAGCTGATGAACTGGCTAGTAAGCAGATTGATGACATGATGAACATCATTGGCCATGATTACTACGATATCTATGACAGCACTCTCCCAGATTTGGCTAAGTACTTGAAGAAATATCATCCTAATTTTCCACAGAGCATCTATCTGCCTCTGTGTGGTAATGGTTATCTGCAAGGAGTCAATGTTCCAAATAAAAAGAACTATACAATTGAAATGCAGCTGCACTTCTACTCCTCTATTTCGGTTATGCTGTGCATTAAGAGCAACAACAATGGTGTGAACTTTCATGTTCTCCTTTTATGCCATTTCCTTGCAGATATGAAAATGGAAAACCCATGGGCTAAAATGTTTTCCGCTGTCGGTTGGTGGAGAGAAGACAAACATGGCATTAGAGCTATATCTGAAAAGAGTACTCTCTCCAAATGGATCTTTACTTCCAATGCTCCATTCTCAAATCCATGTATCCATTTTCCAAGTCTCTTGGATAAGAAACAGAGTCACTATTTGATCAGAAGAAAATTTTCTCAAACCGCACTCAAGAACATTCTTTTTCAATTTTTCCAAGAAGATCTGGTATCACTGCGTCTCTTATTGTATCTAGTTGAATGAATGAACTCTAGGTGGTTGCTGATGAAGCTCGGGGTGCTGTAAATAAAATGAAGAGTTATGCTGAAATCCTTTTGTAATTCTTGAAAAATAGAAGAGACTCTAGCCTGTGGATTGTCCTTATAACTCTTCTGCATCAATGAAAAACACTTTCACCTTCACTTATTTGTAACTTCATCCTCTTTTTCTATATTCTTTAGATTTTACCTAAGCCAATGGGCCTAGTAAGCATAGTTTGATTTTTATTAGGATTAATGTAAATAACCCTTCAAACTTCGAACCTTTTTAATTGCTCAATATTACCTAAATCATACAAAATGTATGTTTAGTGAGCTGGAACATGACTTTTATTCAGAGTTCCTTTGTCTTTTGTGGGTAGTTTAACGTCATTCATGCCGTACATAAAGGGGATAATGATTAATGTCGAAATAGATTTGACCGAAATGGATTAGAATTGACACAATTCCTTGAAATTTAATCTGAAAACATACTACCTTACTCAAGTATGAGGGAAAATATGTAAGCTATAACTTAAGAATATTTGAATCTGAGGAATTATATGAAAAAGAGCTAAAAGGCATTAGAATAACTAGTTTCCAAGAATGAAGTTACCATTATTTAACAAACCCATTAGGGGGTTGAATTATGCAGGGCCACCTAAGGGCATTGGCTGCATAGTTAAACAAAAATAGTATCTTTTGGCTGACAAGTCTGTTATGTAGACTGTTTATGAAAGGCCACCGATGGGGACGTGCTGCATAGTCAGAAAAAAAAGAAATCTCAGAAATTTACTTTCCTAGTGCTAAAATCCAGTGAAAGTTTATGGAGATTCAAATTTTCTAAAGTATAGTGTTTGCTGTATGGGAAGAGGTACTTGAATATGGAGAAGATATTTCCAAACAAGATTATCGAAGAACTGGATGAATATCACTTCTATGAAGGTCTGACCCAAACGTAGGGAAGAAGAATAAACCATAGACTTGAATAATTTCAGATCATAAAAAAGGATATGTTAAAAATAAGATAAGGATGGTTTTTTTGTGGATCCCTACATACTGTCGTTTTATAAAAATAAGGACAAAAGAGGCATTCTTCCCAAGAATGAAGTTACCATCATTTAACAAACCCGTTAGGGGGGTGAATTATACAGGGCCACCTAAGGGCATTGGCTGCATAGTTAAATAAAATAGTACCTTTTGGCTAACAGGTCTGTTATGTGGAATGTTTATACAAGGCCACCTATGGGCACGTACTGCATAGTCAGGCAAAAGAATTCTCAGAAGTTTGACATTTTTGTGACTAAAATTCATGAAAATGGTTATGAAGATCTGAAAATATTTAAGGTTAGGATTATAACACATAAATATGGGTATTGTCCAATGTATATAGAGATACATAGGTCAATGATAACCATAATCATGTTGTGGCTAGGTCCTGAATTGAAATTTTGGACTCCACTACGTATCTCATAAGAATGAGAATCAAGCCATACGTAGTTCTTGAAATGCAGTTTAACATCGTGTAGGACGAAAGTATGAGAGATCTTAGTTTAGGGTCATAGAGTTCGGACCATAGTAATGAATACACAGTGTGTGTTTTCATGAGGACTTTTCATCCAAGGGACTGAAAGTGAAATTTGGGGTTAGGCCCAAAAGAATTGGGGATGGATTCGAGGGATACTCGAACGTTCCTACGTATCCCATAAGGATGGGAATCAAGCCCACGTAGTTCTAGAACTACCCTTTGTACAAATTTGGTTCGTACATGTTAAGGGTGAAAGGGGACTTTAGTGCAATGATGGTTTAACCTGAGATAAAAAGTTTAGGCATTACCATGTATGCACGTAATCTTTTGAAATGAAACATGATTGAAAAATCAATGTAAATAATGGTTCCCTCTCAAATGAGGAAATCAAATAGTATTGTAGTTTATTGTCGTACCGGAAAAAAGTGTTGTATAGTTTAACGTCGTATAATAAGGAAGAATGTGAACCAATGTAAAGATATTGATTCTAGGGGCGGTTTCATGAATCAACATCATATGAGATGGAGGTGAACCGATGTGAAGAGATTGGTTTTGGGCTTGAACCTTGGGAGCTTGCCTACATACGCAGACTCGAAGGAAAGGATCAAAGTCCATGTATATCAATTAAAGAATGAATTAATGATCAATTTGTTCTTGGGGACAATGACCTAAAAAATTTTGTTGGGACTAACACATGGTTAGTGGCCCAAAGAGAGTGTTATGGTTGAGGTTTGCTCTAAGATCATGTGAGTCATACTTGTTGTGAGAAACAAGAGGTAGCAACAACCTTAACGATGCACAGTTTAATGTCATGTAGTAGGGACAACATGAAGGGAATATGCAATTTAAAGTCTTACAGTTAGGACTATTGGTGCTGCACAATTTAGTGTCATGTAGTAGGGACAAAGTACAGTTTAATGTCATGTAGGACGTATCACGAACTTTATGTACAGTTTAGCGTCATGTAGTTAGGATGATGGGGACAATAGAGTTTAACGTCATGTTGGACGAAAAGGGGGGGGGGACTGTGCAGTTTAATGTCATGCAGTGAGGACAAAAGAGTGCACCATTTTAATGTCATGTTGGACGCATTGGGGTTTGTTTCCACGGTTTAACGTCATGTTGGACGAAAAAAAGGGACGATACAGTTTAGCGTCATGTTGGAAGAAAGTGCGAATAATTTAAGGTCATATGCATAGACCGTGGATGGTGCAGTTTAAGGTCATACAGGACCTTTGATGCTTATGTAGTTTAACGTCTTTCCGGACGTAAGGGACTTTTATTCGGTTTAGCATCATGTAGTTAGGACATCATAATTTAACGTCTTGCTGGATGAAAGGGACTTGCAAACAGTTTAGGGTCATATGCATGGACCGTTGAAGAAGCAGTTTAAGGTCATACAAGACCTAGTTGCAGTTTTATGGTCATACTGGACCATTTAGGGAATGTTTTTCATAGTTTAAACGTCGTGTGGGACGAAGTTGCAGTTTAAGTTCATACTGGACCATTGCTGTATAGTTTAACGTCATATAACAAGGGTGAACTGGTGCTGCACAGTTTAGTGTCATCTTGTAGGGACATCTTGTGAATAGTTTATGGTCATACTGGACCAAGGAGAAGTTTAAGGTCATACTGGACCATTGCTGTATAGTTTAACGTCATATAGCAAGGACGAACTGGTGTTTCACAGTTTAGTGTCATGTTGTGGGGACATCTTGTGAATAGTTTAAGGTCATACTGGACCAAGGAGGAGTTTAAGGTCATACTGGGCCATTGCTGTATACTTTAACGTCATATAGGAAGGAAGAACTGGTGCTGCATAGTTTAGTGTCATGTTGCAGGGACATATTGTGAATATTTTGTAGTTTATACAAAATATTTCTTCAAAAATCTATCATTAGTTGGAGTAGTAATGAGTTCTCCATCCATTTAGATTAATGAATAACCTCCATTGGAGTAGACCCTATGTATTGAATAAGGTCCTTCCCATTTTGGCTCATGCTTGGGAGGTTTCTTTCCTAGTATAATTGGAGTTCTGAGAACTAATACTAATTGTCCCTTAATGAATGAACGAAGACGAACTTTTTTGTTAAAAGGTCGTGCTATTCGATTCTGATAGATTTCCAAGTGGTGCAAAGTGCACAATCTTTTCTCATCTAATCATTCCAATTCATTCAATCGCTTTTGGGATTGCTCATCTATAGATAACTGATCACAAATGGCTACTCTGAGTGAGGGAAATTGAACTTCAATTGGCAAGACTACATCTTTTCCATATACCAACGAATATGGAGTTGACCGTGTTGCATTGAAGGTGGTTGTACGATAATCCCATAAAGCATGAAAGAGTTTATCAGGCCATGACCTCTTATCTTTATCCAAAATCTTTTGCAGTATATTTGAAAGAGTCTTGTTAAAGGATTCTATTTGTTCATTGGCCGCCGCATGATACCGAGATGAATGGTTGGATTTAATGTTGTATTCTTGATACAATTTCTTCACCTCAGAAGAACAGAAGTTGGTGCCGTTGTCCGTCAATATGGAATGATGGACACCAAATCTAGTAATGATGTTAGACTTGATGAAGCTAACAATGCATTTAGAACTGACTTCTTTCAGAGGTACTACCTCTGCCCATTTGGAAAAGAAATTAGTAGCATTAAGAATGTACTTAAACTGCTTGGCCATAGCTGAAGTGTAAGGTCCCACCACATCCATTCCCTATGTGGAAAATGGCCACGAGTATCTAGCTGTATGAAGCAACTCTAAAGGTTGATGAATGAAGTTGGCATGTACATGACATGAATGACACTTCTTTGTGAAATTAACACAATCTTGTATCATTGAAGGCCAAAAGTATCCAAGCCTTCGAATTTGATCAGACAATCTATGTCCAGACTAGTGGGCACCACAGACTCCTGCATGCACTTCTTTCATGACAGCCATTTCCTCTTCACCATCAATGCATCTGAAGAGAACTCCATCAAAACCACATTTGTAGATAATTTTCTCTTGGTGGTTTGGGCTATCATAAAGAGTAAAATTGACCACATGTCACCAGATTTGTTCTTTCTAGGCTCTATCAGGTCGAAGTGTTCCATTTTGAAGGTATTCCCTGATAGGTGACATCCATCCTGTAGTATGACCATACAGTTCAGGAATGAGACTAATTTCATTAATTTCCTCTGTTTTGGCTTGAACATAAGGTGAAATTTCATGATGGTGGGCAATACTGATGGTTGTCTCGTCCCGATTTGGATCTGCTAGAGCTGTGGCTATATTAGCCAGTGCATCAGCTTGAGCATTTTGTGATCTTGGGACATAAGAAAATATCGGTTCTGAAGGGAATTCCGCCATTAACTCCCTGACGTAATCAAACAAAGGGATTAATTCTTCTTTTCTGATGGCATAATCCCCATTGACTTGTCTGATTACCAGGTCTAAATCACCTTTCACCTTTAAGTGATTCACTTGTGCTTGAAGCGCTAACTCCAATACTATGTTAAGAGCTTGGTATTCGGATTCATTATTGGTACCATCTTCCCACAATAAAAAGGAACAAGGTAACACTGCCTTATCTGGAGAAATGAGCACAATTCCTAAACCAACTTTGTTGAATTTAGGATTTTCCATTTTCTTCCCTGTTGGACTTCTGGAAGCACCATCAAAATACATTTCCCATGTTTGAGGACTCTCTTGAATAGAGAAAACATCCTCATCAGGGAGTTCAATATCTGAAGATGTGTCTTCCACTGAAGGATGTTCAGCCAGGAAATCAGCCAGAGCTTGGCCTTTTATTGCCTTTTGAGATACATACTGAATGTCAAACTGCTGCAAAATAACTGCCCACCTTTCTAGACGTCCTGTAAGCATTGGACGACTAAGGATGAATTTGAGCGGATTATTGAGAGATACCAATTGGACCTCGTGATGTTGCAAGTAGTGTCTCAGTTTCTGAAATGCAAAGATTAATGCCAGGCAGCACTTCTCAATACTTGAATATCGGGTTTCTGCTTCAAGCATAGTTCTACTGAGATAGTAGAGGCTATATTCATTCCCAGCATCATTCTTTTGAGCAAGAAAGGCACCCAATGATCGCTCTAGAGCTGTCACATAGAGGATAAGTGGTCTACCTTCAACAGGTGGCATGAGTACCAGTGGAATCAAGAGGTATTTCATGAGAACATTAAATGCTTCTTGACATTCTTTAGTCCACTAGTAAGTGACTCCTTTTTTCAATAATTTAGTAAAGGGTAAACTTTTTCCTGCCAAATTGGCGACGAAACGCTGAATATAGGCTAAGTGTCCTTGAAGTACTATTAATTATTTCAAATTCTGAGGAGATGACATACCAAGGATTGAATTGGTCTTCTCAGGATCGACTTCAATACCATGATGGCATACTACAAATCCGAGGAATTTTCCTAAGGTTACCCCAAAAGAACATTTTAAGGGTTTCATCTTCAAATTATGTTGTCTAAGCTTGTGGAATATGACTTCCAAATCAGCCAAGTGATTAGAAAGTTGTTTGGATTTAACCACTAAATCGTCTACATAGCATTATACAAACTTCCCTAAGAAAGGTTTGAAGATACGATGCATGACGCGTTGATATGTTGCACCTGCATTCTTTAAACCAAAGGGCATCACCTGGTAAAAAAACACACCTTGAGGGGATCTGAAGGCTGTAGATTCCTCATCTTCTGGGGCCATTCAGATATGACTATATCCGGAATATCCATCCATGAAGGAAAGTACTTCATAGCCAGCGGTTGCATCAATTAATAGTTCTGTAATTGGAACTGGGAAATCATCTTTAGGAAAATACCTATTAAGATCTCTGAAATCGATGCAAACCCTAATTTGTCCATTCTTCTTCTTTACAGGGACAATATTAGCCAACCACATGGGATACTGAACTTCTCTGATGAAGTTAGCTTTGATCAGCTTATCCACTTCAGCTTCAATTTTGGAAGCATAATTTGGGTGTGTTCTTCTCGCGGCTTGCTTAAATCATCGATGTTCTTTTTGTAAACCCAAATGATGAGTAGCAACATCAGGATCAGGCCCAAGCATTTCCGTATAGTTCCAAGAAAAAATATCTTTATTTTGCTTTAGAAAATAGATATACATCTCTTTCTCTTCAAGGGTCATGGCCGCATTAATTAAAGTGGGGCGTGGATCTTTCTCTGTACACAAATTTATTTCTCTGAGTTCATCTATAGTGGTAGAGATACCCTCTTCAAATGCTGGAGGAGCATCTCTAAGATCTTCCTCTTCCTCTTCATCATGTGCTATTTCTTCTGTTTCTACTTGCATAGTAGATGAAAAAATGAAATTTTCATGATCATAAGAGATGTCAAAATTTGCACATTTTGAAGAAGAAGCTTCCATTTCCGACCCTATTGATGATAAAGGGCCTTATTTGGGAAATAAAGAGGAGATGACGGAATGAGAATTGACATCATTATTCACCTCCGATGTTTCTATAACTTCTTCTGGCCTGATTGGCGAAGTATAGACCTGTTGGAATTCAGAAGATGAAATGAAAACGTCACTACTTGTGTTTTCATTGCTGTTTGGTAGGTTACCAATTTCTCCCATGTTGTCTGGCTCAATTGTCGTAATTGACATTATGGATCTTTCCATAAAAGAATATTGATTTGGGCCTATTTTGTCAATTTGAATGACAGGTAACACATAATCTATACTCACATGTGTAAATGGATTTATTGGAATCTTCTCCAAACCATATGGAGCATTAACTTTGGTAATTTCCTTTATTGTAGATTTCTCTCTTCCCTTCATGTGATACAATTCTGCCTCAATGTATTGAGACTCACATGTCTTGAACGGGGCCTTATCACCATACAATGTTCCAACTTGACCATTGAAATAGTATTTGAGACATTGATGGTATGATGAAGGGATAGCTGCATGCTGATGTAGCCAGGGTCTTCCAAGCAAGATGTTGAAAGCTAAGTTTTGATCAACAATAATGAAATCCGAATTGGATACAAGATCTTCAAACTGAGTTCTGAGTGTAACTTCTCCCAGTGGTTCTTGTTCATTTTTATCATATCCTTGCAACATCATGGTAGAAGGAGATAAATTAGATTTCGCGAGGCCCAATCGACGAAGTGTACGAATGGGCATGAGGTTGACACCTGAACCATTGTCAGTGAAAACTCTTCGCATATCTACACCATTAACTCTTCAAGATAAGTACAGAGGTTTTATGTGCCCATGCACAACATCATCTTCATCTTTATCAGTAAAAGATATCACTGCATGGAATTCTGCAGGATTATTATCTATTTGATAGACTTCAGCTGCAGCTATTTTAGCTTCAAATTCATGAGGACTTGACAAAGCTTCGATGAGTGCTTCTCGAAGATCTTTTGACATATTCAAAGCATCCAAAATTTATAACTTGGCTGGTACTTGGGACAAGTGTTTCAATATATCATACTTTTGATCAAGAGGTCGGCGTATCCCAACAGGAATATGCGGTTTAGCTGGTACCTTGGAAGTAGATGCTTTGGAAGATGATGCATCTTGTATTGGGATAGAAGTTGGAAAAATCCTTGGTTTTGGAATATTAGACTGATTAGATCCATTTACTTGCTGTGATAAATAAGATGGAATCTTCAATCGGTCTTCCAAAATAACTGTGCCATGACTGAGTTGACTATTGGTAGAAGAACTTTCTTGTTCTTTTTGAGCTCGCTGAAGGGATCTACCACGAGTTTCGGCTGCATACACAGTGCTAGAAGGGGTAGAATTGGAGTAGTGGCTTCGGAATGATCCACGTCTTCCCCTGTAACCTGAACCTCTGGAACTTCCTCGGATTCCCTTATTTGATATAGGGAATTCAGGCTCATCAAAATTGAAATTACGAATGGAATAAGGATCTGTTAATTGAATCATATTAATAGAACCGAAGATTAACTCTTTGTCTAATAAAGACTATGCCTGTCTAGCCTGTTTAGGCTATGTCGTTTGATGGGGCGGTGCCCGTGGCTTTGAAGTAGATGGAAAAAAGTCTGCCAGAGTCAAAGACAATTTAGGATTTGACAGATACTCATCTTCTTCTGATTCTTTTTCCTTCTTTGAATCAAACCATTTCTTTGAGGACTTTTTCTCTGACGAAGTGGGTTTTACCACAATATTCATGGCAGAAGACACAATTGGTTTCTTTAATTGTGTTCTCAAAATGGAATGAGTCTGATTGATTGTCTTTTTGACCATCCAATCATCATACTTCTGTGCATTTCTACTTTTGACTTCTTGCCATTCACCTTCCTCCTCTGAAACTGTAGCAGTAACACATGCTACCTGAGTCGAAGAACCTTTCAAATTGACTTGTCCCAAGTCGACCATCTTTTGCAGGAGGTCTTTAAAGACAAAACACTCATGGATGGGATGCCCCAACATTTGATTAAAGGGACAATAATTGGGATGGTCTTCATCTCCTTCCTTGTTTGGCCTCTTAGACACTGGTAATTGAACCAAATTATTTTCCAGAGTTGAAATGAAGTAACCAGAAACTTACTCATTTTGGAAAGAGTATGTTTTACTCTTCAAATCCTCAAATTGTTTTCATCGTTGATCTCTTTGATTAATTAGACCAAATGGCCTTTGTTGTTGGAGTTCAGGAGGTGGAGCCCTTTGAGAAGATGAAGGTTTTGAAGTAGAAATAGGTATAGGCGCTTGTTTAAGCATAACTGTAGCAGTTTCCACTTTACCCATTCTCCTTCCTGGAGCTGATGGAATTACACGAAATTTAGCCTTAGCCTGTATAAGGGAATCTTCAATCTGCTGAGCGATTGAAGTAAGGTCTCGAAACCCTCCTGTGTATTTCACAGGGATAAATGGCATGCGTAATTCGTCACGCAAATTTTCCACATAGATTGGAAATAGCTCTTCCTAAGGGAGTGCTAAACTCTGGGAATATGTTAATCCCTTCCAGCGAGCAATGAAATCAGAGACTCTTTCATTCTCCCTTTTCTTGCAGTTTGTAAGATCGAAAACTATCGTTTTTGGAAAAGTTGAGCTAAACTGAAGAAGGAATTTTTGGCGAAGATCCTCCCATCCGATGATTGACCGGGATTGAAAGCTTGTATAACAGACAAAAGCTGGTCCATGAAAGGTTCACACGAAGCATCTATGTTTCACTGCTTCTTGCTGCTCTGGAGTTCCCATCATAGGATCACAACAAGACACGTAATGTGTCAAATGTTGTTCAGGGTCGCCTGATCCATTGAAAGTAGGGAATACAGGGTTTCCAAAACTGGATGGAGGAGAAATTGAATCTACCCATTCAGGATAAACTTTCTTTTCTGGTTGAACTTGCGCCCGTTTCCCTTCCATAGTTTCTAACCGAGCTGTTAATGACTCAATAGTATTTATTAACTTTTGAGAAACATAAGGTTGAATTTGGTCTTGGGTAGGTGCAATGAATAGAGCTTGGACAGATATTGTGATTGGTGTTGGAACTGATGGTAGCACTGCCAACCGTTGTTGCGTTTGAACCGTAGGATTAGACCTTTGAGGGTGTACTGATAAAGGAGGATATTCCTAATACATCTCAGTAGATGCAACAAATTCCTTCGGCTGTCAGACTTCAGCATTCTTAATAAGAAGACTACTCTGAAGTAGTTCTTCATTCAACCTTCTTAATTCTTTCATTTCTTCCTCATCTTGTGCAAACCTTTTCTCTAATGAGAGCGATTTACCTTCTCCAGAGGAAGGACATGTAACCTGATTCTTTCCCCTCCCTTTGTTGGATACATTTTGGAGAGAAGGAAGTGGATTACCTAGGTTCTGAGTAATCCTTTGACTTCGTGTATGCACACCTTCTTCATTTGTATCGGCGCACACATTTTCTTGAGCAGGACACTCTTCATCTGAGTCCCTTGAGTGAGTCTCCCCTGGTGGATTATCAACAACGGCATTGATGACATTGATTGATGCATAATGCATCACATCCCTTCTATCAACATTTTTGTGATATTGTCTTCTTTCATGTATTTGATGAGACATTGCCTTTTGTTGATTTAATCCTTTAGGAACTTCTTGAGGAGCTATAATTTGGAGGGAATCTCCTGATAATTTGCCTCTTCATTCCTCTTGGGGCTTCTTCCCCAATCGAGAAAAGACCGATATTCTCTGAGAAGGGGATTGATGATTTGAAAGAGTCCACAGTCTCGTAAACTGGGGATGTTGCTGCTGCTTCCGCTCAACTCCTCGAATCCCATTTGTTGACTCTGAGGGTTGGGTTAAAGGAGTCCCCAGTCCGACAAGATGGGGTGCCTCTTGACATGCTATGTCTGAGACCTTCATAAAATATCTCTTGATCTTGCGAATCTTAGTTCGGAAATTAGCTGGATGCATTAACCTATATCCACTTTTATCACCTGGTTTAATAGACCGTTGGATGATTTCCAAAACTTCTGTCATTTGATGATGTGTTTGCTCCATACGAGAGGCTTGTTCAATATTCTCGCCTGCTTGATGTAGGAGCAATTCAACAACTTGTTCTCTATATGCTTGATTTTGAGAGGAACTAGTTGAAGCATGTTCTTGAGAAAGCTTTTGATTACGAACAAAGCCCATTGACTGTGGCTGGCCATGGGCAATAACATTTCATGAGACCATTTTCGGAGGGCTTTGTTGACTGGAAAGCACTGTGAAATGTACAGCTCCGTGAACACCCCATCCTCTGATATGAACACCAGATGGAGCATTGTAAATTAACTGAATCAATTTTCTTATTGCGCCAAGGCATGAACGTTGAAGGGTTCTCAGTTGCTTTTCAGCTTTCGGATACTGAGAGACTGATAGAGATGCCAAATCAATCTGACGTTGTAGACCTTCTATTATCTTAAGATGATTTTCATATTCATAATAATATAATACCTTATTCTTCAATTAACAAAGAGTTTTCTATATGTTGAGATGAATATCATGAACTTCATCTTCCGTCAACATTTTTGGAATGTCATACAGGGAGTCAGCTAAAGGCCAAAACATGACTGGTACCTCACTTTTCGCCAGTTTTTTCCTCATGTTCAACATTTCCTCTTCATCATTAAATGAAGATTCTTCTACCTGTTTTGACCAGAGTTGGTGTTTCCTTGTTGGTTCATAGGATTCAACAAGATTGGTAGAGATATCATTGATCAAACTAGAAGATGCATGACTTAGGGGTGGTTCGGAGAATGACCTACACCCTGGGCTATGTTCTAACTAAGAAAGTATTTCACTTGTTAGAGATAAAGCACCAGACATGATTGGTTTCGCATTTGCATGTGCCTCAAGATAAGAGGGCTTTCTCGGAACTACATTTTCCACTGGAGTATTTTCCAGGCAATGTGAATCACTACTGCGGAGAGGACATTCGCAGAGAAATTCATCATCATGGGGAGGACCACCATAATGGGTTACAACAAAAGATGAGATCTCTTTCTCCTTGGTCTTCTGACCACACAGAGGGTTCTTGTGGCTCTCATCTGAAGATGAAACTTCATGATTGACCGAATTTTCACGAAGCAAGCCTTCATGAGGAAGTGTCTGTTGAAGACCTTCAGAACTAATGTTCCCGTTATTGGGAAATGAGGGAGTAGAATCTTGAATTCCAACAGATAAATGTCTGAGGGCTTCAAGAACTCCAGCATCGAGCAAGGCCTTGTTACAGATTGTCCATTGATCTCCCGACTGTGCTGGGCGGATCTTTTTCTTAGATGCCTTCTTACTCGCTTTGGAATCCACTTGTTGACGAAAGTGGTTACTCTGAGTAGGTGTATGTGTCTGATGAGGAAATATGGTCAGGTTAGGCTGACGATCTCCACTCAAATCAGGTGTATGTGCCTAACTTGGTTGTCTGTATGATATGGGGGAGTATGCCCCATAACCCTCTTGGACTAGAACAGATGTGTGTGTCTGTTCCGGAGTGAATCGTTGATGTGTCACTCCACTGCTAGGGATAGATTTATGTGTCTTTCCCTGAGATGATGCTGAAGCTGTTATGATATCCTGGCAAGCATCCAGAATATGAGGAGAAATTTTCTTCTGTTCTTTCACCATTGACAAAATATGCTTGGTGACTTCAGCTTCCATAACGGGGATATACGTCCATTCCGGGCTTGGAGTAGGTGTATGTGCCTACTCCTTTCCTCCTTTTCCTATTAGTGAATCTTGAAAGTACTCAAGTGTGGAGGCAGAGAGTTGAGTCTGCCTCTTGTTTGTCGTCGGAGCTTTCCGACTGACTTCTCCATGTGCTACCAAGTGAGACTATTGGTAGGCTTGATTAGTACTAGCAGGTGTATGTGCCTGTTGATTACACTTCGCCAAACGCAGTTGACGAGATCCATCATATGTAGTCAGGCGAGCCTGCTGACTAACTGATGATGTATATGAAGGTGTATGTTCCTGCCTATAGTATTCCACCAGAATTTCCTGGAGGGATTGGCGTGATGCTGCCTGACGAGTCTGCTGGACAGTGGAATTAAAACGGATATGTGTGTGTGCCTGCTCATTGTTCGCCACCACGTTAGGTTGGTGGACTTCTCTGGAGATGGCAGGGATGAAAACCTACCCATTGTTAACCGGATTCCCTCTCTGGCGGTTCATCTTGCCTGCTCGGGTTCAAGGAACCTGAGCCGAATGCCTGGAGTCGGTACCCTCATCATGTTGAGGGCGCATTGTCGTACGAGTCTGGCAGCGATTGTTGATGGGAGCCCTCGGGAAGGACTCCTATATTTTTGAATTAAGGCCCTGAGGGACCTTCTCATTCACTTCCTCAGAGTAAGGGAGCGAATGGAAATTGCATTCCGGGGATAATGACCCGAAACAGTTGGAGATGGTAGTCAGCACCGCCTGCCTCTTGATCACTGGTCGTCGTTGTCTGGACGACCTGTGTAAGTTGTTCACTTGGAGGGCCTGTCGGGCAGCCTCCAGAGTTGGGATGGTACTGTGTTGACGGTACTCTTCAACCAATGCATTTGATACCCAGCGTTGAAGACGCTGAGTAAGTGATGTCATCCTCCGAGCGGATGATGATCCAGTAGGAATAGCAGTAGTGGTATTTGCAGCAGCAGTATTCACAGGTGTGATTTTGAGAGCAGCCATTATGGAAATACAGAAGATCTTGGAAAAGAGTGCCTATTTGATATAACAGACGTAATCAAGATAAGTCCAGCTACTTCATCCTTTGGATGAGCACAAATGTCAATGATTGTTTTTGTTATCCCTCTTATTGAGTTTTAAATAGTGTCTTAACAAATAGGTAAAATATCATTTTAACTTGGTTAAGGATTCACGTCGGGTTCACCATTTTTTTCATCCCCTGGAATTCGGGCATGACCTCCTGGATGGGAGATTCAAATGTTCTGATCGGCTTCTAACGGGTTTGTTCGTAGAACCGGAAACATCCTATGATTCCACATCCATTTAGAGAAACTTTCCAAAGGTAGGCACTCATTATCTTGTGGACTGATGAGACTTAGGAATTTTCATTGGTCGAGAGGATGGGAGGTCGGACTCATCACCCCTTTTTGAGGGGAATTATTGTCTATTCCGAGACTCTCTTTATAGATTTAAGTTGTGTTCGTGAATCCTTATTACATTACCAAGTATAAAATGAGCTTTCCTTCAGTTTTGACAATCAATGATTAAATATGTAAAAAATTTAGAGAATCTTTTATATGTATTTGATTTTCTTCATCAATAGAGAATCATCTATATCTATTTAGAGATTCTTGTTCAAAGGTATCCTTCAAAAAATTTATATAAAATTCTCTTGGTCATTATGATGACCAGGCTGGTTTTAAAGCCACTCAGTGGGGCATGTGAAGTTTATTGTCATTCAGAAGGACATGAATTATTTCAGAGTTGGGATCGAACCCATAGATGGGATACCTAAGTATCCTTTGTTTTGGAAAAGGATTTAGAACCCACATAGTTCGAATAAGGGAGTATGATGTTTATGATTGATGGCTCAAAGCAGGATGTCATAATTACTTTTACCCTCTAAGCTCATGTGAGTCATGCTCGGTGTAAGAAACAAAATGTATTAGTAATAAAAATAGAAAATTGGGCCATGAAAGATGTAATAATAAGAAATGGTTTGGGGCTTATGTATGTATGACTGCCCAGATAAATGAAGGTTAGGATTCACTTTAGGGAGAAAATCTAGGAATAGGGTCCATAAAGGTATATGTGCTTCATGGAGATTTGAATACTCTAACTCGGGACTTATTCCTGAAAAGGAAACCCAAATTAGGAGAGGATTGATAACTGGGTTTTACTCCTGGGAAGGAATCCCAGATCAAACATAAATTTGGACTGGTTAAAGATAAATTAAGGGACATGGGGCTTACTCCTGAAAAGGAAGCCCAAAATTTATGATTGGGACTTATTCCTAAAAAGGAGGCCCAGGTTAGGGGACTTGGGGCTTACTCCTGAAAAAAAAGCCCAAAATTATAACTGGGACTTATTCCTAAAAAGGAGGCCCAGGTTAGGGGACATGGGGCTTACTCTTGAAAAGGAAGCCCAAAATTATAACTGGGACTTATTCCTGAAAAGGAGACCCAGGTTAAGGGATTATGACTGGGACTTATTCCTAAAAAAGGAGGCCCAGGTTATGGATTAGGGTTTGGGGCTTACTCTTGATACAGATGCCCAAATTAAAGGACTTATAACTGGGGATTATTCCTGAAAAGGAGACCCAGGTTAAGGATTCAGGTTTGGGGCTTACTCCTGAGGAGGATGCCCAGATTTGGGAACTTTATAAATTTGGGGCTTACTCCTGAGGAGGATGCCCATGTTTGGAGGACTTAGGACTAGGGATTATTCCTGAAAAAGAGACCCATGTTAAGGATTTAAAGGATGAGGTTGAATGAATGGACTCTCAATCATTAGTGATATAAAGATATGTAAATCACTAGGTTTTGGGAGATATTCCACCGAATTCCTTTCAGATAAGGAATTCAAATCAAGAAATCATGCCATAAATAGCTTTGAAGAGTGTCTTGAAGACTGAATCTTAAATAGGAAAGGAGTAATGGCTTAAGAGGGGTAAAATGGGAAAGATAGGCACCCAAAAAAGAAAGGGGCGCACAAGTCTTGGAAGACGCGCAAGTACTGCGTGGGCGCGCAAGTATTGGTCGCGCAGGTATACCTGCGCGACATGTGTGCGGTACTTGCGCGATGTTCAACCGGCATTGAAATACTTGGGCGACTCTTTATTAAAGCCTTTATAATCCTCTTGATGTTATTCCAGAAAAGGGACACGCAATTTCTATCGAAAGAGTAAGTTGGCACGCAAGTGTGACCACTTCCCTTAAGGGCTGGCCACTCGAGCGCGCAAGTGTTGATGAGTTTCAACACTTAGGCCTTCCTCCCTCTCTTTAGATCTTCCGTTCTAGGTAATAAATTACCTTAGAAGTGTTCCAGAAGCTTTGAGAAGAGACTTGGGCTTCGAAAGCTTCAATCCGAGTTTCTGGAAAAAGATCCATAACAATGGAGGGCCCACAGAGTCTATTTATAGGCAGGAGAAGACCCCGGGCGGTTATCACTTAGGTCGCGCAAGTCACTTGCGCGACCATAAGGTGTCATGCAAGTGAACTTGCTCGACAGTGATATAACTTTCATGGCATAGTTGCTTTTGATCCCTTGTTCATGCCTTTGTCGATTTTTGATATTTTCTTTAAAGGTTTAATCATTTTGAGCTCATATATTCCCCTTTTCCAATCTTTAGATTCTATGATGAAAGGAGCGTCAACAAGAACCATCAAAGTACATTTACCATGTTTGAAGACTATCTTGAATAGAAAAGACATCCTCATCGTGAAGTTCAATATCTAAAGATGTATCTTTTATTGAAGGATTTTTAGCAATGAAATCAGCCAGAGTTTGGCCCTTTATTGCCTTTTGAGACACATACTGAATATCAAATTTCAGCAAAATAACTACCCACCTTGCCAGATGTCCTGTAAGCATTGGACGACTAAGGATGAATTTGAGCGGGTTATTGCGAGATACCAACTAGACATCATGATGTTGAAGGTAGTGTGTCAACTTCTAAACTACAAAGATTAATGATAGGCAGCACTTCTCAATATTTGAATATCAGGTTTCTACTTCAAGCATAGTGCAACTGAGATAGTAAAGGTTGTTTTCATTCCCAACATCAATCTTCTGGGAAAGAAAGGCACCCAATTATCTCTCTAAAGCTATCACTTAGAGGATAAGTTGTATTACTTACACAAGTGGCACTAATACTAGTAGACTCAAGAGATATTTATTGAGAATATTGAATGATTCTTGAAATTCTTCAGTCAACTAGTAAGTGACTCTCTTATTCATCAATTTGGTGAAGGGTAAAATTTTTCCTGCTAAATTGGATATGAAACGCCGAATATAGGCTAAGTTTACTTGAAGTCCTCTTAATTATTTCAAATTCAATGGAGGTGACATACCATGGATAGACATTGTCTTCTCATGATCGACTTTGATACCATGATGGAGTACAACAAAGATGAGAAATTTTCCTGAGGTTACCACAAAAGCACATTTTAAGGGGTTCATATTCAAATTATGTTGTCGATGTTTGTGGAATATGACTTCCAAATAATCCAAGTGATTAGAAAATTTCAGCTATTTACCCACAAAATTGTCCACATAACATTCAACAAACTTCCTTAAAAAGGGTTTGAAGAGATGATGCATGGCACACTAATATGTTGCGCCTACATTCTTCAGGACAAAGGGCATTACCAGATATCAAAACACACCCCGAGGGGCTTTGAAATCGGTAGATTACTCATCTTCTGGAGCCATTCGAATTTTATTATATCCTGAATATCCATCCATGAAATAAAGTTCTTCATAAACAGCTATACCATAAATTAAGATTTCCCTTATCAGAACTGGAAAAACATCCTTATGACAATGCTAATTTAAATCTCTAAAGTCAATGCCAACTCTAATTTGTCCATTATTCTTTTTTCACAGGGACAATATTAGCCAACCAATTGGGATATTGAACTTCTATGAAGAAGTTAGCTTTTATAAGCTTATCCACTTCATCTTCAATTTTGGAAGCATAGGTTGGGTGTGTTTTTATTATGGCTTGCTTAAATCCTCGATGTTCTTTTGGAAAAACCAAATGATGGGTAGCAATATCAGGATCAAGCCCTGCCATCTCTGTATAGTTCCAAGAAAATATATCTCTATTTTTCATTAAAAATTAAATATACATCTCTTTCTCTTCAATATTAATGGACGCACTAATTAAAGTGGGGGCGTGGATCTTCTTTTGTCCCCAGATTTATTTCTCTGTGTTCATCCACGGTGGTAGAGATACCCTCTTCAAATGCTGGAGGAGAAACCCTGAGATCTTCCTCTTCTTCTTCAACATGTGTTATTTCTTCTAATTCTACTTTCATAAACGATGGTGAAGTAGAATTTCCATGATCAAAAGAAATGTTAAAATTTGAAAATCATGAAGAAGAAGCTTCCATTTCTGACCCGATTAATGATAAAGGGTCTTCCTTGGGTAAAAAAGAGGAGATGATGGATTGAGAATAGACATCATCGTTCACCTCTGACATTGCTATAAATTCTTCTGGCTTGGTTGGCGAAGTATAGACTTGCAGGATTTCAGCAGATGAAATGGATACATCTCCATTTGAGCTCTCATCATTACTTGGTGAATCACCAATTTCTCCCAAACTGTCTGGCTTGATTGTTGTAATTGACATTATGGACGTTTTTATAAGAGTAATTAGATTTGGGTCTATCCTGTCAATTTTACTGATTAGAAATACATAATCTGCACTCACATGTGTGAATGGGTTTACTATAATCTTTTACAAACCATATGGAGCATTAACCTTGGTAACCTTCCTTATTGTGGATTTCTCTTTACCCTTAATGTGATAGAATTACACCTCAATGTATTAAGATTCACATGGTTTGAAGGGGTATTTATCACCATACAATGTCCCAATTTGACCATCGATACAATATTTGAGGCATTGATGGTATGATGAAGGGATAATCGCATGTTGATGTAGCCAAGGTCATCCATGTAAAACATTAAAAGCTGTATCATGATCAATAACCATGAAATCTGAATTGGATACAAGGTCTCCAAACTGAGTTCTTAGTGTAATATCACCCACTGGTTCTTGTTCATTTTTATCATATCCTTGCAACATCAGAGTAGAAGGAGATAAATCAGATTCCGTGAGGCCCAATCGACAAAGTGTATGAATGGGGATGAGGTTGACTCCTGAACAATTATCAATAAAATATCTTCGAACAACTACACCATTGACCTTTCAAGATAAGTATAAAGGTATAATCTGTCCATGCATGACATCATCTTCATCTTCATCTATGAAAGATATCACTGCATGACATTCTGCAGGATTATTCTCGAAATGGTAGACTTCAGCTACAAAAATTTCAGTTTCGAACTCCTATAGACATGACAAATCCTCAATGAGTGCCTCTCGAAGATCGTTGGATAGATTCAAGTCATCTAGAATTGATAACTTAGCCGATACTTGGTCCAAATGATTCAATACATCATACTTTTGATCCAAAGGTCTGCGTTTCCCAACAGGAACATGTGGTTTCATAGGCACCTTAGAAGTTGATGCTTTGGAAGTAGAAGCAACTTGTATCGGGGTAGGAGTTGGCAATACTCGTGGCTTTGGAATATTAGACAGAATAGGTCTATTTACTTTCCGAGTGAAAGAAGGCGTAATCTTTAACCGATCCTCCAGAATAACTATACCATGACTGAGTTTGCTATTGGTGGAAGAAGTTTCTTATTCTTGTCGAGCCCGTTGAAGGGATCTGCCATGAGTTTATGCTGCATACACAGTTCTAGCAGGTATAGAATTGGAATAGTGTCTTCTAGAATATCCATGTCTTCCACTGTATCCCAGACCTCTGGAAATCCCTCTAATTCCTCTGTTTGACATAGGGAATTCAGACTAATGAAAATAGAAACTGTGACTCACATAAGGATCTGTTAAATGAATCGTATTAACAGAATCAAAGATCAACTCTTCATCTGATGAAGACTCTGCCTGATTATCAAATTTAGGTTGTGCTGTTTAGTGGGGTGGTGCTCGTGGCTTCGAAGTAGATGGCATAAAATCTGCCCGAGTCAAATACAACTTGGGCTTTGACACAATCTCATCTTCTTATGATTTTTCCTCTTTCTTTGGATTATGCTGTTTCTTTGAGAATTTTCCCTCTGATGAAGTGGTTTTTTCTGTGGCATTCATGGAATAAGACACAATTGGTTTCTTCAATTGCGTTTGCAAAATTGAATGAGTTTGGTTGATCATTTTTCTGACCATCCAATCATCATATTTTGAGCATTTTTTTCTTGACTTCTTGCCACTCACCCTCTTCTTATGGATTTGTAGCAGTTACACATGCTCTTGAGCTGAAGAACATTTCAACTTAACTTGTCCCGAGTCCACCATTTTTTTCAGGAAGACATTTAAGACAAAAAACTCGTGAATGGGATGCCCCAACATCGGATGAAATAGGAAATAATTGGGACTGACTTCATCTCCTTCCTTGTTCAGACTTTTGGGCCTTGGAAATTGAACCAAATTATTTTCCAGAGCCGAAATGAAGTAACCAAGAATTTTTTCATTTTGGAAAGAGTAAATTTTTCACTTTTGATCCTCGAATTGTTTTTTTCTTTGATATCTTTGATCATATTGACAAAAAAGCCTCTGTTTTTGACGATCAGGAAATGTAATCCTTCAGGGAGATAAGGTTTTGAGGTGAAAGCATGTACATGTGCTTTTTTAAGCGTAACCATAGCAGTCTCTACTTTACCCATTCTCCTTCTTGAAGCTAATGGAATTACACGAGTTTTATCCATAGTCTTCATAAGAGAGTATTCAATCTGCTGATAGATCTAAGTAAGGTCTCTAGACCATTCTGTTTATTTCACGCGGATCAATGGCGTGCGTAATTAATCACACAAATTTTCCACACAGATTGGAAACAATTTTTCTTGAGGGAGTGCTAAGCTCAGGGAATATCTTAATCCCTTCCAGTGATAAATGAAATATTAAACCCTTTCATTCTCTATTTTCTTATAATTTGTAAGATAAAAAACTATTTTCTTTGGAAAAATTGAGATGAATTGAAGGGGGAATTGTCGACGAAGATCCTCCCACCCAGTAATTGACTGGGATTTCAAGCTTGTATACTAGAAAAAAGCAGGCCCTTGTAATGACTATAAAAAACATGAGCTTAACTACTTATTTTTTCTAAGAGGTTACCATCATAGGATCACAATGGGAAACAAAATTTGTTAAGCTTTGCTCTGGATCTCCCGAACCATTAAAGATTGGGAATGTCGTACTTGAAACATTTGATGGGGGAGGAATTGCGTCTACCCATTCAAGGTAAGCTCTCTTTGTTGGCTAACCCGGTGCACACTTTCCTTCCATATCTTCCAAATGAGTTGTTAATGACACAATGGTATTCATTAACATTTGAGAAACATCTGGTTGAGCTTGGACCTGTGCAGGTGCAATAACTGGATCTTGTATAAGTGTGGCGAATGGTACTACAACTGATGATACCACCACCAGTTGTTGTTTCACCTAACCCAGAGGATTAGACCTGTGAGGGTGTAATGATAAAGGAGGATATTCTTGATCCATCTTAGTAGCCGCAAAAAATTCCCTTGGCTGACTGACTTCAGCATGCTTAGAAGGAATACTACTTTGAAGTAGTTCTGCATTCAACCTCCTTAATTCCTTCATCACTTCTTCTTGTTATGAGAATATTTTCACTAGTGAGAGTGATTGGAATTCTCCAGAGGAAGGGTACGTAACTTATTTATTCCCTTTTCCTTTATTGGATTCCTTTAGGAGATGAGGAAGTTGGTTATTTGAAGGAATACCCAGATTCTGGGTAATCATTTGATTTCGTGTACCCACACCTTCTTCATTTGTTTCTATGCATACAACCTCTTATGTAGGAGATTCCTCATCGGATCTCTCTGAGTGAGCCTAATCTGGGGGATCAGCAACAACGACATTGATGGCATTTATTGATGCATAACACATTTCATCTCTTCTTTTGGCATTTATGCGATATTTTCTTCTTCCATGTCCTTATTGAGACACAACCTTTTGCTGATTTGATCACTCATGAACTTCTTGATGAACCGTAATTTGGAGGGAGTCTCCTGATAATTTGGATTTTCATTCCACTTGGGGATTCTTCCCTAATCGAAAGAAGACTGACTTTCTCTGAGGAAAAGATTGAGGATTTGAAAAAGTCCCCATTCTGGTGGACTGTGGCTGTTCTTGCTCAACTCCTCAAATCCAATTTGTTGATTCAGAGGGTTGGGTTAAAATTGTCCCCTGTTTGGAAATGTAGGGTGGTTCTTGAGTTTCTATATCTGATAACTTCTTAAAATCTCTCATGATCTTACGGACTTTAGTCTGGAAATTGGCTGGATGCATTAATCTACATCCACTCTTATCACCCGGCTCAAAATACCGTTGGATGATTTCTGACAATTCTGTCACTTGATGATGTCCACGCTCTAAATGGGAAGCCTGTTCAATATTCTCGTTCACTTGATACAGGATTAATTAAACATCTTGTTTTCTGTATGCTTGATTTTTAGAGGAATTAGTTGAGGCATGTTCTTGATCAAGCCTTTGATTACAGATAAAACCAATTGGATGTGGCTGGCCGTGGGCAATAAAATTTCATGAGACCTATTTTGGCGGGCTTTGTTGATTGGAGAGTACAGTGAAATGCAGTTCTCCATGAACACCCTATCCCCTGATTTGAATACCAGATGGGTCATTGGAAATTAACTGGCGCAATCTTCTTAGTGCGCCAAAGCATGAATGTTGAAGGGCTCTCTGCCTGTTTTCAGCATTCGGATATAGAGAAACTGAGAGAGATGCCATGTCAATATGGCGTTGTAACTCTTCTATTATCTTGACATTATTTTCATATTCATCATCAGATAATATTTTCTTTTTCAACTGAAAAAGAGTTTTTTATATGTTGAGACGAATATCATGAATTCCATCATCCGTCAACATCTCGGGAATGTCATATTGAGAGTTAGCCAAAGGCCAAAAAATAACTCGAACTTCACCTTTTGCCAATTATTTTCTCATATTCAGTACTTCCTATTTATCATTCAATGAAGAATATTCTACCTGATCACACCAATGTTGGTGCTTCCTTATTACTTCATCAGATTTAAGAAGATCAGTAGAGAATTCACTGATCAAACTAGATAATGAATGACCCAGGGGTGGTTCAGAGAATTACCTACACCCCAGGATATCTTCTGATTGATAATGTATTTCACCTGCTAGTGGTAAAGCATCATACATGACTGGATTCACATTTTCATGTGCCTCAAGATAAAAGGGCTTTCTTGTCACTACATTTTCCATTTGATAATTTTACAGGAAATGTGAATTACTATTGCGGAGAGGACATTCATAGATAAATTCATCATCATGGGGAGCACCACCATGGTGGATTACAATAAAATATTAAATATGTTTCTACTTGGTCTTCTGGCCACACAAAGGTTTCTTGTGGCTCCAATCTGAAGATGAAACTTAGAGATTGACCGAACTGTCATGAACCCGGACTTCATGATGAAGTATCTTATGTAGACCTTCGGAATTAATGTTCCCACTATTGGGAATTGAGAGATTAGAATATTGAGTTGCAACAGATAATTGTCTGAGTGCATCAAGAACTCCAGCATCAAGAAAGGCCTTGTTACAAATTGGCCCTTGATTTCTTGACTGTGATGGGCCAGTCTTCTTCATAGACTCCTTCTTACTCACTTTAGGAACCACTTTTTGAGGAATGTGGTCATTATGGGCAGGGGAATGTGCCTGCTCAGATGAAATGATCAGGTTAGGCTGATTATCTCTGCTCAAATCAGGTGTATGTGCCTAACATGGTTGTCCATATGATATGGGGGAGTACGCCCCACAACCCTCTTTGACTGGAATAGAGTTGTGTGTTTGTTCCAGAGTGACATATTGATGTATCACTCCAATGGTAGGGATAGATTTGCATTTCGTTCCCTGTGATACTACTGAAGATGTAATAATATTCTGGCAGGCATCAAGAATATGAGCAGAGATTTACTTCTGCTCTTCCACCATTGAAAGAATATGCTTGGGGACTTCAGCTACCGGAATGGGAATATACGTCCATTCCGTGCTTGGAGTATGTGTGTGTTCCTTCTCCTGTCCTCCTTTTCCAGCCATTGAATTCTGATAGTACTCATGAATGGGGGCAGAGAGTTGAGTCTACCTTCTGTTAGTGATTAGGGCATTCCAATTGACTTCTTCGGGTGCTACCAAATGAGACTGTTGGTAGGATTGATCAATAGTAGTAGTTGTATGTGTTTTCTGATTGCACTCCACCAAACATGGTCGATGAACTTCCTTTAATACTGGAAGACAAGACTACTGGCAGGATTGATGAGTGTAAGAAGATGTATGTGCTTGTTTACAAGTTGTCAAAACACTGGGTTGGCTGGCTTCATCGTATGTAGTCAGATGAGCCTTCTGACTAGCTGATGACTTATAAACAGGTGTATGTTCCTATCTATAGTACTCCATGAGAATTTCTTTGTGGGATTTGTGTGTTTCTTCCAAACGAGTTTACTGGACAACAGAATTAAAATGAACGGGTGTATGTGCCCGCTCGTTTCTTGCATCCAAGTTAGTTTGGTGGACTTATCCGGAGATGGAAGAAATAAGAACATGCTCACTGTTGACTGGTCGTCGCCTCTGGTGGTTCTTCATGCCTGCTCGGGTTCGAGGAACCTGAGCCGAATGCCTGGAGATGACACCCTCATCATGTTGAGGGCGCACTGCCGCACAAGTCTAGCGTCAATTGTTGGTGGGAGCCCCCGATAAGGCCTCATGTTTCCTTAAAGTAAGGCCTTAAGTGACCTTCTAATTCACCTCCTCCAAATATGGGAGGGAATGGCTATTGTATTCCAGGGATAATGACCATAAACAGTTGGAAATGGTGGTTGGCACCACTTGCTTCTTGATCGTTGGTCGTCACTGTCCGGAAGAACAGGGTAAATTATTGACTTGGAGTGCTTGTCTAGCGGCCTCCAAGTTCGGAATAGTACTCTTTTGACAGTATTCTTTAACTAGTGCATTTGATACCCAGCATTGAAGACACTTAGTAGGTGATTTCATTCTCATAGCGGACAACGATTCAGTAGAAGTTGCATCAAAGGCATTCACTGTAGAGGTATTCACATGCATGAACTTTAGATAATCCATTTCTGTAATGCAGAAGATCGTGGAAAAGAGTGCCTATTTGATATAAAAGACATAATCAAGATAAGTTTGGACACTACATCTTTTGGATGAATACATATGTTCTTTACTGTTCTGTTGGCCCTCTCATTGAGTTTAAATATGGGCCTAACAAAATAAGTAAAATATCATTTTAACATAGTTAATGATTCACATCGGGTTCCCCATTTTTTGTTTCCTCTGGAAATGGGAATGAACTTATTGATTAAGGTTCAAACATTACAAGAAGTTTCTTAATGGGTTTTTTCATATAACCGGAATCATCCAATGATTCTATATCCATTTGGACCTACTTTCTAAAGGTAGGTGCTCATTAGTTGTGAACCGATGAGGCTTAAGAATTTCCATTGGCCGAGAGGATGGGAGGTCAGACTCATAACACCTTTTTGAGGGAAATTATTGTATAATTCGGGACTCTCTTTATAGATTTAAGTTATGTTCATGAATCATTATTAAATTACCAAGTATGAAAATGAGTTTTCCTTTATATATGACAATCAATAATTAGTATGAATGAGATTTAGAGAATCTTTTATATGTATTCAAGGTTCTTCATTGATATTTAATCATCTGTATTTGTTAGAGATTCTTAGTCAATGGTTTCCTTTGAGACATTATATAGAAATATCTTGGTCATTATGATAACCATACTAGTTTTAAAGCCACTCAGTAGGGCACTTAAAGTTTATTTTTCATTCAGAAGGACATATATTATTTTAGAGTTGGGATCGTACCTGCAGATGGGCTACCTATGTATCCTTTGTTTTAGAAAAGGAATCAGAACCCATGTAGTTCAAGTAAAGATGTATGAGGTTTATGCATGATTGATGGCTCAAAGAAAGATGTCATAATTACTTTTACACTCTAAGCTCACGTGAGTCATGCTCATTTGGAGAAACAAGAGGTATTGGTAAAACCAGACAATTGTGCCATGAAAGATGAAATTATAAGAAATGATGTGGGGCTTATATATGTATGACTACTCAAATAGATAAAGATTAGGATTTACATCAGGGAAGAAACCCATGAACAAGGTCCATAAAGGTATATGTGCTTTATGGAGATTTGCATACTTAACTTAGGACTTAATCCTGAGAAGGATTCCCAAATTAGAGAGGAATTATGATTGCGTTTTACTCCTGAGAAGGAATCCCAATTGAAAAGTAAATTAAGACTGGATAAGTGAAATTATGACTGGGGCTTACTCTTTAAGAAGAGGCCCAGGATAAGGGAATTTGGATTTTGGGAGCCTGGGGCTTACTCCTAAGGAGGATTCCCATATTAAAAGAATTATGGTTGTGGCTTAATCCTAAGGAGGATTCCCAAAATTAAGGGAACTTGAAGATTGGGGATTACTCCTGAAAAAGATGTCCAAGCTAGGGGACTTGGGGCTTACTCTAAAGGATGATGCCCATATTTGGGATTTTTGAGATTGAGATTTACTCTTGAGAAGGAGTCCCAGGTTAAATATTCTCCTATCATGAAAGGATGAGGTTGAATGAATGAAATCTATAACCTTAGTGACATAAAGATATGTAATTCACTAGGTTTTGAAAAATTTTCCACAGAATTCCTTTCAGATAAAGAAGCCAACAAAGGAACCATGCCATAAATGGCTTTGAAATTGGTCCTAAAAGCTAAATTTTGAAGAGGAGAGGTGGATTTGAAGAAATCAAGTGAATAGATAGGAGGGGCACCCAAAAATAGAGAGGCACGCAAGTCCTGCGTGGGCGCGCAAGTCATGGTCGCGCAAGTATACTTGCGCGACACATGGTTACTTGCACAACGGTCAACCCTTAGGGTAATACTTGGGAGAGACTAGGCTCAAGCCCTTAGTATTATCCCTAAAGTCTTCTAAAAGAGTGGCATGCATGTTTTATTGAAGGGATAAGGCAGTTGGCAAGTGTGGACATTTACCTTAAGGGTTGGCCACTTAGGCGCGCAAGTGTTGATAAGTTTCAAAACTTAGGCCTTGTTTCCTTTTTTTTGAGCTTCCATTCTAGGTAAGAATTTACTTTATAAGTGTTCGGAAGACTTTTAGAAGAGACCTGGGAATCGGGAACTCGAATATTTGTTTTGGAATTTTCCGTCCTTAAAATGGGGGGCCTACAAGGGGTATTTATAGGCTGTTGAAGACGCTGGGTGATAATCAAAGAGGGCGAGCAAGTCACATGTGCAACCAATATGCGGTGCGCAAGTATACTTGTGAGACCATGATGAAACATGCGTGACCTAAGTGGGAAGAAACCCTTCTTCATGCCTTTTTCGATTTTTGATATTTCTTCAAAGGATGAATCAATTTGGACTATGGTGTTTCCCTTTTTCAGTCATTAGACTTTGTGACGGAAAGGAGTGTCAACAATGATGTACATGGATAAATTCATGAATTTATTGTGCATTGCACCATATTTTTCTACTAGTCTGACCATAAAGGAATGAATCTTTGAATTAGGGATAAGGTATGTGATTCACAAGAAGATCATTTTGCTTATTTTTATGTATTATATAAATATGATCAATATTGAGATGGTATAAGAAAGGGAAATATCAGGAGATACATGGGGATAAAGTATGTTGATACCTATGAGAAATTGTGGGAACACCAATACTTGTAGAAAGTGGAAGAGGGGCACCTATTTCAAAGGTGGGAGTATGTATTTGTACCCAATGGATATATTAGTGAATATTTATCCAAAACTAAAGAGACATCCTAGATGTTTTAAATGTGGTTCTTTCGAACACATCAAGATTCAATGTAGAACACCGCCAAGAAATCCCATAATTGCAGTTAGATATGGGATCTTCTGCACTATTTTTATAGTTCTCTATGGTTCGGTGGTTGGGACACTTCTCAACTGTCACATGTGTTGTATTATATTATATGGTGAGTCTAGTAGAACCAATATCATTATAAGCATAGATAAATACATGGTTATTCCATGAATACCATGACTCTTTAGTAGGAGATATCTCAACAAGGAAATAAAGACCAATGTGAGAAAAACATGAAATTATATGACACAGAGTTTGTTATTATAGATGATAAATCGAGACTATATACTATGAGAGGTACCATTTTTTTGAATTATACCCTCTTATAATATTTTTTGATTTTGGTTCTTCCCATTCCTTTATATAATTTTTAGTGTATTTTCAATATTTAAATGTTGTGATTATTCATTCTGTGTTAAAACATAAAAATCATACTAGACAAAGAGAATGTTGAGCTTCTATGTGTAAATAATGTTCTATAATTGTTGATATAGAGGCTATAATATGTGATTTATTTATAAATGAAATGGATGTATATGAAATTATCATTGGTATGAGTTTTTTTACTCTGTTCAATCCCCACATCTCCTATTATAAAAGAATAGATAGTTTGAAAACTAAATATTGCATAGAGAATCTCATTTGAGGAGATCAAACTTTAAAGGCATGTGAAGAAACCTTGTTGGATATATAAGTATAAAGTTACATTCCCAATTTACCGTTGTTCCCATTAGTATCAATGTATGAAAAATAGAATAAAATTTTCCATCATTGGTGGATAAGATTCCATATGTGTTTTATGAAAACATTTTAGGGTTTCCACCCATGAGAGAACTGGATTTAATGATTGATCTCCTTCCGAGGAACATTCCTATTTGAATTCTATCTTATATTATAAAACCAAAATAACTAATGTAATTAAAAGTGTAATTTACGGATATGGAAATCAAAAGTTTCATTCATCCGTGCATGTACCTATCGGAAGGACTAGTTTTTTTATCCAGAAGGTGGGTTTAATTATTCAGTTTTTTGTGGATATTCATATGATTAACTGAGTAATTATAAAGAATCATTATGGTCATCCAAAAACATATGAACTATCTGATCAATTAAGAGTACCTCAATGATTCTTTTTCTTTTACTTATGATGAGGATATCACCAATTTTGGGTTCAAAAATAAAATATTCTAAAAATAGTTATTTAAAGAAGATGTTCCCATTATTAATAGGCGGTGATTCATTTCGGGATTATGAATGCACCTGATGTATTTATGGAATTGATTAATAATATATTTCAGAGATATCAAGATTTTTTGGTATGGTGTTTCTGGATTCCTTATTGGTGTATTCAGGGAAAAGTGATGTGTATGATAAAAACATGGTGATGGTGTTGTGAATAATAATGGATCGTTGTATATCATTCACATTATTATTGTGTGATTTTTGAATACAAGAGGTATGCCTACTAGAAAATTTAATCTCTAAAAAAGTGTTTCGGTGGATCAAAAAATGATAGAGGATGTTATATCTTGGAAACCACCAAAAAACATCTTCACAAAACATAGATTAATTTTTCTAGCTTATTATTAAAGATGATTTGATCATGAATTCTCATAACTATATTGTCCTATAATAGATTTGAAAAATGATAATATTACATTACAATAAATAAGAAATGAAAGAGTACTTTTAAATATTTAAATTTTCTCCTAACAAAAACATCGACCAAGATTTTTCCTGAATCAGGACAAGAGTACATGGTGTATTCTGATGCTTCACGATCAGCGTTGGGATATGTTCTCATGTAAAGATATCGTGTTAATTTTTTTGGCTCAAGGAAGTTGAGATTTTATGATATTAACTAAAAAATACTTGATTTAGATTTGGCGGTCATAGTCCATGATTTGAAGACATGAAGATATTACCTCTTTGGTGAGAAATTTACATTTTTTATGGATCATAAGATCTTGAAACGTATTTTATCACAATGGTATTTCAATAAAATAAAATAAAGATGGATTGAGTATCACTAAATTTTTAGCATTGAATTTATGTATTAACTAGAAAAAGTCAATTTGGTGGAATATTCCTTAAGAATAAAGTCATATTTTCAGTTGTAAATAGATGCTTTAGATGAGTTGAAGTTGATGTTGGTACTAACCGACTTGCAACTGGAATGTGAATATTGAAGAGATGTAACAACATTCATTCTTGTTTTTTTGTTAATGAAATGGTAAAAATGGTCAAAGAGGCACATATTACCGAGGAAAACCGCATAACTATGAGGTCAAAAAATAATTGTGGGTTGTTCATATGGGAATACATAATATGTATAACAAGTTGGAATCACACTATTTGTGGGTTGGTATGAAATATAAAGGTAGCTATGTATTTTTGGAGATTCTTAACCTGTTTGTAAGTTAAAGAATAACACCAGCAACTAGAATGTATGTTATATGATTCACCTATTATTTTATTGAAATAGAATCTAATATATATTTATTTTATAATAGGTCTCATAAGAAATGTTTTGAAACATGACTCCCCATGGTTGATAATAGACCATCTAAAAAAGTCAGCTCATTTAATCACTATACTTGAATCTCAATCATGGATTAATTTTCAAAAATATATATCTATGAAGTGGTAAAGAGTCATGGAATAATAGTTTCAATAATGTCATATAGAGATTTAAGGTTTACATATTGTTTTAGGAAATACATACAGAAATACATTGGGACCCATATGACGATGACCACGATGTATCAACATCAGATGGATGGGAAATCTAAGTGGATGATAAAAATGTTGGAAAAGTTAAATCAGGTTTGTTTAATGAAATTTTGTGGATCATGGATAAATCACATTCAATTAGTGGTATTATCATATAAACAATGTTATCATGCCTTAATACATATAGATCATTTTAATTAATTGTATGGGTGCCCTTATCATTCTGCACTTATTTTGGGTGGAAATATGTGAGACTACACTAGTTGTGTAGAGACTTGTCAATGAAACTACATAGAAGAGTCAGTTGATTAAGAAATGGATTGAGACAGCTCAGATTCATCCAAAATCGTATGAAGATCTTCATCAACAACTATTATCGTTAAATGTTAGTGATCATATATTTTTTTAGTATATCTTTAAGGCCTAGAAAATGATGTTTTGGGAAGTAGTGGTTGTTATATCCTTGATATGTAGGCTCTTTTAGATAAATTAATTGGTTTTTGAGTTAGAATGTCAGTTTTCATTTACCCCACATTTCAAGTATATTCATAATGTGTTTCAAGATTCTTAGTTAAAGAATTATCTGACTGATCATTGACATGTTATTTTCTATGATCATGTTGACCTAGAGCATGATGATTTATTGGTATGTATACCAGTCCAGAATATGATGAGGAATGAAAACGTCATATGTGTGGAATAATTGAGGGCTCGTGCTGCGGAGGGTTACGAGTTCCAACCTCCGCTGACCAAGGCGATGATGGCCTCCGAGTAGGTCCCTCTCCCCTTATTGGGGGAGGGACCTTCACTACCTCACAGTGGTGGTCATCAATCCTTGTCTCCTTTCTCGAATCCTGATTTCCTACCTTCTTTTCCATAGATTCCCATATCCCCCAAGGTTCCTCAGATCTACAAAGGGATCCCATTGCTTTCGATTTCAGCTCATGAATTCACTAATGCATCCTCCCTACTTAACCTAACTCTGATTGCGCATTTCAAGAAGTGGCGTCCGTCAGTTGATCGCTTTGACCATTGAATTTATAATTCTTGGGGTCTATAGGAGTGCTCCACCGTGGGGCTTCTTGGATCCAGGAATGCGATGATTCAGTTTTCATCCGAAGAAGATTTGATTTTAGCATGGTCAGCAACCCCTCATTCTTGCGATGGTGCCTGGTTTTTCCTCTTACGCTGGTCCAATGATTTTCATATGTGTCGCGACTTAGCTTTCACAGTGATTTGAGTACGATTTCCTGACTTACCTCTTCCATTTCTAAATCTAGATATGTTGGGTTTGCCTCACAATCCTGTTGGCCGGTACTTGTGCTCTGAAGGTAGAACTAGGGCTATATTCCACCCTGTTTCATCGACAATCTGTGTATAGGTTGATGTTTCTTGTCCCCCGGTGGAGTCCTTCATCATTGCTACTGGGGAGGAATTTCGATATAAACAACCAGTTATATTTAAATCGTGGGTTGATTACTGTAATCATTGTATGAGAATTGGACACCAAGTGGAACTGTGTAGAGGCAGGGAAGGTGATTTTAATATGGTTAAGGAACAGCTGCACTCTGTGGCGTCTAGTTCAGTTAGTCAGAAAGTGGGGATAGGTCTTGCTGAGAAGGATTTGATAGGGGAAGGTCCTGAGCTAGCTGTTGGTGCACATGCCACTCTGGAAAAGCTTCTTCCAACCCAGTATAATCCAAAGGTAGCCAATGTTTTTGATAGGTTTCACTGAGACATGGATGTTCCCAACTTGTAGGTCCCTAAGAAAGGTAGTTCCTATGTTATCTTGGGCGAACTAGTGGATAATTACATTGGGGAGGCTGGAATTGCTAAATCCATGAAGCCTGCTTCTTATACTGAGGCTGTCCTGACTGCTCTGGGATCATCACGAAAAGACCATCATCAAGTGTCTGAGGCATGGAACATGTCTCGTCTAAGGAGTGGGCCTCCAGGCATTAAGCTGGGTAACCTCTTTGAGGGGATAGAGGCCGAAGGATCTGATAAGGATGTTGATTTTCTAGGGAGGGGTTTGATGAGGAGTCATCAGATCACATTGATGAAGACAATGCGGTAGAGTTTTATGTTAAATATACCTGTGATCAGCGGAGGAGGAAGGGGCAACAAGGTAATAAGAAAGGCCACAATGATAATTCCTATTTACCTTCAACTATGGAGACTCATGCTTCTAAAAAAGAAAAATCAAAGGAAAAGGGAAATTCTTCAAATCCTGATGGATTCTCGGTTAGTTTGGAGGAGGGGGATGTGGGGCAGGCATTCTTAGGGACGATCAGGCGGTGGTTCCTTTAGAGCTGATTCTGCATTCTGTAGAGGATATAGAAGAAGAGTCTCTTCTGACAGATGCCTCTATAGAGGATGTTAAGAAGATGATGGGAAGGCCAATTCGGGTTCATACTAACAATGAATAGGGCGAGTGCATTGACAAGCAGAGTCTGATTTTAGTAATAGGTTTCAATGACAAGAAGATCACATAGGAGGAGTACATGAATGTGTGGGATCAGATGGCATCTCACTTTGAAGGCCTTCTTGATGATGCTTCAGAAACAGTAGTAACTTCCATATCCTGGAAAATATTTAGTGATAAGAATTATGAGGGTCAAGTTTCAATTCAATAGCTATGTTTTTTCATTTAGTGCATGTCCTGGATAAACATGGGGTTTCTCACTTTTTCCAAAAAAGTGTTTTGATAATAAAAAATATAATTTTCAGTCAGTCATATGTGTGAAAATAATAACTTTACTTTGGGTTTTTCAGAAAAATGGTCAGATTTATAAATAGCACTGGTAATATGATAAGGAAATGAAAGAGAAATGGCTAGAACTCTTTCAAGACAACAATGGTTTTCTGCATTTTGGGGATGCAAAGGATAGTTATGGGGGGAATGTATCACCCCCAGTTTCATGAATGTAACTATATATTTATGATTTTTATGTACATAATATGTTAGGGTTATGTTTGATAATGTTAATATAAATTTTGAAATGTTTTTGATGGATTTTCTAATGGTGAACGTGTGGTGTATAGTCTTTGGAGACTGTGAAACACCTGTTAGAAACCATGCATTTTGATTCAGGGGTTAAATTAAGGCCAGTGGGCTATAAATGTTTTGTCCAAAACAAGATTAATCCTATTGTGAAATATGATAAGTTTGAAAATTGGATTTATCATTATTGGAATATTTTTTTCTAACCATTAATTCACATAATTCACGATTCATCCTTGAGGCAATCGATAACACCTGATTAGCACACATTTTTCCTAAATGTGCATAGAAAAAAAAAGAGATATCTGTAAATTGTAGATCATATATGGTTTTATCATTAACTCCATATTGTTTCCAAATTCGTGGCCCTATCTAGTGATTCCCTATTCCTAATGGCTTAGGAATCTTCTCCCATCAATACAGAGGCGATCAGAAGGCTTTTATTAGTGATTAGAATCCAAATTCTCATGGTGAGGGATCATTCATGAATTTTCTTGGTGGTTTATCTTAGATAGACCTCTCTCTATGCTGTATTAAAATATCTATGTCATTTGGGGTCATATCTATGATTTTTGATTCCTAATATGATCTGATTTTTCTTTTTTATGAAAGAGGAAGTGTTCTATGTTGTATTTTTTAGTTCAACCCGATTTTATTGATGTTTTGAAAATGTTTTCAATTTATTCTATGTTTTCTGAAATATTGGCTTCAATGTTCAATTAATTATTTGGAAATTTAATAATTTGTTTAAAATTTATTGTTTTTGTTGAAATTTTTGTGGACGTTTTGTGAATTGATTGTGGGAGAACAACTAAAGTGGTAGTTTATAAAATTGTTGAAATTTAGCATTTTTCTAGAAAGTGGAATCGATATCATGATTTTACATTGATGATTTTAAAGTGATTACTTAGTTTTGTTACATTGAAAAATGTTTTAAAAAAATTGTTGGTTTTATTGATATGGGTTATTTAAAATTATTTTTATTGAAAGAAAGGATTTATTTAAATAGATTAAATATTTTTTTTGGCATTGGATTCTGGCATAATGGTTGTGTGTGTTCATATTAATTCATGAAGGGAAAGGGTAGGGATTATACTACATTAGATTGTATGGATAAGGTTCTATGATCTCCCCCATCAAATGGTTCTTTAAGTGATGACTTAGTGAAATGATGACTCACCCCTCATGAGTATAAAGAGGTTTAAGTTGGATGAATTGATATGTGGAATAGAATAGCTATTCCAATATAGAACTTCTAAAATGGTTTTTATAATTGTTTGTTTTCATTATTTGGAAAAAATGGATTTATATTGAAAATGATTTTATATTTAACTTTTTAATATTCTGATATAAATTATAATAAATTTATTTTATATAGACTATTTTATGTAAATGTGCGAACATCTTCTATCCTAGTGGTGTGAGTTAGTAAACCATTTCAATAAAACCTAATGAGTTTTAGTACTCACCACTAATTTGGCACTTTAGTGATTTTATAGATGATTTTTATCCAGATATTGAAAAATATAAATTATAAAAAATCTTTATCAGTTGTTTTTGAAACATGGGATATGTTGTGGAGTTGGAGCATGGAGAATCCTTGTGTCTTGATGTTTTCATTAGAGTATGTGATTTATATCTTCCACTGTGTACATTGATATATTAGTCTTATTTTGTTGTAATTGGGTTTTGTTTGACTCTAATACCAAGGGTTTTCATTGAGTGGAATTTAATTTATATCATACATCATGTAGTAAATTATTTCATTATGACATGTCTGGTTGGCTATTTCATTGTCAAATAGAGAATAATCTGAAACTATTAATGATTCCCTTGGAATTTATTTCCAACCATTGGAATTTTGGGGATGTCGGTTAAAGCCATATAATATTCCTCCACCTTCTTATGTCATTGAGAAGAGGAGGGATGTTATAAAATCCTTCCCATATATATCTCATTATTACCTCTACATCAAGAACATATTAAGGGTTATCCCCCATTAATCTTGTTTTTTCTAGGAGGTTCACATTGTCATATAATAATTTTTATGAGGAATCATTACAATTAAAAATATGACCTCACATATTGTAAGAAATTATACTATATAAAATTCTTTATAAAATTCATGAAAATTATACACTAAAAATAAATTCTAAAAATACATATACCATATTACTATTTAATTTAAATACACAGTATCATTAATCAATCAACTTATAACATAGTAATACCTTAATCGTAAAAATAATCACATAGCTTCATTGGAGGTGTATTCCCCTGAAACAAGGGCCATTCAATAGTGTTATTCCCCATATATATATTGTGGGAGCATTGTAGATTGGAATATTTGTTCATTCCCATGGAATCATAAGCATGGTGGTCTTTTTTTCTTACATGAATAAAACTCATTTTGCAATTAAAAATATACCAATGTTTTCCCTTCGTCAAATATAAAATGTTGAAAAAAATATATATCACTTCATCTCTTTATCCATTTTTTTCTATTCCATCATCTACTTCTTTGACTTCCCTTAAAACCCATAATAAATATATTTCTTTTCTCTATATTTATAGCCCATGATAATATTTATACTTATCATGAGGATATTTGAGAATCATGTTTTTTTTAAAATTTTTATTAATCTCATCATATAAATGACCACTCTTTCTATTTGGATTGTGTGAATTTATATAGCTCCCTCTTCTTCAATTAGGTGAAATTTCTAATTGATGTAATGTACTATATTATATAACATAATTAGAAATCACAATATATAATCAAAAAACTATTGGAATGCAAATCAAAAATTAAAATATTTAGTCAAAGATATTATATTAATCATTAACATGGTTTTTTTTAGGATATCATTATTGTCACCACATTTATAATGGTTCGTAAAGAAAACTAGATTTATCCAAAGAATATCACCTTGGAGAATCATACCAGTTGAACATTAAGGTGCATTTTTGTGCACTAGGTGATGATCAGTTTAATCTAAATACTCCCTTTTCATAGTTATTACCCATAGGTATATCATTGGAAGAACCACATCCAATTAATTTATTCTAATAGAGATTAATTTCTCAAAAAATCTGCAAAATACATTCCATACAAAAAGTATGTTCTTATACATTTATACTAAAAGTATATCATACTTTTCTATTCCGTAGTAAATGTTTTAAAAAATGTAGTTGAAATTGGTTCTACAAAACATCTTCCAATACCAACTGTAATGACCCCAAACCCTATAGTTCTGATCTTGTGGTTACATAATTATAATGTCACTAGATACAATGTATCACATCTTGAGTGAAATAATATTATATTTCTCATGGTATGGAGTATAAAAACATAAAGTTCCCAATACATTTTAACAACCAAATTCAAAAATGTGTTTTATTTTGGAACTCCCTTATTCCCCTTAGCATATCCCCACATATGAATCATAAAACACTTCATGGTAAACCATGGATAATAAAAAATAAGTAATTTTTGAGCTACATTACTTCGTAATGTTAATAATACAAAAATTTATATGAAAATAATAATGAATAATAAATTTAATATAGAAAAAAATCTGAAACACATCTCATTTAATCTGTAACACGATCATAATGTGGCTATAAAAAATGATTATCCAATAATTTCATATAAATAATAACATAATATAGAAAACATTAACATAGATATACTAAATATTTGAATAATAACATGGAATATAAATAACTAAATTCATAATGATGGAATACATAATGATGGAAATCTATTTCATACCAACAAGCCATTGTTCCAAGAAGTCCAAATAAATGGGTAAGGATTTGAAAAAAAAACCAATATAGTTTTCTCATGATACATACCATTGAATAAAGGGTCTATCATAGGCTCCACCAATCAAATAATTACTCTATTTCATTCCTAATATGAAATGGGTTAATCATAATCAATAATAAAATATAGATGGAAAAACTAACTTATAATTTTTAATACTTACACCAATCAATAAATGTAATCATAAAATATCTAGGGTAAAATGATGAATGATAATAAAATTGTACATCACTAGTTAAACCGATCATAAAACCTTCCAGAGTAATAATAATGACTTTATCGATAGAAAATATCCTCAGTGGATCATATGTTAAATAGAGGGTTGATTTCATTGATTAATAGTAATACCCCAAAACTACATTAATACATTTTAGATGATAATTAACTTTCCACTTCAAAACAACAATATTAAAAAAGTTCAGAAAACATTTTTAAAATAAATTTCTCTAAAAATAAAAATATAATACTTATAAAATATGAATTAAAATTTTGATAGGTCATGTTTGATGAAATTTTTGTTCAACTTGTACATATTAATTTAATGATTCCTTTCACATTTTGCATAAACACCAAACAATTAATGTTTAAAAACTACATCAATATTAATTTCATTAAAAAAATCAATATTGGTAAAAAATAAAAAATTAAATATTTTTAAAAATGTTACATAATTTTTTTAATTTAATTAGAAACATATATTTGATGATAAAGGACTTATGAACAAGGATGGAAATAAAGTTTTATTTTTTTATAAATAATGTCTCCATAATTTTAAGTATCAAATAGTTGAAAAATAGAATTAGTACATGAAGTATATCCAGGATAACAAGATAAGAATAATATATGTGTTTTTATGATATTTATATATAATAATTCTCCCATAGAAAACATAATATAAAATAATCTCTAAAAACTATGAGATTTTGTAAGAAACCTGTAACACTTCATTAACTTATTAATTATATGTCCCATGAATAAAATAACCATAAATCATACCTTAAATACCCTTATGAAAATGATATTCATGTTATAAAAGATCACAGGGGAATTATTTTCACCACACAAATGAAATAAGTGGTGAATATTTCATATGAACCATGCAAGTAAAGTGATATGAGAAACAATTTCCTTGATTCCGATTCATCATGGAAATTGTTTATCTTCCTGAATAACAAAATTTTGTTAATTATTTAATTTAATTAAACTCTTTTCAATCATAATTATAAATTTTATTAACCTTATTATCATATTAAATATAAATAATTAATAAATTATTTTTACATTGATATTTTCAATGATATTTGACTTATGTGTCAAAAATTACTTTATTAGGTTGAATATTGTTCTATGAGGCTTTTTTAAAACACCTACTATATAGTAATAATGTAAAAATAATCATATTTATGCATTTATTATACATTTGAAACCATACATGTGTGATGGTATTCTAAAATTAAATACATTATGATCATAAATATGGTAGGCAATACACAAGAATGAGTAACATTTCCATTTTTGAAAGATAATTATAGGAAGGTGGTATGTAATATTATAAATTTGAAGAATGATAATAATACCATAAATAAATTATTTTTACTTGAAATATAGTTATATATATAATACATGTGGTTTTATGATGAAACTGGAGTTACATCATTTATTTAAGGTGGTATTCCATAGGTACTTGGACACTGTTCACATCATTCAGTGACTGGAATAGTAAGAAAAAAACAATGATATTTTTTTATTTTAGAATGATAAATATTTAATTAATATCAAAATTATGTAATTAATATCACATATATTTAAAAAAATTATCATTAATACTATCTCTGTAAATAATTAGTGGAAAATAAATATCATCCCTTCATGGGATGGTAGTTCACCATACAGAATACCGACATTATCACATCCCCTATATAATAGAATTTAGAGTTATAAATATTTATAACAACTCAAAAGTAATTAATATTTTACAAATATGATATATATTCTTAATCTCCATAACCATACATAACCATAAGAGGACTTGATGGAAAATGTGTCAGATCAGTTCGTGAGGTGGTAGTCCACCACACACATGAGGTACATTATCATTTTCAATTTTTTGGAAGAGAAAATTGATATATTTAATTCACTAAAAATTATTAAATATTATAATATTCTAGATAATTATTTTATTGTATAAATATAAATTATTAATATTTTAAGGATGTGTAATAATAAATAAAACAAAAAATGTATAGTTTATAATTTTACCACTTCTGTCCCCACCTATTAAGAATTATACCTAATGTATTCAAATAATGTATTTTTAAAAAAACAAGGATTATAGGATGGGGGAATATATTTTTGGAAATTATTTGGGTTGGGATTATATTAACTAATTTTTTTTATGTTTTAAGGAAAAATTTAGTGTGGTGACCTTTCATCAGTGAGATGAGATACAAATTTTTGATTTTTTAAATGAAAAAGGTGTACCAATTTTTTTTCTCTTAAAAAAGGGTCAAAATTAATTATTATAGATACTTATACATTAAATAATCTAAATATGAACATAAATTTTGTGTTGGATAAATTTTGGGTCATTTTTAACCTTATTATTCCATGTTTATTCACAAGGTAACTTAATTTTTACCTTAACTACGGTAAATAATTTTTATTGTTTTTATTATTTATTAGGGAAAAAATTACGTTTAACGTATTGGATAATAAATATTATATTTATTCAAAATATATAATCAATCTCTCTAAATTTAATTCTCAAAACTGGAATGTGTTTTTTATATTTATTCCCACATACACAATGTGCAATTCTGTTTTCAAAGTGAAAATATTCCACTATTTACAATGTTTTTTTGTCAATGTTCAAAATGAAATTTTTTCCAATGACAAAAAATTTATTAATATATTTATAATTTAACAAATTTAACTCATTATACAAATGAAAAAATAATTTATCTTTATAAATAATTAAAAAATGATGTTTTGAATTAAAACTTAGTACTTTTAACTAATGATCAAAATGATAAAAGTTTCAAAAATTTATAAAATATTTATTGAAGATAATTTGTAATCGAATATTTAGAAAATAAAATTTATTTTTTTGTATAATTACTCTATAAGTGGTAATAATGTATTTCAAATTATTAATTCATGTCATTATAAGACCTCATTTTAGAAAAATATAGTTTTATAGAAAACATTTATTATTTCAAATGTTTTTTATTTTATTTATTATCATTTTATAAGTATAAATTTTATATTATAAAAACTAAAAGTATTATTTTATTAAATTTTTAGTTCTTTTTATACCCACTAACATTACTTTTAGGTTATAAAGGTACGTTTTGATTAATAACATTATAATAGAGGTCATGTTTTGTTAAAAACTGTTGTTGCACAGATTTGAAGATATCGAAGAGAATGAATTTATTTAAATATATTTTTTTCCTAAAGATATAGGATTTTTTATTATGTTTCATGATTGGTATGGTTTTTCATATATACAATTGAACATGATTTTATTATTTTAATAATTCATGGTTCTTAGATTATCATCCCTAAATAAATTACATCCATACAATTTAATCTTGGTTTAGATAATAAAGATATTGACATTTTAAAATTCTTTCATTGAAAAAAACTACAAAAAGGGATAATAAATAATATTATTAATAAGATATAAATGTGAGTATAATGGTAATGTGGAATAAAACCTAAATAGGTTTCCTGGAAGGAGAACATCACATGTAATTGAAGATATAGACCCTGAAGAAAAGACTAAATAATTAGAGATAGTATTAGATCACTTATCAAAATAATTTTGGAGATATAGAGAATGTTAGATAACGTAAAAATATATATTCTCAAATAGTAAAATGACTACTAGTTCAATATAAATTCATGTATTGGGATAAATATATTTTTGAATCCATTTCCTAGGGTTTAAGAAATATTTTACAATCAAATAATTAGAGTAAATATACTTAGCTTTGAAATTTGTATTTTCTAATCACATTTTAATCATTTTGTTATGATTCACTCAATTAACACATTTTTTATTATTCAAATAAATAAATATATAAAATCATTTTTATTAATGGAGATCATTTAAAATATCATTTGATTGAATGTTCAGTAATCCTGTCACTATATATTTATCAAAAACAAATTAAGAAACATTACCCAACAACATAGAAAGTTAATATTAGTCTATTTCATAAATAGATAACCCGATAAAATATTCAAAAGATGTATGTCCACACTCAGGGTTAAATAATTTTGATATAATTTCACTAAATAAACATTATATTCCATAATTATATAAAGTGGATCCTATTATCACATTAAAAATATTTCAATACCATAATTACCATAAAACCATAATGAAAATATTTATGATCTAAAATAAAAAAAATCACAGGTATTCAAACAATTTTCATAAATAAATAATTGTAGTAAACTAGAAAAATTATGGAATATACTATCTAACATATAAAAATATTCATTGTCACGCACACTATCCCATAACAATGTCATTATTATCTCAAAATACGGCACATATTATGGGTCATCATACCTTAATCAGCCTTTTTTCATGAGGTTCCACATGACACTGAATAATGATTCTTTGTCAATTATACTATTAAATCTATGATCAAAAATAATTTAAGAAATAGTACTATAATACAGTCCTTATATATTTAATGATTTATATAACTATAATTTCATGATTAAAAATACATTTATATCTTTATCAACTAATACAAACACATAATAATTATAACCATTCCACATTTAACAAAATAATAAAGATTGATTGACAATGATCCCCTACATTATTTTGAGGTATATTACCTTGATGCTTGGGTAATTCATCTTCATCATGATTCATATCCTTTCAGTCGAATAATTTCACATTTCTATATTATTTCATTCCCATTAAATCATGAAAACATTGTAATTTTTCTATACATGAAGAAAAATCATTTTCATTTTAAGAATGTATCTAGGTGTTTCCTTCCAAAAATAACATATTCTGTAAAATCCTTCATTTATTTTTATAATTATTTAATTTTTATCTTTTGTCTTCCAATTCAATGGAATTTATTTGAAAACATAATACATAGACAATTATTTCACTGTCTTATTAGAATATAATATATTGTTCACATAAAATGAGAATTCATGGGAGACTAGTTTCCTTAAATAAAATTCCTTTTTCGTCATTAAATAAACTATAATTATTAATCTTTGGATTATTTGAATTGTCAATGTTCTCATTCCTTCAATTACGATACATTTATAACTGATGAAATACATAAAATTTAATCATAAAATTATGAAACATAATTTATAATCCAAAAAATATTGAAATAAATAACATAAATTTAATATTTATCCATAGATAATGTAATAATAATAAAAATGGTGTCTTTGGGGATATCATAATTTTAAACACCTTCGTAATTATTGTTAAAAAAATTTGATTTATATAATTCATATACCTTAGTAGTGTGAAAAATAGCGCACAATAATGAACATTTTCATGCACTAGGTGATGATAAGGCCAATACTAATGAACACTTTTCTGGTTTATTACCCATATATACAATTGTTTTGGAACCATTCGCACTTGTATTATCCAAAAATGGATATATTACTTTGAGAGAAGTATAATATCTTACTTACAAAAACAATAGTATTTTTTTCTATACATATCATCAATTAATATCATAGGGTTATATACACTAATCTATTTTTTTTAAATATGGTTCTCATGGTTTATATAAAAAACCTATGATACCGAATGTTGAGACTCCATCATCACTATCCTAGATTTCGTTTCATTTTTATTACTTTGGAACAGTATACAATGTATTCCATCACGAATAACTGAATTGTTAATACTCTTGGTAACATATAAAAATACATGACATTAAAATTAAAATATAAAAATAAAATGACAATTAATTTTAGGTCTAAACTTCATTAATACCCCCAAAAAATAAATTAATATTAATCATAAACTAATTCTTTGGGTCTTGGGGACAGTGAAACATAATATTGGGTTGGGATCAGATTCTCAGTAAGGATATGTGTATAGTGATAGAGTTGAATAAATAAGGCATATTCAATATGTAAAGGTAAATAATTCAATCATTATCTAATAAATAAATAATAATAGAATAATATATCATGAATAAATGATCAAATAATTCCATATAAAAAGTCACATGGACTTAGAAACATTACAATGGATATTTTAACAAATCGAATTTTTACATGGATCTTGACTCCAAAAAATTATAGAAATTAATGTTTAATTAAATAGAGTATGTGACAAGAAAAAATTATTGTATATTTAAATTAGGAAACAATTATTTTATTTTACATTACATTCAACAAAATGATTCTTCTGCTTCTAGTATTACATGAAAGATTATGTCTTACAGAATAGAATTACAAATAAAAATATTATTTAATCTGATAGTTGAAACCGAGAAATTATAATGGATGATATTAATATTATTGGATAAATTATCCAAATATATTGGTTACCCACAATTATTGGTTATATTTTTATTATAAATACTAATAATTTTATTTAAAATAAAAAAAATGCTTTGAAAAAAAATGAATTTCTCAAAATGACAGTTTAAAAGATCTTAGTAAACATAACATAAAATTATTCCTTCCAAATTATGGAAAAGTAATATGGAAAAATTAACATAATTTATGAAATAGGAACATAAAAATTACATTAAGATGTTTTTTATATTATCTAAAATGCTTCATTATTTTATGAATAGTGAAAATTACTAAATATTAATTGAAAACTAATTTTTCATTTAAATAATTTGAATTTATAAACTATATTTTTATTTTCTTTTAATATACTATTAGTAAAATTTTATACAATTAAAAAAATTTATTTAAGTTGTATTATTTTTATATTGATGTTAGATATACAAATTCTATAAAATTTTGATCTTTTTAATTTTGTAACCCTTCTTTGTTGTTACATTTGCTGGATTAATTTTAAATTTCATTGGTCATATTATAATAATTAAAATGTGAAAAATGGGTTCCAAATTTATAACAAGAGAAATTTAAAATTTATAACAATGATTACTTAATTTTTGACATAAATTATTAGTGAAAAAGTTTAAAATTACATACATTAATTTAGTTAATAATGTGTCTACAGAGGGATTAAAATTTAAATTTAATTGACCAAATAACTTAGAAACATATATAATACCACTTTTGTTCCATATTATGACCATGTATCATCTTTTTTAGGGAATGAAAAATAATTAGGGCCTAGGGGAAAGAATAAAATGTTATTAAAAATCACTTTTTCAAAAAAATTACAAGTGCCCCACCCACCCAACTTATAAAAGAACACCACTCCCCTCCTCTCATAAGAACCTAAAAATAAATTGGTTCTACCAATTAATAAAAAATTTCATTCAAAAAATTCTTCCCATAATTATATATTTAACATTTTTTGAATAAGTCCAACCTAGGATGTCTATAGTGCAATCCTAAGGATCATACCCGAAGTGGAGGAAATATTTTTCAACGAGATTCATTATTTCACTTATTTATAGACCTCATTAAATTTTTATTAAAAAATTATTATATAATAGAATAATTAAATTACTTTTATTGTAATTTTATTTATAAAATGTTAATTACCTAAAACCACCTCCACTTATATCTAATGGGTTTCAAAATCAATGTTATATTGTGGGTCAGATGACCACCTCGCTAACAAATGTCGTTCTATTATCCTTTTTCACCTGTCAATTATGGTGGATATGATGGATATATATTATATATATAAAATATTTATACATATTGATTCACTATAAAAAATATATATATTTAAACTTTTATTAAATAGGATGTACTGTAACATCGCTCGTGTGTACGGTAGACTGTCACCACACGAAGGGATGTGATTTTTCTTTCACTAAAGCTTCATGTGGATGGTAATAATTATAATTTAATTGATTATATATGATATAAATTAAAAAATTAATATATTAAAGGAATATTTAATTTTTTAATGATAATATATCTCATTTTTATTCATTTATTTTCAATCACATAAAGATTATTAGTTTGGTTGTGTTCGTGTGGACTACTGCCTTTGTGAAGCGTTGTGACTCTATTTTCATCACTGAACCACATTGATGATTTGATTATGTATATTATATAGTATTAAAGATATTATTATAATTATGGAAATCTAAAATTTCACATAACTATTTTCCATAATGATCATTTAAAAAAGGCATCATTACTCCTATGTATGTATGACCTATTTTCCCCAGGATCCAATCATAATTCATTATTCATAACCATCATTCATGATAGGAATATGTAGTAAAATTTATATAAAAATAATATAATTATTTCATAATTATTTTTTGGAGATTATTTTACTATAAAATATTCTAATGATGCATATCATTAATAAATAAACACATATAAGAAAACAAGACAATAAAAACCCAAAATAACAGACATAATGAATGGTTTTTTATAAATGGATAATATGATGTAATTATAGTATAATATATGATTTCGTAAATATTAATATTTTTTTGGAATAATTTAATATCATTTTTAACAAAACAATAAGTAAGTCTAAAGGACACTGAAACAAAACAATTAAAGAGGTAAGTATTTCTTGTATCACTTTTATTTTTCTAAGACTTACATTATATTCACTAGTAATTTATATTATGTAGTGTACCTAATTCCCCATTTATATGATATATAATGAATTCATTTATCATATTGAGATTTAATTCTTCATTTTATTTTATTTCTTTCATTTGTATTTCAATAAATAAATTACCAAATTTGAAAGAGTTTAATTCACAGTCTTATTTTTATTCGAGATAGTTTATTTCAATATCTCACATGGGGAATTATTTGATATTTTCTTCTTGAAATAAATATATATTTTATCCTATTTTTATTTATGATATTTTAATGTAATATTATCATTGTTCCATATTTAGTTATAAAATGCTTATGAATGTTGTATTATTAAAATTTGCTAGCATTTCTCTCTTAGGTAGGAAAGAAGTTTTCTTCCAAACCCATGTTTTCTAAAATGTGTTCAAAAATATTTCTAGAAAACCAAAAATTAGTTATTATAGAAATTATTACCAATATTTTTTTAGGATATTTTGTTCAAAGGAATATTCTAATCATTTTCTGGCCAAGGCACATATCTATAATTTTATGATTATAATTGTTATTTTATTTTTAACATGTACACCATGTATAAAATTTCATTCTGAAATAACAATCATTTATATGAATAATCTTTTTCAACATTACAAGTTTATTTTTAAAGAAAATATTTTCTTTATCATTTGGTAATACTTATTACTATTTCAATTAATATTATTTCAAAAAAATTTATGTTCTAAATAGTGATTTCTAAAAAGGAAATCATATTCTCTTCCCTAATATTTTTTAACATATTTTAATGGAATTTATATTCATAAACAAAAAAAAACTATTTCTAATTTCATCATAGGGTTTATATAATAATTATTCCATCCTTATTATTTATAAAATTTAATTTTGATCAAATTGACTAGGGATGTTCTATTTCGATACCATTGACATTACTCAAGATGGTCTACGATTATGTTAATTTATTAGGGATAATATTTACATTTCATATTATACTTTTTAATAAATATGATTATCTTTAATATGTATTACACCCATCACATGAAAAATTAATTCGACTTAGAATGTGATGGGTGGGTCTTATTATAGATAGCCCCTTGAGGCATTAGTTTGATTTATGAGTAAAAAAAGACATAGTTTTTTTCAATTCCAGATCCATTTATTAAAATTTCTTGGTAAGAATATTGGACATATTAGATATATTATCATGAATCCTTGACAATATTAATTTTATTTGAATGGAGACATGAATTTATGTTCTAGATATGAAAATAATGCATTCCATCATTATGAATTTAGTTATTGATTTTCCATGTGATTATTCGATTAGTTAGAATATCTAGGGTTGTGTTTCTTTCTCATATGATTATTTATAAATAATTATTTGATAACATATTATTTTATTTCATATTATTATAATGTTATTATTTCAATGTAACATGTTTTAGTCATTTAACATTTCATTTCGATTATTTCTTACAATTTTATTTCATGTATTTTACACTTACCGTTAATGAATATTTGAGTTGACCCCGTTCTTATGTTCTATTTCCCCCATGATACGAGGATGAATTTTTTAGTTGATATATTGGATTATTATAAGGTTTATAGTCTAATTATAAAATATTTTTTGTTGTATATTTTATTTTTTAAAATTTAAGGTAAATTTAAATTGTGTAGCTACTTTAACAAGATTTATAAACTATGCAGTCATTATAATGCAATTACTTGCATCTTATACCACTTTTTGAAGTACAAAACCTTATTTTGGATACTGGGGTTATGGTCACTATAGTGGTTAAATGAGAATGTTTACTCAAAGATAGGGTAATTAAATTTTGAAAAACATAGATTTGGGGATATAACACTAGATTAGACTTGTTGGACAAGTATAGATGAATATTTTAATGTTTTGATAAGGAATTGATTATTTTGTCCTTTATAGAAATAAATATCTTTATCTATACTAAAACTAATAATGGATCTTGAAAAGGGTTACCTAGAAGTAATAACTATTTAAACGAACATCATGTTTCACAAGAACTATACATGGTACCTGAGAACTGGCCATAATGTGCCTGATTATTACACTCGTGGGGGATACTCATTGGATAATTCACTATTTATTTACAACCCATCATGAAATAGTTGAAATAACTATATTAAAAAATTAATAATGATTATAATTATGAAATAATCTATGTTATGTGTTTCAAAAGTATCATGATTATATATTGTCTTTCATAATGTTTTGTTCTAATTTAGTGTATACAATTGATTATAAGTCTTTCCTAACAAATTCATGAGAATCGTATCAATGTAAATACTCCATGTAGAGACTACCATATAGGAAAAAATAATTAATCCATAGCTGTTGTTGTAGCTGTAACTGATCAAATTATACCCATATTGGGGAACATAACATAGGTTATGAGTAATAACCTTTCAAATATGAAGTCTCCTATAGATAAATTATTCTGTGTAGCAATGTTTTACTACTTCATGCATCATAAGATTTCATTTTTTAGGGGTAATAAAAATCCATTTTTATCTCAGTAATGGATATGTAATAGAGAAATGATATTTCTTACTTTAGGAAGTGGTGAAATGGGTATCGTTTTTATGGAATTTAATTATCTCCAATTAGATGAAGATAAAGGGTGTTCATTGGTTCAAAACACTAAGGGCGAGGAGGAAATATAATGTATAATGGGGAATAATTTCAATGTAATCTTATTGGAAGAATATTTTATTCTTGTGAAATGAGAATACATTGAAAGATAGTTCTTGAGTCTAAGAAATTAATAAGAGGAAAACTTTTCTATGTATGATGAAAACTTTTCATGGTTAATAAGTCATGATGAAAACTATATACATAATCCATATAGAATTATTTACCACTTCATTGATGTTATTATGTTAATTATCGAAAGGTAAATAGTCTCCCAAATATTCTAATCATATGAGGATGTAGTATAAATGTCTACTAATATACGGAAACAATTCTCTATTTCATATGTATTTTAAGCAAAGAAAGAGATGAAGTGGAAGATAAATAAAAAGTAGAAAAAATGGAATAAGAGAAAGCTGTTTTTTTAACATGTGCTACTTGTGGAAAGGAAAAAAATAGTACATGCTTTAAAGAAAAAGGTCTTTTATCCATTTTTAGAGAAATATACCAGCATGAATAGGATTTCAGGTGAATAAAATAATTTTAATAGTTCCAATGCTTCAACAATAAGGATATGGGTCAATTGGAAAATGAATACCCAATGTTATATGTAAATATAACATAATAGATGATAACAGAACAAGTTCAAGATTATAATACAACTAATGATCAGGTGGAATGAATAATGAACTTTTCATTGGAATAAAAAATAGGTTACAAGTGTATATTAATAATTGATATTATGTTCTTATAAAAATTTAAATGTATAATGATTGTACTATAATAATTGTTCATTTTGGATTTGAATGAGTATGTTGAATGGTAGTGATGACCAAGGAAAATGATTCATTAAAATGATAAACTTTAGGGGAATCACATAATTTAGGAAAACATAAACCATAATATTTTACCAATTTTTATATTATTATGTTGGTATGAAGATATGATTGATATTTATTACATAAATTTGATAATACTAACCACCATGGAATTTATAAAGGATTTGTTCAGTTTTTTTATTTTTGGACCTTATTTATAATATTATATGTCTTCAAATTGTAGTAGGATCATAAGACTAACAATTAATGAAATGATTTATGTCTAAATTTTTATAAATAATTAGTGATTAATTTATTATAATGACCAAAATGTTATAAAAATATTGTTTTTTGTAAAATATTTAGAGACATATGAATATATTTTTTACTCTTTTGTAGACATTATGATCCATTAATAGTTTATATTAGTGCTTCAAAAACAAAAAAAAAAGAATTTTTGGATATTAATTAATATTCGAGTATTTGATGAATTAAAAATTGAGCAAATCAAAACCAATGTTTGAAATTGAACATATAAAATAGAAATGAATTGAGAAAGTATATTTTATTATAATTCTCAAATGTGAACTAATTATTCATCCTTTTGAAAAGGGTCTTGAAAAAAATTCAACATATTGTATTCAAATATGTTTAATCATAAGTCCCTTTAAATAATCAAAAACATATTATTTTGAGTTCTTTAACAATCCATTGATAATTCACATTATTGCGATCAATTAATTCAATAATTGAACCATTTTTTGGCTTTTCATTAGTTTTTATATCTCAAAAATCCATTGATGTTCCCATAATAGGAATAATAGCTATGTGTTATTCCATATAAACATTGTTGTTTTATTTCACTATTAATAATATTTTTTTTCATTATACCCTTGATTATTTTGTGTTATCATATATTTTATTTCAAAATTTCAAACCATTGGTTTCCAAGATCATGTTTCAATTACAAGGAAATATTTTATTTATGGAGGGGAGAATGTGAAAACCTAAAATTCTATAAGAATATCATTTTATTTAATAGTTAATGAGACATTAAAAATTGGTTTTACCATTAAATAAATTCATTACTTTTTTTATCGTCTATTACAGAAAACAAAAAATTTCTTCAATCACTTGTATTACTTGCAAGACTGTGTTTTATGGGACAACAATTTACAATGAATAATATGACTTAATATGTCATTTCTCATCATACCATTATATTGGATGGCTTTAATATTATTAAGTATATTAAAAATATATATATTTTACAAAACTATATTGGTTATCAAATGATTATTGAAAAAAATAATAACTATTTGAAATAATAATGAAATGTTTTCATAAATAATATACTTTACAAAAATACGTTTTTCACACATGTGGTGCACAAAATATGAAATTATTTTTTACTAATTTTTGAAACATTATATGAAAAATATACTTATTTTATGAAATTTTAATATCAAAATTTTCATTATGGTGAATTTATTTAATTTCTATGAAATATTTTAATATTTTGATAATAATATAAAATAGTTAATCTTAATTGAAACCTTATTTTTCATTTAAATAATATGGTATGATAAAATATAACATTTATTTTTTTAAAGTAAAATATAATAAATTAAAAAAGATAATAAAATTTAAGTCATTATAAAATTCTTTATATTGAAATTAGTTATAAAATCTATGTAAATATATAAACATTATCACTATAAAAATCTGATTTCTCGTCTTGTCTAGGGTATTAATTATAAATTAATTATAACCACGTATGTGAACTAAAATATTAAAAATAGATTCAATATTTTATATAACTATAATTTATAATTCCCAATAATGAAAATTTAATTTTTTTCCAATGAGATTACTAAAAACATTTAAAATTAATTACATCGATGAAGGTAAAAACGAGTTTACCAGGAGAAAAAAATTTATACATAATCAAAAAAATGACTTAAAACCTTGTCCAAAACCCCATTTTATGGTGTTATTTCAGAAATATACCATCTTTTATCTATTATGGATCATAATTGGGGCATTTAGAGATAAGAACAATGTTTTGGGAATTTACTCTTTCATAAAAGTATCTCTAACACTCACCCTACTTATAAAATGATACCCCCTCTCCACCTATATTCACACCATGAAAAGAAATTGTTTTGGAAATTACTTATGAACCTAAAATATAATAATCTATCTCTTAATCCTATAATCATTATATTGAGTTTAAATGTAACCTAGTAAGGCTATAGTGAAAAAAAGTAAGATACATGAAGACGAGGTAGTGTTTGTCAACAAGATTCTTTACATTACTCCATTCTTCGGTTCATTCAATGGTTATTATACTAAGATGGTATGTTATCCATAGTTTCATAAATATATTTCAATGTATTTATAAAACTTTAATGACAAAAAAATCTACAATTCGGTCTAACATTTTATGAAACCATATTTCTTCTGTATGATGTACTACAAATAACGAACCGATGTCATTCGATTTTAAATTTCCATCTCTCGTGGTTAGGTGTGATGATAAATCTAAATTATATATAAGATATTCAAAAAATATTAAACCTATATATACTTTAAATCATATATATATATATATATATTAAGAATAAATTCTCATTGGGAAATGATGTGGTCCCTTGTGTGGACATCAGACTACCACGTCAAGAAGTGATGTGATTCGTCTTTTAATAATAACTCACATAGAAGGTTATAAAAAAATAATTAATTATTATATATAATATAAATTAAATAATAATAATATTAATGAAATATTTAACACTCTGTAAAGGTCATATAAATAATTTTTTATCCATTCCAGTTCACTCACATAATAATGATAAATTGTTTGAGTACGTGTGGACAACATCATTCAAAATGTGATGTGACTCTCCTATCACCACCAAAAAAACATTTATGATATATATAATAATACAATATGGTATTAATTATTTTATGATAATGCTAAAAATTAAAAATATTACTTAACTCCTTCAATTATAACAATTGAAAAATAGAAACATTACTCATACATACATACAACCTGCCACCAACATGATCTTAACAATATTAATTTTTCATAACCATCATTCATGATTGGATTAAACATTAAATTGATTTAAAAATATTATTATTATTTCATAATTATTATTATGGATATGATATATTCGTATAATATGTACAAAAACATGATCTTTAATAAAAACATTTATGAGGAAAGAAGACAATTAACACTTGAAATAAGGAAAATAATGAAGGATTACTAAGGATATGAACATATATGTTATAAAAGGATAATATATTATATAATAAATATTAATATGGTTCTTGAATAAATAAATAACATGTTTAAAATGACTATAATTTTTTTTAAAATTCCCCAACCAAAGGAAGCATGGGGTAACGGTTTATCGCATACCATTTACATTCGTGAGTTACATGCCATATTCACAAGTTAATTTTTATTGTGGAGAAAATTGAAGTTGCCTAAAAATTTCTCCAAGGGAAGAAAATAAACCATGATCACTTTTCAGAGGGAAGAAAGTACTTCTAAAAATTCTAGGAGGTGAATGGATTCAAATACATTTGAGATTTTTAGAATAGAATTGAAGGGATTCATGTATTAAAGAAATTTCAAATGGCATGCGTACCATCATCGAGAAAGTTATGCGAACCAGTTAGATCACAAACAAACATATACATGAAATGATCCACGAAATTCTAGCCCATGAGGCTATGGACAATGAATAAATCAGATAGCAAACCATGTCGCCATAAGTCTCATGCGCGCAATGCTCATTCATGTACTGTGTCATGAACCTGTCAGTTCATAGATGAAGTGAACTAGCAAGGTTCTGAATACCATTATAAAAAACCGTATACTCAAAAAACACTAATTGACTGAGTCTTCTGTGGGTCTGGATATCTGTCGGGGCCTCTGAAAATGGTGTTGCATGCCTAATACATAAAATTTCCTCGATGATCTATAAAATGGAGCACAATAGAATGATGAAGGAAGTATGAATTAGGCATGAAGGGGGCTGATTGGTTGGGGTAATATTTTTGGAGAAGACTCTAGATTCACTCTTGATTCGTCAATGAATCCCGAATCACAAATCTCATTCTCCGTAGGTACAGCTGGCCATGTACCATAAAATGGGGGAATTGAATAATAATAATTGAACCACGATCCTAACTAGTGTACCACGAACCACAAAATTCTCTCGGATGATCTCCCTACGAACAATGATCCCCCAAACCCTCCATCAAAATGGTTCTCATCAAAGTGTACGACTAGGCATGTTGATCCCAACACCACATACTTCATCCATAAGCAGATGGAACCAAAAGCGGCGTGATGGGCCACGTACCAATATGGTATGTGGTCGTCTATACCCATGACTATGTACCACATCAGTACACGGATGGCCCCTATTCCCATATACCACTACGGTATGCAGACCTTCCCCTATTCCACATTAGAAACCAATATACATAATGGGGTGTTATCAGGTATTATTTCGTCCAGTTCCATCCTCACATGTCTGTTACCATCCAGTTCTCCACGACCCCTCCACTAACTAGTCCACTCGCATTAGGAAAAATGTTCCTCCAAAGCCATATGACCCGTATAATCAGATTATCAGTCACATAAACCCCCTCTTTTATGTCTAAATACCCATGGTAGGAGAAGTCACAAATGCTCTCCCCTCAATGGTTTGGGCTTTGGGAATGCATATGGGTCTACATTTCCATGTTAACCCAGAGTCAAACCATGGGATGGTAACATGATTTTCCCCATTCTAAGGATTAAGGGTGATCACATACTTTTCCATTCAATGAGGAATAGTGACCAGTCAATGGAGTTATGTTTTATTCTCCCTTTGATGAGAAAAAAACTCCTCCCTTTCCCAGAATGTGATCCAGGTCCCTCCCAATAAGGTATGTTCCCAAATATTTGAGGCGGGACCACCTAACCATCAATGTCATTCCCCATTAAAAGGATCATTAATCTGCACCCCTGACCACGGTCTCCTTAACCACTTCCACCACATGCTCTCCCTCCCCCACAAACTGGTGGTGGCATGCACATTATTGAATCATTTATATCCTATTGTTCCTCACACCGAGATTGAATCACATGGTCCTAAAGGTATGTGATGATTAAAACATCTAAATGATTTTGAACTATCATAACTCTGATTTTGGATCAAAGTAGGATATATAGGATGCCTACCAGAAGGCCTGATCTCAAAATGGTCCCCATCCATAAAGGGTCCACCCAATCATGTTTCCCTCAAGTGGGAGACTTTCATGCATAAGACCCAAACAATCTAAACTATGAGAAATCTGATTCCTATTCAAAGTATTATACGTAAGACGCCTATCAAAAGGCCCGAGATCAAATGGGTTTCTTCCTATGAAAGGTCCACTCAATCATGCCACCTCAAATTATCAGCTTCAATGAATAATCCCCACATAATCCAATCAAAGATTGTTATGATTCCTCTACCGAAGATATGTAGGAATCCTTTCTTATTATCCCGATCCCTACATCAAGTCACCTTTCATCTCTTATGGGTGATGATAAACTCTAGAGAACCTTATTATATGGATTATGACAGTATCACATTCATCAAATAAAAAATATTCATGGCTATGATGATCCTAAAAAACAAGCGTAACTCGTGGACACACTCTTCGGGAATGAACCATAGATTCATGAACATATTAACACGACATAAATCTATAAGCGAGTCCCTAAATATGAAACAATCATCCACCAGAAGGGTACAATGAGCCTGACCTTCCATCCTCTTGACCAATGGACCCCTCAAGTGTCATTGGTCAAATCTTCAGGGAACGAGCCCCTACCTCAGGACTGCAGGTCCATAAATATTGGATACAAGGGTATTTAAGTGTTTCTGGCTCCACAAATAATCCTGTTAGAGACCATACAGGGAAGATATATCTGGGAAGGAATTATTTCACAAGTACTTGACTCCCACTCAATCACTTATTGGGACCAACAGTTTCCATAGGTCTAATCCAAACTTCATTAAAGGATAATGAAGTAGGATGGGTAGAAACAAAACAAATGGGGAATTCGACAATAACCCATATCTATAGAAAAAGGGATGGGTGATGATCCTCATTGGACCATTTCTGCACCACCCAGAAATGGGCCACCGCGGAGGCGAAACTAAAATGGTGATCCTGATGTGAATCCTTAACCAATTTGGTGGTTCGTCCCCAATGATAACAAACAAAAATACATTGAACGTCAGCCATTTTGTCCACCTCGGTCTGTGTGAAATGTGCAACTGTGGATGCGGAACAAAAACCGTGAACACAACGTAAATTCTTAACCAAGGTGGAAGTTCTACCCCACTCAACCCCCTTAGCCCCACAAAAAATGAAAAGGGGAAGCGGTCCACATTGAATCCCCAAATATGAACATATTTAAAATTATGTTGTATTGATGAGGATATGTGGTCTATATCTCATACATGTTTATTGAAAGTTCTCACAGAGAATCAATCGATCAAAATGACATCCCAATGACCCATGAAAACACACACATCAGTGATACTGCTGGCGGCCTAGGCCACAACAATGAGCTGGACCCATTCGCCTCCAGAGTCTTCAACGCTGGGTATCCAACATGCAGATCAAAGAGTAAAACCGAAATAGTACTCTCCTCAAGATGGACACCGCATGATTGGACATCCAGTCGGCAAAGGTCTATTAGCTGCCTCTTTAGCTGTTTCCGGAACCCCAGCATAAGGTGGCCCCAATGGTCATCTCAAATCATTTAGGGAGCTTGTCCCTAGAACATGAACACATGTATCTCCCTTACAATCAGATGGTGAATGAAGTCGATACTGACAACTTCATCTCCACTGCACAGGGGTCCTACTCATGACCCCCCATAAAAGCATCATTGCTGACACCGGATGACCACTATATGTCCCACTGAAGAGGACCCAACACCAAGGGCACATTCCAATGTTTAAGAGGCCCAGGAACCTTGGATGGCCCACCAAGGGTAGAATATATTAACCAAGAAAACAATATCACACTCGTTCTTCAGGAGAAGCTCCATCGTAATAACATGGAATTATTCAACGGGTAGACATACGACTCAGCCCTCTTTAATCAAGACCCCCATAGAAATAGGGTGGCACAATACGACCACATGCACGTTATTTCCGGTACTTGTCGGTGTTTCCATGCATACGGAGTGAAATGTTTTTGGAAGATGTAGATATCTTCTGATACACAACAAGTCCATCAACCAAATAAGGCAGCACTCAGATACATGTTGGCACAAATACCTAATAACACACAAAAATGTGTTCTATCTAAATAGAGAATCAATAGGCTATACATAGGCACAAATACCAACTGATGTATAACAAGACTGTCATCCAAAGAGGGCAGAAACCCAACATAAGTAGAGTCAAATTGTTGTGTATTTATACAAAGACCGTGAGACAAATAATGTAGAATGAGAGTGGATTAAAATCTCCACTCATGAATATGAATACAACAATTCACATAAGGTGGAAACTAGATAAGACAACCTGTGATAGACTCATTCCTCTATCCTAGAATAGAATAAATACTAGTATCCACTAGCAACTCATGGAGAAACAGAGCATGCACAAACTCTAGTTCCGACATCAGAATGGGCCTTCATACCCATTCAAACCAAAGATGTATCTCATCATTCTTATAAATGATGTCAGATAAGATGTCTATTCCATACCATATCCTTAAAAAATTCATATATATCATCGCATCGGCAAAAAAGGTGAGAAATCGAGCCCACAACCCGGTTTCCCCAAATGGAATGACTTACTTGAAAAATTATCTTATCACTCCATAGCAGTTATGTATCCCTGTTCCACTTCAAGATGTTCGATTCCAATATCCCACAATACCCAAATAATCGAATTGGGAAAAAATACCTGTTTTAACTATGGGATGCTTGTCCAACGTGGTTGCTACTCTAGGGAGGCATATATTCATGCCAAAACTCATGATGCATATCATCGTATCCTGATGAAATATTGGGACCCACTAATTCCATGAAATTTATATGAATTCCATTACCAATAAAAGATGGCCACATATACTTACAAGAGAGAACTTGAAGATAAAATGCACCAAAGGTAACCGGAATATAAAGAGCACATATAAAATCCTTCTCTGCAATAAGATGGGGGTCTTGAAACCCTCAAAAATATATAAATAAATCCTCAAGACCATGTCATTCCATTAAAAAATTATAGAAGTGGTAGTAGCAGTTGAAAATGTCCTCCCCTCTGTATCACTACCAGTAACTCTGAATGTCCTCCACATAGCACCCACGGGGGATCACTTCATGGGCTAGGAATGATCGATCACGAGAGCTTATCTCTTGATTCGCATTAGGTTATCCTTCCCCTCTAACTAAATATCATATAGCAATAAGGTCCTCCTATTGTTGTCGTCATCCCTAATTGTCCTCCCTACGGTATACACTATAGATATGCTTCTCTTTGTAGTTGGATATCATGTCATGATTGTAGTCCTTTCCATGATGATTGTCATTGCGATGGCTCTCCCTATGATGGAAGTTACTATGAATGTCCTCCCCATTATAATTAAAAGTTTTGATAATGTCCTCCACCAATTGTGGTACATCCTGAAGGCCCTCCCCAAGATGTATACTGAGAAATTATCCCTACCACGAGGTATTAAGTCATGATAGTACTTTTCTCCATGATGACGATAATTGTGAAATCTCTCCCCGAAATGATAGTTGCAGTGAAGGTCCTCCCCCTAGTGACATCAAGAATCAAAAAGCTCCTCCCCTTTCTATATCTTGCTCTGGATTTCCTCCCTAGGGTATACTCCACAACGACATTTCCCACGATTGGGATCCATGTTGAAATAGTATCCCTCTCTATTGCATTATCAATTGACAAGGTCCTCCCCATAATCAAAATTCATTCTGGCAGTATAGTCCTCCACATTTTGGAATATACATTAGAAATCCCTCCTATCCAGAGCCACTCGGAAAGGAGTTAGACACATTGGGTACTCCATCTATAACGATTGATATTCTTTCTCAACCAGAGGATGGCTCATGGTGACACTCATATTCTGTGCCGCCCCCGTGGCATTCACAAACCAAAAAAGAACTCATCATCTTGGTTTATTGGAACAAAATAATTAAGAAGCATCCTAGTTTGGTATATCAAGTAGACGAGCCCCCCTGAATAATAACAACAATATATATTTCTTGTGAGAAGACAATTTTCTAAGGATTATATAACAGTGATGTATTGGCCTACGACAAATTCTCACTTCGACATACTAAGAGAGTTGTTTGGGGACTGAAGGCATGATATTCACCTCAATATATGGAAAATTCATCATATGATGAATGAAAATTTCATACAATGTGAATGGTACGAAGATCGGGTCCACACGATTGGGGAGCTTCTCCATCTATTCGACATGGAATCCCTCTCGTCCACAAGGAATTCACAATTAGAAAAGTGAAAAAAAGACCTTGAAATAAACTTCCTTCGTGCACTACATTATTTTTGTTTCCTATTTGGAAACACCCCAACTAGAGTGTACATTTGAGAATGGGGAGAGCATGGAGCTTTACACATCACCCCAGGTCCCATCCAGCATGCCCCATTGGAAATGACATCCTGCAGCATCATCACCCAGAGGTAGAAATCCAGAGAAACCCCAGCTCATAAAATATGGGATACTGAACCAAAACTACCTAGAGTAAGTCTCAAAAGTGACAAGGAAGAATGGATCAATCCTTCTAAAATCATATGAATTTGGATAATAGAAACATCTAGCAGGCTTACTGCCTAATGGAATCCAACAAGCAAGAAGTTCTCCTATCATCAAAAGACCATAGACCCCGTGTGGTCCCACTTCCATACTCATCTCACAGACATTCGGGTGTACGTGAAATTGAAAAGGTTAAAAAAGTAGCAGATTCCCCTGAAATATGGGAACAACCCCATCCCACATGTCTGGGGGCATATTGAAACCGAAATTCCCCCATAATACGAACAAATATAGGTCATAGCGCATTAATGGTAGAATAAGAGCCACCCCAGCCCATAGGATTGGGGGAATTATTACCTAAAATCCCCTCACAAAGGATTTACATCTTCTCCCTCCTATGAAGAATGACGTATAGTGGAGTTACCCATTCCACATATTCTCATGGTTCACACCCTCCATGAAAAAGGCACATGACGAGGGCAGACCAGGGCTCCCCTCGATATAATCATCACCATGAAACATTAAAAATACCACATAATGGAAGGAGAATGTTTATAAAACGGAACATAAATCCTTATTTCCATTTTACATCGGGTACACAACACCTAATACGATATGCCTCAGTGAACTTGGTAAACCTAAAACCCATGGAGTTTGAATAAAATGACATGAAGGGAGATGACTCGAAGAAAGATGGTTCCGACCCAGAGGTATCCCACACTGACCGTAACTATGTGCATACCTGAAACTATTGATAAGTCATAAATGTGGGCGCCCCCTCATCTACTTTGTTACAACCTCCCATGCGAATCTCCAACAAAGAGAAAAATAATTGGATGGTATTCTATGACCTTCTGCCTCCTCCCCTTTAGAATGTGTCCCTAACACTCAATCAGAGGTTCTCCAAGAAGGAGACTGAAATGAATTAGATCGAGAGAATTAATGTCATGATACGTCATGGGAGATACCTTTCTAGATGTGTTCCCCCTATGGAACATTAGTAGGTGCTCCAAGAAGAGGTTCCCAAACCACATGCACTTATCTCAGTGAATGGATCCAAGCTTGAAGGACCATTAAACCCTTCCCCAAAAGGATGTTGAGAATCCCCCGGTTGGGAATGCAGTCAGAATATATCTAGTTAAACCCACAAATGATACCCCAGGATCATTATCATCCCCAAATTCTATCAGAATCGGCACACCCATTATTTTCCACTGCCACACCATATCCAGACCAAGATTAAAAGGATACGACTCAAGTGATCATAATCACTGAAAAGAAACTAATATCTTGACTAGAAGCCATAGAGGGGTGGAATGATCCAATAAATCCAGAGTGAAAACCCTCCCTAGAGTGGGTGAGCAATTTTTTGCCACCACCAAACTACGAGAACCATATAATCCCATTATTCGATGCATCAGGAGACCCATAACATCATTTAGTGAACTATACTTCTTATTGTGACCACATGATGGTAACTTCAAAGAAATTATAATCATTAAAACTCAGGTGCTTTGTACAAACCCTGAAGGGCTCAACATTCGTATGTTATACTAGCATGCTAGCTATTTCAATCATAGGCTGGGAGGATCTCCCCCTGTAGTTTCGCTTCCAGTTCTATTCTAGGTTTCCTAAGATGATGGAAAGTGACCTCATGAAATGAAAAAATATAGGGAAGATAAGAGGCTCAGACTTCACATCTAAATGGAATGACATGAAATATTTTTTGAACCTGCCACTCCGCCAGGATGAGATTCTATCCACATGAATTGAAAACCTTTAGGATGAATTGTGAACACTGGTCATCTGGGTAATGTACAATAGTGGGTTTTGAGAAATCTCTCACATTTAACAAAGACTAGAAGACTCCTTCAAACAGGCCAATTTTATGTCTCAATGGACCATTCATCCCATAGGAAAAGAATGAGAATATGTGAAGTGACTTCGGTCAAGCTTAAGCCAACCCCCGGTATCACCTCTAGTTTCGAGTCCCCCACTGAACCATGTGGGACCCCTTGGATGTTAAAAAACTCCCCCAACTTTTCATGGTGAGCAATGAGGTTCTAATATAAATCAATTTGAATAATGAAGAAAAAATGTTTACACATTTTGAGATGAACAGATCCCCAGTTATTTCACAGTCGCCATTAATTTCAATTTGATCCAGCAACCAGATCCAAAGTGATCCAATGAATTGGGTCTTGATGACCTTTCGAATTATTGTCCCGGTCATCGAATACTGGAACACACCATCTAAAAATGATTTGTTTTAAAGATCTACTAATTTTTTTGTTGATTCCGTGTAAGTCACGTTGGGACCGCCTCCAGCACAAGTGGCACACATCTCCACCCCTCACTCAAGATAAGATCAGGAGTTGAAAACGGTCCCCAGTAAAGAGAAAATATTTGAAAATTGGATGACCTAGAAGACTAAAAATCTAGTTCATGGAATCCTCTAGGAAATGTTGAAATAACCTACTGTGACCCCCAAAATCTCCCGATACGATACAACCATCCTCCTCCGCCCCACGAACCTCTATAGGATAGAAGGGAATAAATCAATAGAAAGAATATGATATGATACTAAAGCCGAAGTTAGAGATGATGCATTTGGACATCATGAAAACCAACTTGGTAAAATGGGAACCACCTCGCCAAACGGTAATACGGGAACCACCCCACCAAGTAGTACAACATGCACCGTCCCTCCAAATGGCACTGTCCGACACAAATAGTTAGACTGAAACATTTTTAGATCAAGAACTGATCTGCGCCTCTATTAATTCCATTGACTTTATGGAACCATTCATAGATGAATACTGTGGCCCTAAACCCAAATTCTATGTGCCGAAACTGGGATCTATAGGAAGAGACTACATAGGATGGAGGTTTGCATGGAAGGCATGATCGTGGAAGGTGTCAAATTTCCAACTACGCTATAAACCAAACCATGAACATCACAGAAACTCATGGAAGGACACTCTAATATATTCAATAAAAACTGGAGTTCTCATTATCCCATGTTGCAAGAAATCCTTGCCATGTTTTCTTAGAATATTCATTAGGAGAAGAATGAATACAAAAATTCTAAACGAATATTGGTGGAACTATTCGGCCCAACATGGAATGCACCGTAGCCCCACCAGCTTTGATAGCAGAGGCCAAACCATCTATGTCCAAGGATAGAACCCCAAAAGATTATCTAAAAGAGAAACCCCAAGCCAGGAAAAATTGAAGTTTTGAGAATATGTATGATATTTTAAAGCAGCTAGCTTCAATACCATCAATGCTTAAGATTTTGGATTCATTATTCTAGTCCACAGATCTTAGGGAGGCACTTATCGAAGTCTTACTAAGTCCCCTGGAGGTCACGGCTGAAGTAGTAGCAGGAGAAGTCGACTAAATAGAGACCTGTACCGAATGATGTCACAACATCATATCCTTCACATGCATGGATGTAGACTCCATAATGGATGGGCACATCAAACCTTTATATGTGTCCGAGAAGATATATGTAATTGATTTCTGGAGGATCTTCAACAAAAACGACTCTGGAGTAAACCTTCTGCTGTTGTCATCACTTCGTCAACTAAGATATGATGAAGATAGATTTACACCCTACACTACAACAATTCAAGGATATGACAAGAGCGAGTAGAATCGGTTGGGATGCATCAAGATTAAAACTTGTCTCGGAGATCTCATGTCAGATTTGGAGTTCTTAGTAGTATAGAAAATGACTCCCTTCAATGTCTGGTAAAGGAGGACTTGGCTGCATCAACATGGATTAATTCTGTCATCATACCATCTGTGCATAAAATATTATAATAATGGAAAATATGGGATGTTGGATAGGGAGAAATATACATTTGATTATTGTGACTCGCATTATATCCACATAGGGTTTTTTAAATCAACATAAAAACGTCCTTCGGCTGAATAAATTGATCAGATCAATACCCCAAATCGAATGGTAGTGGTTCTTGATAACCCCCTACAATAACTTTGGGAAGATTATTTACAACCCATCAACCAATTAGAGTGAATAAATGCTTGTATGGTTATATACTCAATTGTATGCATGATATCTTACCCGACCACCGAGTCTAAAGACGCGGAAGAGCAGGCTAACTCCCATGATGTCAGAAAAATCCCTATCAAAAATTCAATCATCTTGTCTATAAGATATCAAACTACCCTTGCCACACACACTAAGGAAAAAAGATGATTTCTCTCCAAATATTGGAGAGTTAGTTTCAAATATCCTCTCTCCACCAGAAAAAAAAGAACATGAAGATGATGATGAAGAACAAGACGAGGAAGAAAAAGACCTCTGAGATGCCCCTCCAGTATTCAAAGATTGTTTTCCACCAAAATAGATGAACTTTGGGAGATATATCTGGGCACTAAAGATAGCCTTCATCCCACTCTAATTAGTGTGGTTATGCCTATTGAAAAACATGAGGCATATACCTCTTTTTTAAAGAAGAATCACGAAGTGTTTTAATATAATAACACTAGAATACCAGGACTCGATCGAGAGGTCTCCACACATCATTTTGTCTTACCAGAATACGACTGGGGCTATATGTTGGAAGCCATAAGGACCCACACGATGAATTCTTCCAAAATAGAGGCAAAAGTTGAGAAACTAATAAAATATATATTCATATGGGAGTTCCAATACCTGATCATGTTGGAAAACATTGTTTTTATAAAAAAGAATAACGTACATACTAGAATCTATATTTACTTCTTGGAACATAATATGAATTTCCAAAAAGACGACTTCCCGATCTCGATCACAAAATTATTGATCGAGGAAATAGCTGGGTATGAAGTCCACTTATTCACTGAAGACTATTCTAGATACAATAATATGCAGATTTCCTAAGGTGATGATGAAGCTACCAATTTTAGGGCCCCTTAGTGGGTGTTCTGATATAAGGTGATGCCCTTTGGCCAAAAAAATGTCATCTCCACATATCGGTGTGCCATGAATCGCACAATCAATCCCTTATTAAGAGAATTCGTTGGGTGTTATGTCCGAAATCTGGTGGTTATATCGCGATAGCGCTTGAACCACCTAGATGACCAAGAAACTATCTTAAACAAATAATGATGGCATAGTTAAAAAATGAATCCTGTGAAGTTCACCTTTGGAATTACCTCAGGAAAATTACTCGGGTTTGTCATACAACATTGATTCATCGAAGGAATCCTCGAGAAGAAAAAATACATTATTCTCATGTGCACACCTCACAAACTCACCAAGTTGATATGTCTCTAGTGGAACCATGCATTCATTCAGCTCTTCATAGAGATTCGAGAAGGTAAATATTTACTGTTCAACATGATCATGAAGAAAGGAGTTATGTATGAGTATGATAATTATTACCAAAAAGAATTCAGTAATCTCAAAAGATATATCCTATGATCTCTAGTGTTGATTCCATCAGTTGAGAGGAGTCTGCTCATTTTGTATGTAACCACCCTAGAATAGTCACTAGGTGCCTTCGTCGCACAGATTAACGGTGTTGGCAATGAGAAAAACCTCTATTATCTCAACTGAATAATGATCGAGGCCGAAACGAGGTATGAAAAAATTGAAAAGAATATCCTAGACCTAATCATTACAGTTCAGAATCTTAGGCATTACCTAGAACACAATTAAGTCCACCTGGTTTACTATTGTAACCTACTCTAATATATCCTCGAACATCTCATGCTAAATGGGTTCATATCATGATAGGTTGTAGATCTAAAATATTTTGAAATAAGGTATGTGCCCCAGAAGTCTATCAAAGGCCAGATGTTAGTTGACTTCCAGGCAGAGCACCCCTCTAAATAAACAACACCATTGGTTGCTAAAAATATATATAAAGATGTGTTTTCCATTCAGAAGGACCCCTAGACATGGGAAATGTACTTCGATGGTGCTTCCTGATTCTCAACAGGGAAAATGATGGAATATCCAATGATAAATAAAGTGGGGCTAGGAGTTATACTTGTATCCCATGAAAATTCCATATCACCTTATTCCTTCCTGCTTTCAAAAGGGTGTATAAACAATGAAGAAGAGAATCAAGCCCTCATTGCTGGCCTAGAACTGTCATATCATGTGTAATCCAAACACCTAATAATAAAGGGTTATTCGGAGCTATTCATCAAATTTGTAATGGAGGCTATGCCATCAAGTAAGAGTTATTGGTTCCCTTGATGAACCATGACCGAGAACTAATGGTAGAATTCCCATCAGACCCAATGTTGACTTATATCCCATGGTAAAAAATTTCCAAGCCAAATCTTTAGAAAATTAATCCACAACATTTTCCGATGAAGACTAGGAGAAAAAATTCATTAGAATTTCCCACTGCCAGATGGACTTTCCATTTATCTAGATAAATACAGAGTAAATTGGCTAAATTAGCCAGGTCACTGATCATTATGGTCACACCACTAGTTAGATGACGCCAATTAAAAATTACCTTTATAATGAGGAACTCCCACCAGATAGGGAAAGAAGAAATAATTTTCAGAGACGTGCAATCATTTTTACCTTGTAAAATGGGGTTAAACAAGAAAAGGTTCTCTACAAATGAGGCCATGATAGATTCTTTCATAGTTGTATTAATGGAGAATATATTGAAGACATCATGAAAGAAGTGCACACTACATCTTGTGGAGTGCATCAATCAGAAAATATTCCCTCTCATTTAATATGAAGGATTGGGTATTATTTTCCCACTATGATACAAGATTTTTCCATATTCACCAAAATGTGCAATTACTGCAATGTTCTTTCTAATTTCAGACACTATCCTCGGAGTTATATCATATAACTAAGTAGTCCTATCCATTCATATCCTAGGGGTTGAATGTTGTGGGACCATATCCTTTTGCCACATCTATAAAATTTAATTTCATACTCACAGAAACTGACTTCTTTTCCATATGGGCAGAAGACAAACCGCATAAGGATGTCAGGGGAAAAAACATCAGCATCATTGTTAAGGCCAACATCATCACCAGATTTTTTGTCACTCATATAATATTGATAGATAATGGCACCAACTTCTGCTCAGATGAGTTGGAAAAGTTATACCTGGAGTATGGAATTAAATCCAACATTTCATCCCATTACCATGTGGAAAAAAATGTTCTGATAGAGGCTTTCAAGAAGACTCTGTCCAACATAATAAAAAATGATTGTTGATAAAGATACAAAATCATAGCCAAACTAGCTCCTTCATACTTTATGGGCTTACCAGACAATGAATTGCATTGCCACCTAAGTGACGCCGTACAAACTAGTATATAGGGTAGATGTAGTTTTGAATATCAAATTCCATGTTTCATCACTTCATGTCACCATTTGCGATAAACTAACCATTGATGAGTGATCCCAAAGACGATTTTATTAATTATAGAAAATGACTAGAATAGGCCGAACACTAAACAATTTTTCAAATCTACCAAAACCAAATTTGACGAGCCTTAAACAAAAAGGATCATGTTCGATCATTCCTAGAAAGAGAAATAGTGTTATTCGTCAATACCCTAATGATACTCAAGAAGATTCCCCCAAATATTGAACCATAGTGGGAAGGACCATATGCTAGTGTATTCCAATTTATAATATTCCATGATATCAAAAGATGAATAGCTCATCATGGCTCCGACAAATGAATTGTTCTTGAAGAATTATTTTGTGTAGTAATATGAACACGTCAATTGTCCAAACTATAATACCTTAAACTCTGAGTTATTGAACCCTAGTTCAATTTTCCAAACTCTATGTTCTTACACTAAGAATTATTGAACCCCATGTCAATGTTCCATAATCTATGACCCAAAAATATGAGTTGTTTTTTGGACTATGTGATGATAAAATGTACGGTATTTATCTGCAAAACATGACATTGATCCATGAATCAATGGTCCAAACTCTAAGACATTAAACTATGAATCATTTTCCATTACATGTGATGTGAAATTGTAATGATGTCATCCAAATCGCATGAATAAAATAGCATGATTACTCCTATAACTATGTACAGATTGATTCTTTCCCTCACATGATACGTAGTGAAACCTCGATCCTCAATCCTGTCTATAACGACCCATACTTTACATACATTGTTAATACATCAAAATTGAAGCACACTTATTACAACATATGAAAAAACCACAAAGGACCGTATAGGTATAGTGTCTTTAGAAACTGGGAAACATAAACAACTGGTTCATAAATCTTCTACAGTGTCTCCCATTTATTTCATCATATATAGGGTCCCTTTTAGAATATTCTACTTAATATCCATCTTCCTGACCTGGGGAAAAGAAAACATAAAAGGGTGATCTCAAATGCTCAGCAAGGGCAAATAAAGGAAATAAAAATCATATCATATCTTTTTGAAAATCATAACCTGCAAAAGAGATCATAAAATCTTAACATGGAATAAATCATAGAAGTGAAAATGGGATCCCCATAATCATAACATAAAACTTGAAACTTTGTGGAATGCACACATAATAATGGAAAATCATTTCTTGTTAGTCATGACTCATTGCCAAGACTATCTTAGTAGACAAAGTCTCTTTCTGAACCGAGTCACCCTCGTTCCAGTCCTGTTTCACTGAACCGGTATAACCTACCATTCCAGCCATGTCTATATCATGAGACATAAAATCTTTACCCAATGCATTGGATGGAGATATAGGTCCCACCCATCTTATAATGAATCCTTTCTTATGTGTGCCACATAATCATAAACCATACATCATAGCGTAACCCATGTAATAAAAATGGGATTCTTAAACAACATGACATCATAAAACAATTCATATAAGATAAAGGAATTCATAAAAATATTTCCATCAAAACATAATCAAATCCATGTAACAATAGGGATAAAAACAGAACCCTTTTATTATCTTAGATGGAAAATAATTTTGATAAAATACTTGAACTCCATTCTTGAGGAAAATATCCTTTCTACTTCAAAAACACTTTACCTTTCTAAACATGTCATACAATTTTAAACTAAAAGAAGTTGATTAAAAATAAACTTGAATACTTGTAAAGGAATATTCTTGGAAATAATGTTTTAAGAATACATTCATGCCGTATAAGTTAAAAAAACATTCTTCGTACTTTTGTCGGAAAAGTCAAAAAGTACCTCGTATGACAAAAGATTCCTTTCATAGATATTACTAAAAACTCACCGAAGGGTAAAAATGGATTTAAACAATTGTAGGTGGATGGAAATAATATTACATATTGATTAAACATGGATGTGGATGATAAAATTCACCCCAGTAAATACTTATGAATAAACAATCTCGGATAAAAATGAGATTGTGATATTTCCCTTACCTTAGGTCCGATTTGCTTTGTACGTGTCCGAAGCTCCTGTATAATGTTTTAAATAATGTTATTGAATTATTCCAGAATCATACATATTTATATGATATCATATATGGTCATATTCTTAGCTTATTGTTAGTAATATTTCATTGTTACTTGTTACTCGGGTCTTTATTGCCTTTTGTTCTTATGCGTGTTTTGCCGAATACATTCTTATTCTTCTTTTAAGGTTATAGATACCTTATATCCAGAATGGTATTAGTGTAACATATATCATATTTATTCATTCAATTCATTTATATAATTACTATGTAATGATGATCACGTAGAACGAGTCGCATCACATCATGGAGACGGTATTCCGTACGTACTCACGAGTGATAATATCGTTCCTATGATCGTGGAACTATATTGGAGTATATATATATTATTTCAGTATCAATATTATGTAATAATAATCATAAATAGTTACTCATTACACCATTATACCCATCCTTGTAAAGTGATGGTGGAAAAATAGATTACACCACGGCGTGGAGACGGTATTCCGTACGTACGCACGCGCGGTGATTTCATTTTTCCGTGGGGTGGATAGAAGGTGAATTAGGGTTGTTTCATATTTATAATAACATATCATTATGTAAGTAATACTGATGTTATTACTTTATCATGAAACAACTAAAGAAGAATATGTTGAAGAAGAAAGAAATTGAAAAGATCGGTAATGGATATTACCTCTTCTTTAGAACGCCTCTTTGAATCCTCCACTTAGGGAACTAATATTGGTCTTTGAAGAATACCAGGACCTCTAGGATTATTCTAGGGAAGTGGAGAGGAGAAAATGGCAGGGGTTGGACGAGCTTGAGTGCTCAAATTGGTGTGAGGAGGAGGGGGAGGAGGTGCCCTTTTATAAGGGAGGAGAGGGGCACCTTAGGAATATCTCAAAATATTATTTTATATTAAAGTCAAAATCGGTTTATAATGGTTCCAAAGGGTCTTATTTCGAAGCTAAAGTGGGGATGGGTCGAAATACTATCAACCAATAGGATTTAGACAAGTTTAGAGTATTATTTTAACCTTATCAATTAGATTTAACTCTAAGTTAAATAATTTAACTTTTACCATGTCTTTTTGTTTTCTTTCACTATATGGTTAATACACTTACTATAACATGCCAAACGAACCCCAAATTGTTTATTATTAATATATATATCCTTATCTAAGTCATTTTTCCGAACCTTATATTTTTAGGAATAAAATAACAATTAATAATATAATATTTGATTTAAAACTATTTTGTGTCAATTTTGACACTATTTGACATATGATTTTTGTGAAAGTCATAACATAATTATATGTTCAGAAAAAGTTGATTAAATCAACACTAATATATCATAGTAACCTAGAAAATTAGTGGAATTCATAAAAAGTCTTAAATTACATTTATTTTGGTATTTATATTATCAATTATGTCAATATTTCATTAATAAGATAATTACTGCATCATCTTTGTGTCATAAATAAATTAAATTATTTGATGTCTAAAAATTACAAATAAACTACCATCATGTAGGAACTATTTTTATCTTTCTAATGAATATTTAAAATCGTATTTATCTTATGTATAACCCCATATTAAAAATTCTTTACTTATTAAACCTTGATTTTAACTATTTTAACCCTTCTTTAAATAAATTAATAATAAATGTCCAAATCTAATCCAAGTGGGCCTAAATGGTCATATTTTATTCATAAGGTTGTTTTTGGTCGAATTAAACTTATCCAATAGAATTAGGACATGTGTTAGGGTAATACTAATATCATATTTACCCTTAGTTACCCTATTTACTATTAACCGCGGTAAAAAAATAAAAAGTTACTATTGTCCAAAAAATTATTTTTATCTCATTGAACCACATTTTACTTACTGATATCAACCGTGTCTGTCGGATTTTCGAAATTCCATTCACAGAAGCGGTAAAATTATGTTTTATGCAAAATTCAGTTTTTAACCTACCACTTAGTGGTTTCACTATTCATCAAAAATTGAAAGTTTTTAGAAAAATACCAAAATTTCACCCTAGGCTAATTTCGATATTCTGAGTCCAAAAATGAAGTCCATTTTGAAAAATAAAATTTATAAAATTTCAAAAAGTGGTTATTACTATTCATAACGGCTAGTTTTAATAGCATATTGTTGTTTAGTGAAACTCGGTATTGCGTACGACGCAAGCTATCGAGGAAGGTTGCGATTGCGTGTAAAGCAAGCCAAGCAAGTATTGTGTAGAAAAAGATTCCTTTGATAACATAAAAGTCTCGGGTGTTACATTCTACCCCCCTTAAAAAGAATTTCGCCCTCGAAATTCGTCACTTTGTAACAAACAGATGAGGATACTTCTCCCTCATCATATCCTCAAGCTCCCATGTAGCTTTTTCTAATTGGTGGTTCCTCTATAAAACTTTCACCAATCGAGTGGTCTTGTTTCGTAGGACTTTTTCGCTACGATCCAGAATCTCTATCGGCTGTTCTTCATAAGAAAGATCTTGCTCCAGTGGTACAACTTTTGAGCTGAGTACATGTGAAGGATCTGGTATGTACTTTCTCAGGAGAGATACATGGAACACATCGTGAACTTGAGAGAGATTCGGTGGAAGCGCCAATCGGTAAGCTACCTTCCCAACACGATCCAGTATTTCGAAAGGACCGATATATCTAGGGCTCAACTTCCCCTTCTTTCCAAATCTCATAACCCTCTTCCAGGGAGATATTCGTAAGAACACTTTATCACCCACTTCAAACTCTAGGTCTTTTCTTCAGTTGTCAGCATAACTTTTCTGTCGACTCTGAGCTGCTCTTAAGTGTTGTTGAATAGATCTAACCTTTTCTGCCATTTCATCAACGAGATCAGGTCCTAATAGCTTTCTTTCCCCAACTTCATCCCAGCAAGTTGGAGTCCTGCATTTCTTTCCATAGAGAGCTTCATAAGGAGCCATCTGAATACTGGAGTGAAAGCTATTATTATAAGAAAATTCCACCAAAGGTAGGTGTTGATCCCAACCTCCTTTGAAATCCATAGAGCAAGCTCTCAACATATCTTCTAGGGTTTGAATTGTTCTCTCAGACTGACCGTCTGTCTGGGGATGATAAGCAGTGCTGAAACTCAACTCTGTATCCAGAGTATGCTGAAGACTTCGCCAGAACATCGAGGTAAATCTCGGATCCCGATCAGATATAATAGAAAGTGGTACTCCATGCAATCTTACCACTTCCTTTACATATATCCTGGCAAGTTGATATAGAGAGAAATCCTCTCTAATAGCAATGAAGTGTGCAGACTTTGTAAGACGATCAACTATGACCCAAATAGCATTATTGCCTTCGGATGTTTTAGGAAGTCCTGTGACAAAGTCCATAGTGATGTTTTCCCATTTCCATTCGAGTATGGGTAATGGTTGTAACATCCCCTTAGACTTCTGTCTCTCAGCTTTAACTTGTTGACAAACCAAGCATCGAGAGACATATTTAGCAACATCTCTTTTCATGCCATCCCACCAGAAGTACTCTTTCAGGTCCCTATACATCTTCGTGCTTCCAGGATGAATAGAGAATGAAGAACTATGAGCCTAATCCAGCAGCTCCTTCTTTAATTCGGGGATGGGAGGAACACAAACCCGATTCCTGAACTTTATTATCCCATCACAATCAAGGTTGAATTCAGGAACATTTCTCACCTTCTTTTGTAACTCGACATCTTCTTTCTGTGCCTCCTTAATCTTCGCATGTATAGATGGTTGAACATTCATTTGAGAAAGATAATATTTTTCCCCTTCCATTATAATTCCAAGATCCATCCTTTGTAAATCCATAAATATTGGATCTTTTGTGATCCTCATCATGGATAAACTAGCATGGTCTTGTCGACTTAATGCATCTGCCACCTTGTTTGCTTTACCAGTGTGGTAATGGATTGAGCAGTCATAATCCTTAATCAGCTCCAACCATCTTCTTTGACGCATATTCAACTCCTTTTGTGTGAAAATATACTTTAAACTTTTATGATCAGTATAAATATCACACCTTTCACCATAAAGGTAATGCCTCCAAATCTTTAATGCAAAGATTACCGCAGCCAACTCCAAATCATGTGTTGGGTAATTTTTCTCATGGATTTTCAACTTTCGTGAGGCATAAGCTATCACCATATCATTTTGCATAAGAACACACCCCAATCCCTTCTTGGATGCATCACTGTAGATCACAAACCTTTCTCCACTACAAGGAAGTGTGAGCACAGGTGCACTGGATAACCTTCTTTTCAACTCCTTGAAATTCTCTTCACATTCCTCTGTCCAGACAAACTTAACTCTTTTCCGAGTCAACTTGGAGAGTGGATTAGATAATCGTGAAAAATCTTTTACAAAACGTCGATAATATCCAGCCAAGCCAAGAAAACTTCAGATCTCAGTTACTGTTGTTGGTCTCGACCATCTTTCGATAACCTCTGTTTTTGCTGGATCCACAGATATCCCCTCTTTTGAGATTATGTGACCCAAAAATGCAACTTTTTGAAGCCAAAATTCACACTTGGTAAATTTGGCATAAAGCATCTCCTTTCTCAGGGTCTTCCATATAATTCTCAAGTGATCTTCATGCTCTTCCTTGCTATTTGAATAGACAAGAATATAGTCTATAAAAACTACCACAAATTGATCAAGATAGTCTCTAAAGACTCTATTCATTAGATCCATGAAGATAGCAGGGGCATTAGTAAGACCAAATGGCATCACTATAAATTCATAGTGTCCATACCTTGTACGGAAAGCCATCTTTGGTATATCCTCCATTTTGACCCTTAATTGATGATACCCTGAACGAAGATCAATCTTGGAAAAGTATTGAGCTCCGCGTAGTTGGTCAAATAAGTCATCAATGCGTGGGAGAGGATATTTGTTCTTGATAGTGATCTTGTTAAGTTCTCGATAATCAATGCAGAGTCTCATTGATCCATATTTCTTCTTAACAAATAGAACATGTGCTCCCCAAGGTGACGCACTAGGGCATATGAATCCCTTATCAAGATTCTCTTGGAGTTGCTTCTTCAATTCCTCCAACTCAATTGGGGCCATTCTATAAGGTGTCTTTTATATTGGCAAAGTGCCCGGTACGAGTTCTATTGAAAACTCAACTTCACGATTTGGTGGAAGACCCGGTAATTCCTCCGGAAATACATCATCAAACTCTCGTACAATGGGCATATTCTTAATCGTGAGTTTCTCACCAACCATTTGAGATAAATAACCTTCATTTAGTGGAATCAATACCCATAAGATGAAAGAAATTTCCACTGGAAGGTTATGTTCATCCTTGCATTGATAGACGATCGTAGATTGATCTATAATATGAAATGTGACTTCCCTTCTTTGGCAATTGATATGAGCTCCATGTGGAGAAAGCCAATCCATGCCAAGAATCACATCAAATTCCACTAAAGGAAGGATCCCAAGATTTGCAGGAAGCACTTTCCCACAAACTTCGATCGGAGAAGAATTATAATCTTTTGATGCGACTGTTGTGCCATTAGGTGTTGTCATCTCTAACTCAACATCTAATTGTTGAGGTAGTACGGTGATACCCGTAGAAAATTTTTCAGAAATAAAAGAGTGGGTGGATCCAGAATCAAATAAAACATTTGCTACTTTAGAGTGGATGGTAAGTGTATCTTTCACCACTTCGTTATCGTACTACACATCACAGATAGAAATTGCATGTGACTTTCCTTTGTCTTTAGCCTTAAGATTTTGTTGACGTCGACCATCATCATCAACCCTTGGATTTGGGCATTGATTGGCATAATGCCCCATCTCCTTGCACTTGAAACATTGAAGTGTAGTAGTTTCATTCTGTGTATCCCTTCCTTTGTTTGCGTCATTAGACATCTTCTTCCCATTATCACGGCATTCAAATGCCCGATGACCTTCCTTTCCACATTTAAAACATTTACTTGTACCTTTAAGACAACTCCCTCCATGTTTCTTTCCACACTTTGAGCATAAGGGAAAGCTCATCTTCTTTTCAGTGTTCTCTTTAGATTTTCCATTGAATTCCATCTTCCTCTTCTTATCAAACCCATGTGACTGATGGGTTTCTCCAATCTCCATCTCGACTTTGAGAGCACATCGAACAATTTCCTCGTAGCTATTGAAGTCCCTTATGGATAACGCCCTTCGAAGACTTGGTTTTAAGACACTAAAGAATCGATCGATCTTACTCTCAGGTTAGATAATAATACCAGAAGCGTACCTTGCAAGTCTTGTAAAATTTGCTTCATAGGTACCAACAGATTCATCATCCCTTTGCTTCAGTTCAAGAAACTCTTTCTCCATCATTGTTCGGAGAATACGAGGGAAGTACTTATTGAAAAATAAGTTCTTGAACTCGTCCCATTCCATAGACTCAATTTCATCCCTTTGCCTCATATTCTTAATAAGATTCCACCATTGATCAGCATCTCCTTCCAAACGATACACTACTAGGATGACTTTATCATGTTCATAACATTGAAGAACTGAAAATATCTTTTCAGTAGTACTAATCCATTGTTCGGCAACTAATGGATCAGTAGACCCACTGAAAGAAGGTGGACGCTGCATCATGAAGGATTCAACAGAATGTTGCTCCTTCCTTTGCTCGTTTGGAAGTCCTGCATGATTCATAGCTTGAGAAAGTTGTGTGAGCATGGCTACAAGATTTTTCATTCCAGCTCCCATATCGTTTGGTTGCTCAGGGGGACAATCATTGCATTGCCCATCGCATTCCGCATTAACACGGTTCCTTCGGGTTCCAGCCATTGACTAAAACCAAGAAGAATAGTGTGAGCAACACTAATTATAATAGGAAAACCACATAATTCAAGAATAAAAGTTTCATGCTTAAGGTCTTATCCTAGGTTATTCAAGGCCATTTCTAAAACACTAAGATTGTGTTCTATGCTTAGACTTATCCTTAGGGTTCTTACTAAGGCTTTTACATCCTAGTTTCCAAAGTTTGACTATACCTTTCCTCTGATACCAACTATAACGACCCATACTTTACATACATTGTTAATACTTCAAAATTGAAGCACACTTATTACAAAATATGACAAAACCACAAAGGACCGTATAGGTATAGTGTCTTTAGAAACTGGGAAACATAAACAACTGGTTCATAAATCTTCTATAGTGTATCCAATTTATTTCATCATATCTAGGGTCCCTTTTAGCATATTCTACTTAATATCCATCTTCCTGACCTGGGGAAAAGAAAACATAAAAGGGTGAGCTCAAATGCTCAGCAAGGTCAAATAAAGGAAATAAAAATCATATCATATCTTTTTGAAAATCATAACCTGCAAAAGAGATCATAAAATCTTAACATGGAATAAATCATAGAAGTGAAAATGGGATCCTCATAATCATAACATAAAACTTGAAACTTTGTGGCATGCACACATAATCATGGAAAATCATTTCTTGTTAGTCATGACTCATTGCCAAGACTATCTTAGTAGACAAAGTCCCTTTCTGAACCGAGTCACCCTCGTTCCAGTCCTGTTTCACTGAACCGGTATAACCTACCATTCCAGCCATGTCTATCTCATGAGATATAACATCTTTACCCAATGCATTGGAGGGAGATATAGGTCCCACCCATCTTATAATGAATCCTTTCTTATGTGTGCCACATAATCATAAACCATACATCATAGCGTAACCCATGTAATAAAAATGGGATTCTTAAACAACATGACATCATAAAACAATTCATATAAGATAAAGGAATTCATAAAAATATTTCCATCAAAACATAATCAAGTCCATGTAATAATAGGGATAAAAACAGAACCCTTTTATTATCTTGGATGGGAAATAATTTTTGATAAAATACTTGAACTCCATTCTTGAGGAAAATATCCTTTCTACTTCAAAAACACTTTTCCTTTCTAAACATGTCATACAATTTTAAACTAAAAGAAGTTGATTAAAAATAAACTTGAATACTTGTAAAGGAAGATTCTTGGAAATAATGTTTTAAGAATCCATTCATGTTGTATAAGTTAAAAAAACATTCTTCGTACTTTTGTCGGAAAAGTCAAAAAGTACCTCGTATGACAAAAGATTCCTTTCATAGATATTACTAAAAACTCACCGAAGGGTAAAAATGGATTTAAAAAATTGTATGGGGATGTAAATAATATTACATATTGATTAAACATGGATGTGGATGATAAAATTCACCCCAGTAAATACTTATGAATAAACAATCTCGGATAAAAATGAGATTGTGATATTTCCCTTACCTTAGGTCCGATTTGCTTTGTACGTGTCCGAAGCTCCTGTATAATGGTTTAAATAATGTTATTGACTTATTCCAGAATCATACATATTGATATGATATCATATATGGTCATATTCTTAGCTTCTTGTTAGTAATATTTCATTGTTACTTGTTACTCGGGTCTTTATTGCCTTTTGTTCTTATGCGTGTTTTGCCGAATACATTCTTATTCTTCTTTTAAGGTTATAGATACCTTATATCTAGAATGGTATTAGTGTAACATATATCATATTTATTCATTCAATTCATTTATATAATTACTATTTAATGATCATCATGTAGAACGAGTCGCATCACATCGTGGAGACGGTATTCCGTACGTACGCACGAGTGATAATATCGTTCCTATGATCGTGGAACTGTATTGGAGTATATATATATTATTTCAGTATCAATATTACTTTATAATAATCATAAATAGTTACTCATTACACCATTATAACCATCCTTGTAAAGTGATGGTGGAAAAATAGATTACACCACGGCGTGGAGACGGTATTCCGTACGTACGCACGCGCGGTGATTTCATTTTTCCGTGGGGTGGATAGAAGGTGAATTAGGGTTGTTTCATATTTATAATAACATATCAGTATGTAAGTAATACTGCTTTTATTACTTTATCATGAAACAACTAAAGAAGAATAAGTTGAAGAAGAAAGAAATTGAAAAGATCGGTAATGGATATTACCTCTTCTTTGGAACGCCTCTTTGAATCCTCCACTTAGGGAACTAAGATTGGTCTTTGAAGAATACCAGGACCTATAGGATTATTCTAGGGAAGTGGAGAGGATAAAATGGAAGGGGTTGGCCGAGCTTGAGTGCTCAAATTGGTGTGAGGAGGAGGGGGAGGAGGTGCCCTTTTATAAGGGAGGAGAGGGGCACCTTAGGAATATCTCAAAATATTATTTTATATTAAAGTCAAAATCGGTTTATAATGGTTCCAAAGGGTCTTATTTCGAAGCTAAAGTGGGGATGGGTCAAAACCCTATCAACCAATAGGATTTAGACAAGTTTAGGGTATTATTTAAACCTTATCAATTAGATTTAACTCTAAGTTAAATAATTTAACTTTTACCATGTCTTTTTGTTTTCTTTCACTATATGGTTAATATACTTACAATAACATGCCAAACGAACCCCAAATTGTTTATTATTAATATATATATCCTTATATAAGTCATTTGGCCGAACCTTATATTTTTAGGAATAAAATAACAATTAATAATATAATATTTGATTTAAAAACTATTTTGTGTCAATTTTGACACTATTTGATATATGATTTTTGTGAAAGTCATTACATAATTATATGTTCAAACCAAGTTGATTAAATAAACACTAATAAATCATATTAACCTCGAAAATTAGTGGAATTCATAAAAAGTCTTAAATTACATTTATTTTGGTATTTATATTATCAATTATGTCAATATTTCATTAATAAGATAATTACTGCGTCATCTTTGTGTCATAAATAAATTAGATTATTTGATGTCTAAAAATTACAAATAAAATACCATCATGTAGGTAATATTTTTAGCTTTCTAATGAATATTTACAATCATATTTATCTTATGTATAACCCCATATTAAAAATTCTTTACTTATTAAACCATGATTTTAACTATTTTAACCCTTCTTTAAATAAATTAATAATAAATGTCCAAATCTAATCCAAGTGGGCCTAAATCTTCATATTTTATTCATAAGGTTGTTTTTGGTCTAATTACACTTATCCATTAGAATTAGGACATGTGTTAGGGTAATAGTAATATCATATTTACCCTTAGTTACCCTATTTACTATTAACCGCGGTAAAAAAAATAAAAAGTTACTATTCACCAAAAAATTATTTTTATCTCATTGAACCACATTTGACTTACTGATATCAACCGTGACTGTCGGATTTTCGAAATTCCATTCACAGAAGCGGTAAAATTAAGTTTTATGCAAAATTCTGTTTTTAACCTACCACTTAGTGGTTTCACTATTCATCAAAAATTGAAAGTTTTCAGAAAAATACCAAAATTTCACCCGAGGCTAATTTCGATATTCTGAGTCCAAAAATGAAGTCCAATTTGAAAAATAAAATTTATAAAATTTCAAAAAGTGGTTATTACTATTCATAACGGCTAGTTTTAATAGCATATTGTTTTTTAGTGAAACTCGGTATTGCGTACGACGCAAGCTATCGAGGAAGGTCGCGATTGCGTGTACAGCAAGCCAAGCAAGTATTGTGTAGAAAATGATTTCTTTGATAACATAAAAGTCTCGGGTGTTACAATGTCCCTACCCCAATAAGAAAAAAATTCCTTCATCATGCCACCCATCTTCCCATGTTCTTCAAGGAACCAATTATCAGTCATTGTTTCTCAAATAGAGTATGACTCACGTGATATTAGGATCAGTGTTAAATATTCTATTATATAAGAAAACTATAGAGTAAGATGGTAGTCCTGGAAAAAGTGATGGATGGAACAAAGATTCCCCATAACCTTATGACTTAGCCAAATTGGTACACAGAACTCACAGAACTATGTATGGATTGATTCCAACCCTCAAAGGATATGTAGTGACACCTCAATCCTTGATCTTGGCCCAACACCCACTAAAAAATTCCATCCATCATATTATATACTTCCCCGCACTTCCTAAGGAGACCCTATGTCCACTCCTTATTTCTCACATCGAGTATGACTCACGTGAGCATAACATCAGTGGTAAGGATTCTCTTATTCAAAAAATTGTCTGGGAATATGGTAGTCCTAGCACACATATCATTAACAAAAATTACTTGAAATTTCATCATACATGGACTGAGCCAAATCGGTACATGGAACTAATAGAAATTTTTATGTCTTGATTACTACCTTTGATGGATATGTAGTGATGCCCGTATTTAGCATCCCAGCCTAGCCATCATAAAAAAATTCCATCTAGTGTCCCTACACACTAAGAAATCATTTGCAGGGAACATTAATAACTATGTGGGGCTTGATTCCTGCCATTTCTAGATATGTAGTGATGCTCGGATTTGGAAGTCCATCCCAGCCACCAGCCAAGTGCCCATATTCCCCCATATAGAGGTCAGACTTGTACATGGAACCCATGAAGGGTCCTAGTCCCATGAAAATAAATTGTGAAGTTCTTCAAGAGTATGTGTGGACCAGTCCTTGGTGTTACGAGAGCCTACACGTGGCCCCCACTAATGAGAAGTAAAAGATCCTGCATCCCCCTCTACATGTGAGTCAGATCAAAGTGTAAGTTCCAATATTTTGGGGGTAATTATGATCTGGATATTCAATCTATTCCTAGATTCATGTTTCCCATTTTTCACACTACATTTGTCTGGAAAACTTGGATCCCCATAATCATCCAAGGCCATATAAGATAGAAAGTCATTGTCCTACAGACACCCTTTCTTGAATATGAACATCTTTTCCTAGAGGATCTGCATATGTTCTCACAAAAAATGGCCATCAATCAAGGAAAATTAATCCCCATGAGAGTCCTCTCCTATCATAGAATGCCAGATTTCTTCCAAGACACATGCCATTTATCCTAATTCATGCTGTCCCCAGGATTATTGTTTACAAATTCAATCATAACTCACATCTATGGAACATTGGAATATCCTGATTGCGATTAACCCAAAGCTTTTCAAGATCTTTATGACAACATAATCATCCTCACTACATGACTCTAAAATACACATTATCATTTCATCACTGCATGAAACTAAACTTTGAGGCCAAAATCATCCTTGATGTATGACATTATACATCATAGCTACTGACACTCATTTCCGCCACAGATTCTAACGAATGAAAAGGGAAATACCATAACACAAAGTGAATCATCATTTGAAGAAACATCAAAAATTGACAAAGGCATGAACAAGGATTTTCTTCAGAATGGGCCATGCAAGATTCAAGACAGTCGCGTAGGGTACCTACGTGCCACATTTTGGGCGCACAGGTGACCTGCGCGCCCTATTTGATTTTCGCCCAGGGTCTTCAGTAGCCTATAAATACCCCTTGTAGGCCCCCCATTTCGAGGAAAAAAAATCCAGATACTCAGATTTCATCTCTCGGTGCCCTAGTATCTTCTTGAAGTCTTCCGAACACTTCTATGGTAATATCTTACATAGAATGGAAGATCTATAGAGGGGGAACAAGGCCAAAGTGTTGATATTTGTCAACACCTACTCGCCTAAGGGTCTAACCCTTAAGGGAAATGGTCACATCTGCACGCCGCCTTATCCCTTCAATAGAACCTGTGCACTACCCTTTTATAAGCCTGCAGGGATAATACTAAGGGATTGAGCCAAGTCTTGCCCATGTATAACCCTATGGCTTTATAGGCACACACGTACACCTATGTTGCACAGGTATACCTATGTGACCAGGACCTGCGCGCCCAAATAGGACCTGCGCGCCTACCTCTTTTTGGGTGCCCCTCCTGCCGATTTAGCTCTTTTCTTCAAATCCGCCTCTCTTCTTCAATACTTAGCCTTCAAAACCCTCTTTATAGCCATTTTTGGCATGATTCCATTTTTGGCTTCCATATCTGAAAGGAATTCTGTGGAACATCTCTTAAAACCTAGTGATTTACATATCTTTATGTCACAAAGGTTAGAGATTTAATTCATTCAACCTCATCCTTTATGATGAGAAGATCTTTAATTTGAGCATCCTCAATACAAGTAAGCCCTAACTCCCCTATTCATGGGCATCCTCCTCAGGAGTAAGCCCCATGTCCCCAAATATTGGCATCCACCTCAATAGTATGCCCTAGTCTTTAAGTTCACTTAATTTTGGGCATCATCCTTAGGAGTAAGCCCCAAATTCCAAATTCCCTTAACATGGGCCTCTTTCTCAGGAGTACGTCCCAATAATAATTCTCTAACATGGGAATCCTTCTCAGTAGTTTCCCCAATCATAATTCCCTAACCTGGGCCTCCTTCTCAGGAGTAAACCCCAGTCATAATTCTCTAACCCGGGCCACCTTCTCAAGAGTAAGCCCCAGTTCCCAAGTCCCTTTAACCTAGGTCTCCTTCTTAGGAATAAGCCCCAGTCATAATTTATATTAACCAGTCTTAATTTATTTTTAATTTGGGATTCCTTTTCAGGAATAAAACCCAATCATATGTCCCCTCTAATTTTGGCATCCTTCTCAGGACTAAGTCCTAAGTTAAGTATCCAAATCTCCACAAAGAACATATAACATTATGAACCTTGAACCCGAACTTCTCCCCTAATCTATGTTCTGATTTTCATCTACTTGGGTAGTCGACACATACATAAGTACCATATTATTCCTTATGACAACATATTTCATGTAACAAATCATTAGGTTAACTGATACCTCTTGTTTCTCACACTAAGAATGACTCAATTGAGTTTATATTGTAAAAGTAACCACGACACACTTCTTTGGTCCATTAATCATACATAATCTCCACAATTCCAAACTGAACTATGAGGAATATTATATTTACCTTAAAAGTGGAGTATGTAGGAAGCCTTATTGAGGTTCAAGCCCATCACCCATTAATTCTCATCCGTCCCATATGACGTTAAACTATATCTTAATTCCTGAAATATGTGGGTTATGATTCATTTTCCAATAAGGATTAATAGGTAGCCCATATGTGGGTACGATCCCAACTCTGAAATACTCCATGTCATTCTAAATGACAATAAACTTCAAGTACCCTGCTGAGTGGATTTAAAACTAGTATGGTTATCATAATGACCAAGAGATCTTTATATAATGTGTTGAAGGATACCATTGACTAAGAATATCTAACAAATACATATGATTCTCTATCGATGAAGAACCTCAAATACATATAAAATATTCTCTAAATATCATACATATTAATCATTGATTGTCAGATTTTAAGGAAAGATCATTTTCATACTTTGTAATGTAATAAGGATTCACAAACACTACATAAATATATAAAGAGAGTTTTTTAGTAGGAAATAATTCACCTCAAAAAAGGTGTGATGAGTCCGACCTCCCTTGCTCTCGACCAATGAAAATTCTTAAGCCTCATCGACCCATAACTAATGAGAACCTACCTTTGTAATGTAGGTCCAAAATGAATATAGAATCATTGGATGTTTCCAGTTCTACAAAAAAAACATTAAAAATAGATTGGTATGTTTGAAACTTAGGAAAACGAGGTCATTCCCATTTCCAGAGGAAACATAAAATGGTGAACCCGACGTGAATACTTAACCAAGTTAAAATGATGTTTTAATTATTTGTCAGTCCCCTATTTAAACTCAATGAGAGAGCCAACAAAACAATAAACAACATAGGTGCTCATCCAAAAGATGTATTGGCCGAATTTATCTTGATTATGTTTGTTATATCAAAGAGGAACTCCTTTCCAATATCTTCTGCATTACAGAAATGGCCTCTCTAAAGTTCACACCAGTGAATTCCTCTGCTGTGAATACCTCTGCTTCTACTTTTGCTGGATCGTCGTCTGCTCTGAGGATGACATCACCTCCTCAACATCTTCAATGATGGGTATCAAATGTACTGGTTATGGAATACCATAGACGTGGTACCATTCCAACTCTGGAGGCTGCTCGACAAGCCCTCCGGGTTAATAACACACCCTAGTTGTCCGGAAAACAATGACCAGTGATCAAGAAGTAGGCAGTGCTAATCACAGTCTCCAACCATTTCGGGTCGTTATCCCTAGAACGCAACAACCAGTCCCTCCCATATTATAGGAAGGTGAATGAAGAGTTAACTGAAGGCATTAATTCAAGGAGACTAGAGTCCTTCCTGAGGTCTCCCATCCAAAATCACTGCTAGACTCATGCGGCAGTGTACCCTCAACATGATATGGGTATCTCTTTTAGGGGTTTAGCTCAGGTTCCTCAGACCCGAGTTCACAAGATGAACCGCCAGTTGAGAAATCCAGTCAATAGTGAGCAGGTTCTTATCTCTTCCATCTCCGGAGAATTTCGCCAACCTAACTTAGTGGAAAGCAACGAGCGGGCCCATACACTCATCTGTCCTGATGTTACTGCCTAGCAGACTCATCTGGCACCAACACGCCAATCCCGCTGGGAAATTCCGGAAGAGTATTATAGGCAGGCATATACACCTATTTATAACTCATCACCTTGTCAGTAGGCTCGTCTGAATACAACCAATGAAGTTCGCCAATCTAATATAGTGGAAACTAATAAGCAAGCACATACACCTGTTTATAATCAACAATTCTGTCAGTAGTCTCATTTGCCAGTAATGAAGGAAAATCGTTAACGGTACTAGATGATGAATACACAACAAGCACATACACCTACCAATATTCATCAAGCCTACCAACAGTCTCATGTGGTAGCATCTGGAGAAGTCAGTCGGAAAGCCCCGACGACAAGATTGGAGCAGACTCAACTCTCTTACCCTACACATGAGTACTGTCAAAATTCACTGATAGGAAATGGAGGACAAGAGTAGGAATACACACCTAATCCCATAAAGGAATAGACATATATTCCCATTCCGGTAGCTGAAGTCACCACACACATTTTGAAAACTGTGAAAGAACAGAAGCAAAACCCTACTCATATTCTGGATGCCTGTCAGAATATTATAACAGCTTCATCAACATCATAGGGAAAGAAATACGAATCTATACCTACCAGTGGAGTGACACATCAACATATCACTCCGGAGTAGATACACACCTATGTTCTAGTCCGAGAGGGTTTTGGGGCATACTCCCCCATATCATAAAGACAACCAAGTCTGGCACATACGCCTAATTTGAGTAGAGATAATCAGCCTAAACTAACTATTTCTCCTGAGTAGGCACATACAACTGCCCATAATAACCACTTTCGTCTACAAGTGGTTCCCAATGTGAGTAAGAAGGAATTTAAGAAAAAGACATGTTTAGTACAGTAATGAAATCAAGAGCCAATCTATAAAAAGGCCTTACTCGATGCTGGAGTTCTTGAAGCCCTCAGACAATTATCTGTTAGAATTCAATATTCTACTCTCTCATTTCCCACTAGTGGGAACAATAATTCCAAAGGTCTTCATCAGAAACTTTCTCATGAAGGCTTTCTTAATGACAGTTCGGTCGATCTCTATGTTTAATCTTCAGATGAGAGTCACGATAACCATATGCATGGCCAGATGATCAAAGAGAAAAATGTTTCATCTTTTACTATAACCCACCATGGAGGTCCTCCCCATGATGATGATTTTAGCTGAAAAATTCCTCTCTGTAGTAGTACTTCACGTTGCCTATAAATTTTTTCAAAGTACAATGCAGTAACAAGAAATCCCTCTCACATTGAGGCACTTCCAAATGTGAATCCAATCATGTCTGATGCTTTACCACTAGAAGTTGAAATAATTTCTCAACCAAAAGATATCCCAAGTTGTTGTTCATTCTTTGAACCACCCCTGACTCATGAATCTTCTAGTTTGGTAAATGAACTCTCTACCAATCTTGTTGAATCTGATGAAACAACAAGGAAGAACTAGCTCTTGTCTAATCAGGTAGAAGAATATTTATCAAATGATAATGAGGAAATGATGAATATGAGGAAATAACTGACGAAAGGTGAAGTACCATTCATGTTTTGGAATTTGGATGAATCTCAGTATGACATTCTAGAAATGTTGATGGAAGATTGTATTCATGATATTCATCTCAACATGTGGAAAACTCTTTGTCAATTGAAAAAGAAAATATTATCTTATGATGAATATGAGAATCATGTCCAGATAATATAAGGGTTGAAACACCAAATTGATTCGGAATCTCTATTAGTTTCTCGATATCCAAAGGCCGAAAAACAGCAGATAGCCGTTCAACGTTCATGCCTTGGGGCACTAAAAACGTTTTTCCAGTTAATTTCCAATTCCCCTTTTGGTATTCATATCAGGGGATGGGGTGTCCATGGATAACTGCATTTCACTTTACTCTCTAGTCATCAAAGCCCTCCGAAAGTGGTCCCATGCAATGTTATTGCCCACGGCCAGCCACAGCCAATCGGTTTTGTTTGTAATAAAAGTCTTGCTCAGGAAAAGCCCTCAACTAGTTATTCCCAGAATCAGGAATACATAGAACAAGTTGTCGAATTACTTTTTCATCAAGAAAACGAGAACATTGAACATGCTTCTCGTTTAGAGCCTGCACATCATCAAGTGACAGAAGTGTCAGAAATCCTCTAGCGGTCATTTGAACCAGGTGATTTGAGTGGATGTAGGTTAATGCATCCAGCCAATTTATGGACTAATGTCTAGAAGATCAGGATAGGTTGTAAGAAAGTCTCATTTGTATTATCTTAAGAGCCACCCCAGCTTTCCAAACAAGGGACTCTTTTATCTCAACCCTCAGAATCAACAAATAGGATTCGAGGAGTTAAGCAGGAACAACAGGATCATCCCCAATCCACTAGAATGGGTAATTTTTCAAATCCCCAATCTCTTCCTCAGTGAAAGTCAGTATTATATCGATATGGGAAAAAGCCACAAGGGAAAAAAGAGGCAAATTATCAGAAGACTACCTCTAAATTACGGTTTGTCAAGAAATTCCTGAGGGATCAAATCAGCAAACGACAGTGTCTCAACAAGGACATGGAAGAAGACAATATCACAGAAATTCTGACAGAAGAGATACAATGTGTTATGCATTAATAAATGTCATCAATGCCATTGTTTTTGATCCTCCAGAACCTGAGGCTCATTCAGAAGGATCAGACGAGGAAGTTCCATCTCATGAGGCTGTTCACACAGAGGAAAATGAAGAATGTGTGCGTACAAGAAATCAAAGGCTTACCCAAAATCTAGGTATTCCTTCCAATAACCAACATTAACCTCTCTAAAAGGCGTCCAAAAAGGGGAAATGGAAGAATAAGGTTACATACCCTTCCTCTGGAATAATGCCAATCACTCTCACTAGAGAAAATATTTGCACAAAAAGAGGTGAAAATGAAGGAATTAAGGAGATCGAATGCAGAACTACTTCAAAGTAGTCTTCCTCCTAATCATTATTGAGTCAGTCAGTTAAAGGAATTTGTTGTGGATACTGGGATGGATTAAGAATATCCTTCTTTACATGTACACCCTCACAAGTCTAATCCTATGGGTTATACACAACAAGAACTGGCAATACTACCATCAGTGGAAGTCCCGGTCGCCACACCTGTACAAACTCCAATTCTTGCACCTGCATAGGTCCAACCTGAACTAGATGTTTCTCAAATATTAATGACTAACATTGAGTCATTAACTGCTCGGTTGGAAGCTATGTATTGAAAGAGTGCACCAGTTCAACCAAAAAAGAGAGCTTACCCTGAATGGGTTGATGCAATTCCTCCCCCATAAAATATTGCTTTTACCACATTACCAATCTTTAATGGTTTGAGAGACCCAGAGAAACACTTAACACATTTTGTTTCTCATTGTGATCCTATGATGGTAACTCCTGAGCGACAAGAAGCAGTTAAGCTTAAGTGTTTTGTACAGTCATTACAAGGTCCTGCTTTTGTCTGGTATACAAACTTACAATCCCGGTCAATTACCATATGGGAGGATCTCCACCAAATATTTTTTCTTCAATTCAGCTCAGATTTTCCAAATACAACAGTTTTTGATCTTACAAACTGTAAGCAAATATAGAATGAAAGAGTTTCAGATTTCAGTGCTCCCTAGAAGAGATTAACATATTCCCTAATATTAGCACTCCCTTAAGATGAGTTGTTGCCAATCTGTGTGGCAAATTTGCATGATGAATTATGCACACCGTTGATCCCTGTGAAATACATAGGAGGGTTTCAAGACCATAAATAAATCACTCAACATATTGAATCCTCTCTTACAAAGAATAAAGATAAAACTCATGTAATTCCATCAACTCTAGGAAGGAGAATGGGTAATGTAGAGACTGCTACAGTTATGCTCAAACAAGCACATGTACCTGCTTCTACTTAAAAACCTTCATCTTATTGAAGGGCTCTACCTCCTGAGTGACAACAACAGAGGCCATTTCTTCAAGATGATAAAAGAGATAAAAGAGGAATACAATTTGAGGATCTGAAGAGAAAATTTTATTCTTTCTTAAATGAACAAGTTCCTAGTTACTTCATTTCGGCTCTGGAAAATAATTTGGATCAGTTTCCAAGGACCAAATGGCCTAACAATAAAGGATATGAAGACTATCCAAACTATTTCACATTTAATCAGATGTTGGGGCATCCCATTCAGAAGTGTTTTGTCTTCCAAGACCTCATAAAAAAGATGGTGGACTTGGGACAAGTCTAACTGAAAGGTTCTTCAGCTTAGGTAGCATGTGTTAACGCTACAAATCTAGAGGAAGAAGGAGAGTGGAAAGAAGTAAAAAACAAAAATGCATAGAAATATGATGACTGGATGGTAACAAAAACGATCAATAAAACTCATGCGATTTTGTGAATGCAATTGATGAAAACAATTGTGTCTTCTTCTATGAATTCCATAGAGAAACCCTCTTCATCAAAGGGAAAATCCTCAAAGAAACGGAATAATTCAAAGAAATAGGACCAATCAGAAGAAGATGAGGTTGTGTCAAAGTCCAAGTTGTATTTGACTTTGGTAGATTTTATGCCATCTACTTCAAATATATGGGCACCACCCCACCAAAAAATCATAGCCTAAACTGGCTAATCAGGCAGAGTCTTCATTAAAAGAAGATTTTATCTTTGGTTCTGTTAACATGATTCATTTAATAGATCCTTATGCCACTCACAGTTTTGATCCTGATGAGCCTGAGTTCCCTGTATCAAATAGAGGAATTAGAGGGAGTTCCAGAGGTCTGGGATACAGAGGAAGACATGGATATCCCAAAAACAACTATATAAATGCTACCCCTGCTAGAACTATGTATGCAGTAGAAAATCGGGGCAGAGACCTTCAGCGGGCTCAACAAGAACAAGAAAATTATTCCACTAATAGCAGATTCAGTCATGGAACAATTATTCAGGGGGATCGGTTAGAGGTTCCACGTACTTCCTCTTAGAAAGTAAATAGACCAATTCGGTCTAATCTTCCAAATCCAGGAGTATTTCTAACTCCTACCCCGATACAAGAAGCATCTACTTCTAAAGAATCAACCTCTAAGGCACCTGCGAAACCACATGTTCCTGTTGGAAAGCATAAACCTTTGGATAAAAAGAATGATGTCTTGAATCATTTGGCCCAAGTACCAGCCATGTTATCAATTCTGGATTCCTTAAATCTATTCAAGGATGTTAGGGAGGCACTCATTGAGGCTTTGTCAAGTCCTCAAGATTTTGAAACTGGAATTGATGCGGTTGAAGTCTACCATGTAGATAATAATCATGCAGAATGCCATGCAGTGATATCTTTTACAGATTAAGATGAGGATGATGTTGTGCATGGACACATTAGACCTCTGTATTTATCTGGCAAGGTCAATGATATGGATATAGGATGATTTTTCATTGATAATGGTTCAAGAATCAACCTCATCCCCATTCAGAAACTTCACTGATTGGGCCTTACAGAATCTAATTTATCTTCCTATACTTTGATCTTACAAGGATATGATAAAAATGAACAAGAACCACTGGGCGAGATTACACTCTTAACTCCATTTCGAGACCTTGTATCCAATTCAGATTTCATAGTTGTTGATCATGATACATCCTTCAACATTTTTCTTAGAAGACCTTGGCTACATCAGCATGCAGCTATCCCTTCATCATACCATCAATGTCTCAAATATTGTTTCAATGGTCAAATTGGGACATTGTATTGTGATACGGCCCCATGAGAAACATGTGAATGTAAATTAATTGAGGTGGAATTCTATCACATGGACGGTAAGGAGAAATCCATAATAAGGGAGGTTACCAAGTTTAATGATCCATATGGTTTGGAAAAGATTCCAGTAAACCCATTCATACATGTGAGTACAGATTATGTATTTACTATTAGTCAAATTGAAGATAGACCAAAATCCAAGTACTCTTATTGAAACTTCCATAATGACAATTATGACAATCAAGCCAGACAACAAGGGAGAAAGTGGTGATTCACTAAGCAATGATGAAAGCTCAAATAGAGATGACTTCATTTCACCCGTTGAAATCTAGAAAGTCTATACTTCACCAACCATGCTAGAAGAAGTTATAGAAATGTCAAAGGTGAATGATGATGTTGATTCTCAATCCATCATCTCCTCTTTATTAACCAAGGAAGACCCTTCATCATCAATAGGTTCAGAAATGGAAGCTTCTTCCCCAAGATGTTCTAATTTTAACATATCTCTTGATTATGGAAATTCTGCTTCATCATCTACTATTCAAGTAGAAGCAGAAGTGATAAAAAAAATTGAGGAAGAAGAGGAATATCTCAGAGATGCTCCTCCAGCATTTGAGAGGGTATCTCCACTACTGTGGATGAACTCAGAGAAATAAATCTGGGTACAAAAGAAGATCCAGGCCCCACTCTAATTAGTGCGGCCATCACTCTTGAAGAGAACGAAATGAATATTTCATTTTTAATGAAAAATGGAGATATATTTCCTTGGAACTATACAGAAATGCTAGGTCTTGATCCTGATATTTCTACTCATCGTTTGTGTTTTCTCGAAGAACATCGAGGATTTAAGCAATCTGCAAAAAGAACACACCCAACTTATTCTTCCAAAATTGAAGTTGAAGTGGATAAGATAATCAAATCTAAATTCATTAGAAAAGTTCAATATCCCAAATGGTTGGATAATATTTTCCTAGTGAAAAAGAAGAATGAAAAAATGAGAGTTTTCATTGATTTCAAAGATCTGAATCGGCATTGTCCTAAAGATGATTTTCCATTTCCAATTACAGAACACATGATTGATGCAACAACTGGCTATGAAGCACTTTCTTTCATGGATTGATATTCGGGGTATAATCAAATCTGAATCGCTCCAGAAGATGAAGAATCTACATCTTTCAGAGCCCCTCAGGGTGTGTTTTGCTATCGGTTAATGCCATTTGGCATAAAGAATGCTGGCACAACATATCAGCGTTCCATTAACCATATATTCAACCCCTTTTTAGAGAAAATTTCTTGAATTTTATGTGGATGATTTGGTTGTTAAATCTAAACAACGTTATAATCACTTGGCTGATTTGGAAGTCATATTCTACAAACTTCGACAACATAATTTGAAGATGAACCCCTTAAAATGTGCTTTTGGGGTAACCTTAGGAAAATTTCGTGGCATTTATGTATGCCATCATGGTATTGAAGTCAATCCTAAGAAGAGAAATTCAATCCTCGGTATGTCACCTCCTCGAAATTTGAATGAACTGAGAGGAATTCAAGGACACTTGGCCTATATTCGGTGTTTCATCGCAATTTGGCAGGCAAAAGTTTACCCTTCAACAAATTGATGAAGAAGGGAGCCACTAACCAGTGGACTGAAGAATGTCAAGAAGCATTCAATATTCTCAAGAAATATCTCTTGAGTCCATCGGTATTAATGCCACCTATTGAAGGAAGAAAACTTATTCATTATTTCACAGCCTTAGAGAGATCATTGGGAGACTTCCTTGCTCAAAAGAATGATGCTGGGAATGAAAAAAGCCTTTACTATCTCAGTCAAATTATGCTTAAATCAAAAAACTGATATTCACATATTTAATAGTGCTACCTGACATTAATATTCGAAATTCCAAAACTGAGACACTACCTACAACATCATGAGGTCCAATTGGTATCTCGCAATCACCCGCTCAAATTCATCCTTAGTTGTCCAATTCTTATAAGACGTCTGGAACGATGGGTAGTTATTTTGCAGCAATTTGGTATCCAGTATGTGTCTCAAAAGGGAAAAAGGAGCTAAGATCTGGAAGCTTTCCTTGTTGAACACCCTTCAGTGGAAGATACATCTTTAGATATTGAACTTCCTGATGTAGAAGTCTTTTCTATTCAAGAAAATCTTAAAACATGGTAAATGTACTTTGATGGGGCTTCTAGAAGTCCAACAGGGAAGAAAATGGAACATCCTAAATTCAATAAAGTTGTATTAGGAATTGTACTTATTTCCCCAGAAAAGGAAGTGCTACCTTATTCCTTCTTATTGTGGGAAGGCGGTACAAATAATGAAATATAATATCAAGCTCTTATCGGAGGATTAGAGTTGTCGCTTCAAGAACAAGTGAATCACTTAATGGTGAAAGGTGATTCTGACCTATTAATCAAACAAGTCAATGAGTATTATGCAATCAGAAAATAAGAACTAGTCCCTTTGTATGATTACGTCAGAGATTTAATGGCGGAATTTCCTTCAGAACTGACATTTTCTTTTGTCCCATGATCACAAAATGCTCATGATGATGTATTGGATAATATAGCCACAGCTCTGGCAGATCCAAATTAGGATGAGACAATCATCATTATTGCCCACAGTCATACAATTTCACCTAATTTTCAAACTAGAATAGAGGAAATCAACAAAATTTGTCACATTTCTGAACCATATGGTCATACTACAGGATGTATGAAACCTATCAGGGAATACCATGAAAATTGAACACTTCCACCTGATATAGTTGGAAAAGAAAAAATCTAACAACGTGTGGTCAATTTTACTCTTTTGGATAGCTCAGATCACCTAGAGAAAATTATCTATAAAAGAGGTTTTGATGGAATTATCTTCAGATTCATTAATGGTGAAGAGATAATGGCTGTCATGAAAGAGGTGCAGGTAGGAGTCCGTGGTGCCCGTCAGTCCGGATATAGACTTTCTAATCAAATTCGAAGGCTTGGATACTTTTTCCCTTCAATGATACAAGATTGTGTTGATTTCATAAAGAAGTGTCATTATTTCCAAGTACATTCCAACTTCATTCATCAACCCCCATAGTTGCTTTATACAGCTGAATAGTCATTTCCATTTGCCACATGGGGGATGGATATAGTAGGACCTTATCCTTCAGCTATAGACAAGTAGTTTAAGTATATTCTTACTGCTACTGACTTCTTTTCCAAATGGGTAGTGGCAATACCTCTCAAAGAAGTTAGTTATGAAAGCATTGTTAGCTTTATCAAGTCTAACAGCATTTCCAGATTTGGGGTCCCTCATACCATATTGACGGACAATGGCACCACATTCTGTTTATCTGAAGTAAATAATTTGTATCAAGAATACAACATCAAATCCAACCATTCATCTTGGTATCATGCAGCGGCCAATGGCCAAAGAGAAGCCTTCAACAAGACTCTTTCAAACATACTAAAAAAGATAATGGATAAAGATAAGTAATCTTGTTCTGATAAACTCTTTCATGCTTTATGGGTTTATCGGACCACCACTCGCACTGCAACGCAGTCAACTCCATATTCATTGGTATATGGAACAGAAGCAGCATTTCCCATTGAAGTTCAATTACCCTTTCTATGAGTATCCATTTGTGATCAGTCGTCTACAGATGAACAATCTCAACAGAGATTGGATGAATTGGACAAATTAGATGAGAAATTATTGTGCACCCTACACCACTTGGAAGTCTATCAGAATCGAATAGCACGAGATTTCAACAAAAAAGTTCATCTTCGTTCATTAATTCAGGGAGAATTGGTATTGGTTCTTAAAACTCCAATGATACCAGGAATGAAACATCCCAAGCATGAGCCAATGTGGGAATGACCTTACTCAATACATAAGGTCTACTACAATGGAGCATATTCTTTAATCTAAATGGATGGAGAACTCATTACGACTCCAACCAATGCAAGATTTTTGAAGAATTATTTTTTCTAACACAAATACCCTTTCTTCCAAAATGACGTTAAACTGTGTTGTCCTTGCTGCAAGAATTTATACTGCATAGTCCCTTATGTCCAACATGATGTTAAACTATGACGTCCAAGATACATGACACTAATCTGTACAGAACTCCCTTACATCTAGAAAGACGTTAAACTGCATAACCATCATCCTAGATATATGACGATAAACTATAGAACTCTTCATCCCACATGACATCAAACTATGAAAAAGTCCCTAATACATCCAACATGACGTTAAACTGTGTCTCTATTGTCCTCACTGCAATACATTAAACTGCATTGCAATATGTCCTAGCTACATGACACTAAATTGTACAACACTCCAACGTCCAACATGACATTAAACCGTATTGTCCCATTTTGTTCAGAATGATGTTAAACCGTGTTTTCCTAACTGCATGACATTAAACTGCACAGTCCCCAAAGTCCTTACTACAAGACTTTAAACTGCATAATCTTCTATATTTTCATAGCTATATGATGTTAAACTATACATCCCCTTCTTTAGTCCTTACTGCATGACATTAAACTGCACAGTCTCCTCTTTATCCAAGTTGACATTAAACTATGCATCATTACGGTTTTTTCTACCATTTTGTTCTCACACTGAGTTTGACTCATGTGATCTTAGAGTAAACTTAAACCATAACACCATCTCTGGGCCGCTAACCATGTGTATGTCTCGACACCATTTTTTAGGTCGTTGTCCTCAAGAACAACTTGATCACCAATTCATTCTTTAATTGAACTATGCGGACTTTGATCCTTGACATCTAGGCTGGGTATGTAGGCAACCTCTTGAGGTTCAAGCCCAAAACTGATATATTAATATCGGTTCACCCCCATCTTATATGATGTTGATTCATGAAGCCTCCCCCAATACCAATATTTTTTACATTGGTTCACCATCGTCCTTGTTATATGATGTTAAACTATTCATACTTTTTGTCCTGTATGACAATAAACTATAACATTCTTTGAAACCCTCACCTAAGAGGGAATCATTTTTAATATTGATCTCCAATCATGTTATATTCTAAAGACTACATGCATAGATGGCAATTCCCGAACCTTTAATCTTGGGTCAAACCATCATTGCACTAAAGTCCCCTCTCACCATTCACATGTACGAATCAAATCTGTAGAGAGGGTATTTTAATAACTACGCGATGCTTGATTCCCATCCTTAAGGAATACATAGGAACATTCTAGCATCCCTCGAATCCATCCCCAAGTCTTTCGTCCTAACCCCAAATTCCACTTTCAGTCCCTTGGCTGAAAAGTACCCATGTGAAAACATGAATTTGGTATTAAAACTCTAGTTTTCATTTACATCAGGTTTATAAAACACACACTGTGTATTCCTTATCATGGTCCGAGATCTATGTCCCTAAACTAAGATCTCCTACACTCTCATCCCACATGTCATTAAACTGTATTTCAAGAACTATGTATGGCTTGATTCCCATACTTATGGGATACGTAGTGAAGTCCAACACCTTAATCCAGGACCCATCCACAAAATGATTATGGTTAGCATTGGTCTGTGTATCTCTTTCATGAATTGGACAATACTCATTTTCATGTGTCATATTCCTAACCATAAATACTTCCATATCTTCATAACACTTTTATTGACTTCTAGTCACAAAATGTCTGATACTTGAAAGTTCTTTTTCTTGACCATGTTATACGTGCCCTTAGGCGGCCTTGCATAAACAGTCTACATAATGGACCTGTCAGCCAAAAGATGCTATTATTTGACTATGAATCCAATGTCCTTAGGTGGGCCTACATAATTCAACCCCTTAATGGGTTTTTCTAATAGTTGTAACTTAATTCTTGGGAGGAAAACATCTATTGTCCTTATTTATCTTAAAGACAATATGTAGGGATCCAAAAAATATCCATCCATAACATATTTGTACCATACACTTTTTCAGGATCTAAAAGTATTGAAGTCTATAGTTTATGTTTCTATTCTCTACATTTGGTTCAGACCTTCGCAGGAGTTACATTCATCCAATTCTTTGATAATCTTGATTGGAAATATCCTCTTTATATTTGGGTACCCTTATCCATACAGCAGACTCAATGCTTTGGAAAATTTGAATCTCTATAACCATTCACTAGATTTTTAGCAATAGAAATGTAAAATTTCTGAGATTACTTTTTCTTGACTATGCAGAACTTGCCCTTAGGCGGCCATGCATAAGTAGTCTACATAATGGACCTGTCACCCAAAATAGGCTATTATTTGACTATACAGCCAATGCCCTTAAGTGGACCTACATAATTCAACCCCCTAACGGGTTTGTTAAATAGTGGTAACTTCATTCTTGCGAAATACTTATTCTAATTCATTTTACCCCTTTTTTTATATAATTCCTCAGATTCAAAATTTCTTAAGTCAGAGTTTACATATCTTACCTCATACTTAAATATGGTAATATGTTTTCCAATAAATTATCAAGTAATTGAGTTAATTTTAATCCATTCGGTCAAAGCTATTTCAAACTTTAACATTTGCCTTTTTATGTCCGATGTGCATGACTTTAAACTACTCACAAAAGGCAAGGTAAATCTGAACAAAAGTCAAGTCCCAACTCACTAAACACACATTTCGTATTATTTAGGTAATTTTGAGAAATTAAAAAGATTCAAGGTTTGTAGGGTTATTTTTATAATCCTAGTAAAAATATAACTATGCTTACTAGGCCCATTGGCTTAGATAAAAATTTAAACCAAGTAGAAAAATAATGAAAAAAATGATTGAATATAAAAGTGTCTTTCATTGATTCAAAAGAGTTAGAAGGACATCCATAGACTAGAGTCTCTTCTCTTTTTTAGGAATTACAAGAGGCTTTCAACATCTCTTCATTTGATTTATAGAATCCCGAGCTTCATCAACAACCACATAGAATTCATTCATTCAACTGGATACAATAAGAGATACAGTGATACCAGCCCTTCTTGGAACAATTGTAAAAGAATGTTCCTGAGGGCGGTTTGAGAAAATTTTCTACTGATCAAATAGTGACTCTGTTTTTGTCCAAGAGACTTGGAAGATGGATACATGTATTTGAGAATGGAGCATTGGAAGTAAAGAGTCATTTGGAGAGAGTAGTCTTTTCAAATATTTTTACTAATGTCATGATAGCCTTCTCTCCATCTACCAGCAGCGGAAAACATATCATTCCATGGTTTTCCATTTTCATATCTGCAAGGAAATGGCATGGAGGAAAAATTTGAAAGTTCACACCATTTTTTCTACACATAATGCCCAGTATAACCGAAATAGAGGAGTAGAAATGTGGCTGCATCTCTGGCATATAATTCCTTGCATCTGAAATGTTGACTCCTTCCAGATGACCACGACCATACAGAGGCAAGTAGTGCTCTGTGGAAAATTAAAATGATATTTCTTCATGTACTTATCCAAATCTAGGAGAGTCTAATTGAAGACAGTATAATAATCATGGCCAATAACATTCATCATATCATCAATTCACTTTCTATCCAGTTCATCAGCCATTCTAATTCTTCTAGGAGCCATTGAATCAGCACAATGCTCGAATAATTAACTCTTAAATGACCTTATATTTCATAAAATTTGTGAAGAAAAGTGAAAAAATGGATAAGGAATTAAGAAATGAATGTCCAATTTTGTCTTGTAAGTGTAACTGTGTCGCGTAGGTTTTTGGTGGGTAGGTATCAAAGCACAGGTCAAAATACCTCTGCAGCAGCACGACACGAACAGAAGCAATGAAACCACAGAAAATCAGCAACCTGTGCGACAAGATCATCCTGCACGGTGAGAGCTTGAACTGTTCAAATCTGGGTGCTTTGTGTGGAAATGGACACATATTTATAGGCTAGGCTGCACCCCTGCGCACTGAAGCCTGCATGCCTTTAAGATGCACGCCCCTATCTGCGTGCTCAAAACCTGCGCGCCACCCTTCCTTGGTTTTCTTCTTTACCTCGGAGTCACATCCTCATTCCTTTCGGATCCAACTCTGAGTGGGGAATTCTTTGGACTCTCCTTTCCATTATAGAGTCTAACGAATGAAAAGGTAAATACGTTAACACAAAGTGATTCATCCTTTGAAGAAACATCAAAAATTGACAAAGGCATGAACAAGTATTTTCTTTAGCATGGGCCGTGCACGTTTCAATATGGTCACGTAGGGTACCTGTGCGCCACATTTTTGGCACGCAGGTGACCTGTGTGCCCTATTTGATTTTTTCCCAGGGTCTTCAGTAGCTTATAAATACACCTTGTGGGCCACCCATTTTGAGGACGAAAAATCTAGAAACTCATATTTCACCTCTCGACGCCGTAGTCTCTTCTTGAAGTCCTCCGAACACTTCTAAGGTAATTTCATACCTATAATGGAAGATATAAAGAGGGGGAACAAGGACTAAGTGTTGAAATTCATCAACACCTGCGCGCCTAAGGGTCTAACCCTTAAGGGATATGGTCAGACCTACGCACCGCCTTATCCATTCACCAGAACCTGTGCGCCACCCTTTAATAAGAGTTCTAGGATAATACTAAGGGCTTGATCCAAGTCTCGCCGAAGCATTACCCAATGGGTTGACAAGCGTGCATTTACACTTGTGTCGTGTAGGTATACATGCACGACCAGGACCTGTGCGCCCAGACAGGACCTGCACGACTACCTTTTTTTGGGTGCCCCTCCTGTTTATTCATCTCTTTTCTTCAAATACACCTCTCCCCTTCAATACATAGCCATCAAAACCCTCTTCAAATCCATTTTTGGCATGATTCCTTTGTTGGCAACCTTATATGAAAGGTATTTTGTGGAATATATCTTAAAATCTAGTGAGTTACATATATTTATGTCACTAAGGTTAGAGATTTCATTCATTCAACCTCATCCTTTAAGATGATAAGATCTTTAATTTGTGAATCCTCTTTAAGAGTAAGCCCTAAGTACCATATTCATGGATATCCTCCTCAGGAGTAAGCCCCAAGTTCCCAAATACGAGTATCCTCCTCAAGAGTAAGCCCCCGTCTTCAAGTTCCCTTAATTTTGGGCATCCTCATTAAGAGTAAGCCCCAAATTCCAAATTCCCATAACAAGGGCCTCCTTCTGAGGTGTAATTCCCAATCAATATTCCATGACCTAGGCCTCCTTCTCATGAGTAATCCCCAATCATAATTTCCTAACATGGGCCTCCTTCTTAGGAGTAAGCACGAGTCATAATTCCCTAACCTGGGCCTCCTTCTCAGGAGTAAGCCCCAGTTCTCATGTCCCTTTAACTTGGGCCTCCTTCTCAGGAATAAGCCCCACTCTTAATTTCTCTTAAGTAGTCATAATTGATTTTTGATTTGGGCTTCCTTTTCTGGAATAAAACCCAATCATAAGTCCCCTATAATTTGGGCATCCTTCTCAGAAGTAAGTCCTATGTTAAGTATAAAAATCTTTACAAAGAAAATATACCTTTATAGACGTTTTTCCCAAACTTCATTCCTAATGTAAGTTCCAATTTTCATTTAATTGGGCAGTCAACACATACATAAGACCCATATTATTCCTTGTGACAATATATTTCATGGAATAAATCATCAAGTTTGCTGATACCTCTTGTTTCTCACACCGTGCATGACTCACGTGAGCTTAGAGTGTAAAAGTAACCATGACACATCTCTTTTGGCCATCAATCACACGTAAGCCCCACAATTCCCAACTGAACTACGTGGAATTTGATCTCTACCTTAAAAGTGGAGTACATAGGAAGGCTTTATAAGGTTCAATCCCATCACCCATTAATTATCATACGTCCCATATGACGTTATTCTATATCTTAATTCCCATACTACCTGGGTTCTGATTCCTTTTCTAACAAGGATATATAGGTATCCCATCTATGGGTACGATCCCAGCTCTGAAATACTCCATGTTCTTCTAAACGAAAATAAACATCAACTGCCCCACTGAGTAGCTTTAAAACTAGTATGGTTATCATAATGACCAAGATATATTTATATAATGTTTTAAAGGATACCATTGACTAATAATATCTAACAAATACAGATGATTCTCTATCGATGAAGAACCTAAAATACATATAAAATATTCTCTAAATCTCATACATATTAATCATTGATTTTCAGATATTTAGGAAAGCACATTTTCATACAATGTAATGTAATAAGGATTCATGAACATAACATAAATCAATAAAGAGATTCCCATAGTAGACAATAATTCCCCTCAAAAAAGGTGTGATGAGTCTGACCTCCCATTATCTCGACCAATGAAAATTCTTAAGCCTCATCTATCCACAACTAATGAGCACCTACCTTTGGAAAGTAGGTCCAAATGGATATAGAATCATTGGATGTTTTCGGTTCTATGAAAAAACCCGTTAGAAACCGTTTGGAATGTTTGAACCTTAAGCAAACGAGGTCATTCCCATTTCCAGAGGAAACAGTAGCATTGGTTTATGACTAAATAACCCTCTAATGTTGTTTATTATATTATTAGGAAATGACTCAAAATACTAAAAATCTGTTGTCTATCACACCGAGCATAGCTCACGCGATCTTAGGGATATTAAAGAGATATTCACCATGTCAATATGGAAAAAATCTAGGAATTTTTTCCTAGTTTCATGACCCAAAAAAAGAATGTCACAGTTCCCTCCCCCAAGAAGAAACCCATTTTTTGGCCATGTGACGTTAAATGATTAGGTATCCCTAAGACGGGACGAATACTCCACCCTATGTATGATTCAAATATATGTAAGGGAAACCTGATTCCATGAGGAAATCACAGCCCAAATGTCTACAATATTGTCTGGATTCACTCTTTCCAGATTTCAAGAACTGTGCTCTGAGTGATCTAGACTCCCCATAATCCTCCCAGTCCATCTAAGATGTATGTCCAGTGTCCTGTAGACACATTTTCTTGACTATGCACATCATTCCCTAGAGACTCTAAATATGTTGTCCAGAAAAATAGCTGCTAATGAAAGGAAAATTCTTCTCAATGAGAGTCCTATACTATCATAGTACAACAAATGGCTTTCAAGCCTCATTCCATTTCACTTAATTCATGGTCCCCCATTTTCATGATTTTCAATTTTCTCCCTACAAAAATTGAGGATATATAAAAAAATGCAGGCCTGATCCATCTCTAGTCCTTTTCAAGGTTCCTAAAGAAACCATATCTGTATGCGTGATGTTGATCCGCATACCATTGAAGGGTGCCTCTACTCATTTCATGGTTTCCCCAAAAGAGTTCAGTTAAAATAACCCATTTTCTGTTCATGTCTACCCCTTATTGTAGTTCACATGTTGTATTTAGAAAGTTCCCAATCTCCGTAATCCTCAATGGACATCATAAATGGAAGGACAATGTACCTTCTTCTTTCCGAATTCCCCTAACATAAATAAAATCATAACAGAATGAACCATTTTCCTGCTCTTCCTTACTCAAGTATTAATCATGAGGGAAGGGGTTTCTACTACAATCTGACATGAATTTCTATAATATCATCAGAAACCACTACTCAGGCCAGCAAATTACTATATCCCCCACATCAAAATATATTCAAAATTTTGAAAATCCCACCAGGACATTGGAAATTGAAGGCCGATATTCTATAGACACCATTGATTGACTATGCACTTCATGCCAGTGTGTCTCTGCATGTGTTTCCCAAAACAAGTGGTCATTGATCGAAGGAATATTTTTCTTTAGAAGAGTCCCACCCTAACTTCGTACGCCAAAAATGGCTCCCAAGCCTCATGAATGTTTAAAATTCACATATCCATTGTAATGAAAAATCAATATTCTATATTTGAATGATATTAAAACATTCTAGGATAATGGTCCCGAATTGGGGTGCTTGCCTCGTTAAAATTTCATCCAAGTTGTTCGACCTACAACATTAGTAATAATATTGGTTAGAAGGACTTTCAACTACCTACAAAAAATATGCCATACTTTCTAGAGGTAAAACATGAAGAAGGCACCTCTGGGTAAAAATCATGTATCGGTTCATTAAAAACAATTGAGCCATCATAAAATGCATAAATCTTGTTAGGTTTAATACTCGTAAAGAGCATCATAAGAAAAAGTCATGTTACACCCTTTAAGCCCATTTTAAGAAGGCTTAAGAAAAATTTAGGTTAGTAATTAAAAATATATAAATGTTTGTCGATTTTTCCATGCACCACCTAAATAGTTGAACTATGCTTTCTATGTCTCGCGAATCAGTAAAAAATTAGAACCCATTTCATTTTTCTATCTAATTAGTCAGGGTGTAAAATTAATAATATACTAAAATGATGTTTATATGATTTATTGATCAATGGAATGATAGGAAAAGTCATATAAGAAATATTTAGAAGCATATAAGTTCCATCATATTCTATAGAAATATACGGTGTCCATACATAGCCTCGAGCCTCTCATTATTTGTAATACATGAACTTTTCAAGAGAAGTTCAACAGAGTCACAAAGTTGCATCAACAATTGGTTTGAATCATTAATAGCATGGAGAAGCTGTAATAGATTACCGGTATCAGCCTCTGCACTATCTCATAGTGCCTCCACTTCCTTCATGGCTTAGAGGCTGGTTCTTTCTCCCTCATGAATTTTTCTACGCCCCACCTCAACGACAGCTACAGCCTAGGCCCACTCTTATTTGTTCCACTACAGTTTTTGGATTTGTTTCTCCACTTCCGGGTCAAGCTATTCCATCAGATACTCTTGCATAATGAGTATATTTTTCAATTTCTCAATAGTTCCAGTAAAAGTGGAATCTTTTTTTATAATAATTTGTTGTGTAGAAGCCAGATAAGTCGTCAAATCTACCACGGGGAGTTGATATTCAAGTGCAATAGTTTCTTCTTGAGTGGCAACCACATGTCATACTATATCATATATTCCATGATAGTTAAATCGACTAAAATCTAGGACAACTAACTGGCAATGTAAATTTTGAAATTTCATTGGAATCTCATCCATTGGAGCTTAAGAGATTAATCTTCAAATGTTCCACCATACATTTTTTCATGTGGGGAAATGATCGACTAGGATTTCTTGATCGACCTAAAAATCCCTCCCTGAAGATGAAATACAATCATGAATGAATATCAACAGAGAGAGACTTGACACGGAAGTTACTTCATAGCTTGAACTTGAAACAAACTCATAACTATTATTGGAAATAGATTACAAGGTTGGGGCGTCCGCCTATATTGCTAAAGATTTTGGTCATGATTTTGGGGATGGAGTGGAGAAAACTTCAATACCTCCCATCCCCACAGTGGTATCACCGTCTAATAATAGTGATTCTACATATTCAATCATCAATGGATCTCCCTCAATAAGTGGGAACACTGAATTCCCCGGGAAATGCTAAGACAAAATAGTAGCTCTCATGGAAGAAATCAAAAGGTTTTTGGTTTATATAAGTCATATATGGATGGTTAGTTTAGATAAGGATACTGGTCTTGGATTTCTAAGGGTATAAATCATAACCCCTCTCAGAACTGGATAAAAGGGAACGATATCCTACTGCAAGTTTTCAGGGGATGGAACATCAGCCTCCCTGATTATGACATCACTCAAGCCACTATGAAAAGACAAAACAATTGTCTCTAAAGTGGCTCCCTATGTAGGAGAAAATTATTCTTGATCAAGATTTATTGTCTCCTCGATTTTCGAAGCCCCTAAAATATCCATCAAGGCCTAGGGAACGTCACTAAAATAGGATGCTTCCCTGAAGACTACCATGTCTCACTGTATGAGAATCAGCTCATCACAGTCATGTGAGCCCAAAATGATTGGATGCCTTTACATTGTTGTAGAAGAGATTGTTCGAGAGGGATAGGGAACTCGTGAGGGGTTATCAAAACCCATGATCACTACAAATGGGAATACTTCCTTGTTTCGATTAGCCACCGCATATGGTCAACATTCCCCTTACCTAAAAGGGAAATGAGCTTTAGATTCATGAGGAATCATCCTCTGGTAACCAATATGCCCTACGTAAAAGTACATATAAGTTCTAGTGTGTTGACTAGATACAGGTACATGGTTCAATCACCAGATAAACAAACAATTACTTGTGATCCCCCTCGGAATAATCTTGGACAACTGAGAGGTTTTCATGCGTTTCAATAACATCCAGGGGGATGGCTACAGAATATGTTCCCCAAGGGGAGTTGGAGGAGGAAACGCCCCGAAAGTGTCTACAATAAACACTTCCATATGTTATTGGACTCCAGGGATACTTCTACCGAAACCCCTACCATTGATGGGTCATATTTCCTAGACAAAGTACCTCTGGGAGAAATACATGGGGAAAATGAAATTTCTCACATTCTGGGAGGTCCCTAAAGAATTAAAAGGAATGGGTCAAACTTTAAACATATTTGAAACAAATTAATATAAGGCCAATGGTTAAAGATAAGACCTCTCCAATCAATTGTGGGAATACCTCCATTAACGCTATGTGGTCCAACTAGTAACACATGTCTATAGAAGCATGCAGACACCTATCCTTTTTATTCAAGTAAGCTACCACCAAATAGGTCTCTTCATCGACTGAAATACTGGTAGAAGAAATGGGTCCCCCCAATCTCGAAAGAATGAATTTTTTATCTAAATAATCCAACATATATATTCATATGAAGCACTCACAATCAATTCAACCAAAATTCTACAGGCCTCTAGAAATGTGCCATTAATTTGGATGTCCAACACTGGAAGGATAGAACAGTGGAGAAAAGCAGGATTCGACAACCAAAAACATATCACAAGTTTCCCTACAAATGTAGGATCTTGAGATGAGTAACGTTTATGAGATGATGGGATCTTGTAAGAAACTTTTCTCGTGGAATATGCAGTAGGTAGTCCAATGACATCATCATCCTCATAAATAGTTTATGGTCATAGCATTGAATGTACCCAATGTGAGTAATTACAATGACAACTTTGTGAGTGGATGAGGGTTTTTAGGTCCGTAAGATAGCAACTCATCTTATCAGGATCCTTATTAAAAGAAATTTTAGATGATGCTGACACGTAGACAATGCCAGTAAGGTGTACTTCCCTAGTTTGGAGGAGATACCATAAATCATGAGGGGATCAGTCACATGTAGATGGATTAACATTAAAAAGGTCACATTACCTTTATGCTACTGGAAAATTGTCTTTAGAAGGAATATATGATGGACTTATGGAAATATCCACATAATCATGTTCGACCACCCATGAGGTCATAACCTCATCCTCCACAACATTCCGGGGGGGGGGGGAGTGAACAAACCTTCAGAGGACTTTTCACAATCAATAATATTCAGAAACTCTCTTTTTCTTCCCTTGTCTGTTCTCATTAGATGCCTTGGATGTTTTCCTAATAGGAACCAGGGTGTCTAATTCTCCATAAACATATGAGTTAACACATGCCTCAGCATATTTATTGGTATGGAAGGGCACATAACCCTCAAAATACAGATGTCTGGCCTGGCTCTAGGAGTCCTCCCGAGTAAAAATTAGCCATAGTGTGAGAGTTATCATTGGATGTTTCTCATGATGAGAACTATTGAGAGAAAGAATATACAACTTCTGAATGCAATTGAACTGTCAACTAAATATGCAGGGTGCATATCCCTCTCAAATAACTTCCACTATGATACAGGCAACCAATATTCCTTCTTCTAAGGATAATAAGTAACCTCATTTGATAAAGTCTTCAGATGAATTATTTTTAATTGTACTAGAAGGGAAATAATATGGCTGGTATGAGAAACATTCATAAGAAATGAGAAAATCCATTGAGTCATTCTCATTATTTTTAGTCTTACTTATCCTGTGAATCCCTAATTAGTGGAATGACCTTGCTGGTGCTCAAAAGGTATGGTCAGAGGGTGGAATACAAAATTTTAAGAGAATTGATGAAGGGATAACCCCCTATGTTGGATATCATGTAGCCCCAATAAATTTGAAAAGGGAAAGCCATCTGGTAAGGTGACCCCCTTCATGAATTCAATCCAGTATGTGATGTATCTTGGGTAACACTGGGATTAAAAAATCTATGCATTTTCTAGTGGCCAACAAAGCAGCCAGGATGAAGTCTTAGGCCCTTACACCACCATATTCCCACAAAGGTAGGAGCCTCCACTTAGAAACATGGCCAAGAAAGACACTAGTCAAAATAACCAATTAAAGTTAGGTTTGATTCCCCATCCCCATTTCTGAAAATCCACCTCTTCCATGGTAGGCTTGTAGAGACCCCAAACTTGATGTACATGGACATTACATTACTTTTGAGGAATACTTAAAAGATAACAAACACCAAAACTGAAGGACAGTAATAGTTTATTGTCTTTGGAAGCTTAGAACATAATCTTCTAATCATGGTGAATGATCTTCAACATCTCCCATAAAGATCTTCCCATTTTTGTTTTCTTACCTAAAAGCTTTCTTTATATCCTGGGGAACAGAAAACATATAAAGGGTGAGCTCAAATGAACAATAAGGGTAAGCATGGAGAAAATGAAACAAAACATATAAATTTGAACTTAAAAATATTAAAATAATGTTTAAACATCAAAATCCTGAGAAATGACATAAAACATGGAAGTACATAAGGCATATATCATAATGGAACATTAATCATGATACAACAACATGGATACGGTAGTCCGTACATACGCACGAGCAATGATATCATTCCAATAATTATTTAATAGAATTGGAGTTGATGATATAATATATCATAATCAGTATGATTTTATAATAAAAATATATAGTTCTTATTTACACCATTATAACCATCCAAGTAAGGTGGTGGTAGGAAAACAGATTACACCACGACGTGGAGATGGTATTCCATATGTACGCACGTGCGGTGATTTCTTCCACTGTAGGATGGGTAGAAAGTGAAATGGGGTTGTTTCATATTTATAATAACATATCAGTATATTATTGATATTGTTGTTATTACTTTATAATGAAACAACTAAACAAGAAGAAGTTTAAGAAGAAAGAAACTTGAAAGAATCGGTAGAAGAGATTACCTCTTCTTCGACGCACCTCTTTCAAGCTTCCTCTTAATGAACTAGAGTTGGTCTTTTGAGAAGACCAGAACTATCAGAATGTTTCTAGGGAAGTGGAGAATATAAATTTTCAGGTTTTGTCCGAGCTTGAAGGTTCAAATTCTTGTGAAGAGGAGAGGAGGAGGTGCCCTTTTATAAGGGAGGAGAGGGCCACCGTTGGAAACCTCAAAAATATCAATTTATAATAAATTTAAACCCCACATAAAAACTTCCAAAATGAATCAAATTTAATGCTTAGATGATATAGGGTTGTAATTTAATCATCCAATAAAATTTATACATGTTTGGAATTTATTTTAAACATTATCAATTTTATTTATCCTTATTTAATCTATTTAATTTTATTTGTGGTAATAAGATTCTAAATTTTAAATAATAATAAATAATTACTTATGTGTAGTTAATTTTCAATAATGTTATATGTTATGAAATTTTAGACCATATAAATTTTATTTTATAATTTTTAATTATTTTTGTTATTCTTAAACAATTTTATATTATGTTATTTTTATAAAATAACAATAGTGTCAATTTTGACACTATTAATTTATTTTAATTTAAATACAATTCTCACAGACGATAAGTTCAAAATATAAGCTTTAATAGATTCATAACATGTCATATTTATCTAGAAAATTAGTGTAGGACATTAAAATAGTTCATATAATATTTATTTTAATATTTTTATAACCATTTATTTGATATTTCAATCAATAAAATAATTTCAACATCACTATTGTGTCACCCTTAATGATAATTATTTAATCTCTAAAAATTATAAATAAATTCGCATGATGTAGATAATTTTATTATCTTTTTGTAGATGATTCATTTTAGAAGTTTCATGATGTGTATCACTAAATTAAAATTATTATCTTCATAATATTTAAGAGAGTGACATGTTGTCACTTTCTTTGGTTTTAATAATAATTAAATTATTTTGAGGGTAAAAAGTCCATAAAATTAATCTATTACGACCATTAGGTGATATGGGTCTACTTTTAGTCATCCAATAGAATTTTGGCAGGTGTTAGGGTAATTTTATAATCTTATTTGTACCCTTAATTACCCAATTGACCTTTAACTACAGTAAATAAAAATTACCGTATTTTCTATTCATAATATCAAAAACATAAAACTAACCTATTAAATTTATTTGGACTCACTTAATTCAAATATGGAATTCATTTTTCAAAATTCCAAACATTGAAGTTGTAGTAATTAATTTAAAATTAGTTATGTTGTTAAGAAAAGGGGTTTTAAAAGTTAAAACATTGCCAAAGATTAAAATGTTTTTACCTATGAATTGAATGTGAAATTAATGGTAATGAAATAAATTATATTAAATGGTCAAAATATATTCTATTTATACTTTAAAACAATTCAATATTATAATTTAACCATATAATGTATTGCGATGAAAAAATTTGTTTTTAATTAATATAGGGTGTTTTTACTGTTCATTAAAATATGAAAGTTATCAGAATAATATGAAACATTTATCCAAATTAAAATTTTATAACCTGATTGAAAAGAAGAATTTTATTTTTTCAAATTGAACCTATAAACCTATCAAAAACTAGATTTAATGAGGGTGCGCCATCAAAAGGCCGCAAAACTGCATTTTTTGGAAAATACTTATTTTACCCAAAAAATTTATTTTGTTCACATACCATGTTTTTGAAAATGTGAAAGATGAATAATAATGTTATAAAATTTAAAATGTAGTTAATACAATTCATAAGGGCTAGTCCATAATAATATTATAATAATACACTGTTGTTTAGTGAAACCAGGTATTGCATACTACACACGCTATCGAGGAAGGTCGCGATTGCGTGTAATGGAAGCCAAGAATAGTGATTTCATATAATATAAGATAATACGGTGTTGTGTATAGGACAAGCTAATTTTTGTGTAACATACAACAAAAGACATCAATGAAATTAAAAGAATATATTTCATAAAATCTCAGGGTGTTACATTCTACCCCCCTTAAAATGAATTTCGCCCTCGAAATTCGTCGGTGTTATAAATTGTTTACTACTTGAAAGTTTCTTTAATAGAAACCCACATCGTAAAAAGGAATACCAAAACTGAACTTTTAAAACAAAATTATGAAACGTAATGGTTACCCAAATTAACAAATCACTAGGTTTCCACATAAGAGACCATAGGTGAAAATATAGATGTGGAAGAGAAATCTAACCATCATGTTCTAATAGAAAGTTGTAGAGAACATGGCTATGAAAAATCCAAAAATCACAAATCCATAAATTTAGGATGATCTAAGGTACCATCTGATTCATCGGATATGAGGACATTGGGACAAAATTTTTGGTTTTCAATGTCATTTCCCTAAAGTTAAAGAATAATTAAAAAAATACTTACTTGATTTTGGTACAATATCACTGCTGTTTGTGCCTTTAACAATTTACACATCATCTCTTAAAGAAATTAAGTTGAATTTGTCTTCCGGGATGTGTTAGCAGATCATGCGATAGAATGATGGGTTATTCCATCTGTCTCAAAAATAGGTTTTTCAAAAGTTATCAAATATACATAAGTCCATTTATGGTGAGGTTATCATATGTGATTCTAAAAATGGACTTATAATTCATCTATCATACCTCTTAATATAATAAAACTAGTTTCTACTAACCAGAAACTTTTTGTAGGCTAGTGGTAGGCGATAATGGCCTGTTGCACTTAGGTTGTGGGTTCGATTCCCACAGCCTTGTCCGACATGACGAGTTGTAGCCCATCCTGCAGGTTGTCCTTTTTCTAAAACTACATTATTATAACATTCCATCGATAATATTGAAAAAATTTATACCCTCAAAAAATATTAACTTATGTCCAACATAATCTATTCCAATCTTTAGGATTATCCAATATACTTCTGTCTAAGATCATAGTATAAAGAAAACAATTACTAGAAATGTCATCTGCTGAGCTAGCGAATACCATCATTTATCCCCCATATATCTTATGATATATCTTGTTGGTCACATTACAAAAAAGTGAATAACATAATCATGTAATCTCTTGAAAAATGAATACCCATTGAACCATACTGAAAACATAAATGCTGTCAAAATTTAACACTTTTCACATAACCAAATCCCAAAATTTCTATGTACTCAAACCATGATATAACTTTGTCCTTATATCAGTCATGAGTTCATTTCATTTTTTCTTTATCCCTTCATTATGTGCATATCATCTTCTTTCCAAAAATATTTCAATCACTTTTCATGGTTACCAGTACCATATAATTATTGAAAACCAATACGTATATATTCCAAAATTCAACGATACCGTAAATGAGTTTCCAAGATACTATTTTGAAATCACATAAACACTTAATCATTACACAACATCATTGTCATACTCAATATCCCAAATAGTGATCGCATGTGACGTCCCTTTATCTTTTTCCTTAAGAAGTTTCTCACATTGATCATCATTAACCCGTGGATTAGGGAATTGATTAGAATAATGCCCCATTTCCTTGCACTTGAAGCATTGAAGTGTTGGTGGTGTGTTCTCTATAGTATTTTCATTATTCACATCTTTAGAAACCATTTTCCCATTAATTCAACACTCCAATCCTTGATGACCTTCTTTTCCACACTTAAAACATTTTCTAGTACCTTTAAGACAATCTCCACCATGCTTCTTTCCACACTTTTCACAGAAAGAACCATTCATCTTCTTTTCACCATTATTTTGAGATTTCTCCTTGAACTCCATCATTCGTTTCTTGTCAAAACCATGAGATGGATATGTAACACCAACTTACATTTCTACCTTGATAGCACAACACACAATTTCTTCATAGCTACTGAAGACTCTTATAGCTAATGCCCTTCGAAGACTTGGTTATATTTCACTGAAGAATCAATCAACTTTGCCTTCAGGTTGGATGATAATGTCATATGCATTCCTTGAAAGACTTGTAAAATTATCTTCATGTATACCAATAGATTCATCATCCTTTTTCTTAAGCTCAAGGAAATCCTTTTCCATATTTGTTTGAAGAATACGAGGGAAGTACTTATTGAAAAATAAATTCTTGAACTCATCCCACTCCATGGATTCAATTTCATCTCAGGGCCTCGTATTCTTAATTAGATCCCACCATTGATATTATTCACCTTCTAAACAGTAAATAGACAGAATGAATTTTTCATGTTCCGAATAGAGAAGTATGGAAAATATATTTTCAATGGTTCATATCCATTGTTCAGAAACAAGTGGATTAGAAGACCCACTAAAAAATGGTGGACGTTGCCTCATGAAGGACTCAATAGAATATTGTTCCCTTATCTGCTAATTTGGAATTCCAGAATGATTCATAGTGTTTGTAAGTATAAAAATAAGATTTTCACTCTATCCCCCATAACTTTGGTTTGTTCAGGAGGACAATCATTGCATTGTCCATTACATTGATCAGCATGGTCCCTTCAGGTTCCATCCATCGTCTAAAACCCAAAAAGAATAGTGTTAGAGGAAAAAATCATGCTGGAGAAAACAACATAATAAAGCAGGAGTACCTTCAATATATAGCATCTTAGGGTTAATTCTTGTATTTTTAATGTAATTCTAGTATTATAACATATACTTATACTTAACGTTAGGGACATCCCTAGATATACCTTACATATATCTCTAGAGATCTCACAAAAGTTTTCACATCCTAGTTTTCAAATGTTAACTAAACCATTCATCTGATACCAACTGTAGAGACCCCAAACATGACGTACATAGACATTACATTACATTTTCATAATAATCAATACATAACAAAAACCAAAACTCCAGGACGATAATAGTTTAGTGTATTTTGAAACTCGGAACATAATCTTCTAATCATGGTAAAATATATTCAACATCTCCCATAAAGATCTTCCCCTTTTTGTTTTCTTACCTAAAACATTTCTTTATTTCCCAGGGAAAAGAAAACATATAAAGGGTGATCTCAAATGCTCATTAAGGGTAAGCGTGGAGAAAATAAAACAAACAATATAAATTTGAACATAAAAACATGAACATAATGTTTAAACATCAAAATCTTTATAAATGACATAAAACATGGAAGTAAATAAGGCATAGATCATAATGTAAAATCAATCATGATAAAATATCATGGAAACTTGTAATTTTGGAAAACCATTAAGCACTTGATATGATTTCCCTAGTAGCCAATGAAGGATCCCGGGACACCCTGAGAGGGGAGGGGTGAATCAGGGTGACAAATTTTTCTATTAATGTGATGGATCTTGTTCCCACATTGGTAGAAACATGTTGAATCTTTATGATGAATATGATCAAAAATCAAACATTCACAAGCACAGATAAGACACAACACTTTTTACTTGGTTCACCACAAAGGGCTACGTCCAAGGAGAATACGCTGACAGGTTTTTTGTCGTACCTAATTCCACTAAACTTCACTAGATGTGGATTTCCAAGGTTTGGGAACATACAGAATATCCCAAGATCAATGCCTTGACAAAGGTTTAGGGATAGCACACTACTTCCCTCAGGTCACTCTCATTGACTCCCCTGGCTCACTGCCCTTGGTGAAGTCACACTCCATTTATAGACGTGAAGGTATCTTTATCATTGCAGAAGAATGCATCCTCTGTTGTATGTAGATGCTCTGTTGAAGTACAACTCTCACCAGAAGAAAAATCTAACTTTGCGCTAAGGGTATTGGACAATCTTCCAGCTTTCGTGCAGCTTCAAAAGGACAGATGAACTTTAACTACCCTGGCGTGCTTCTCCAAGCCCAGCACGCAAGTTTCAAGAATGGCGCACATGTCACTTGCGCGGTACAAACTCGGTGTGCAGGTGACACCAAACAACTTGCGCGACACTACCTATTTCATCTCCAAACATGACCAACTCAACATGTTTAAATCCCAAACCACTTTGGATATGCAACCAACAACTGGTGCGCAGCCTCTACTTGTGCGGCCCAACAACCACTTGCGCGACTCATCCACTTGCGCGACAAGAGCTCGAAAAATCTCTATGTCCTAAACTACATACGTAATGGTTCCAACATCCAAGGCATTGCTGCCAAGACCATCTTAGTGGACAAAGTCCCTTACTGAATTGAGTTCACACCTCGTTCGAGTCCTGTATCACCGAACCGGATTAACAAGCCATTCTAGCCATGTCTATCTCATGAGATATAAATCCTTACCCATTGTATTGGAGGGAGATATAGGTCCAACCCATCTAATAATTAAATCATTCTTACTTGTGCCACAAAATAAACATGAATTATTCATCATAACCCAGGGAAAAAAATGGGTTTCATAAACATCATCCCATCATAACGTAATCCATATAAAAAATGGATATAATTTCATCATAAGAATAATCAAACCATATAAATTATAGAGACATTATACTTGAAACATAATCATGCTAAAAAATGTCATCTTGGATGGAAAAATGTTTTGAAAAACACTTGAAATGAATTCTTGAGGAAAATATCCTTTCTTCTTAAAAATAATTTTATTTTCCAAAAATGCCATTAAATTTTAAAAGAAAAGGATTTTTTGTTGAAAATAATCATGAAATATTTTAGAGTAAGCTTCATGAAAATTAGGCGTTATGAAACTGTAAAAATCTGTTCAGGCCATATAAGTTAAAAAAACATTCTTCTCATATTTTTGCCGGAAAAGTCAATAAGTACATCGTATGGTAAACAAAAGAAATATTCCTTACATAACACAATATAAAAGTAAAAGTGGGGTAAAAATGACTTTAAAAATACATGGAAGAATATTAAACACTTTATGAAAAAAAATTATGGACATGGATGAAAAATATAACCCTAGTAAATACTTATGATTAAACAATCTCGGATAAAAATGTGATTGAAAAAGTTATCCCTTACCTTCTGTCTGATATTCTTTATATGTATCTAATCCTCCTTTATAATTATTTAGATAATGTCATTGATTATTTAAGAATCATATTCATTGTTATGATATCATATATGTTTCACTTATGACTTTATATTATCTGTTCTTTTGTAAATTCCAAGTTAAAGTAGCGTTTTGGGAAAAATCGTTCCATTTATCATACGTGTTTCGACATTTTGGTCATGATATTATTACTTATATACTGATTTAATTAATTCCAGAATGTATAAAATGATTTATATATAATATATATTAAGCATATAAATATATATTAAATACACCGTTCATGGAGACGGTAGGCCGTACGTACGCATGAACGCTAATTTCATTTCCTTATTTAATTAAATGGAATTAAGTAAATGAAACATATATGAACATAAATCCAGTATAATTATTATGTAATATCTTTCTTGATTATTTATTATATATACATTATAATCCTATTTAAATGGTTAATCATGGAAAATGAATCTCATCGCCTTCGTGGAGATAGTAGTCCATACGTACGCATGAGCGATGATATCGTTCCCATAATTATTTAATAGAATTGGAGTCAATTATATAATATATTATAATACGTATGATGTTATAATAAACATTTATAGGTATTCTTTAAACCATTATAACCATCCAAGTAAGGTGGTGGTGGGAAAACGGATTACACCACGGCGTGTAGACAGTATTCCGTACATACACATGCGGGTGATTTCATTTTCTATAGGATGGATAGAAGGTGAAATGGGGTTGTTTCATATTTATAATAACATATCTGTATATTAGTGATACTGATCTAATTACTTTATAATTTATAAACTAAATAAGAATAAGTTTAAGAAAAAAGAAACTTGAAAGAATCTGTAGAAGAGATTACCTCTTCTTCGACACACCTCCTTCAAGCTTCCTCATAAGGTAGTAGAGTTAGTATTTTGAGAAGACCAGAACATCCAGAATGTTTCTAGGGAAGTGTAGAAGAGAAATGGGTAGGTTTTTTATGAGCATGAAGGTGAAAATTGTTGTGAATAGTTGATGGAGGAGGTTCCCTTTTATAATGGTGGAGAGGGGCACCTTTATAAACCTCAAAAATATTAATTGATAATAAATTCATACCCCACATAAAAACTTTCAAAATGACTCACTTACGAAGAGTAGATGATATAGGGTTGTAATATCATCAACCAATAATATTTAGACATGTTTGGAATTTATTTTAAACATTGTAAACTTGATTTATCCTTATTTAATCTATTTAATATTATTTGTGGTAATAAAATTATAAATTATAAATTGTTATAAATAATTACTTATGTGTAGTTTATTGTCAATAATTGGATAATTTATGACATTTTAGACCATATAAATTTTAATTTATAATTTTTAAATATTTTTGTGATTTTTAAACAATTTTATATTATGTTATTTTTATAAAATAACAATAGTGTCAATTTTGACACTATTCATTTATTTTAATTTAAATAAAACCCTCACAGAAGATATGTTCTAACTAATAGATTTAATATATTTATAACATGTCATATTTATCTATAAAATTAGTGGAGAAAATTAAAATAGTTCATATAATATTTATTTTAAGATTTTTAAAACCATTTATTTGATATTTCAATCAATAAAATAATTTCAACATCACTATTGTGTCACCTTTAATGATAATTATTTAATCCATAATAATTCTAAATAAATTAACATAATGTAGATAATTATATCACATTTTTGGAGACCATTCATGTTCGATGTTTCATGATGTTTATCACTAAATTAAAATTATTATACTTATATGATTTTAGAGAGTGACATATTGTCACTTTCTTTGGTTTTAATAATAATTAAATTATTTTAACAGTAAAAAGTCCATAAAATTAATCTATTCAGACCCTTAGGTGATATGGGTCGACCTTTTTTCGTCTAATATAAATTTGGAAGGTGTTAGGATAATTTTAAAATCATAGTTTTACCCTTAATTACACGATTTACCTTTTATTGTAGTAAATAAAAATTACCATAGTTACTATTCATAATATCAAAAAGATAAAAGTAACCTATTAACATAATCTGTACCCACTGAATTCAAATATGGAATCCATTTTTCAAAATTCAAAACACAGAAGTTGCAGTAATTAATTTATAATTAATCCCGTTGTTAAGAAAACAAGTTTTAGAAGATAAAACATTACCAAAGATTGAAATGATTTATCTATGAATTCAATGTAAAATTAATGGTAATGACATAAACTGTATTAAATGTTAAAAATATATTCTATTTATACTTTAAAACCATTCAATATTATAATTTAACCATTTAAATTGTTGTGAAGAAAAAAGTACTTTTCAATTAATATAGCGTGTTTTTACTATTCATTAAAATATGAAAGTTATCAGAATAATATGAAAAATTTATCCAAAGTAAATTTTTATATCCTGATTCCAAAGAATAATTTTATTCTGTCATATTGAGCTTATAAACCTATCAAAAACCAGATTTAATGTGGGTGTGCCATCAAAAGGTGGGAAAATTGCATTTTTTTAAAAATTCTTAATTTACCCGAAAAATTTATTTGGTTCACATACCATGTTTTAGAAAATGTGTAAGATGAATAATAATGTTATAACATATAAAATTTAGTTAATACTATTTATAATGGCTAGTCCATAATAATATTATAACAATATATCGTTGTTTATGAAACCCGATATTGCATACTACACACGCTATCGAGGAAGGTCGCGATTGCATGTAACGCAAGACAAGAATAAGGTTTGTGTATAATATAAGATAATACGGTGTTGCATATAGCATAAGTTAATTTTGGTGTAACGTACAACATAAGACATCATTGAAATTAAAAGAATATTTTTCATAAAATCTCGGGGTGTTACAAGGCTAGTAAGTACCCGCACACCCCGGGGTGGTTTTGGTGGAATAAGAACTGTGTCTTCATAGATTAGTATTGAGACCAGTGTGCTTAAAAAAATCTCCATACCAATTGCAAAAAGAAACATATATCTTCGGATAGAGATCACATCAATTCAGAAGCACCTCTATTTGGACAATGAGTTTCTTGGCTATAGGGGGTGGGGATTTGTTTCTCATTATGCCCAGATGAGGAGGGTGGAATAAATTATTCATACATTTCCCCGATGATAGGGGCTCTTAAAATCATTTGAATTACCTAGAGGTGATGGAGACCGCCACAAAGGTTAAATGGAAAGTGTTGGTTTCTAGACTCCATCATTTTATGTGTTATGAAATAAGTGGAGTGAGACGATGGGTGTATGTTTGAGAAACCCAATTGGCCTTGAATAGCCCCCAGTCCGTATCTCATCTTAGAATTATTCAGAACTCTAGTGAACCCAAAAGGTTTAACCCCATTCCAAGCCCGATGAATCCCCAGGGTGAAGATCTCACCAGGCTGACCACCTGTGCTGCTCATTTACTATATTTTTCCTTGCGATGCTCTGGTAATAGTGGTCTGTCTGATTGGGAATCCACTGAACCCCCAATAAATTTCATGGTGCGTAGTGCAGAAAATACCTAGAGTTAGTATATTTTTGAAGGCACCTCCCCTTAGAATAAATCAAATCCTTCGGAATATAATTATTAAATATCCAAGAGGAAGGATGATCAATTGGGTCTGGTGGAGAGAAATATTTGTTAGAAAAAAGACCAAACCTGTAAGAATGATGCATGTTTGAGGTAGGGTACCCTCGTTATCCCGTCCTATTTAGATTTAAAAGAGATTGTTTAAATGGAATGACCCAAATTGTTTCGTAAACCAAAGCAACCATGTCCTTTGATCTTTCATCAGTAGTAGAAAGAGGGGCAGTAATAATAGCCTTTGAAGGAGTAGTAATTCCAAAATCAGCATGAGAGGTAGTTATTATAGCCTGCACAAGAAGTCATAGAATCCAACAAAGAGATAGTCCAATAAAATGGCTAGATAAAGGCTATGGATGTGTTTATAAAGGAGCCAAAATATGTCCACATAAGGTTCTGCATACTGATTGTTGAAACGGTTTGTGTAAGCCACATCTTGCATACTGCATAGTGTGTAGATGTCCTAATCCTCATACTAAATGATACACTGATTAATCTCTCCACATAAAACCATGGTATGCGAGTCATCTACGTGGTGTTATCCCGCAGACTGTTGGCCAGTGAATAGAAAGGTTTTCATAAAGTGGATACTTCAAACCTAGTCCTTTGTTATGATTATATTCAGAAATTACAGATTAAAGATTATAGTTTAGATTATACGTTCTTAATATTCGGTTCTACGATCCTTGTTTGGTATGAGAACATGCCAGATACATTGCATCCTCTTACATGAAATCTTGATAATAGTCTTAAAGTTCCACTTTACAATTTTCAAAAACCAAAATATGGTATCTGGATAGACAAATGGAGAGGCGACCCGTTCGCGCTATGTACAAAGAGGTTCACAAATTATATTTTCATAAGGAGCACGAAACACAAGTGTAGAGGAAGCTGATGAAATTGAGAGAAATTTTCTCAATGAGAAACGATAAAAAAAAATGAAATGGCCCCTATATATAGGTGTGGTACGCTCTTACAGGGTCCATCTTATCTACCAAGAACCATTTCTATTTAGGACTGCTTCTACATAAGAATAGTTCCATTTTCATTCCGAAAAAACCCTTTTCTTATGGGGGAATTTGTAGGGTCCTAAACATTCTACCACCAGATGAAAATACCCAAAAATCACTTTTTATAAGGAAAAAATTACTTATATAAGACTAGAAAGATGAATAGATTTAAATCTAGTTGAAATGTTCAAAAGAAACATGAAGCAATTCAGGTTCCCAAGGCATTTGAAGTTTCAGTCATACCATCACTGGGAAAGTTACGCAGACTAGCTGGATCATGAACCAATAGGTATGCGGTACGATCCACGAACCACTAGCACAGATGGCGATGGACAAAGAATAGTGTATACCAAAAACTATGGCACCACAAGACTCATGCACCAAAATCCCATCTGTGTACCGTGCTATGAATCCATCAGTTCACAGACGAAGTAAACCAGTAAGGTTCCACAAACCATTATTGTGAATCGAAGCCTCCAGAAACCCTGGTTGTCCAAGTCTTCCCTGGATTTGGATATCAATATGGGCCTCAAAAAAATGGTGTTTCATTCCCTATAGATAGAATTCCATATATGTTCTATTAAAGGGAAAATAGTAGAAGGATGAAGGATATATGAAAAATGATTGAAGGGGACTCATAGGTTGGAAGAACATTTTTGGAAAAGACTCCAGCTTCTGCCTTGATTCATTGGTGACACCCAAATCGCTAACCACAATCTATACAGGTACAATTGGCTGCTAACTATAAAACTGGGGAATTGAATAAAAATAATAGAATCGATAACCTAACTAGTGAACAACAAACCATAAAATTATCACAGATGAAATCCCCGTAAATGAAAATCCCACATAGCCTCCCTCAAAATGGTGACCTGCATAGTGTACTACTACGCGGGCTAAACATGGTGCTGCGTACTGCATTAGTACATGGGTGGAACCTAGATATGCATGATGGGATGTGTACTAATATTTTACATGGTCATATATACCCATGACTGCGTACCACATCAGTATGAAGACGACCCCTATGATTGCATACCACTATAGTATGCAGAGCGTCCCCCATTTCATATAAGAAGCCTGTATAAAAAATGGGGTGTTTTCAGGTATTATTCCATCCGATTCCAACCACATACTTCTGTTACTGTCTAGACCTCCATGACCCCTCCACTAAATAGTCCAATAGTATCAGAAAAAAGCATCCTCCAAAGCCACTGGACCCGTATGATCAGACCATCAGGAACATCAGTGCGCCAGATTGAGTCTATATACTCATAGTAAACAAAGTCACGAAGTCTCTCCCCACAACGGTTTGGTCTTTAGGAATTCCTGTGGGTCTACATTTCTATGGTATCCCAGTTTCCAAACATGGGATTCCGATGTAAATCTACATGTTCTATGAATTAAGGGTGATCACTTTCTTTTCTATTTAACGCATAATAGTTATCAGTCGAAGGAGTAATGTTTGGTTATCTCTTTGATGAGGAAGAAAATCCCCCTTCCCAGAACATGCTCTGGGGCCCTCCCACTGAGGTAAGTCCCCGATCTTCTGAGGTAGGACCACACGACCATCAATGTCCTTTCACATTGAATGGTTCATTACACTATTCCCTTACCCACGGTCTCCCTAGACCCTTCCAAAATGGTCTCTACCTCTCACACAAATAGGGAATGAGCCGTGTTCATTGTTGAATATTTCACATCCTCTTGTTTCTCACACTGATCATGACTCACATGGGCTTAAAGGTTTGCAATTATTTCACCATCCACATGGTTATGAACTACGAGAAGATAGATTCTTGATCAAACACAGATATATAGGACCAATACTATAAGTCTTGAGCTCAAAGGGTTGAACATCCATAATTGGTCCACCCAATCACGTTTCCCTCAAGTGGGGAACTTTCACGCATAAGACTCACAAAATTGGAACTATATGAACTCTGATTCCTGATAAAACTAGAATATGTTGGATGCCTATCTTAAAACCCAATCTAAAAAGGGTTCCCTCCTATGATGGTACCACTCAATCAGGCCCCCTCAAATGGGAATCATCTATGCATAATCCAAACACAATCCAAACTACATTGGTTATGATTCCTCTTCTGAGGATATGTAGGTATCCCTTCTTATAGGCCTGATACCAACTTCAAGTAACCTTTCATACCCCATTGATGATGATAAACTCTAGAGTTCCTTATTATATGTCTCATGTAAGTATTACCTCTGTAGCATAAAATATATGCATTCCTATGATGGTCCATCAAACCAAGGGTAGCTCGTGGACACACTATTAGGGAATGAAGTAAGGATGCATGAACATATGAATATGAATTAAATCTATAAGAGAGTACCGGAACATGAAACAATCCTCCCTGAGAATGGTTTAGTGATCCTGACCTCCCATCCTCTCGACCAATGGAGTCCTCAAGTGTCATTTTCCAAATCATCAGCCAATAAGTGCCACCCTTTAGAAATCATGTCCATGAATCATGGATAATATGGACATTGGGTATTTCCGTCTCCATGAATAATATCATGGGAGACTATCTGAGGAAGTTATATCCAAGGAGGATAGGTTGCGCAAGTACATGACCCCACACAATTACCCATTGCGAACAACAGTTCTTGTAGGGTGAATCCACCCTCCTTTTACAGGATTATGAAGTTGGACTGGTCAAAACAAATGAAATGGTGAATTCTACGAGAACCCATATTCGCACCACCCAGAAATGCGCCACATTTGAGGCGGAACAAATATACATCCTTATTTTTATTATATACCATGAATTGATTTATGATAATCAAATTTAATGTTTCATTTTATATATTTTCATTGATGGTTATTTTGATACAAAAGTCAACAATGTTGTAAGAGTTTAATTCAAGATATCAACATTATTTAAGTTAGGTATTGTTTACTTCTCATTGGAGGTATTATTTTATTTTTACATATTCAAATTAATATATTTTCTTATAACATGACAATTCATGATATTTTGAAGTCCTAGTAACATTTTTCCACTTTTTTTACTTAAAAAATTAATAAAATGTTTTTAGGAAAATCTATGTTCAATTATCTCATTGTTCGAAAAACCGTTTCCTTCCAAAACCATGTATTATGAATTATTTTTAAAATTTTTTAATGGTTAATAAATTTTTTATTGCATAATTTTTAACCAAATTTTATATTTTTCCAAATTTTTTCCACAAACCCTTTCTTTCTTTATTTAACAAATGAACTTTTATATAATTTTTATAGTGGAAAAAGAAATTTTCTTTTTATCATGTATAACATGTGTAAAATTATCCACCTATATGAACTCTGTTCCATTTAATCCTATCAAAAAAATATTTAAATGATATTTTTAAAGGAAAAATATTTTCTTATATATTGAAAATATTTATTTTTTTAATAATTTATTTTCCAATCTTTTTATGATTGAAATGTGATTTTAAAAATTTAAATATTATTCTAATGAGGAAAAATATTAAAGGTAATTTTATAGAATTTAAATTAAACAACAAAAAAACAATTTAACCTTAATAAAATGGGAATATATTTTAATGATATCATCCTTATTATTTCTCAGATTTTTTTCTGATGATTTTTAATAGGGAAGTACTATGTTAATGTCTTCCAATTTACTCTAAATGATATATGATTATGTTTATTTATTACTAAATGTATTCATTTTTTATGATAGTTTAGTATTTAAATTTTTATGTTGTTAATGACTCAACCCCTTCATATGATGAATGCATTGGACATAACATGTTAGGGGTGGGGCACAATACATATAGACGCTTGATAAATCTGTAGCATTGATAATAAAAACATTACATGGTTTTGGATGAGGCCTTATTCATTTAATAGATGTATTTGGATCATGTCTCGATGGTATTATATGTGTTGACATGAAACATTGATGGTATTAGTTTTCCTAGTATAACAATGTGATGGTATGGTTTATAAATCCATTGTTATGCATTCCATAATTATGAATTTAGTCAATGATATTCCATGTTATTACATTATTAGTTTTATTATACATGGTTATGTTTTATTCCCATGTGATTATTTATGTGGAATTATTCAATTAGTTTTTATATCAATTTTATGTATCATTACTTATGTTTTATTTTCCCAAGGATATGAGGAATTATTTTCTAATTGATATTCTTGTATATCCTAAGCTGAATAAAGGAATTAACAATGAAAATCATTCTTTTATTTTATGATTTAAAATATAATTTAAATTTTAATTATTTATCTATTTTTCTAAATATAGTAATCAATTCGGCCCTTCAGGATGCTATTTCTTTTATTTAATGTAAATGTAATAAAGAATGACATTTCCTCTAGGATAATTAGGTCTGGGTCTCTAAATGTAATATAAAATAATGATTTCATATTCACGGAAATCATAATTCTATAATTATGAAATATACAATTGATTCCTTGTTTAAACACGTCGAAATAAATGGGGATGGCCTCGACCAAAACCTAGTCCAGTTTTTCTCATGAGACCTAACGATGTATAAAGGGGATATAGTGGTCCCCACCCATCCCTTACTATGTCCAAGTAATTATTCATGTGAATTGGGGGAATCATAATAAACACAAAAATTGGTATTTAAAAAAATCAATTGGAATGATATTATATACCCTAACCAAAAAACACAATAAAAAACCATCTCAAGTAAAATGATGAAAGCAAATGAAATTTTATATCCATAGTTAAAATGATCCTAAATTATATATATAAACAATAGTGGTGGAAAAAATAGAAAAATTAATCATTGGATCATATGTAAAATATTGGTTTTATGACATTGATTAATAGAAATTCCATAAATATGTCATTAAAATCATTTTATAGAAAATAACCCTTTAACATAAAATTATCACAATAAATGTTAAAAATAAATTATTTTTAAAATAATATTTGAAAAAACATAAATTTATCATTAAAACATTTATTGTTCATGATGTTGTAAGATTTTGTTCATGTCACAATTGTTAAAATAAATATTCCTTTCACAATGTTAGTAAAATCCTAACGAGACTTTTTTCAAAACATCAAGAATATTCCATTAAAATAATTTTTTAAAAATTAAAAATCGGCCAAAATTATATTAATTATTCATTTTGAAATGGTTAAAAGAATTTTTTAAAATTATTTATAGAAAAAAGAATTAACAAAGAATGATTTCCAATTGAAAAAAGAAATATATTTGGATTTTCATAAAACAATATCCTCAAACACCATAACAACCAAATGGTGAAAAAAGGTATTATTACTTTAAAAAGTTCATTAATTACTATATTAGAATTAAATAACTAGATTTTATGAAATAGTTATTAAAACTTTCGAGAAGGAAATCGAAAAAGATTAATAAGCTAGAATAATGATGAGATTTTGAAATAAAGCCTTACCTTTTTAGAAATATTTGACTCATAAGCCCCATGAATAAACTACAGTAAAATGAAACATTAAATAAAATTAAGATAATAGGATTAATGATTTAAAATATTAAAGGGTCAGTTATACACAACATTTTGGAAATTAGTTTTATATATGTCATACGTCTCAATGATGTAAAAGTCAGACGAGAAACCCTTACCACGACTGTGACTCATCACATACATTATTCATCTCTATGAATAAATATATTAATTTAATTATTTATTTTCTTAATTATAAATTTTATTTTTATTATTTAATTAATTTCACTTATCACTCTGTTAAATATTATTACGTAATGAATTATGTTTATGTCAGCTATTTTGATGATATTTTATTAGGTGTAAAAAATGAATTCAGTAGGATGATTATTAGTCTAAGTGGTAAATATTTTAACATCTCTTTAATAATAATCATGAAATAAATATTATGTTTTTAACTCAAAAATAATTTAATACTAATCATGAATGACGGTTTTAAGAAAATATGTATGTCATGATCATGTAGAGGAAACATTGTATGTACACATGATTAACACTTCCATTTTCAATGATAATTATGGAAAAGAGGTATGTAATATTTTATCATTACATAATAATAATATTAGATATAAAAGTTCATTTATTTAAATAAACTTATATATATCACCTATGTGGTGTTTTGATGGAAATATAGTCACATCGCTTCATAAAGGTGGTAGGCCAAACATACACAAACAACAATATCATATATTAGTGAGAGAAAAGGTAAAAAAGAAAATGACATATTAACCTATTCAAATTATAAATTCACCATGAATATCATAATTATGTCATGTATATCAAAATTATTCTAGAAATTGATCATGATTACCATCCACATAATGCATCAACGAAAAACAAATCACATCGCTTCATGAGGCGGCAGTCCACCATATATAGGAGTGACGTTATCATATCCCATATGTAATGAAACATCAATACGTTATATATGATATATTGACCTAAGATGTATAATTATATTACAAATTTAATAAATATATATATATAAACACACATAATATCCATCATCATACCCTACCGTGATATGTGTTGTTTGAAAACATGCAACATCGGTTTGTGAGGTGGTATCCCACCGTACATGGATATGACATTATCTTTTACAATTTTTTGGATGGGTATATGGATATGGGTAATTCCCAAAAAATAATAAAATTTAATAACATGGGAGACTATGTTTTTATTGCTTAAGAAAAAAATTTGTATATTTGAAGGATGTGGATGAATAAATTAAACAATAATGTATATTTTGGAATCATAACTCTTCGTGAACCACCACCTTAGGATTTTCGTAAAATATTACTAGAAATGATTTATTACTAAAAATAAGATTTAATGATGAGTTGATGGTTGTTTTTATGTTGTTTTATATGGCCCAAATAGTCCAAAATTGTTTTAATATTTGAATTAGATATGAGACATGGTGGCCTTGTATAGGTGTGGTGAGTGGCAAACTTTTAATTTTTTAAAATTAAAATTTATCCCCATTTTTTCACCTGATACAAGAGTAACCTATATTTATTATCAAGGATTGACCAATAACATTTAAAATATTCATATTAAATGGGTGCATTACATGTTTGGAGTCATTTAACCCATATCTTTTTAGTTATTCCCTGGTTAATCACATTTTATAGTATCTTTAGTAATTGTTTTTTTTCTATATTTATCATTCATTATGGTAAAACATTATGTTGAAAATAATTGTTAAGTTAAATTATTATGTTTCAAAATGTTTATTTTTTTTGAATATTTTAACATTTGAATGTGGTAAAATTAAATTTAAAGTTAATCTCACATATGCAATGAGAAAGCACAGTTTCAAAGAAAAATGTTGAGAATTTTCAATGTTTTTATTTAAAACATCAATATGAAATTGATTAAAAATACCAGAACTGGATTATAATAAATATAACTCACGTAATTTTACTTTTTACCAAATTAAAATTATAATGAAATATTATAATTAATTTAAATGAATATAATGTTTTAAATTTAAATTAAGTATTTTTCACTATTCATCAAATAATTAATCTTTTCATGTAATTATAAACAATTCAACCCTCGAAAATTTTGACATGTCAATTTATAAATAAATGTTTATTCTTATAAATAAATTTTTTAAAAGTGAAAAAAAAAATTATAAATTACTTCTGGGAATCAGGACTAGAACCGCTCTTAGAAAAATAAAGTTTTTCAGAACTTTTGTTTTCATTCTAATGAATGTTACTTTATTTTTATACAATAGTTAAGAAGTGAATGTTTATTATACATGTTTTGAACTTATTATATTGATAATTTTATTATTAATATTCATAATCTAAAACATAATGACTCTATTATTCTAGTAATGTTAAGATATTAATTTTCAAATAGAGTATAATGTTTTGTTCAAACCCAGTGTTGCATTAATTTCTAGATATCAATGTAATTTAATTTATTTATAAATTAATAAATAATAAATTACTAGGGATTTAAATTCTATTATGATATTGGTTTTCTGTGTCACACCCACTACCAAACAAGATATTCCAATTTAAAAAATCATAGTGTATTACACATACATATAATTATTCCTGTCACTACCTATTTAGATAAGCATTTATGTTGTACTCATACCATAAGTGACTCTGTAGGTTTTTATCAACGATATATTTTCACCTAGGGTATTGGATACTTATCAAATACCATCATATATTAATATTTTATGAAATATTATAGAAGTGTAATATAAATGGAACCAAATATGATTTGAGAAAGAAAATATTAACCCACGAAATGAAGGTGTATAGTGATGAGTGGGATTTGGTATGTATTTTTCCTCAGATATACATTGAAGCAAAGGGGGAAATTAGTTCTATGTTCTGTTCTAGTATTCAGATTATTAATTCCATTCATGATATGAGTTTTAATGATAAATCTAGAGGTAATATTCGTATGAAATATCGGTATATTATAATTTTTATTGAGATTCTTGATGACTAGTCATTATCCTTTTGGGGGATTTTCAATTTGATGGGATGCTATTTTGTTTCATCTTGTTTAATGAAATTTGTGATATTGGGCATTCATCTATCTTAATGGGAAATTCATCCTAGTTCTATCAAGTTGTTTTATAATGTGCATCCCAAATTTTGGTGGTCGTGTTAGTGGCATAATATAATTAGCATTGTATCTTGTTTCTAAATAAGACAATAAGAAAATCGGGTCATCGGATGTCCTTGGAATTTATTCATCACCTTCAAAACAATACCTTGAATTTTTTAATCTCTAAACTATGTCCATTAGTTTCTTTTCTGATCAAGAACATAGTTGAAATAAAATAATTGGGTATAATTCACATTTAAAATATTGTAGTTGTTCATATTGTTCTATATATTATAGTTTTTGATAGGAAAACCTATTTCACTTCATTATTTTTGGAAGGACTTTGTATGAAAATATGGGCATATGTCAGGCTTAACATGACCAACCATACACAAAGGTATGGTTATACAGAGTGGGTGAATCAGTATCTGAAAGAAAATTTTAATGTGATGTTTTTCTAATTTTGTGACATATTTTATATATAACTTATATTAGTGGGATTTATTTAAAAACCAATTATCCATGGTCAATTAGGATGGATCGTTTTGAATAATTATATTGAAATCCATGCCACTCTCTTCTACGTAGGTCATATATAGGTGAGACATCTTTCTTGTGAGCATGTATCATTCAAGAACCAACTGAAATTTTATAGATTATTTTGTAGTGGTTTCTAAGGTAAAATAGTCTTTATAAGACCTATGCTGACCAAAAATATTAAGCATTAGATTAATTATTGGGTTATCAGTTTTTCAAAGAGTATCACCTTATTTGGGTCACCCCCATCTTGGAAGGAAATATAAGGTTACATTGAGGTATGTAAAACCTTTTGAGATCACTGATAAGATCATCAATTTGGTATACCTATTGGAATTAATATCACTGTTGATTTTTATTTGTGATATTTTTCATTTGAACTACGTTTGAAATGTTTTATACCAATCCTTTTAATATGCTATGTTGGGAAGGGCGTGAGATTGTACCCAGTTTTTCATAACTCAAAATCATGTTTGGATGGTAAATTTATATTTGAAATTGATTATTGGGAAATTTATTTTATGATTTTGTGTCATATGAATGCATGTGAATGAAGTGAACAAGGAATGTGAGTGGGAATCATGGGGTGAGTTGAACTACCATCACTTGTTTTCTAATTGGACTACAATTTTTCATCGAGAATGAATCAAATCAATCATGGTTGGGAGAATTGTCCCACCTATGGCGTCATATTTAGTTATTTCTTATTTATTATTGGTCTTAACCATTTTATATATCTCTTTCAGTCATTTTTTATATAGAAAATAAGATTTTTGTGCCTGGAGGGGGGATGTACAATTATATAACAGTTTGTAGTGTTATTTTTCTCGCTTCTACAAACATTGTGGAAAATGAATGTGGGTATATCTAGGTTTCATGGCTAAGAACATTTTATACCAATAATCCCTAGAAAACCATGTTACACCCCCTACCCTATTGTATAAGGTTTGTTATGGTTGACCCACTATCTAGGAGACAATATGGCCAAAATAGATATTTTATTAATTCCATTTTTTATATCACCATATTAAACCATTTTAGCATTTTATTCAACACATTTGAACCCTCTAGCCCCATATATGGATCACCTCCCTGTGAAACTAACCTTGGATCCATATTTTCGTACATTTATGCACGTTTATTCATCAAATCATCTTGTATGTTTCTTATGTTACCTTATTTTGGTCTATTCATCCCTCCCTGACTTCCCTCTTCTCTAGAAGTTCTACTGTAGGTTAAATATAAAATATTTATCTTTTCTTTTGATTTTTTTGGTGTGTTATTATTTTCATTGGATTGATTCATGCTTTGTCTCATGATTTTAAACAGGTGGGTGGTGACATCAAGAAGATTGGTATGTGGTTTTGTGCATAGCTGTTATTTGATGATTTAAATGTAATTTAATTTTTCTGTACATTTATTAAATTTTTTTGAGTGAAAATCCATGAATTAAAACATATTTTGTGCGTATATGGAATTGATATATGTTATCCCCATTGTGAGTGGTTTAAAATGTCATTAATGATATGTGATGAATACATTTCTCATACAAAATATGGGATTTCAAGGTTAAAGAAATGTGATAATGCACTTGGGATATGTATGTGCCTAGGAAGGTGGACTAAGGATTTTTATGTTGAATGAGTTGGTGAGGCCTCAACCTAGAATGTCTGATGGGATCACACTACAACACTAAATAAAATATATGATAATATTATGGGATCCTCTAGAACTTTGTCTTGTTCATTGTTGACACTCATTTATATGGCTAGTTTTTCTTTTGAAAAAGGAAAGATGATATATTAAACACAAAGGTCAGCAGTTACACAGTCATGTAATAAAGATGGAAAGTGATGAAGCCATAGATGGTTCACTCCGGACATGCTGAAAGAAGCTAGGTGATGGGTTGATTCATTTTTGTCCCTTTTAATAAAGGTGATAGAGCAGGTTGTGAAGCATTGATTGAGAGACTGGATGTTCCTGACAAAGGGGTCGAAAGACTGGAGGCCACCATCATTAAGCCTGATATCTTAGATGATGGTGAGGCAATAAGATTCAATGTGAATAGCTTCCCATCCACGATCTTTTGTGAATGTTATCCTGGAAAGTACAATGAAGGCTTCAAGAACAACGGGCTCCTAGAGAGCTTGGTTTGATTCATGTTTGGCCCCGATGATTTGACCATGAAAATCCCGTGACACAAGTCCAATTCTGACAATTCCATCCATGGAGAGAGATGCATCAACGTTAATCTGGATGATCTCTTCTGTGGGAGGGTACAATCTTGAAGCAGCTGTGTGAGTGCCAGAGATCCCATGACGGTCAGAGTCCTTATTCCACCCCTCAATCCAGGATGTAGCACGTTCAATCCAGAACCTGGGGGGCTTTGATGTGTGGTTAAATATGAATTCATTACGTCGAGCCCAGATGATCCATTCTTGGATACATAATGAAGCAACTTTATCCACAATAATGGAAGGCGACCACAACATCAGCAGGGTCGGAAGGTCCGGCCCCATATCCAGCATAAGCTCAAAATCAGAGGCCCAGAATGTCCATATTTATTCAACCCCTAGGAACTAGGTGATCACATGCAGAGGAGATTTGAGTACACCCGAGCAGATGGTACATTTCTAGTCATTCGTGACATGTCAGAAGGCAAGGATGTCCATAGTGGGAAGGATACCTATGCAAACCTTCCACCAGAAAAAATGGATTTTTGGGGGGACCATAAGATGCAAATGGGTTTTCTAGAGCCCTCCCCTTTCCTCGATTTGAGTTTTAAGAGAAAGAATGTACCCTGAAATCACCGTATAAGATCCATAGAAATCATTGCTACAAAAGGGATAGTCTGTCCCCGTATCCCTCATATAGGGAATGCTAATAATGATCCTTTTGTCCCTTTCATTGAACCATGAGTTTATTTTATCCATACAACACCTAGGATCAGGATCATTGGACAAGAAACAAATAGTGGTGTTCTGATAGCCAAGTATGGTATGGGAGGTGGCTTGCAATCCATATTTATCAATCATCCAGGGATCCGTCCTAATATTTATTTTCGTACCATCTCCAACCCTCAAGCCCAAAACTTTATTAAGTTAATTTTGTGATCCCCAAAGGCCTCTCTATAGAATGATGGGGCGGGGGCCAGGATAGGAGTTCTGGAAATAATTGGAGGGAAAGTATTTTGCACGAAGAATCTGCACACAATGAGAAGATGGATGAATCATGAGGAACCATCCCTATTTAGCCAAAATAGAATCATTAAAGAGTTAGAGGTCTCGAAATCCCATTTCGCCACCTGTTTTTGGGGTGCAAAGTGACTTACAAGAAATCATGTGATATTTCTTTCTTCCATTATTATGACCCCACCAGAAGTTAGCGATGTGGGAGTGGATATGGACAACAAGCATTCTAGGAATCTTAAACAAGGACATAATATAGCTGGGGATGGACTGAAGAGCGGATTTGGTGAGTGTTTACTTACATGTTTTAGATTCCAGCCTTGGATTTTTTTCCTGATTCTATCCTCCGTAGATGAAAAGATTTCTATTTTTGAGAAACCAGCAATAGTGGGGAGCCCAAGGTATTTGTTGTGTTTTTCAACCATCTGAATGGCTGCAATAAGACAAAGCTCTGCCCTCTTGTTCGGTTGGATTCCAGAACTGAAAGACATTTCCGACTTGGCTGGATTGATATTTTTTCTAGATTCCCTCTCATAAAGGCAGATCACCTAGTAGATAGTGAGACATTCATTATGAGTAGATCTAGAGAAAATAAGGTAGTCATCAGCAAAGAAGAGATGCGATACAGGTGGGATGGCCCAAAATACCATTCCCCGTGTATCTCTTTTGAGGATGCGGCCAAGGAAATGAGGTTAAAGAAGACATCAACCGCCAGGTTGAAGAGAAAGGGGGAAAGGGGATCTCCATGGATGTGGCCACGGGTGGGTGAGAATCCATGGGTGAGTCCACCATTGATGTTAATCTGAAAAGAGACAGACGAGACACATTGCGTGATAATGTATGTCTATTTGGGGGAGAAACACATTTTTGTCATGACAGCCTGGAGAACATTCCATTCTGCACAATCGTAGGCCTTAGTCATATACAGTTTCTAGGCCATAATACCTCTTTTCAAAATTGATCACATTTTCATAGAATGAAACAATTCATGGGCAACGATGCCATTATCAATGATAAGCCTATTTGCTACGCAAGCACTTTGATTTTTAGAGATAATAGAAGGTAGCCACGTGCACAGACCATTAACCGGGACCTTTGTGAAAATATTGTAGGAGACGTTACAGAGACTGATAGGCCTGATGTCCGAGGCCATAAGGGGTTTCTTTATCTTTGGGATGAGGGTGAGGACTGTATCATTAGTAGAAAAGAGGATAATTTCCCTAGCCCAAATGCCTTTCATTAGAACGCATATTTCAGGTCTGAGAATGTTCCAATATTGCATAAAAATAGAGCATGGAATCCATCAGGACCAGGGGCTTTTGTGGAGTGGATTTGTTTGACAGCCTGAAGAATCTCATCGTGCATGAAGTCTTTTTTTTATTTGGTGGTTCATCTCATATATAATCAAATGTTTGATGCAGGACTCAACCTCTGATGTTAAGACGGAATCTTCTGCAGTGTAGAGATTTTGGAAATAACAAGAAATAATATATCATATACCTTCGATGATTGACACAGTTCCCCTATTAGGGTGGGTGAGGACTGAAATGTTGTTTTTGTGGAGCCTGGTAGAATCCTTCTTGTGAAAGTATCAGGTGTTTTCATCCCCTTCATTGATGTGGATTTATCTTGCGTGCATAGCCCATAATATTTCTTTAATGCGAAGATCTGCATCTAGATCAGTTTGAATAATATCAATTTTTGAGAGAATGTCATCCATTGGGGGTCGCACAAAAAGGGTGGTGATTTGTCGTTCAAAGGAGTTACAAAGCATGTCATATTGATGAAACATTTTATAGCTCCATGATCTTAGATTAGCAGCCACTTGCTGGAGGTTAAAATTTATGTCATCACTTCCACCCTTAAAACATGATCGGATAACTTATTCACACTCTCGGTCATTGGCCCAAAAGATTTCAAACCGTAAAGGTTTCCCACCTCTTGAGATATGGACACTATGAGAAAAGTCGATAGTGATAGGGCAATGATCTGAACAGTTTGGAACCAAGTGGGTGATATAAAAATTTTTGAAGATGTTAGACCATTCCGTCAATCCGAGAAATCTTTCAAGATGCTCAACAATGCGAGTGCTTTTCGTGTTCCCACAAAACAAGGTAAAGGGGCTGCCTGCATGTCCCAGATCAGCCTAGTCAACCCTAGAAATCGCATCCCTAAAACCTGAGATCGAGGAAATGGGATGATGTGCTCCTCCGTGTTTTTCATTCTGGAACAGAATCACATTGAAGTAACCGCCAAAAAGGATAAGGCATGTAATTACATGTCATAAAGAACATAGAGGTTCCTAGTATTTCCATTTAACATTTTGTGATGGCCATCCGTAGAAACCCACAAATGTCTATAGAAGAGAGAGGTGATCATGGATGGATACATCCACATGATGTTATGAGTACAAGATGATTCTCACATCGATATTGTCCTTCCCACAAGGACCCAATCCCCCTGAGTTGCCTTGGCAAGGAACCAGGAAGCAGATCTGAAACCTGCATTTGAGAGCGATACCATTGTTGTCCTTGTAATACAATATGGTTTTAGACACAAAAACCATATCAGGGAGAATTTGGGCACAATGGCGCTTGAGAATCCAAACCTTTCATGGGTTTCCAAGTCCCCAATAGTTCCAACATTGGATTTTCATCGCTCTAGGCGGGGCTAGGAAATACCCGCCTCTGCCTCTGAAACATCATTGAACAGTCCATCACATGCAGCTTTTCATATTTTTGGAAGGCTTCTAGTTACATGATAATCCTCCAGCCGTCTTCCATTATCCCGGGGTCTTGCATCAATAGGATCACCACTCATATCTACATGATTAACCCTTTTCCACGATAGTTGAGAAAGGGTACCTGATTCCTTTATCCCAATTGTATTGGTTTTGTCTATGAGGTTGATACCTAGTGCAACAGACACTGGCCCAAGAGCAGGCTCCATTGATTCGATTCAAAGTTTCCTGGGATTAGAAACCTGGTCAGGTGGCTTCTTTACCTCTGGACATTGGTCCGAATGGTGGTGGGACGTTGTCTCTCAAAGATGTAGGGACCCGACATGAGAAAATGGCCGAGTCCGAACTCTGACTCACATGCTTGTCCCTAGATCTAGCCCTACCCATTGCGATGTACGTAGGACCTCCCTTCACCCGCTGATCATCTTGATTGTCTCCAGAAAAATATGGTGTTCTTAGCATGATGACAGTTTTGAGTTCTGGTTCAGTTTGCTTCAAGAAGTCCTTCGCAAGTCGGTTAGGATCCTTTCGTTTTTCCACCTCAGAAATGATCATAGATCCTACTATTTTTCTACAGAGCCAAGGGCCATATTGCATGACGATGGTGCCTTTTTCATTCTCCTTCCACGAGTGACAAGCTTTTTGGAGATGTCCAATGCACCCGTAGAAAAAACAAAATATTGGGAGAATTAAAAATTCAAAATAGATCCAGGCATTAGAATCTTCGATTGATAAGAACAGACCTCTCATTAGTGGTTGTGTCACATTGGTATAGTCTGTAATCCTCACCACGGGTCCCTAGTGGATGGGATTAGATTGATCCCAGTCCAGAATTTTTCCAATGCATTCTCCAATTTTTTACAAAATGAATTCCATTATACCATGAATCCAAATTCCTTGGATTCATATCCAGAAAGGTGTGGAAGTTAGTTCAATTTTCTGAATTTCGTCCCTGGCTGTAAAGTCCTCCATGAGGGTTATTTGATTATCGAAAGACCATGGTCTTACATTGAGCACCATTTCTCTATCTTTGTTATTAAAAAATTCGAATACAAGAAAACCCTCTCCCACTTCGCGTATGGAAATTACATCCTCTAATCTCTATAAATTTTGTTGAGTATTTTTTAAGGCCTGCTGGTTGAATGATGTTTTGGTTAAAAATTTCACTACAACCAGGAGTGACATGCGATGTGACAGAAAGGCATCTTCATTTTTTCATGTGGTAATCGACACTTACTCTTTATCAGTAAGTAAAAGGTTCTTCCACTGATTTCCCAATTCGTATTCCATGACAACAATGAACACCACCAAAAATTATTCTCCCGAGCACACCCTTCATGAGCCCACCACTCTCGCATTCAGAACTCCACAACGCGAAAAAAAATTTCCTCCTTCTCAACCATCAAATCTTAGTGATTCATAAATGATAATAAATATAATGATAATCCTATGACCCATATAATCATTCAACATAGGGAGCTATTAGTGACATTAAAACTTTTGTTTACAATATAAAATATTTATTTTATTTTTTACAGTTTGTAGAAAAACAAAATCATCTTTTAAAATTAAAATATTTATCTTCTATTAAATATTAAATTCTAATTTTTTTATAATGTATATCAGTGAAAAATCATGGACGTATCCTAGTAATAAAATGTTCTCACAACATACATATAAACAACGTATATATATATATCTGGTTTTTTCATATTTAGGTAATGGTAGGGATCTTTATCGAGGTGGCATCAAGTTGTCTTGTTACTAATAAATTCATTAGGGTAATATTGAGGGAACTAGTATAGTGCATTGTGATGTTCATTTCATTTGGTTATTTTATTCTTTTATTTTTATTGTCCCTCCACCCTATTTTACCACTTCATTTAGGGTTTTTAAATTGTAAAATGGAGCTTGTATTTACCTTTTTAAAGCATGATAGTAAGGGTATTTATGTGTATGTTTATGCTGATATTTATGTATGTTTTTTACATATTTTTTGATTATTATTTGAATGAAAAATTAATACTCAAACAGGTCCCTTGGTTTCCATGAAGAGATTTCGATCTCATTTGGATAAATAATTCCATTCATGTAATTCCATGGGACGGATGACGTGTCATGTAGGATGGTAGCCTAGAATGGTTTGTGAGATATTACATAGTAAGTGTTATACTCACAACATGGATGGAAACATTTAAAAATGTATAGATGTTTTATATCAATGGATAGGAATGGGAATTATATCTTATATTTCGTGGGATAACTATGAAAAACGTTGGAATGGAAGGTGGTTTTGGAGGATGGATATTTTGTGAGTCATGCATGGTTTTATAATCCTATGGTGTCTTTAGGATAAATGGGTTTTTTCTTATTCCTTGTTCTATTTTCAATATAATATTTTTATTATATTTATTTAGTCATTGAGTTATATTTCTTACCCTCATGAATCATATATATGGTCTAGTTTTTTATATTTTTATATTTTTGAGTTTTTAGGTTTTTATAACCCTAAAATCATCCCCCATTGTTCTTATAATCCATTGTAATTTATTTTCAAAAATTGGTGTAGTGGGAATGTTTCCTAATTTGGCAGGATATCTATCTCTTCTCATAAAAATGGTTTTGGGTGTGATGTAACAAAAATATTGTTTTGAAACAATTTTTTTAATATAAATAGTTATTTACAAAAAAAAAGGATTAATGTGACAATATTTAGTGGTATAAGTGAAATTGACTATAGTAAATATATAGACATACAATATCGCAGAGTAATAGTAACACTATATGTGATTTGGTATTGATGTAATGCCACTCATAAATATTTTAGAGTGTATGTAATAACATTTATTATAAATAAAATGATTGAAATCATTTAATATTTGAAGATACACTGAAAAAATTAATATATCATGGTTACTATATAATGTAAAATTCATTAAAATGATAGAATAACATAATTAATGATAATATAGATGACTAAAATGTAAATCTAACTAACGATAAGACGGATTGATAAAAAAACATTTACCAAATGGATGAAATAATAATGATGGAGAAAACATGAATAAAAAACAAATGTGAATTATTGGATTGATTATAATGGAGAAATATATTTTGAATAAAATGATATGGAATGAGTTGATGTTAATCATTCACCAAATAAACATATTTAATAAAATATTAATGTTGATAAATCAAATAATATTAGTGATTTTAAAAAACTTATTCTAGAGAACCCATGTATCTATAATAAATTTTGATATATTTAATATAATAGACATAAATGAGTTGATAATTGTGGGAAATGTGTTTTTAGAGTGATTTTAATAGATATGTTATTTGGATATGTTTTATATTTTTAGAATTTTTGTTTTATTTTATCAATAATACTTAAATCTTGACCATGCTATAAGACATGATTGGCCATATAGTACAAAAAAGGAATACATGTAGGTGTTAGTGTTTAAAAACTATTGAAATTGGATTGATTTAAATATAAGTGAAGTAAATGATATATAACTAATGACTGCAGAATGAAATTGTTAGTGTTTATGACCCAAATATTGTAAATTAAACTGAATGAAATGCAGTCCAATGAATTTCATAGATTGGATCATGAATAGGGTAATAATAAAAATTAATATGAAACAGAGTAATGTTTAACACTATCAATTATTTTATAAAATATTTATTACTAATTTGGATATTTTATTGAAAATATAATTCACCATTTTCCATTAATAATTTTTTATAGAGTTATCCTACAAATATGACGATATAATTTGATAATTATTATATTTTTATACTTTACAGTGCTGTATAAAAAACTTTTATGGAAGATTTTTGACCATTATTAATTGGATACAGTTTTTATTTTATTATTTCGATAGAGTGTTAAAATGTTTTCCCTAATATTTCTATGGTAACATTTTTATTAGATTTTTTTCATTACTTGTAGAATATATACTTATTATGTAAAACATAATATTTTTATAAATATTTAAAATTGATCAATTTTGTGTTTCCATTTTTGAATACATTAATTATTTTTAAAATTTATTTATATCCAATTGAATATATTAATAATTTGGAAATCCATTGGGTTAGACCAGTTGATTGAATTGTATTTCTGCATTATAGATTGATTAATAAAAAATTTGGTTCATAATAATATTCTATGATTAATTGAATGATTGTGAGGTATTTATGATTGATAGAATCCTCAGTAAGGTAGTTCTTTGAACATAATTTATATTTCTAGATTCAGTCAACACACTTTATTAAATTTTACTATGACAAAAATATAGAAAATTTATTATCTAATGGAATTAATTAAATTTTTATGACTAATAACATCCAATTTGTTATTCACTTATTCATATTACTAATTATTTTATAAAAAGATATGAATTATCATTATTAGTATCTGGTTATCCACAATATGGATGCACCTTTTATAAGAAAATGATCATACACATAATTTTTATAATAAGGTAGGTGATCAAGAGTAATTTATTCTTTATTGAATTTATACCCTCAAATATAGAAATGTTTGATTTTGAGAGAAAAATCATAAAATTAAATTAATATTTATGGATCCCCCATATTCATTATTCCATTAAAAACTCAATATTACCTATTTGAATTCGTATAATGTTTTTGGGGTTCCATTTTAAGTATCCATAATTGGTTGGTGATGATTTTTTAGTTATTTTTATTATATTATTATTTATTACATAAAATATGTTTAGAGAATCATAATATATTTATTATTAGTGTTACACCAAAAAATCATGGAAATAATTATCATAGAAGGAAGAGGATAATGAAATATTTCCTTGCATATCTTATATTTGAAGTTATTTATAGTGTAAGTATTATAATTAAACCTATGGAAATTTTATTGTTCATATATATTTTTCATAAAAATATTATTTTCATTTTTTATGATGTTATCTCTGAAATATTTATAAAAATAATAATTAGACTACAATTGACCACTAAAAATCGTATATTTTTGTGATATTTTTTTTATCAAAATATATATATTTGGTAAATGAAGAAATAAATAATAGATATAAATTTGGTTGATATAAGATATGAAATAATGATATTGTTAATAATATATTCATCGAGGTATATAATTTTCCATCTAAATCAGAGGGTTTGATGAAAAATTAATGATTTTATTATAATTAAGAAACAATAAATGATTTTTATAGATATATTTTTTATTGGATTCATTATTAGAAGGTAGATATAATTTTTTTATAGTTTAATTATTGAGTAAACTATTTAATGATGATATTTGAAAGGATTATATTTTTACTACTAAAATAATTAATGTTTTACTAAATTATAAATTCTTGATTGAGTAAGGGACCTTAAAATTTATAACAATCTTGGTTTTCAGAAATAATGAAATCTGAAAGTATCAACACATACCAAATTAATAAAAATTAATTCAATGTATCCTTAATAATTATAGAAATTGTTAATGTAATTTGAGTTTGGTTTTCTGGTATTGTACTCAATAACAAAAATATCTTCTCATCACAAAAGATAAATTAGAATGTCATAATATAGAATATTTCAACACCTTCATAGTGGATAAGAAATTTTAAAAATTGATATGAAACAATTAGCCAAGGAATTTACAACTAATGTGTAGTCTATTTAAAAAAACCATGAAAAAATATGTCATCAATTGAATGCACTAATAATATAGGTTTGTGTCTTCCCATCTTCTATATCTACTTTTCCAACTCTGAGAAAAGAAAATAAATAAATAAAAATTTATCATCTCATTTCACAAATTATAAATCCTCCTTGAATAAAAATATAATAAAATATTCATTATTATTAAATTTAAGACATTGAGATGGTGTGCTGTAGAAGATTATTTGGAGATATGTGGTAATATACATTTTAATAATAGCGAGAGTTAGGTTAGTAGTGTGAAGTTCCCCCCATAGTTTTGTAGAGGAAGAATGCTTCTTACATTTCGGTTCTATTTGAAACTCTCTATATAAGGGAAGTGTTATTTTGTGCAGTTTTTAAATTGTATAAAATTTTCTATCATTCATAGATTAATTTAAAACAACAAATAAGGTCTATAATTATTCAATTGAACCTATTATATATAGAAATATTTTAGGACCATCCTAGGTAGATATAAGTCATTGGAAAAAGAGAAAAAAATAAACAAAATGTGCATCTCATGATATAATAATGAAAATTATAGACTATATATTTTCAACAGTAGACGTAATATACTCTTCCAATGAAATAATGATGAACAATACTTACACCATATATGGTAGATACCTACTCTTGAAATAGTCTATCTAACACTATATTATCAAACCTCACTATTCTACCATTTCTATGCCACCCACCACCACACCATTTACTTACCAGTATTCCCCATCAATTTTACCCCATTATTTCACCCCCTTCATTGAAATATTTTCACCACCTCACTAAAAACCTCATCAGTATCCCCATACAACTCTCATCCCTCCCTTTTCTCATTAACTTTATTGAATGTGTACTTTAACAACCCCACATCGAGAACATCATTGATGGCCTTCAATCACACATATAAACTCACCTCAATTATATGAAGATATGTTGTCCTATGTAATAATATTGACCACACCACTATAAATCTGATAAAACTTTATCAATAACCACAAGGGCCCTTCCTTCTCCCTCTACATCTATACAGTCCCCTAATTAGGTCCTGATGTTACACATAATAATTTATAGGAATGGGTGCAACACAATACCTGGTAGGGAGGACTATTATATTGACTGGATTTGGTTTTTATAATTCCATTCATTTCTACAAAATTATATATTTTCACTCTAATTCCTGTATTTCCATTAATATTTCAATTTCCTTTAAAATTTTTACTTGCATTCCAAAAATGGAAAGCGACCACCCTATATGCTTTGAAATTATGATGATTCAAAAAAATGTAATCTATTTATTTATATTCCCATATTGAATGTATTAAAATTTCATATGTTTTCCACCCATTATCTAGAATCTACAAGATGAATATTTATTTCAATATTCATTTCATTAAAAAAATATCAAAATAAGTAAAAGAATGATTTTTTTGGATAATGCTGTTAATCGGGATGTTATAATGTTGATAATAAAAACTCAAAAAATCTTCTTCAACGGGATATAAGAATACCATAGACTATATAATAATATATTTTACCATTATTTCTTATGGATTAATATATAGAAGTCTTTATTTTCTAATTCACAATTCTCCAATGAGATATAAATATAGAGGTAACTTACCTCAATAACCACAGAGGATTAACAAACCCCATTCTGGCAGTTATTATGATATTCATTGATAGAGATATGGTGTTTGATATGTTTCATAAAACTAAAATAACTAATATGGGATATGGGGAAGAATATATTATAGTATGAAAAAATTTACTTCAAATATATAATGAGACCCACATACATAATCTATCAATGATATTCATATCGAGAGGGGATGGAAATGTTGATGCTACACTAATGTGAATTAATGTTCATTTATATGTCTTTATCAAAGGATAGTCTATGTTAATTCTTGTAAAATTAATCCAGAATGGTTCCCCCAATGATGAAATAAAAAAATGTTCTCATGAATTTCCTTTATTTCATTAGCCTATTAGAGACTATTAATCCCACATTTTTTAAAACATGTAGAAAAATTATTATAATTTTCCTAATGACACCATCCACAATATATAGATTTAAAAATTATGTTATAAATTTATATTTTGATTTTTTAATAATTTTTTTTCATAATAGTAATGATAATTAGAATTGAGATAAGTACACACTAGTTTATGTGGATAAGCACCATTATAACTCCCAATAATTGGTAGGGATTATTTTATTCAGGGATACACCTTCAGATTTTATTAAACAATAGGCCAATGTATTGAACATAAAAAAATAATATTTGGGATATAAATACCAAGGTATTTAAGAGGGATATTTCAGTTAGATAAAAGAATGTATGTTATCTCATCTTATATCCATCAAGTGGAGCAGTTTTATTCTTCGTATATACTAATTTCCAGGGAGTTGGATTATTTGTATACACCATTTCTCATAATTTTTGAGTTTATTTTTGAATTATTTGGTTGACCTAATTGTTCAATTATGAAATATAATCATTTTAGTAATGTACATGTTTTTTAATATACATGGAGTTCCATATGAAACCTTATTGTATTAAATCTTGTCATCTAGCACAGTTTAGTTGGGGATCTGACTAAAAGCCTCATGAATGAAGATAATGTTGGTTGGAGAGAGTTATTCACCTTAAAATGTCATTAATAATACTTTAAAAAATTTATATTATTTCTTATATTCATAATAGACGAATAGGATTATAAATAATAGTGAATCATTATATCTTACAACCATTTGTGGAAGCCGAAGTGTCACATGGCCTTTGGAATATTGTTTTATTCCATTTTATCATAGTCTTTTTCCAAATCCACATTTATAATGAATAAATAAAAAGATTCCTTGTATAAAAACAATTAAACATAATTTCATTGAAAAAAAATAGTATAGTATAATATTATTATATAGTTATCGAGATTGAAAATATTTTGTATCTTATGTGAATAAATATTAAAAATATAATAGTAAAATATGATTTCAAAATAGAATTGAAATAAATTAAATGATATCTTATATATATTTTTATTATTGAATAATAAAATAGAACTGTGTTGAAAAATATTTTAGTTAAAAAGATAAAAACATATCTATGAAAGTGGAAAAATAAAACCTTCAAGAGTTGGTAAAAAAATATTGTGATGAGAAAATATATTTTTCTGGATAAAAGTGGTTTTATATATTTTATGAATGACATAGATAATTTCAATAAAAATATAATATTTTTATGATGGGTAAGTTATCTAAAGACATTAATATTTTATGAATTATTTTAAAAAAGTTTAAAAAATAAATCATTCCTGATATAAAATATAAAAGTTATACTAGATCATATTAAATGATAGATTACATTTTTTACATGAAGAAATTAAAAAGAAAAATTACAAATAAATATATGAAATAATGATGGGGTGATTCTAAATGTTTATGAATCAATGTATAAGGTAAATTGAATATATCAAAGATCTCAATATTCATAGATGTAAATATTTTCAATAAGGCTTAATTAGGAATGATTTATGTAAAAATATTTTAAAAATAAGAATTAGTAATATAATTCCATATCAATATATCATTATAATAAGAATACATTTAAGAAACTAAATTAATATTGTGATAAATCTATTTACGTGAAATAGAAATTATTAAATTCTATTGAAAAATTATATATTAAAAAATATAATGAGGTAGGATAAGAATTTTGATTAAATAAATTGACAGTAATTATATTTAAGAATTGCAGGTAACACAATATATGAAAATAGAAAATCATTAATAAAATTATCTCTAATAATAATAAATATATAAAAATATGAAAGTAGATATAAAATGAATTAAAAAATAATAAAAAACCCATATATATATATATATATATATATGTTATACGATTGAACTATTTTAGACTAGTTGTCTTTTTAAATCCCTGAAATATGAAATTAAATTGCGATAAAACACATATCAATATTAAATGATATTATTTTATTATTCAATCATTAATATGATGTATATGTGGAAACAATATGGTGAGAGTTATAATATTAATTTTTTTTGATGTTCTAAATATATTAGTCAATGGTGGATCAAACATGTCTGATTACTAGTTCCATAGAAATTACTCAATATGTAAAAAAATAATTTTTTAATTTTATTCCAAAAAAATATTTTATTACTTTTGTGATATGAGAAACAAATTTCACCAAATTGGGCACTCTTCTAGAAAATTTAATCTATATTCTTTATTAACAATTATTGTAAGTAATTAATAAAACAATTCTGAAAAAATATATTAAAATAATTCATGATTTATTGGAATTTATTTTTCAATTAAATAATCATGAAAACCAAATAAATAGAAATTGGTTCATCCATCATAGAATGCGTTACCAATTATTTTAAAGAACATAAAATTTTATGATTAAGGAATTGTGAATAATTGAAAATAGTGTACTCTAAGGATAAATGGTTTCATATTTGAGTACATTGGATCTCAATATCATTATTCGTTTGAAATTTATTTCATTGATGGGTAAAAATCAAATAAATGTTATTATAAATGAAAAAATTATCCTAAACAAATTTTTAGGATTTCCAATAATCAGTGGCATTGAGGGATTATTTTGATGTGGTACAAATAGTATGAAATATGTTTTATATGTGTAAATATTTAAATTCTATTATAGGGATAATATGTCCCTTTAGTTTTCAGTCACAATGATACAAGAATGGTGACATAGTGTTTTAGATTACGTAACGAAGTCGTGGTCATTTTGGGTTTTATCATTTAATTTTTGGGGAACCACATTTTATAGTTTTTTATTTTACAGGGTTTGGATCATGTATATTCTAACAAGAAAAAAATTTAAATAAGGGGATGAGGACCTCTTAATTTTGGAAGGCATGGTGGATATATTAGTTAATATTGGGTAATCCTTAGAATTTTTTATTAGGATAAATTTTGACATAAATGGACCAGATTTCTCCCCAACATCATGATGGTATGAAGTATTTATAATGATCATTATTCATACTAGACATTTGAAAGAATTAAATTCATAATAGTAGTAATATATTTCATAATAAATATATGAAATAGTTATTATTTTCTTGTTGAGAATTCATTTTAATTATTTTAATTTCAGATCCGTAACTGGTCTGGGCCATATTTACCCCCATCATAAATTCACATAACATCATTGTGTATGTAATAAACAATGTTTTATTAAATTGAGTGGCCCCATCCATTTTCATGGCCTTTTTACATTATTTTTTAAAAAGGAAGCTTCTTTTCATTATTTGTTTCTGATAAATTATCCCTTAATGGATCATAGAACCATTGTTCGAGAGGTGAACTTATTCTTCCTTAAATAGTATTATGGTTATCTACTTTTACTTTTTATGTTTTTTCTTCAGTTCTTTTGAATTTTAAAATATAATTATTGAAATATACTCCTTTTTTATTATTAGAGACTAATCTGTCATTATTTATTTCTAAAAATATATTAATAGTTATTTTTTAGATTGGAAATAATATAAATTATTAAATATAATGTTACATTATGAATTAAATGCATTTAAAGGTAAAGGGATTGTTCACTTGTATAAAATGAGAATTTTTGTTACTATCAATTTGTGTTTGTATATTGCTTCATATTGGTTCATATGAAAACTGTCGCATACATAAATTATTTTAAATTTATTTTTAATTTAATTTCCATTATTTCTTTGTTTTGGGGGTTTCCCATGCACTTTTGGAAAAATGGGCGAGTTTTCCTGAATTGGTCCAAACCATGAGCCCAATTCCAGATTTAAAAGTTAATTTTGATTCCTTTATAAATTTTTCATTTTTTAAAATTTTTTATCCATTACAATTCCTACTTGGCCACCCCTAACCTAATAACACCATCATATTAGCAAAAAGACCAAGAACCATTGTAAGCCGGATTTAATAAAATTAAATAAAAAGTATGAGAGTTAGGCATATAAGGGGTTATTACATAATCGAGTGTACAACACCCCACATCTATCAGCCTCCACAAGTGGGGAACAATAATCAGCCACCGTAAAAGACCACATTCCACCAGGATCAATAAGTTCCCTATTTTCTAGAGCATCTACCACCTGGTTAGCCTCACGATAGACATGTGAAACCTCCAGGAGTATTTGCATGACCTTGTTAAGACAATCAACCCATTGAGGTAGCACTCACCAAGGAACATTACTTGTCTTAGTCATCAATGCATGAACCGCAGACGACGAGTCATATTCAAGCAATATACACCTCCAATTAAACCAGAAAGCATACCTGACAACATATATCATGGCCCAGATTTCAGCTTCGAACGTGTTTCCAATTCCAGTGGGATGTTGGAAGCATACTTTATCAAACCCTTGGTAGGTCCGGAACACTCCCCCACACCCCGAAAAACCTGGTGCACCCAACGCAGCCCCATAAACATTATCCTTGAGACAAGGCACAATGGGTGGAATCAACCGAATGTGTTTCAGCATTCGAGGCTTACGCCACCTACCCAAAAAACCAAGATTTATATGAATTTAGAGATCACAAACGGTGTTAGACATGGTTTCATCCTGGACCATTGAGGTATCATACACATCCTTATGGACAGACATCATACCATGATGTACCATGGAGTGTGCATCTCCAAACAACATGTAGTTCCGGGCTTCCCAACAATCTACAATAACAGCCGCAACAACCACCAAATGTAGGTTCTGTAATTGTTCACTGCATTGAGCATGCCCCATGCGAGAAAATAATTCCATGACCAGCCTTCCTATATCAACCACAATCCCGAACTGATATTCAATGTAGGCCCAAAGCTGCTTGGCATGCCTACTGTCCACAAACTCATGCTGCATTTATTCCTCCTTAGCCCTACAAATGGAACACATCGATGCCATTTAGAGGCCAGTACATTTGAGCAGGTCAGTTGTTGGAATTCTATTTTTCCACAATCTCCATATCAATAAGAACCTAGCAGGCCGAATGCATCTAGCATTGTAATGTAGCAGCCATGCTGGTGTAGGAGATGAACCCCCAAAGGTTGTCCTGTAAAATTCCCTAGAGTTAAACTGCCCAGTTTTTTCATGAACCAAAATCAGATCATCAACATCCATGAAAGCATATCCATTGATTTGATCTTCCACCTGTACAAGAATATCAAAAACAAGAGCACGCATTTGTGAATGAATGGTCGAGATTGACATATGGGCTACATCCATTGGAACATTCAGATTACGAAGGGGTTGTGTGAGCCACATTGTTGTCTAATGATTTAGGGTTGAATCCTTGAAAACCAACCATTTAGTATCCTGCAATATCCTCCCATATTCATGCTTGAGAGATTCCCAAACATATGGGGCAAGATAATATTTATAACCATTGAAGATCCTATTTGTAATTCGATTCGAAAAGAATTCATCATCATCCTCATGTGTGATCATGTTCCAAGTGAATTTCCCAGTCAAACCATCATTGAAGGTGCCGAGGTTCTTTACCCAAAAGACCCCATCTCTATAGGATTTATGCATTCCTTCCACGCACATTTAATCATATTGATTTCATGTGGTGACCCCGTCCATATAATGTTTCGGACCATGCTCTGAAGCTCCTTAATAAGTCCTCTCGGTCATCTATAAAGGGAGAAGGGATAAACAAACTTCGATGTGATCAATTAATTCACCAAGAAGACCCTCCCAACCAGTGACATAGCCTTTCCCTTCCAACTGGCCAGCTGATGTACAATACCAGCAAAAATTCCCTTGAAATACTGCCTTTTCACCTTTCCCAAAAGTAGTGGGACCCCAAGATATTGGAAAGGAAGTGATCCTCTCATAACCTGAAGATACCTTACAATCATCTTCCATTTTCCAAACGGAACCCCATTCCCAAATACGATCAAAGATTTGTCCTAGATAATGGACTGACCAGCCACCTCCTCATAATGAATGAAGAGGTCCTTAATTGAGTATATAGTTCTACTTGAAGCATGTCCAAGTAATAAGATGTCATCTGCATACAATAGATGATATGGGGCCTACCAACTCACACCAGCCCTGATCTTATTGTACCATCCCATTTGACCAAGGTCATTGATACACCTACTTACATAATCCTCTGAAAGAAAAAAAAAAGAATTCTAGAAAGTGGATCACCTTTCCTCACCCCCAGAGTGTAATAAAAAAAGCTCCTCGGGACCCCATTAATAAGAATTTACTGCCTTGTAGATTTAAGAATTATACGGATCATGTTGACATATCCAAAATAGAATCCATACCGACTAAGGTCATCCAATAGAAAATCCCATTTCAACGAGTCAATATACATGGATATGATTTATTTGGACCATTTAGAAGTCCATAAAAATGATGTATTTCAGTTTTTATTTAAGGGATTGGACCTCCCTGAAGGCCCATTTCCTACATTAAAAATTATTTTTAATTATTTAATATCTCCTTCATTTTATATTATTTTTTGGTGATTACACCTCCCTCACGAAGCCACTATCCCTAGGATCACCCCCTTTATCGGTTTTTCATTTTTGGAGCTCATTGTAACCCAGAAGGAGGGAGATTCTTCTCTGAATTTATCAAGTCGCCCAGATTTGAAGTGGTACATTCATTCTTTCATATATCCTTCAACATTTACTATTTTCCCTACATTTCAGTCCCCACATGACTTCGTCCTCATCAGTCGAGCCTCACTATCAGGTTTTGTTGCTTTGAGATTCAACATTTGGTTAATTCGAGGTAATTGGTTGAAGGTTTTTCAAGGTATGTGTTCCTCCCATCCACTTCTTCCATTTCCTTAGGGTTTCATCCCTCTTTCTTGATGTTACAAAGTTTCCAGAACCTTGGTTTCGTACCTAGGGTTTAACCATGATCCTTTTTGGTGAAACATAGTGGTCTAGGGCTGGATGTATCATCCTTGTGGTGCCGGGGTGGTGTGGTTGATGTTTCACACCATGTTTTGATGGATTCGACAATTTCGGCAGGTGATTCTGTGGGTAACCATTTAATGATGAGTCAGTTTTCTTGATTAAATAATTTTTCATGTTCCTTATATTCTATGCATTATGCAAAAACCATTTTTGGTAGAAATAGTAAAGTATTTGGTATTAAAGTTACATTTTGGTTTAAAGTGTGTATTTTTCAAATGTATTTCATGTGTTATCTCTTGTGGTATTTTTATAAAATGTAGAAGTGATTCATTGGTGCTCGAAAGAGGATTCCAATTTCGTTTGGGTAATGATATAGTTTCATGTGGACCTAAAAAGGGGTTTTTTGAATGTGTTTTTTGTGTATAACTTTATTATACTCCTTTAAAGTGTTTTATGGATTTATGTGTTCTCATGGGTATATTTTGTGACATTGTTCAAGGTGATTATATAACAACTGAAAGTGGATTATTACTTGTTTATTGGGATTCCAACTCTGTTTTGGTATGGTCTTGGTGTGCTTTTGTCTTATAAAGGGATTTTTGAAATGGGTTTTATGTGCAAAGCTAGGGTATACTACATATAATTGTTTTATGAATGTTTTGAAGGGTTTATTGAGTTGTGTAAGAGGTGAAACTATATCAACAAACTTTTTTGGTTGGATTATATTTTAAAAGGTCCATTTCATTTGTGAAAAGAATGTCATGTGATATTTTCATCTTTGAAATATATTATTAAATTGTTTGAAGGAGATATTGAGGTTCGAAAGAGATGTGAATGTGATGTGGACTATGTTGTGTGAGTGTGATGTGAAAAATTGAATTTTTGATTATTAAAGGAGTGTTATGTGCCATGTGTGTGGACTGTTATATGAGTTTCAATATCTTATAATTTTTTTATAAATTATTTAACGGTTTTGTGGATGTGTTGAAGAAATGTGAAATGTGTTGTGAGCTATTTTGGTGTGAGTCAGATTTCAAAATCATTTTGAAGGAAAAATGGACTTTTGTGACATGTGTGGTATACATATGGGCTTTTGGGGAATTTGTGATGTGGAAATGATATTTTTAGGTTCAATTTATATTTCTTGACTTGTTGAGCTTGATTGAGAAGAAGGGGAAAACCTGGGTATCTAGGTGGGTGGACGTGTACTTTTATGCTAGTGAATCTGTGGGGTTTGGCCTCAGTTTCACATAGCAAGATTGAAGCTTACCACTCTAACTAAACAATGATGATGATGATTTGGGACCACTAGTTTTTGGGTATGTTTCCTACTAGGGTTTCATGAATGGGATTGGATATTTGTGATGGTTACTCTCACTGAGATATGAGGTACCTGGGACCCACACCTATCTAGTGCCTAGGGGTTATTTCCTGTTTCTTGTGCTCATTAGTTACTTCATACTTATCATCAACATATGGTACTTATGTCTAGGAAATTTAGTAGATTTGGTGTCTATTTTGAAATTGTTACCCCTTTAAATTAGCTCACTTGAAAACTGTTTTTAATCAATGTTGCATATTTTATAAATTGTAACTAGCTTTTCATGTTTTTGAAAACTTGCTTACTTTTCGTCTTTAAATGTTTATAAAATTAATTCTCATAGTGGTGGTATCCTACTAGGATTTGGCTGACACCCTAATTACCGCATTTGGTGTAAGTATACTTTCTTATTTTGTGTCACAGGTTTGGGTACATTTTTAATGTCATTGGTTTGAGTTTTTGTAGTCCCCCGTGATTCATTGTTGTGAATATGGCTTGAGGGAGGTGCCTCTTTCCATGTTTATGTTCTTAGGATGACTTTTATTGGTTTTGTACATTTTTAATGGTCTTCATACTTTATTTAAAATTGTGTAATTCAGTTCTTAATTTTAGTAAAAGATGTTTTGGTTTGAAAAATCAGTTCTTGGTTTCTTGGTTTCGTTTGTCATTTTATGTTTAAAAATTAAGGTAAATCATTCCGAAACATCATTTTATGATACATTGGTACTTGTGAAAGCCCATGGGGATCGAGAAGGGCTTTTGGGTTTTACCACAGACCGGGTTGGGTGCCGATTTTGAAGGAGACCAGATTCAGTTCGTGAAAAAATGGTACCAGAGGAGGTTCATGTTAACTCTTTGGGGAGCAGTTTTGATGGTATGGGTTTTGGATTATTTGGAATTGACATTCTAATTACCGGTTGTGTTCCTGGACAACACACCTCATGATGGTATTTGAGTCGCCAGGGGATGTCAAGATTCATCTGAGTCTTTTGGTTTTCTTGGTTTGACGTTGATCAGGGGAAATAAAAAGAGAGTTGGGCTAATGGTCTCAGTGATCTCGCAGGGCTTGGAAAGACATGTGGAGCCGGGGATATTTCCCTTAAATACTCTCTATGATGGTGAAGTTATTGGTATATGTCTGACAACCATATGTCCATGTCACCCACCGAAGCTAGTTCCCCCCACATTGTCTTGGGTCCTTTAGATTTGAATTCCTGGAAGTTCGGTTCTAAAGAAAAAATATGTGGTTTTAAGAATCATATGGTTTTTTTGGAAATTATTTTCACATAAAGAATAAAGGGTTTGATTTTTGAAATGGTGGAAGTTAAATTTCAGAATTTGTTTTGGATTGGGAAAATGGTGTGTTTACACCTCTTTAGAGACCATGAAATATGTTAAAGTTGGTTTTGAAAAAGTGTTTCCAATAGTTTTTTCTAAATTATTGAAAGGTGTATTAATGGGGAGGATTTGTTTTTAGATTAATGTGAATAACTTGAAAGTGAATTCATATCAAAATGGTTTTGTGTTTATGATTTTTTTTTAAGTTGTAAACTGGGATTTTGATCTCATGGTTAGAGGTCTTGAGAAAAAGGATGTATTGGTTGACTGTTTTGGTTTTGAGAAGTGAAAATAATTTTTTTAACATTTGTTTTTTCTATGAGAGACCAAATGCATGAGGTTATATGGTATGATTGATGGATAATGGAATGATTGTATGAGTGCTAAGATAGATATGAAGAGGGTGCCTAGTGTGGCATAGAAACATGAATGTGTGAGGCCCATGAGATTCCATTGGTGGATATGCTAACCGCTGAATCATTTGTTTTCAAATAAATGTTCTAAAGACAAACATCATGTCTTGATGACTGGTTTATGATGGTTTTTATTATGGGTTTTTCAAAATTTTGATATTGTGGGATGTCTTGAGTCTAAGAACCCCTCTTGTATGAACAATGTTTTTGGTTTGTGTTCGGTCGGTAAGTTGGGTTGAAAGGTTGGTTAGTGGTATCATCTGAGAAATGTTTTAGGCTACCTTTATGGAAGTTCCCTTTATGTGTTTGTAGCTGATTTGTGGCACATTTTTACCAATGGACCAGATTGGTTGGGTCCTTGGGTTATCTCAATGGATAGGTTTTTCCCCCATTAATGGTTAGTGCACAACCGATGTAAAACACAGATTGTTTTGCCATTGGAAAATCCTCCAGTTTATCAATATAAGGACCTTTAAGAGATATTTGTTGATTGATTATACACCCATTCCTTTATTTAAATTTTATATTATATTCTATCGGGAGAGTGATCGTGGAATGTTGAAAGAGACCTTAGTTTCTTAAGTTGCATGATTAGTCGAAGGTGGGAGTGGTATGGGGTTGTTATTGTGGATGAGTGTCTGGATGGTGTCTAGGAGGGCCTCTGGGTCCTTCATAGTCTCTTTTAAGTATGAGTTCATGTTAAGCCACCAGTTTGGGAAATCTGGTCATAAGAGGCCATTATAGACACATACTGGGATTGTGTGTTGTTTGGGGACTTTGCACAAGGTCCCTTTCTATATATTGTTTCTATTAATTACAATGGTGATGTCCGGTGACACATTGTGATGTCGTGGGCTCATTTGACTATAAAGGTGAAGGTCTTAAAATCCTATAAGGTTCTCTATTATTTTGGGAGTATATCTCCCTTGGGAAAAAATTCAAAACCTTTATCATTGAGGATGGTTTTTATATGTGTCCTCCCCTTTTGTTGTTTCTCACCTGATGAAACAAGGAGTGATGTGTGTGCATCTTCTAATCCATTGTATCAGTGAAATGTTAGGTTTTGGTAAAGTGAGTTCTGCAGTATGTTATGTCTTGTTGAACCCATCGGGGTATACGGTGTGTTTTTTTGTGGCAGCGAAAGAAGAAATTCTATATAGGGGTTTCCATATCCTAAATGCAAGGCTGAAGATGCTTTAGTCTTTTGAGCTCCAGCCATAGTTCTCGAAGAGAAGATGGCGCATAATCATGGGAAATCCCAGGGTCAATTAAAACATTATACATGTCCTACATTCAGTATTAAATACAACAAGAGTATAAAACTCAGGTTATGTCACGACCCGACCTCGGGGCCCGTGCCGTGACTACCCCAAGCCCGCCTTCCATAGGCCAGGGGCTGGCGACTAGCACCAAGGCGTAAAATCCCGGTAAACAGGGAAGGCATTGCCTTTATAAGTAACAACCACCACAGAGTCAGCAAGCGGAAAGTAACTACCAAGTGCAGAAAAGTAAAGGGGGCCGGAATACAAGCCCAACTGAAAGTACAACTGAAAAGGTAAAGAACAACAATTGAAGAAAAGACGGCAGCCTCGTGTCGTCCACTGGCAATCCCACCTGAAGGGTGGGTACAGATAGCCTCCAGGCTCCTCGGGTCCCACGTCCGCTCCGAGCACGTCCCGCCCGGTGGTCCGCCTCCAGGTACCGTCCTGCTCCACGCCCCAACCGAGATCAGCGCTGTCCGTCGTCTGCATCCAACACAACAAGGTGCGGGCATAGCCCGTGCAGGGGTGAGTATAAACTACTCAGTAAGGACCCCGAGACCCCCGAAGGTCTCCCGAAATCCACAAAGGATATAGCACATAGAAAAGGACAACCACGAAGAAACAACTGACTCGACTTAGGTATATGCCCATACATATACCTAAGTCCCAATTTTTAGCTCTGCTCTCGAGCTCGAGGTCAACTCGATCCACACAGGAAAGCAAGACTCAAAACCACTATGGAGAGTAAATAGTAAATCCACATAGGATAGTTCAACACAATCCACACAGGAGAGTAACATAAGATTCAGCTCAACCACGTATACTTTTTCAGATGACGACAAGATGATCACCGAACCATCTAAGTCGTCGGACCCACGAAGGATCGATAGGTACTAACATCGGCAATGACCCACACAGGATCGGGCCCACACAGGACCTGTAGCAATAGCTCACACAGAACCGTAAGAGATGACCCACACAGGATCGGGCCCACACAGGACCTGTAGTCAAGGCTCACACAGAACCGAAAGGTGATGAACCACACAGGATCGGGCCCACACAGGACCTGTAGCACTGATCCACGTAGGATCGCTGAGTGCAGTAGTCAACGCAGTCCACTGAGGATCTCTGCACAATCGTCGCCGCAGTCCACGAAGGATCTCTGCTCTGTCGTCGTCGCAGTCCACGGAGGATCTCTGCTCTGTCGTCGAAGTCACAGCCAGCGCTAGGGTTCCCGCACACAGCGAGCTCGTTTAGGAGGGTCCGCTCCACGAGCCGAGAGGCTGATACATCAACTGACACGTAGTCCGAAGTTGATGTATCCAAAAGTTCCGTATCGACAACAGGATCTCAACGCAACAGACGACGCGTCAATCGGATGCCCGGTCTGAGAGTTATTCGCATTTTCGTCCCAGGGGCCCGGTTGGTTTTTAGGGAAAAACCAACCCGACCGTACTCCGCCTGGGTCCGATCCTCGGGAGGAGTATGCCAAAAGTTCCGTCTCACTTATAGGAAACCTCCACAGCTGACGGTACGTCGATCGGACGTCCGCAGCTCGAGTTATGAGCGTTTCCGCTCCGAGGGCCCGGTTGGTTTCGCGTACGAACCAACCCGGCCGAACCCAAAGTCTTCCGAAACCATATATGTAATATACCGAAATGACCGTCTCGATCCAAGAATCGCGTATCCGCTGACGGTTCGTCAATCGGAGGTCCCAGGCCCAAGATATGGGCAAAAGACCGAAGAGGGCCCGAAAACGAGGGGTTCTGGGCCCGGTGCGACCCTGCCCGAACCACCCCTGGGTCGGCCGAGCCGGGTCCGGTCCGAACTGGGCGTGGCCCGGCCGAGCGGCCGAAGAGGGCTGTCGCGGGGCGCCGCCCCCGCGGCTCGGTGGAAAACGCGGCCCCGCGGGGGGCCGCCTGTCACGCGGACGCGGCCGGGCCGCCGCGTCCCTCCCCAGTTCCACGCGGCCGCGGAACCGGCCGCCGCCGCCGTGGCTTCAGCCACGATAGATTCCTCCACGGCGGCGCGCCGGGTGCCGCCGCCGCCTTCCGCGGGCCGCCGGAGTTGCTCCGGTGGCCCGTTTTGCCTCCCGTCTGCGCCATAGCTCCTCCCGGGGGCCGATCTTCACTGCGGGATCAACGGATTGCCCCTGCCGCACGGTTCGTCGTCGTCCGCCAAATCCGCACAACAAAAAGATCGGCGGAGGGTTGCCGGGTCTTGTTCGTTAGACCCGCACCCTCCGCGTTACTCATAAAATCATCGGGAGGGATTAAGGCAGCCACAATTTTATCCAAAAAATAAAATTGTTCAAGTTTGGTTCTTTAATTAAAAAGAATTAGATCACGGGAACGAATCACCAAGAAAAAATAATAAAATCCCTACTTCGATGTCGCCGTCGGACGTGAGGTCGTCGCGGAATCGCTCGTCGCGGAAGGAGGGGATCGTCGCGTCGTCGTGGAAGAGACATTCGTCACACCGCGGGAAAAACGTCGCGCCGACGATCTCCGGATCTAGAACAAACGGATTTAATTAATTAAATCCGTAGTCATTGAAATTAAAAGGGAGAATTAAACGATCTAATTTTCACCTTAGTTGCCGAACGAGGATCGGCCGCGGAAGAAGAGGCGTCGCCGAAGAACGTCGCGGGTAGAGCTCATCGACGTCGCAGATCACGGTGTGCGTCGTCGAATTCCGGTCTCCGGCGTTCTTTGCGTTCTTCGCGTTCTTCGCGAGGATGGTGGAGGCTCAGAAAAATCGCACAACGATAGCAATCCTCCAAAATAGACAAGTTTGTCTATTTTATTAATTCGCCAACGAACGCAAACGCGTAAGTAACGACCCATTAAATTCGTTGAATTAATTCAACGAATGAAACAGCCCATTTAATTCACGAAATAAACCGCCCAATTAAATGGTCTGTTAAGAATTAAAGAAAACGCGCCGGTTGACTTTTCAGTTACTTTGACGGGTTTTCGCGGGTGCGTTACTTAGCGAAAGAAACGGCGGGGCTCGTGCGGGCCCCACCTCACAAATATCCTACCAAGGGGTATGGTATTTCCGGAAAGCACCCTATCCACTTTAACTCAGTTCAAGTGGCTTCCAAGCGGCTTAAGTGAAATAAAATAAAGTTGTCGCACAACCTTTATTTTATTTCCGACTTAAAGCCCAAAATTTTAAAAACCACGGTTGCGCAAACACAACTCCGGAAGAGGCGTTTCTAAGCAAATACCGGTGCTGCGATTTCATCGGTGCCCTCGGAATTCGATTCCGGGCACCGGTTCAAAAGGTAGAAAAACCCGCTCGTCCGTTCACTGAACGTACCCAAGCCAAACTTCGGAAATTGATTCCGGGCACACCGGGCCTCGGAATCAGGTGCCGTCTGAAGCTGCGCTCTTGAAAAATTCCAAAGAAAATTAAAAAACATTTCCTTGAAATTTGCGGGTCTTTACATTACTCCCACCTCAGGGCTTTACGTCCCCGTAAAGATACATCAAAAACTAGGGGAACAAATGGGGGTACTGAGCACGCATCTGAGCCTCCCGCTCCCAAGTGCTCTCCTGGAGGTTCCCGTGCTGCCATCTGACGCGCACAAGAGGAATCGACCGCCCACGTAGGACCTGCTCCTGTCGATCCTCGATCTCTACTAGGACCTCCGCAAATGTCGCCCCATCGTCCACGTCCAGCTCCCCAAAGTCGATGATGTGCGTCGGGTCGTGCACGTATCTCCTCAGCTGAGACACGTGGAAGACGTCGTGCACCCGGTGCAACTGAGGTGGTAGAGCCAGGCGATAAGCCACCTCTCTTATCCTGCTGAGGACCTGGAAAGGCCCGATGAAGCATGGAGACAACTTGCTGCCTCGGCCAAATCTCCGTAAACCACGTCGAGGTGAGACACGCAAAAAGACGTGGTCACCATCCTCAAATTCTAGTAGCCTCCGCCTCCTGTCAGCATATGACTTCTGCCGGCTCTGAGCTGTCCTCATCCTCTCCTGGATGATCTGGACCTTCTCTGTCGTGGCTCGGACCATCTCTGGTCCCACGAGTGCTGACTCCCCAGGGTCTGTCCAGTACAACGGTGATCTGCAGGGTCTGCCGTACAACGCCTCGTATGGTGCCATCCCGATGGTGGAGTGGTAGCTGTTGTTGTACGCGAACTCCACCAAGGGTAGGTGGTCCTCCCAGCTGCGACCAAAGTCGAGAACACATGCACGGAGCATGTCCTCGAGTGTCTGTATGGTCCTCTCCGTCTGACCATCCGTCTGAGGGTGGAAGGCTGTGCTCAGATGGAGCCGCGTCCCGAACGCCTCCTGCAACCCCTTCCAAAGCCGGGAAGTGAAACGAGCATCTCGATCGGAGATGATAGACGATGGCACACCTTGAAGCCGTACGATCTCCTGGACATAAAGACGTCCCAAGCTCTCCACTGAGCCCTGCTCTCTGATGGGTAAGAAGTGTGCCGACTTGGTGAGTCGGTCGACAATCACCCAAATGGAGTCGTGACCTCTGGAAGTGCGTGGAAGTCCAGTCACGAAGTCCATAGATATCCCGTCCCACTTCCACTCCGGGACCTCCAAGTGCTGTACCAAGCCTACTGGTACCTGATGCTCTGCCTTCACCTGCTGGCAGGTGAGGCATCGTGAAACGAACTCTGCCACAGCTTTCTTCATGCCCGGCCACCAGTGCTGTCGTCTGAGATCCTGGTACATTTTCGCCGCTCCGGGATGTACCGCCAAGGGAGAAGTGTGAAACTCTCTCAGAACCTCCTCTCGTAAAGCGACTGGTACGAAGGTACGTCCTCTGAAAAGGATGTCGTGCTCTGCTCCAAGGGAGAAACCATCAGGCGCCTGACCTGAGGATATCAGTGCACGCCGTGTCTCACAGTCAGCATCCCCATGCTGAGCCTCTCTGACCCGCTGTAGGAGTGGAGGAGAGACTGTGAGAGACTGAAGAAAGGCTGCTCTGTCTCTATCCATGAAGGATATCTGTAAGGAGGCTAGCTGCTCCGTCGCCTCCTCAAGTAGCTGAATGCCCGTCCTCCTGCTGAGGGCATCGGCTACCACGTTCCCCTTCCCATGAGTATAGACTATCTCAAAGTCATAGTCCTGGAGGAACTCAAGCCATCTCCGCTGTCTCAGGTTCAGGTCCTTCTGAGAGAAGATATACCTGAGACTCTGGTGGTCAGAAAAGACTGTGAAGCGCTCGCCCATCAGATAGTGCCGCCAAGTCTTCAGAGTGAAGACCACTGCTGCTAACTCCAGGTCATGAGTGGCGTAGTTCTGCTCATGCGGCCTCAACTGACGTGATACGTAGGCAATCACAGCCCGCTCCTGCATCAGGACGCACCCGAGTCCAGTCCCTGATGCATCGCAGTAAACTACGTATCCAACTCCCTCCGCAGGCAACCTCAAGATAGGTGCGCTGGTCAATCTCTGTCTCAGCTCCTGGAAGCTCTGCTGACATCTGTCTGACCACACAAAGGGTTTCCCCTTCTTTGTCAAGGCTGAGAGTGGTGCCGCAACTCTGGAGAAGTCTGGCACAAATCTCCGATAGTATCCGGCTAGGCCCAAGAAGCTCCGCACCTCCGTCACGCTCCTGGGTGGCTCCCAAGCTAGCACTGCCTCGATCTTCGCGGGATCCACTGCAACTCCCGCCTCAGAGATGACGTGCCCCAAGAAATGGACCTCACGTAACTAGAACTGGAATTTTGAGAGCTTTCCATAAAGCTGGTGCTCTCGGAGTGTGTCTAGCACAACTCGCAGGTGGTAGGCATGCTCCTCCTCAGTCGTTGAGTATACCAAAATGTCATCAATGAAGACCACGACAAATCGGTCGAGGTATGGCTGGAAGATCCTGTTCATGAGGCTCATGAACACTACTGGAGCATTGGTTATGCCGAATGGCATAACCAAGAACTCATAATGGCCATACCGACACCTGAAGGCCGTCTTCTGCACGTCCTCGTCTCGAACTATGAGCTGATGATAGCCTGACCGGCGGTCTATCTTCGAGAACCACCGCGCTCCCTTGAGCTGATCGAAGAGGTCATCAATCCGTGGCAGCGGCTACTTGTTCCTCACTGTCACCTGGTTCAAGCGACAATAGTCGACACACAGTCGCAAGCTCCCGTCCGCCTTCTTGGCGAACAATATCGGGGAAGCCCAGGGTGAAACACTGGGTCGGATAAACCCCTTGCTCTGCAAGTCCTCCAACTGTACCCGCAGCTCTCGAAGCTCGGCGGGGGCCATCCGATATGCTGGAGTAGATATCGGGGCTGTCCCGGGGTACAAGTCGATGTAAAAGTCTACCTCTCTACGAGGAGGTAGCCCTGGAACGTCGTCGGGAAAGACGTCCACGTACTGGTCCACCACTGCAGGAAAAACTGGACTCTGCACGTCCACTGCTCCTTGGATGAGGCTAGCCAACTGATGAGAGATGGGCTGCCCTCTCCTCCGCGGAAGTCCATCTTGTGCTGCAAAGGTTCCCTTCTCGCCGGTGAAGGTAAACCTGCTCCCGTCGGTGCGAACACATCGCACCTTGCGACTAAAACAGTCGATATGGGCATGAACCGTGGATAGCCAATCCATGCCCAAGATGACGTCGTAAGGCCTCGACGCCGCTACAAGGAGATCCCAGCCGAAGCTCTCGCATCCTAGAGTAAGCTCACACTGCCGGCACCAGTGCGTAATCATCGAGTCTGCTCCCGTAGGAGTCTCTAGCCGTAAGGATCGAGCCAACAGCTCAGTCGGAATCTCCGAGCTCCGAACAAGGGCAGAGGCTATGAAAGAGTGACTCGCTCCTGTGTCTATAAGTACTGCAGCAAGGGTGGAATAGACACAGATCGTACCTCTAATCATCTCTGGCATGTCGGGGTCGTAGGACTCCACTGCCTGGAGCTGGGCCTGTCCCTGCCCGCCAGCTCCCTGTGGTCGAGGTGGCCCTCCTGGTGGTGGTGGGGGTAGAGCCTGGAAGCGTCGCCCACCACCCGCTGCTCGGCCAGCTCCTCTGCCTCGTCCGCCTCCTCCCTGCGGACCGCCACGGTCGACCCTCTGCCTCTGCCTGGGTGGCCCCTCCATCGTCTGCTGCTCATCTGTTCGGCGAGTCGGGCAGTCACGAGCCATGTGACTCTACCCGCAGCAGGAGTAGCACTGCCTGCCTCTCGGAAGGCTGGCACTCCGCTGTGTGCCCCGCACTGCTGAGCCGGTGTCCTGAGGCCGTCTGCATGGGGGTCTGGTCTGCCTGGACCCGAGAGTCATCCGTCGGCTACCTGCTGCCGAAGACTCAGCTACCTGCCGCCCTGCGCTAGGTCTCGCCGCTGAAGAAGGCTCTGCCAGGAAGCTCTCGATCAGGAGGGCTCGCTCCAGTACTCCCGCCTGGGTCAGAATGCTAAGGGAGATCAGCGACGCCCGAATCTCCTGCCGCAAGCCCTGCTCGAAGGTCCGGGCCCGAAAGAAGGGGTCCCGTACCATGTTGGTCGAGTAGCGAGATAGGTCAGTGAACCTCGCCGCGTACTGAGCGACCGTCATGCTGCCCTGGCGCAGCTGGAGAAGCTCCTGGATGCGCACCGCTCGGAGGGTGGCCGGGACGAACTCAGAGCGGAAGAGGCTCTTGAAGTCCGTCCAGAGCAAGGATGCCTCATCGTGAACCTGGAGCATCAAGCTCCACCATCGTCCTGCCGCCGCCTGCAGGAGGCTCGCCGCGAGAATCACCATGAGATCCGCTGGTGTCCTCACTAGCCTAAAGATCCGTACCACCGCCTCTAGCCATTCCTCGGCGGCCTGGGGGTCCGCCTCACCGCGAAACCTGGGCGGTCGCTGGCTCTGAAACTCATGCAGTGCCCTGAGGCGACGTGCATCGTCAGCGTCTGGTACTGGTAGCATTGGTGGCTCGGCGGGTAAAGCTACCACCGGTGCCACTGCTGGCAAAGGGCCCTGCACCGAGGCCTCGTCGCTCGGTGGGCTGTCGTCGCGCCCTACACTCGGAACCCTAGCTGGATGTCGTCGCGGGGCCATCCTGAAAAGGAGAACAAGAGTACCACAGTCAGAACAGTATACCTGGTGAGCTGGCACAAGTAATCACAAGGAAAACATGAGACTGTCATGAAGCAGATCAGTATACCCGGTGAGCTGACACAAGTAATCACAAAGAAAACTTGAAACACACACGCAATCAATGTTTTCATGCATTAAGTCGGAAATCAGGAGTCAGGGTCCTGGTGTACGGATACGTCGGCCGCCGCACCAACACTGGGCTCCCTGAACTGATAACCACACTCAATACACTAAACGCTATTGCTTCATATAGAAAGAAAAGACGATCGGAGTCTGCGGTAGAACCGACCCCTCTGATACCAATTTGTCATGACCCAACCTCGGGGCCCGTGCCGTGACTACCCCAAGCCCGCCTTCCATAGGCCAGGGGCTGGCGACTAGCACCAAGGCGTAAAATCCCGGTAAACAGGGAAGGCATTTCCTTTATAAGTAACAACCACCACAGAGTCAGCAAGCGGAAAGTAACTACCAAGTGCAGAAAAGTAAAGGGGGATGGAATACAAGCCCAACTGAAAGTACAACTGAAAAGGTAAAGAACAAAAACTGAAGAAAAGACGGCGGCCTCGTGTCGTCCACTGGCAATCCCACCTGAAGGGTGGGTACAGATAGCCTCCAGGCTCCTCGGGTCCCACGTCCGCTCCGAGCACGTCCCGCCCGGTGGTCCGCCTCCAGGTACCGTCCTGCTCCACGCCCCAACCGAGATCAGCGCTGTCCGTCGTCTGCATCCAACACAACAAGGTGCGGGCATAGCCCGTGCAGGGGTGAGTATAAACTACTCAGTAAGGACCCCGAGACCCCCGAAGGTCTCCCGAAATCCACAAAGGATATAGCACATAGAAATGGACAACCACGAAGAAACAACTGACTCGACTTAGGTATATGCCCATACATATACCTAAGTCCCCATTTCTAGCTCTGCTCTCGAGCTGAAGGTCAACTCGATCCACACAGGAAAGCAAGACTCAAAACCACCAGGGAGAGTAAATAGTAAATCCACATAGGATAATTCAACACAATCCACATAGGAGAGTAACATAAGATTCAGCTCAACCAGGTATACTTTTTCAGATGACGACAAGATGATCACCGAACCATCTAAGTCATCGGACCCACGAAGGATCGATAGGTACTAACATCGGCAATGACCCACATAGGATCGGGCCTACACAGGACCTGTAGCAATGGCTCACACAGAACCGTAAGAGATGACCCACACAGGATCGGGCCCACACAGGACCTGTAGTCAAGGCTCACACAGAACCGAAAGGTGATGACCCACACAGGATCGGGCCCACACAGGACCTGTAGCACTGATCCACGTAGGATTGCTGAGTGCAGTAGTCGATGCAGTCCACTGAGGATCTCTGCATAGTCGTCGCCGCAGTCCACGAAGAATCTCTGCTCTGTCGTCGTCGCAGTCCACGGAGGATCTCTACTCTGTCGTCGAAGTCACAGCCAGCGCTAGGGTTCCCGCACACAGCGAGCTCGTTTAGGAGGGTCCGCTCCACGAGCCGAGAGGCTGATACATCAACTGACACGTAGTCCGAAGTTGATGTATTCAAAAGTTCCGTATCGACAACAGGATCTCAACGCAACAGACGGCGCGTCAATCGGACGCCCGGTCTGAGAGTTATTGGCATTTTCGTCCCAGGGGCCCGGTTGGTTTTTAGGGCAAAACCAACCCGATCATACTCCGCCTGTGTCCGATCCTCGGGCGGAGTATGCCAAAAGTTCCGTCTCACTTAGAGTAAACCTCCACAGCTGATGGTACGTCGATCGGACGTCCGCAGCTCGAGTTATGAGCGTTTCCGCTCCGAGGGCCCGGTTGGTTTCGCGTACGAACCAACCCGGCCGAACCCAAAGTCTTCCGAAACCTTGAGTGTAATATACCGAAATTACCGTCTCGATCCAAGTATCGCGTAGCCGCTGACGGTTCATCAATCGGAGGTCCCAGGCCCAAGATATGGGCAAAAGACCGAAGAGGACCTGAAAATGGGGGGTTCTGGGCCCGGGGCGACCCTGCCCGAACCACCCCTGGGTCGGCCGAACCGGGTCGACCCGACCCGGCCCGGCCGACCGGACCGGCCGGCTCGGCTTCGATCGAGCGGCCGAAGAGGGCTGCCGCGGGGCGCCGCCCCCGCGGCTCGGTGGAAAACGCGGCCCCGCGGGTGGCCGCCTGTCACGCGGACGCGGCCGGGCCGCCGCGTTCCTCCCCGGTTCCGCGCGGCCGCGGAACCGGCAGCCGCCGCCGCAGCTGAAGCCGCGGCGGATTCCTCAACGGCGGCCCGCCGGGCGCCGCCGCCTTCCGCGGGCCGCCGGAGTTTCTCCGGTGGCCCATTTTGCCTCCCGTCTGCGCCATAGCTCCTCCCGGGGGCCGATCTTCACTGCGGGATCAACGGATCGCCCCTGCCGCACGGTTCATCGTCGTCTGCCAAATCCGCACAACAAAAAGATCGGCGGAGGGTTGCCGGGTCTTGTTCGTTAGACCCGCACCCTCCGCGTTAGTCATAAAATCATCGGGAGGGATTAAGGCAGCCACAATTTTATCCAAAAAATAAAATTGTTCAAGTTTGGTTCTTTAATTAAAAAGAATTAGATCACGGGAACGAATCACCAAGAAAAAAAAATAAAATCCCTACTTCGATGTCGCCGTCGGACGTGAGGTCGTCGCGGAATCGCTCATCGTGGAAGGAGGGGATCGTCGCGTCGTCGCGGAAGAGACGTTCGTCGCACCGCGGAAAAAACGTCGCGCCGACGATCTCCGGATCTAGAACAAACGGATTTAATTAATTAAATCCGTCGTCATTGAAATTAAAAGGGAGAATTAAACGATCCGATTCTCACCTTAGTTGCCGAACGAGGATCGGCCGCGGAAGAAGAGGCGTCGCCGAAGAACGTCGCGGGTAGAGCTCGTCGACGTCGCTGATCACGGTGTGCGTCGTCGAATTCCGGTCGTCGGCGTTCTTCGCGTTCTTCGCGAGGAGGGTAGAGGCTCATAGAAATCGCACAACGATAGCAATCCTCCAAAATAGACAAGTTTGTCTATTTTATTAATTCGCCAACGAACGCAAACGCGTAAGTAACGACCCATTAAATTCGTTGAATTAATTCAACGAATGAAACAGCCCATTTAATTCACGAAATAAACCGCCCAATTAAATGGTCTGTTAAGAATTAAAGAAAACGCGCCGGTTGACTTTTCAGTTACTTTGACGGGTTTTCGCGGGTGCGTTACTTAGCGAAAGAAACGGCAGGGCTCATGCGGGCCCCACCTCACAAATATCCTACCAAGGGGTAGGGTATTTCCGGATAGCACCCTATCCGCTTTATCTCAGTTCAAGTGGCTTCCAAGCGGCTTAAGTGAAATAAAATAAAGTTGTTGCACAACCTTTATTTTATTTCCGACTTAAAGCCCAAAATTTTAAAAACCACGGTTGAGAAAACGCAACTCCGGAAGAGGCGTTTCTAAGCAAATACCGGCGCTGCGATTTCATCGGTGCCCTCAGAATTCGATTCCGGGCACCGGTTCAAAAGGTAGAAAAACCCGCTCGTCCGTTCACTGAACGTACCCGAGCCAAACTTCAGAAATTGATTCCGGGCACACCGGGCCTCGGAATCAGGTGCCGTCTGAAGCTGCGCTCTTGAAAAATTCCAAAGAAAATTAAAAAAACTTTCCTTGAAATTTGCGGGTCTTTACAGGTTATGTCATCTTTCATCATTTTTTCTTGTTTGTCGGAAAGATATTGAGGGCCTCATGCCCATGTTATCTCCTAATGTCATTTCTTTCCACTTTGGTTTCCATTGTGTTTTTGGAGAAGGTTTAAAATTTTGATAGATAGGTTGAGCATAAGGTTTTCACAAGGTGAGTTGTAACTGTGCCCCCAAAAACCATGCATATATAAGGATCCATATGGTTAGCACAAAATTTCCCAAACTATGCAGACTAACCTTGTGGTCATCCTAACTCTTTAAGTTTTGGGGTCTTTCTGTGTCGTCCCATGCTGGTCAGTTAAGATGGTTGGTTCTTATAGTGGGGAGACCCACCATGGCTCTCATGTATGTTTTTTTGGAAATGTCTAATGGAATCCTACCCCTTGTACCAAAGAGTCCGTTCGGGCCTCCCCATGTTATTTTCTTGATTCTGTCTTAGAAAAAAATATTAAGTTGTATCTTATGGTAGGGATCCCATTTGTGTATCCCCATACCAATAACTCAGTTTTGTCCTTGGTCTTAGATTGGATGTGGGTAGTATATTTTGGAGATATCTAACTACCTACATTTTACTTGGGTAAATATTGGTTTTGGAGAGTTCCCAACAGTTTCGTTATATCAAGACAGGTGTAACCTTGTTCAATGTGGTTGTTTGTTTGGGTAAATTGCTTGATCCTTGTTCAAATTGAGTTTGAGGAGTTTTACTTTGGGAAAAATCCTGAATGTGTGCGATTGTTTTAGAAAAGCGGTGTATGTTTTTTTTGAAGTATTCCCTCTTTAATTGATCACTGGAGGTGTTTTGGCCTTTGGGGGTGAAACCTGGCAAGGGAGTACCACTTGGATTCTCAGTTGGGTTTCATTATTTCTTTGGATTTACTGTGACATTCCGGGGCATACAAATTTTATGGTGGGGAGAATTGTCACATAAATAAATTATTTTAACGTTATTTTTAATTAAATTTCCATTATTTCTTTGTTTTGGGTGTTGTCCAGGCAGTTTTTGGAGAAATGGGTGAGTTTTCATGATTTGGGCCAAACAGTGAGTCCAAATATAGATTTAATCTTTAATTTGTTTCCTTTATAAATACTTAATTTTTCAACATTTTTTATCTATTACAATTCCTACTTGTTCTACCCTAACCTAATAACACCACCACATTAATTTGGGCCATTTATAAGTCAATAATCAGGGTCTATTTTAGTTTTTATTTAAGGTATTGGACCTGCCCGAAGGCACATTTCCAGAATTTAAAAAAAATTCATTATTTAATATATCCTATATTTTATATTTTTGTTCGGTGATTCCACCTCCCTCGCAAATCCACTATCCCTAGGATCACCCCCATTATCGGTTTTTCATTTTTGGAGCTCAATTTAACCCCGAAGGGGGGCGATTCTTCTCTAAATTTATCAAATCTCCAAGATTTAAAGAGGTAAATTCATTATTTCATATCTCCTTCAATATTTACTCTTCCCGCCCCCATTTTAGTCCCCACATGACCTCCTCCTAAACAGTCGAGCGTCACTCTCAGGTTTTGTTTCTTTGAGATTCAAAATTTGGTTGATTCAGGGTAAGTGCTTCAAGATTTTTCAAGGTAAGTGTTCCTCCCTTCCACTTCATCCATTTCCTTAGGGTTTCATCCCTTTTTCATGACATTACAAACTTTACAGAACCTAGGGTTCGTACCTAGTGTTTTACCATGAGCCTTTTTGGTGAACATTTGTGGTCTAGGGCTGGATTTATCATCCTTGTGGTGCCGGGGTGATGCGGTTGATGTTTCACACCATGTTTTGAGGGATTCAACAATTTCGGTAGGTGATTCCATGGGTAACCATTTAATGATGAGTTAGTTTGCTTGATTAAAAAAATTTTGATGTTCCTTATATGCTTAAAATTATGAGAAAACCGTTTTTGGTAGAAATAGTAATGAATTTAGTATTAAACTTCCATTTTTGTTTGAAGTGTGTATTTTTCAAATGTATTTCATGTGTTTTCTCTAGTGGTAGTTTTATATAAAGTAGAAGTGATTCATTAATTGTTGAATGGGGCTGCCAATTTTTTTGGGTAATGATATAGTGTCATGTGGGCCTAAAAAGGGGGTTTTTTGAATGGGTTTTATGTCTATAATCAATTTATACTCCTTGAAAGTGTTTTATGGATTTGTGTGTTCTCATGGGTATCTTTTGTGACATTGTTCAAGGTTATTATATAACATTTCAAAGTGGATTATTACATGTTTATTGGGATACCAACTCTATTTTGGTATGGTCTTGGTGTGATTTTGGCTTAAAAAGTGGTTTTTAAATTGGTTTTATGTGCAAATTTTAGGTATACTCCTTGAAATGGTTTAATGAATGTTTTGAATGGTTTATTGAGTTGTGTAAGAGGTGAAACTATATCAAAAAACTATTTTGTTAGGAGTATATTTTTAAAAGGTCCATTTAATTTGTGAAAATGATGTTATTTGATATGTATCATCTTGGAAATATTTTATTAAATTGTTTGAAGGAGATATTGAGGTGTGAAAGATATGTGGATGTGATGTGGACTATTTTGTATGAGTGTGATGTGAAAAATTAAATTTTTGATTATGAAAGGACTGTTATGTCCCATGTGTGTGGGCTGTTATATTAGTTTCAATATATTATAAGTGTTTTATAAAATTGAATAATGGTTTTTTGGTAGTGTTGATGAAATGTGAAATGTGTTGTGGGCTATTTTGTTGTGATTCTGATTTCAAAATCATTTTGAATGAAAAATTGACTTTTGTGACTTGTGTGTTATACATATGGGCTATTTAGAAAATTTGTGATGTGGAAATGATATTTTCATGTTCAATTTATATTTCGTGACTTGTTGAAATTGTTTGAGTAGAAGAGGAAAACTTGGGTATCTAGGTGGGTGGACGTCTACTAGTATGCTAGTGAATCCGTGGGGTTTTGCCTCAGTTTCACTTATCAAGATTGACACTTAAAACTCTAAATAAACTATTATGATGATTATTGGGGACCACTAGGTTATGGATATGTTCCCTTCTAGTGGCTCATGCATGGGAATGGATATTTGTGACGGTTACTCTCACAGAGATACGAGGTACCTGGGACCCCCATCTTGCTAGTTCCTAGGGGTTATTTCCTATTGCATGCTCATTAGTTACTTTATAATTACCATCACCATACGGTATTTTCGGCTGGGAAATTCAGTGGATTTTGTGTTTCTTTTAAAAATGTTACCCCTTTGAAATAGGCCACTTAAAAACTGTTTTTTCCAAAGTTTCATCTTTATGAAATTTTAACTAGCTTTTCATGTATTTGAAAACATGCATGCTTTTCGTCTTTAAATATTTATCACATGGAATCTCTTTGTGTTGGTATCATACTGGGATTTGGCTCACACCCTACTTACACCATTTGGTGTAATTATACTTTCTTATTTTTTTTCATAGGTTTGGGTACATGTTTAATATCATTGGTTCGGGTTTTTAGCAGTCCGTCGTGATGCAGTGTTGTGGAGATGGATTGAGGGAGGTGCCTCTTTCCATGTGGATGTTCATGGGCTATATTTTCTTGGTTTTTTATATTTGTAATGGTCATAATACTTTGTTTGGAATTGTGTAATTCAGTTCTAAATTTTAGTAAAAGATGTTTTGGTTTGAAAAATCCATTTTTGGTTTCTTGGTTTCGTTTGTCATTTTATGTTTTCAAATTCAGGTAAATCGACCAAAACATCATTTTATGATACCTGGGCACTTTTTCCATCCCGTGGTGATCCTGAAATCCCTTCGAGTCTTGCCACAGACTGGGTTGGGTGCCGATTTTGAAGGTAACTAGATTCGGTTCGTGACGAAAACTATATTTTTCTGTTGATTTACTGACATATTCATCTATTATAATTACATAAGTATATAATTATTGAAATGAACATGAATTATTTAAATTATTTATATTTCCAATGTCATTTATATATATAGGGAAATAAAAATTATAGAATTTGATTTATATGTTGATGTCTAGTGTAATTTAGTTTTAGTCCTGAAGGAAATATATTTCGATGGAAAATATGGATATGAATTCAATTTCTATGAAAACATTAAATACTTGTCAGATTATCATTAAATATTTAGTGTGACAAATATAGACAAGTATTTTTATTGTATTATAGTGAAATGAAATCATATGTGTGCTATTAATACTATAAAAAAGAGAGTTTATTTCCCACTATTATAATTTACATACATTCGAAAAAGGTCACACACTATTATAACATCCATTTTACAACCTGGAGGGACATATTCAATCTTGAAATTTTCACCGTTGGAATCAAAATAAAAATGTTAAAATTTTGAAAACATGATTCACAACCCATAAAATTATTTTTTATGTGGATCGAAAACCAAACATTATATTATTTGTAAAAAAAGGAAAAATTGAAGCCCCTACAATATACAAGACCATTGAATTAACATGAAACTATATTTTGAACCAAGATGCAGAAAAATGGAATTAGTTTTTTTTGTGTGGAAGTTTAACCTAAATAAAATGTTCATGGTTTTATATGAAAAATAATAAACCAAAAATAAATTACATATAAAAAGAAAAAAATAATTATGAATAATGGATACCACTAAAAATTATGATGCACTAAGAGATGAGGGAGAAATGGTCAATATATATATATATATAATTATAATGAAGAAGTGAAACCGAGCAGGTTTTAGTGATGATTTCCATGGTGTGTAGCATAGAATAGTTTGAAAACATACTTAACCATTTTATCATGATGTTAATATTTTTGACTCTGTATAATAAGTTTCTCCATGTATAACATACATTGAAAATTCTTAATTCGTACATATCTGATTCATTTAATCATCCCCAATGGAACAACAAAGTACTAATTCAATTAATTTGAAGTATATAAATATTGGATTCATCTTTGATAATAAATAAATTCAAAGAATAATATACATAAAATAATTAAAACATTTAATATAACTATTTATATCAATATTATTATTCTGGTATCACTCCCAGAACATATTTGAGATATAATAGTCATATTTCCATCTTTTATAATTTTAAATTTATCAAATTAAAAGGAATATTAATTATTATATATTTCCCCTAAATGATCATTTAATATTGAGTAATATTTTTATACACTAGAGTTTATATAATTGAAATATGTAATAAATGTTAAAGAAATATATAATTCTACTATATATATAATCCTAATTATTTTTAAAAAATATGAAAAGTTATATAATATATATTTTATTATAAATTTTATAAAATCAAAATGTTATGAAATTTTAAAGGCTCCATTTTTCATAATTATGTGTTTTTTCTAACAATTAATGATAACCAAAATAAATATGTGTATTCATCATTCTGTTTAACCAGAAATTTTAATTTTTTTAAATATCATTGTAACCATAATGATGAGTTACATAACCATCTTCACATATTGATGAATTGATACAAACCTTATGTATATGTAAACTAGAATCATGTAAAAAACAAATTCAACTCCATTAGAATTATTATCCTATATTTTAAGAATCAAAATAGTAATCTTGGTAATAATTATCTAGTGTACTCATTAAATATCATGATATATTCAGTATGCATAATATTATTTTCAAAATGTTTCATTTTAATTAGTGTAACAAAAAAAAAGTGTTCTGTAAGCATAAAAAAACCAATCCACTAGGACCAGGAAAGTCAATAGAAAATACATAATAAAAATATAACAGTTTAGAACTATAACAAAATGTCCCAAACAATGAAATAAAATAAAAATAATAAATAATATATAAATATTAACAATAACAAAAATTGATTTTAAACTAAATATCCAATGTTTTTATAAATTAATATTATCTTTTTATGGAGTCTTTAATGTATGACTCTTATTATAATGAATAATAATGTATATTTTTATACATAAATATTTCACAAGTCTGCAAAAAATGAATATTAAATTAGTAAACAACCTCAATAATAAAATTTTATTCCTTATGTTCTACATGTTAAAAGAATATTTCCTTTCATAAAATAGGTGGAATAAATAATTAATTTTCGGATGTATCATAACGTAAATAAATATAAACATGTTTAAAATTATCAAAAAATTAATTGAGTTATGCAGTATGCACACACACAATAGAACAACCCTTTATGATAATTTAAAAACCAATTATGATTTCAAATACACATATTTCTATATGAAATGATCATAGATATTAAAAGAATAAATTATTTTGTATCATCACCTTCATGTAATTTTTTTTATCTTCCTTATGTTATAGAATGTAATAGTACATTTAATACATTTTAGAATCAGAAATATGAATTCCCCAAAGATAAATAAGATTTATTTTTTTGTTTTAACTAATATATATGAAATTTAAAAATAATAAAAGTTAAACTTTTGAAGTCGATATTAAGACCATTCTAAGAAATATTTCAGATCACCCTAATATCATGAATTTTCTTCATTGAATCAGTTGAAAAAAAATATTATGGAGCTGAAAGATGAACTTCATGATACATCCCACTAAATTTATTATTTTCCTTTTTAGTAAATATATACAACATTAAATTTTCGTGCGATATAACTAATATATTATTTTATACAATAATGAAAACTCATTTTAAAAATAATTTAGAATCATTAACGACCTTTAGAAATATATGAATATATTCATAGAATAATATATTTATTATCAATAAATAAATATTTTACAAATAATAAAATCACATTGGTATTGGTGGATTTCAATTTTGATGTCATTTTGAGTCGATGTAGGCATTCCTTCCAAAGATAGGGGGTAACTACGACGTAACCAATGAAATCATATCACATGTTTTGGTTGAGATGATAGATTTTCATGAATAGAACACCATTTTAAGATTATGTTTTCATAGTCTAGGAAACTCTTAATAGTTTTATGAATTTATGAATACTTCAAAAATTTTAGTGTGGAAGTGGTTAAATCTTTGTGAATGATTTAATAAAAACCATGTCAATTCTTAAAAACCATTTGTATAAGTGGTTCTCAATTATCAAAATATTAATTATGGATCCATTCTTTTATATCATTTATATTTGGGATCTCATGATTTTATCTCCATTCAGAGTGGAAACAAATGTTCTGGATTATTATTGAACCTCATAGGAGGCATGTTACATATCTAATAAGAATAGGGTTCAAAATCCATTTTGATCAATTGAATACTTAAGGTAAAAACTGAATTCTATTGAAACCATAATGATTAATCCTTTATATCAATTTATAAATAAGAATCAGACATATTTTTTTAAAACAAAATAAGGGATTATACCTAAAATTATTTTCCAAAATAGGGTATCCTTCATCATGTTGATAGAATTACCTTTTCAGATCTTCAATCTCATACAATATAGACTCAGTGTGAGAAGAAATAGTTTGAAGAAGATAGATCACATTACATGAGACTGTATCATTGGATTTAAATGGGGGGGGGGTATGCACTAAGGATTCCTTGAGGTTATATTCAAGATGTAAAATGAAAAAAACAATATATAAATTCATGATTAAGCATTATCATCATTGATATTATAGAATTATTTTATAGGTCAATTAAAAATAGGTTTTTTGGAATGCACCTAGGAGGATTCCTATACATGGGAAGAAATAGGAATATATCCACAAATATTCAATTAAATAAAAAAGTACAATCTTAATAGAAGGTAAACATGTTGTGGGTAATTCATTGGTTCCATCGAAAAAAATGTACACATGTCAATTAATTAGGTTAAAACCATAGCGATTTGATCATAAAAATAGTAGGAGGACTTGTTAAGATTAATCAAAGAGAAACATTTTTGTCACGACTCAAGGTGAATGATAAATCTAGAAGTTGGAATATTGACTAAAATAATATTAAGAAAAATATAATGGAGGTAGTTCAACTCAATGTAATAAGATAATAATTAAATATCGAGAAATCACTAATTTTAGTAAATAATAAAAGTGAATAAAGGATTCATGACATCAGATGTTTGAATGCATGGTCAGGGATCACACATAAAAGGATTTTTGTGTATTAAGGGTGCTAGAGATTATATAATGTAGGTGGTAAAAATAATGATTATAAAACCACTAAGTGTATATGGTTTTAATGGGAGATATGGTATGAGACGAAGTAAAATTTGTTCATATATTGATGAATGGGATATATTATTTTCTAGACTATGTGATGGATTAGAGAAGGTTTTCAAACCCATTTTTAGACTTGGAAAAATGAAAATTTTTAAACATTTTATAAGAATAGGTGAATGGTCTGTACATCACTCTATTTCTCTCATGTTGTAGACAAGGAGAATAGATTACATAAAGGGCTCCTAAGATAATTGTTGTCTTACAATATTAATGGAATTTCCCAAAGTGTCATTATAGCAGGTCTCTATAGAAACATTATCTCCCTGGTCAAGTGCCTTAGGAGGATAGACACCCATGAGAAGGGACTCAAGAAGATAAACATATAGGTGAAGGACGTTGAGCTAATGGTCCCTCATCTGAGAAGACATTAAAATACTTATAGTTAAGTAATGGGCTCAGTAACCAATTTATAATTAGTTGAAATGTACCTAGATGGATGGCCGCCTAGGTGTAGGGACCCAATAGATTACCACATAAGTGATCATCCCATGGTGGATAAAAATCCATGTCAAGGGAGCTAGGTATAATTCTACATAAGTGAAGTTCCCATTGGATGATGGATTCCAATGTGAAGGGATAAGAACATGGGAATTACAATTTATAATGCCTTGAAGATTGTATGCCAAATGAGTATCACCTTAAAGGATCACATCACATGATAAGGAATGCGAGTAGATAGAATCATAGGTATATTAACCCTAGTTGATGCCCTACTAGGTGATGATCCATGATCAGATGGTTTCCTTGTTGAATGGCCCCTGGATAATGTGTTCCTAGTTTAATGGCCTTAGGAAGATACATTCATAGGTGAATGTCCTCTTATCATGTCACATAGGTGGAGGACCACCGAAGAAGATACATTAGTATAATAGGTTCTAAGGGACATCTTACCTCTTTTTAATGTCTATCAATGTTGTTGTCAATCAGAAAATGTCATGGGTGCTATTATCTATTTATCGATTGAAGCAGGTACATAGCCATGTATAATCATCACAAGATATTTGGTGCACATATGTGATGTAGTATATGAATGCTAAGTGTATTTAAATTCAACTAACACAGTAGATATTATTTATAAAACATTGATGTATTTTAACCACATAATTAATTTCCCAAAAACCCCTTAAAATAGGTTTTGGATTTAGATGCCCTTTTATTGTTTTTTTACCTCAACATCATATTCCTCTAGTGAAGTTATTACAACCAAATAAAATGATTATGTAATTTTTTTAAGGAATACACACAGGCTTGTATTTTATAAGTGTTTAGAAATATAGAAATCTCATTTATATTTCCCTTAGCAATAGAGATAAAATTCCAACCAAACATGACATATATTTTCCATGTGTAGATAACAACAGGAATCCAATAACAATGTCCTTATAATTTTTTAAAAAATACCCAAATATCACCCTAACGTGGAATCATTTAAAATAAAGTGAATGTTATTTTAAGATAAATTTGTGGCACTTCTATGCATTCTGAAATCCTCTAATGGGTGTTGGATCCATATCACCAATGGGAGGAGCATAAAAAATGCGAATACTAAATCATAAATTTTCATTATCAAAAAGAGAGGATATCTTGACTAAAATAACAAGACATTCACCAATGAATAGAAACTCTTTTTTTGTTGCTATGAATAATTATTTACTCATGGCATTTGTGTTTCAAAAATGTGTAATCAACACTCAATTGATGAATGTAAAAAATTTTAAATGGTCCAAGTTATAGGATATTATTGTGAGTTTAATGAATACATATTTATGGATGGTTCCATGATAGGAGATTCATATGTCACTACATATCTTGTGTGAACCAGAATTTATCCTCAAACATTTATCATAAAGGGTCAACTACGTAGATCATGATCGTAAATAGAGGATATGAATTTTCAAAAGAGGATCATGTATGAATAAGTATGTGATGAGGATTATTAAATAGGTTGTGTTTATACATATGTGATGAGACATTTTTATTTAATGTTTTACTATCAATAAGTGTACAAGAAATATTAAATTCTAACATGAATATAGCTCACATGTGATAAACATATATCGTAAAACACTAAATATTATAGGATACTTATGGTTCATATTAGATTAGACATATGTCATGTAAGTTTTAGTCATGGAATGATCATTTATTACCATTTGTATGACCATTTGGAGAAAAGAGTGATCTAATTATTCATCTTGATAGATCGAGAGCGCATATATCCATTTACTAGAGATAGATTGTGTCCCCTTCAAGTGTTATATTTTTTTTATTTTTCCATAACATTTTGATATATCATAATTTTGTATTCTTAGTCTATAATAACATGCCCATTCTCTAGGTCTATTTTTCTATTTTCATATTGGAATTATTTATCCATTTCTTTTTATTTCAAATGAACATTTTTTATAGGATATATATGGTACCTATTTAACGAGTAGTGACTTGACTTTTTCCCATGATACCCTTTTTAGGTTTTCTCCACTATGATTACAATTTCACTTTCTTTGGGTAATATATTGTCTAGAAAATTATACCATTGTATATATGGTAATGGTAAGAGAACATTCACTATAAACTGTGGCAGCCTTCTCATAAAATGGGGAAAAACATGAAATGAATGAGGGTCTAATGTTATAGATATAAATAACCTGAATTAATGGTGAGAATAGTTTAGGTTCATAGTTTTTAGAACAGTGGTTTTATTATTTATTAGTTTTAATTTCTTTTTACATGTTTCATTATGTGTACAGTCATATATTTTTAATATATCTAATGGGTGAGAGGGTCTCCACTTTATAGGAAATGTGAAATCTAATTTGAATGTAGAGTTCAAAGGTGTTAGAAAAATCTATTTGATAAGTACACAAAGATTAATTTCATAGTGGATGTATTATATGTTGTTTTAATCTCAAATATAACCACATTGACCTAATCATAAGGGTAGTCAATATACTGATAATATTAACAAACACAATTTTAATGCGAGTGGTATCATATAATACCGTCGATAAAGGGGGTATTTAGTCATTGGTTGTAAATCATGGAAACTTTTATCTTTTGGTTTCATGGTCAGATGAAAATGATGATGTTTCAAAGAATTTTTTCATAAAGGATATGTTAACTTTTATATTCATTATTCCAAAACAAATACCTGAGTAGAAGTTTTGAGTTGGAACAATTGTGTAATACCAAAATATGAATGGGGAAAAAATTATGGAATTATCTCTATCTAAAAATTCGAATGATTTTAAATTGTATATCATCAAGGTTATTTGAATAATATTAAATACTTTTGTTGTTAATGGTGTCAATAAGTGCCTAAAGTTTCTGAGTCCACATGGAAACAAGAATTGTCGGAGTAGAATGGCTATTTTTTAAAGTTGAAAACAAATAGAACATTCAATCAATAGATGCATAGAAGAGTAATTTGGTGATTACCACACTCGGTTCATTGATAAAAAATATGGTTTGGGTTTACAATTCATTTAGTACCAAAACTACCCATTGGAGCTACTTTATTGGATTATAGTAAAACTATGTTATTAAAAATAAAATCGAACTGTGGCCTATTTAGATCAATCAATGACTGTTGAAAATTTATATTTGAAATAGGGATATTATTGGATAGATTAACTTGTATTTTATATATTCTATAAAGAGTATATTAATGGAAGAAATTTTTTGTTTTTGAATCAAACATTAGAGATATGATGTCTGTTTATAAGGAATATGAGTATTCATGAACAATTTCGGAACACTAAAGGTGGAACCACCATGTATTCAACTTATTATCATATTGAAGGGTTGAAAACTGAGAATCATGAGTATATAATCACTTAATGTGATGATATAACAAATATAAATATGTATTCAATCCCTAAATGATAGTGTATGAATGGTATAAAATAAGTCAACATGAAATGGGATGGAAAAATATTTATTAAAATTTACAAAGACAAGGCTCCTGTAACAATAGAATTTTTTTTCTAGTTTCATGTAGGGGGTCGCTTGATATTTTTGCCCTTTTTATTCTCCAAAATAATCCAAAAACAGAAAAGTGAATGAATTTGGGAGTGATGAATTGACTTCTTATCAGGATACCATTTACGATGATTCTATTCGAATACACACTATTGTGGTAATGATTTTCAGTTTAAGATTCATTATTTAGGTCTATGAACTCATAATTTATAATACTGTAAAGAATAAATCAAAGGTTTCTGGAATTTAGGGATGCATATCCTATACCTAGAAAATGTAAAATCTGTGTTGAAATAGAGAGGTAAAACATAACATGAATGAAAATATAAATTATAGTATACACTATCATATGGGGTAACAATCAAAATTGAATGTCATAATTCTTGGAACAATATATTTTAGATATTCCAAGTATATATGATATGTATATAGCAATGTATCATTTATAAATAGGTACAGAGACACTCAGAGTTTTTGAAAAAAAATCCCTATAAATATCCAACACACTTAAGGAAAATGAGGAATTATAATCGATGCGAATATATGAAAAAATATAACATATGAAAAATATCTAAAAAAGACCCTTAGGGTGAATTTTAGGGGGGAGTTTCAATATTTTTATTATATTGAAGTTTTATGGGTCCACGGAAGAGAACATCGACATCACAACATATCCCCTGATGATGAAAATTATTCCAAACTTTTTACATTGAAGGATGACTCCATTTATAGATATAGATAATTTTTCGGAATAAAATAATTTAATGCTCGATAGAGTAATAAAAATATGTGCATGTAATTTTATATGGATTGATATTTCCTTATGGTGTGTGTAATTTTTATATTTTATCATAGATTCAGATTAGAATATATTGTTGTTTTATAAATTGAACCAAATATTGAAGTCTTGAAATTCCTAAAAAGGGAGTATTCAACACTACTGTATATTAATATTTATTCATTATATACTAGACACCTATACATGGGTCTATATCCCATATTGGGAATGAGAAAGATATAATGGAACATGTGTTGAATAGTTTATGGTCATGCTATAAGAAGTAATATATTTTAGAGTTTATTTTCATGGGGCTATGATGAATGTAATATAGTTTTACATCATGTAACTAATATATTGAGAATAAACATGAGTATTATCACATTTTACTTTTTTAAAATATTACATTGGAGTGATTAATTTGAGTGTAGTGGAAATTACCATATTTTTATAAACATATAGAATATTAATATTTTGATGGGTGTTCCTACATATATTTGAAACATATGTATAGAAGGTATATCAAATGGAAAAGAAGAACATATAAAATATAGTTTCATACAAGGTGGAACATGATATTATTTATTATGGTCCTACAACATGGACTAGTTCTTATTTAACATTCCCAAAAGATAAAGGGTTAAATGACTAAATGATATGATTCATGTCCACAAAGTGCACCTTCCTTTTCAGGAGCCTGCCTGAATAGAACTCCACAGTTAAGCATGCTAGGCTTGGAGTCGTGATCAAGATGGGTGACCTTCTGAGAAGTTTCTCAGGGTATGTGTGAGTGTGGAAAAATCACACTATAAAGGAAATGTGTTGATCTGTGGGGTCTATCATTAGTCAAATGACCTGTTCAAAAATGTGGGTGGACCCTGAGGTGGGCCCGACATGTCCGCGGGGCAACTGGTGGTACTTGGTGGGCCCGGACCCGACGACCATGTCAAGGCAGGGTGTTTGTGCTGTCATCAGGACCCAGTTGTCACATTTGGTAATAGAGGAGGAACCCGACCTTAAGTGCGGTGCACTACCTAGGTTGAGATGTAGGGCCCACAACGAGGGCGTTGTGCTATAAAGGGGGCACACATGTCTGCGGGGAAACTGGTGGTACCTGGTGGGCCAGGACCCGATGACCATGTTAAGGCGGGGTGTATGTGTTGTCACCAGGACCCGGTTGTCATATTTGGTATCAGAGGAGGAGCCCAGCCTTAAGTGAGGTGCACTTCCTAGGTTGAGATGTAGGGCTCAAAACGAGGGCATTGTGCTCTGGGGGGGGGGGGGGGTTATTGTAACATCCCCAAATGATAAACGGTTAAATGACTAAATGATATGACTATTGTCAACAAGGTGCATCTTCCTTTTTTGGAGCCTACCTGATTAGAACTCCACAGTTAAGCGTGCTTGGCCGGGAGTAGTGATCAGGATGAGTGGCCTTCTGCGAAGTTTCATAGGGTGTGTGTGAGTGAGGAAAAAGCACACTGAAAAGGACATTTGTTGGCCTGTGGGGACTATCAATAGTCAGATGACCCATTTAGGCATATGAGTGGACCCTGGGGTGGGCCCCACATGTCTGCGGGGCAACTGGTTTTACCTGGTTGGCTAGGACTCAATGACCATGTTAAGGCCGGGTGTCTGTGCTATCACCGTGACCCGGTTGTCACATTAATTGCCACACCCCGACCAAAGACACCAGTAATTTTACTTTTTTATTTTTCTTGCGTCGTTTGGATGAGATTTAGTCGGGTCCCTGTTTGATCTTTTCCGAAGTTTGATTTTTTTGGTGGGTCTTCCGCCGGTGTACGGTCACCGCACCATTAGCAGCGACTGTGATTTTGGTCTTGGTGATTGCGCGATGGTGCGACACGTTAAATAAAAAAAATTAAGTAAATTAATTCAGTTAATCAAAAATGGCATCCAAATAAAATTTTTGTACCGATAAAACAAGGTTAATGTTTAAATTATAATAATGAGAATATGTCTGCGCAAATGGTTATTTTATTATTATTTAATCTGGTAATAATACTATTAATATTAAGTTGTTATAAATATAATTTTTATATAAAATGAAATGTAATATAATTTATCATTCTATTTACTTTAAGTTTGTCATTAATTTCTTTTGTTGCTATTAATATTGTTTTTATTATTTCTCTATTGATATTATTACCATTATTATTATTCTATCATTGATATTATCATTATTACTATTATTATTACTTAAAAAATGGATAAGAACCAATTCTTTTTATTGTGTTTGTTAATTTTTGTTGTGTCTATTATTATTATAATTATTATTATTATAAGTTAAGAGAAAAAAAGAATTGAACCCTAAATCTACCTGCAACCCCCCCCCCCCTCTTTTCCCAGCGCGTTGCGCATAGCCGTCCCACACCTTCTTTTTCTCCGCTGCGCGACAATGCCCCCGCCACCCTCCTGTTGCACTGACCGACCCGCAGTACTGCCATGGTTCGAGTAGCGCCTGACCATGCGCCCTCCGGTCGGACGGTCCTAGCGCATGGCCAGCAATCCAAGCGGCGGCCCCTGCTCCCTTAACCTGCAGCAAGCCGGCGACCCGGCACCGCCCTCACCCGCTCAGTTTCTTCCCCGCCAGACTCCTCCGTGTTCCATCCCACTATGCCAGACCTCTTCCTTCCCCTTTCCATCCCACTCTCCGGCCGGGCTTCCTCCGGCCTGGCCCCACTCCGGCTAGTCCTCGACCCCCTATGTTCCAGCCTTGCGACCTCCAACTGGCCGTGCTCCAGCCCTACATCACCCCTCCTTTCGTCTGTCTGTCCCCTGCTCCAGTGACCCGCTACTCCGACGTGATCCCCTCACTAGTTTTTAGAATGTCACCATAATTTGAGGTTATAGTTTGATTAGTGCTGTAGGGTTTCACAGTTTAAGTTTAGTGTAATATTTGTGTTTGAAGTCCTGGTATTGTATTTGTAGTGCTAATGATTACTTGGATGAAATCTCGGCTTCCCCTATGTTTTCAAGGTTGCAACCACCATCCGAGGTTGCGCAAAGGGCCACTCAAGACCCATTGGTGTGTGTTCTAGCAATCTCCGCCGAAGGCGATGCGGTTTCAGTCCACCTCCGACATCCAAGGTATAGTTTTACAACTGTTGTTTGGTTTCACAGCTTTGTTATACCCTTAATTATCTTTCTATAGAGTTCTGAAATTTTATGTATTTGTTAAAAGTATGTTTTGAGTCGGTTCCTGGCCTATGTCAGCTTGTGTCTACGATGTTTTTCTTGTTTTTTTGATTAATATTCTATGTTCAATAATTTATTTATTTGGTGAAAATTTGGTTTTGTTGGAGTTTAGCGTGCGTCTGATTTGGTTGGTAGATTTCTCATATGGTATGGATTTATTTTTCTGAAAGTTTATTTTTTTAATTGTTTTCATTTGAATAAATTGGGTAGTTTATTATTAATTTGTGGAAGTGTTGTGATTGCAATTTGATATGGTATTTTTGTGTGTGTTTGGTATTGGAGATGTTGTGTGCATTGAGTAGGTAAAGCTAAGTGAATTATTTTTAAACAATCATATAAATTTTCATTTATGATTTATTGAGTTTTATGAAAGGTGGAAAAGCATGCTATAAATGGGGTAGAGTTATTCCAAAATGATTATATGAACATGACACACTTTTTAATTACCATTTGAGTGTGTGTGGTGTTGAAATACGTTTTGGATGTGTAAATGGTGATTTTGATGTGTGTAGTGTTGGTTTGGATTGCTTGCATCCTTAAGCATGTCTTATGGTTTGATTGTGTGGTGCGAGTCATGCTTTGAATGTTGGTCGAGGTGGTTATTTTGTGATGTTTTTTTGTTTGGATTGTTTTTAGTCCGTGTTCATGTATTTTATTTTTCTTTGCAATTGTAGTGCATTGGCGGGGTAACAGCGTGTTACCACAATCATCAGTTTGTTCATGCTTGTGTGCCTATGCGAGACGTGTCGTGCTGTTGTGTTGTCGCGTTTGAGCTCTGAGTCGAGGTACGTCCCCCACTACACGTACCTTTAGATTTAGAATTTATTAATTGCTTGTTGTTTTATTAATTTTTAATGAGTGAGAAATAATATAAGATAATTAATTTCTAAATGATTATTTGGTGTAAAAGAGCCTTTTATTTTATACATGACAATTGAAATATTTTCCTGACGAGCGGACACCCATTATTGAAAGAATGCCAGTTTTCCCTTTAAACACAATTCACGGAATTGAAAATGTAGTTCTAGTTTTAAAGATAAATGATTAATTTTGAACAAGTGTTTGGGTTTTCTTGAGAAATAAGGTCTTTCTTTAAGATTGGTGAAGGCCCATTTGGTACTTTAATAAAATAGATTATTTTGGAAAACCCACTCGGGGGTGATATTTGGTTTGTATTGATCACGTGGGCTATATGTGATTTTTTTTGCATCGTGACAGATTAATTTACATTGTGTACGCACCCCCTTTTTATTGTATGTGTTGACATGGGAACCTGGCATATTGAGTGAATTTTCTGAAAACGATTGCTGCACTAGTTTAGAATACACACTGGCTAGTGGCCCCATAACAGGGGAATACTGAGTTATTGCTGCTATTGGGATTGGGCCCCTCAGCTAGGACATGTATGGCTATGCCAAGCATTAGGGCGTTATGACGTCATCGAGTTAGGGCACGCCTTCAGGATGAGTCATATGTATAGTATGTTCTGGATTGTTCACGATCTCTTAGGTTCGATCCATGTTTCATTTAGTGTTTATTTTTGTGTGGCACATGTTTGAGAAGTCTAGTTCGGTTGCTAGATCATGTGTGCCATTTTTCCCATTTCCCTTGGCGTGTTTTGTGTGTTATGTGTAGTTTTCCTTTATTGGATAATAACTAATGGTTGGTTTTCTAATTGTTTGAAGAAATGTTTTAATAAAATTCAATGCACAAGTTCCTTTCAAACATTAAAAATTGATTTTAAATTATAAAGGGCAATGGACTGTTACTTGTTTTAGAAATGAAAGTGTGTGTGTGCAAAAACCAATATTTTGTATATTTAGTTCAAACGTGGAATTAATAAATTTCTTTATTTAAAGGTAGTGCATTGGGAATAGATATCGGGCTAGCCTACTGAGTTTTAATACTCATGCCTGTAGTTATTTTCTATTTTTAGTGCTTGTGCAGGCTACAGATTTGGTGCGTTCTCCTTGGGTGAGATTTGGTCATGAGTTGGAGAGTGACCTGCGAGGTCACACAGAGATAGTGGTTGTCTCTTTTTGTTAGTTTTATTTTTTAATTTGTTCTTGTTTAGTTTCTTTACTCTGCCTATTTATTTTTCACTACTCTGTTTTATTTCGACTACATTATTTATTTCGGGCGAAATAGTTCCCACTTGCTCTCTATTGATGCCCCGGTGCTTGTCGCCAACCCGGGAGGATCAAGAACGCCTCTCGGGTCATGTCACGGACTGGCTCGAGTGACCGGTTTAGGGTCGACCCGGTTTGGTTTGTGACATCTAAATTTTTTGACAATATGCAAGGAGGATTCATGGTATGAAAAATAATTTCATGTAATAAAGACATTTTCAAAAATGGGGTTTTGCAGATCCAACTTATGCATTCCAATAATATGCTGTTCTATATTTGGGTAAGGTTGTCAGAGGAAGAGATACAAATGATATGAAACCCAATCCCTATGTGGGAATAGTGAAAAAAACAGGACTATCTTATACATCATATGAAATGTGGTGTCTATTATGGGAAGATCAACAATGACTTCAATGATCTAAAAACAGAAAATGTACTTTAGAAAATGGGGTTATTATTTTATTAAATGGTACACAAAAAATGAAATTTTTATATAATGATCCCCATGTAGATCTGATTCATATTTTGGTGGAGTGTAATAGATTATTTTTTAAATTGATCATGCATGGAGAAACCTTACATGATAAAGGATGAAGAATAGAAAGAGAATATTCCAATTTTTTTAAGGGATCTCAGCTGAGATCTATGTAATTAAAGGATCATTGGTGGGGATAAATCTCTTATTAGAAACTTATATAATGAAATGTAGTTATTTATAAATTTTATAAGGCATTATATGATTTATTATAAATTATATGTAGTTTTACTTAATGATTATTGGAATTTGTTCTATTTATTTTAATTATATCAAACTAGGACCAAGTTCCCTATATTTGAATAACATTAATCTCTATAATTATATTAATAGGGGCTTGATAGGTCATCCATCTCACATGGGTCATTCTCGATCTGGGAAACATGTTACATCATATAAAATCATTTAAAAAAATGTTAATTAATTAAAATGAACATGTCTATGGCTATGAAAATAAATGTGAGAATGAATATCCACACAGATTTGGATCTTTTGGGGGTAGGGGGGATAGTTGAATTTTATGAAAAAAAATTTCATGATAAAATAGAATTTCCATGCATATCTTATTACATATAGTACAAGAATCAAGCCACATGTATTTATTATAAATAAAATACCGCTTATACTAATTTTTCACATATAAAGTGGTTATGGAAATTTTATTATCTTCAGAGATAATGAAAATGTGTAGTGAATTTCTAATGAATTATGTGAGTATCCATTTATTATGAGGATTTAAATCCAATGTAGAAGTGGTATTCAGGATACATCAAGGTATAAAAGCTCTATTATTATGAAGGTACAATTTAGGAATCCAAAAATGTGATTTTAACCCCTACAATAAAAACCCTATAAAAAAATTGAGTAATATGTACAAGTTAGCTCTATTACTCTATAATGACCATATGCCGTGCAACTAAATTCTTTATGATATAAAAAAATATATATTTCCATTTTAATGGAATGAAACTATAAAAACCCTCACTTTTGATACATTAAAATTACATCACTTTTTCAGAATAAATAAAATATTCAAAAAATTGGTGCTGAAAAACCAGATTATTCGGGTGCTTTTGGAAACATGGAAACATAGAAAGTGTTATATATGTGATCTAAATTATATCCCACAATGTTCTTAATGCCTCGAACACTTATTACGACATCATATGTAATAATTTTCTTCATAACCTAGGGAAGGATACATAAGAAGGGGTGAAAACAGATACTCAGTAAAGGAAAATAAGGTAGACATGTACGAATAAAAATGAACACATGGGTATTAAAACATGTTCTTAACATTATTAGATCATACCATGCATATCAAAGAATATAAAAATTAATAATGGAAAAAATCTTGGATGTTCATAAGACATGAATCATATGGAAATAAATGATATAACACATGAAATAATATTATGGGATTAAGGCGTGGAATTGTGGCATATATAGAAATGTTATATCCATCTCTTCAAGTCCTGATTCATTGCTTAGACTTATCAAGGAACCTCTTACCTATTGGGATGGAAATGCCACCATCCCCAATAATAGTCCTTTCCATGTAATGTAGTAGGTTTTCTCATCTCCCCATATTGGGTAAGGATTCCCCATCTTCCAACTTCCTAGTGACTACACCTACTGGGCAGGATACACCACCATCCCCAATAAAATTGATTTCCTTATAAGGGATTGAGTTTACCCATTTTCTCAGGGTAGATCAAAACTGTCTATATAATTCATATCATTATATCAAGATATATAATTCTTTACCCAATAAATTGGAGAGAGACATAGGTCCCACCCATCCTAAAATAGAATCATTCATACCTGTATTAGGAGATAATAAAACATTCATTATATCATGTACCATAAAAAAGGATGGGTATTAAAAAATCCTGTCATAATCTCAGAAAATGAAATTCGTAACATTAACATTACAGCAAATCAAAAACTATAAAAATTTCATAGGTTTTATAATTATTTCATCAAATCATAACCCAAGAAATGAATCAATTTTGAAAATACATTTATCCCATGGAAGATAAACATGTATCATATGAATATTTACAATAAAACACAAACCATTAAACAAAAAATATGAATGGACACACCGAATCATTTCTTAGTAGGGAATGAGTAACATCAACAGATGTCATCATAGATTGAAAATAATGTTGAAAGTTATTTTGGAAGAATTTATTATGGAAAATAACATTTGTTATTATAAAAATCCTATTAAAAAAAACCTTTTTATTTTTTTTTCTAAATGTAAAATTGCAAAATTATAAAGAAATATATTAGTACATTTTTTGAAAAATATTTATTTGAAATCATATAAAGAGGATTGAAAATATTGAGAATAAAATTTCCTTAAAAACATATAAAAGAACATTCAAAACATTTTTCAAACCATTTCATTGAAAAAACATTTAAAACATATAATTAATTATTGAATATTTTAATAAAATATTTTTACATGATAACATATTAAATAATCATGAAATATTTTTGACAACCATTTACCTTCAAAACGTACAATACAATTCGAGAACATTTTGAAAATATTTTTTTCCTTGAAGTATTATAACATAATATTTAAAATCAATTGAACACAATTTTCATGAAAATTAATTTAAAACATATAATTTCCAAAATATCAGGGAAAAAATTTATTTTTAAAAAATAATTTTTCAATCTTGTAAGGGGATATTGAATTGAGTAATAGTCATGATGGTGTGTAAATCTATAAATATCAAACATTATTTTTGTACTATGAAAATTTTAGGAGTGTTCATCTACATAAATAAGTTATGAAGATTAATTTTTAGAAAATCTATTTGTTTTCATTTGTAATTAGTGGAAAACAATTCTTTCAAATAACATAATATATTAGTTGAGATATATTATAACCCTTTTAGAAGACATGTTTTTGAAGGAACACAGATTTATGACGAAAGATAGAGGTAAAGGGAGAATTTCATAAAAATATATTCTTAGATATATTAAATACATAAGAGTGGATACATTTTAATAAAACATGAAGATATATTGAATAAATAGAGGAGAATAACTTATATTAATGTTCATGAGAGATGGGTTATCAGATTTTCTCAATGGAAGCACAATCAATAATAATCCTGATAAATGATGGTATTGTTTCAATAAAATATTACCACATGGAAACATTTCATAATAATCTCCATTTAAGAATAAAAATTTTATGAATAAAATTATATAATTAAAATAAGTATATTAAAATTAATAAATTTCAAATACTCTTTTAAAAAGTAATTCAGGTGCATAAAAACCAAGTCTCAAGGAATGAAAATTCAGGCAAAACATCTTACCGATTTTGTATCTTTTAAAAAACAACCCCCTTGAGAGAGAGATAAAAAATTGATATTTATATACCCATCAAGTAAATTATAATTTTCTTATAATACATTTATTTTAATTATATACACAACACAAAATAATTGAGTGGTGAATAAGTTTGGTATATGAGGGAAATACAAATTGTTATGAAATCCCATCACCTTGTGTCTTGAATCTCATAATACTCATTCAAACCTCTTGTATAACAAATTTACATTTATTAGAAATATTTATTAGTACCATAATACTATATCTAATAACAAGAATACTTTTATTACAAAATTATATTACCTTATTTTTAATAATTTCAATTTATTGTTACACTTCGGGTAATATTCTCTTTCTTTTTCTATTCTATCTTAATTTGTTAAATATTTTATTATTTACAGAATGTTGGAAAGATATAAATTTAATTAATATTATATATATATTTTTTATAATAATCTTTTGAATATATAAGTATGAAATGGAAGACACTGTTCATGGAGATGGTAGTTCGTATGTATGCATGAACACTATTTTCATTTTATTGCATTGTTGAAAGAAATAAAAAAAGACATAAATGTATATATATATATATATTATATCATCAACATATAATTATTATTTTCTATATGTCATATAATTTAATTAAACAAATCATTAATACATTCCATGTAGTGTGTGAATGAATCACATCATTTTGAAGGGGTGGTAGTCTACACTGCTTCAAACGAATTTATCTTATTTACACAAGATTTAATACATAATGGAATGTTGTAAATAAAAAATACAGAAACATATTGAAATTATAATTATGTTATATAAAATATATAAATATATTTTCCAATAGAATTTCTACCATGATTGATGGAAATATAAAATATGAACAATCACTGTTTCATGAGGCAGTAGTTCTCCAAATGAATAAAGATAATTTTACTTACCCATTAGATGGAAAGGTGTGTATGTTTAGTACTAATACATAGAATTAAATCATACTAGTCTGTTGAGGATACTATTTTTTTTATACATTTCTGTAATAATAAGATTCAAGGGAGTGTTGAATGGAATATAAAAGAATGAAGTTTGATGAGGGATATTACCTCTTCTTTGGGTAACTGTTTTTTATTTTGAAAAAATAGATTCCATGAATTTTATTCATTACAAAAATAGGATTGAAGTAGAAATTGGGGGGGGGGGGGTGATTTTAGGTAGTGTATTATTCATATAATGTATGATCCAAATAGGTTTGAGAGGTGTGAATAAGTAGGATAGGTGGGGGCCTTTTATAGTGAAGGGTGGGGACTCACATGGAACTTTGAAAAACAAGTATGGTGTACCTATGTTTTTACTTAAAAGAATCCATAAAAATGATCCAATATCATTAATTGATGCTATATTGCGGATATATGTACATAATATGGGTTTTGGAAATGTTGATATATCATTTAAGAACGTAAGTGTAACTTTTAGTCCCTTATGAATCTAAATTATACCTTAATCAATATATTTAGTTTTAATTACATTCACTAATATTTTTTGTCAAAAACTAATATTAATTTTCTAGATATTTAAAATTTATTTTATCCCAAAATATAGATTATATTTTTCTAAATTCAAATCATTTATGTTGAATAAATTAATTTATATTTAATCCTATAAACGGTATGACAATGATGATCTATAAAGTAAACAAAAACTCGAAACATTTTCAATGTTTTTAGAGTCAATTTCACCATGAAATTAATACCAAGTAACCAAAATTTGATTAATTTATAAAAATATGATCTAATTAAACATTAAAATCAATTTAAAATTTAATTAATCCTTATAAATATATTATATGAAAAATAAGTTTTGGAATAAAATTTTGTATTCTCCACTATTAATTAAAAAATGACACTTCATAGAGAAATACCAAAGTTTTACTGTAACGACATTTTTATATTTATAAATCAATTATTATTTTTATTTGGAAATATATAATCCAAAAAAGAACAAAAAATGTTCTTTATAAAAGGTTCTATATTAAAAGGTGGTAAGAAAATAATATTGTTTTAATGAAAAAATTATGTTTGTTTTTATCTTACGCCAGTCAAATCTATTTTATGAATATAAACATTATTTGATTAAATATTTAAAATATATTCTAAATTAATATCATTCAATAAATTTAATTATTTTAATTTTTCTCTATAAAATATATTTGTGGGAATAAATATAATAATATTTTCTCTTATATTCAACGTGTTTCCATATTCAGTTATAATTCATTTTTTCTAGTGAATTAATTATAAAATTCATAAAAACATGTTTTTAAAAATTTATTCAACCCTTTTGATAAAAAAATATTTTATTTATAGGTTATATTTAATATTATTTTAATTATATTTTATTATTATTATTTGGTGTTGTGTGTTACTGAAGCCATTAGGGAATGTTATTATTACCTGCAATGCAAGCTATCCTCAGTGTTCTTTGTAATGAAAGATATATTTTTTCATTAAGTGATTGCATAACATGGTTATGCATATATAGAAATCCAATCATAGTTATTTATTATAAAACAAATTATTTTTTGTCTTGTTTGAAATGAAATATAAAAAAAATTAAATTAATTTTAAAAAATGAATTCTGAAAATCTCAGTGTGTTATAATATCAAAGACCAAAAATAAAAATTTTATTACAATTTGGAGTTGATAATTTACATATAGTTATTATCATGAGGTATAAAAACCAATACTTTTCATAAATACATATTACATATTAATTTATTAATATTCATTACGTTCCATTTTGATTGATGTTAGAATCATTTTGATCATGTATTTTTTAATCATAAAATCATAATCAATATGTTAAAAAATATCCACAGTATATCCCACTTATTCCTTCATAAATAGACCCCATATTATAAAGTTTATAGTTAACAAAATTCAACATAACATCCTGAAACAAAGTAGTAGAAAATGGAATGTTATGATGCTCAATGAGAAAGAATAAAAGAGATATCAATGATAATATAAGTATTAAATGAAGATATGTTTATAAAAAGAAGATCATATAATTTTAACACCAAATACCATATATAAAAGGTCATAATATTATGTCATTCAAAATAACTGTGGATGATCAGAAGACATGAATCATATAGGGAAAAGAAAATGAACCTTTATATACTATTATATGTAGAATACATTGAATTATTTCATAAAAATAATCATATATAATAATATCCATGGTAGATAAGAATCATTTTCAAGGATATAATTATGTAATGGGTTCACTCTGAAATACATAATAGTAGTCAATCCTCACTCAAATGAATATAATTGTGGATATAGTCCCTTACTGGACTATATTCACTACCCATTCCAATCTTTTATATCACATGAGATATAAATTATTACACAATCCATTGGATGGAGTTAGTTGTACCACCCATCACATAATGAAAATAATACATATGTGTTCCACAAGATCATAAACAATTCATCATAATAGAAAAATGAAAAGAAATGGGTTATATAAACATTTCATCATAACATAACCCATGTAAAATAAATGCGTTCAATAACCATTTTATCTCAACATAAACCACTTAAAGAAAAAGGCATTAACAAATATTTCACCATCAAATCATAAAAATAAATAATAAATAGAAAAAATAATTATTTTATCATTGGATAATATCCCCAATATTGCATAATTAACACAAATTTTTCTTATCTAAGTTCGAAATAGATTTTGAAATATCCCATTGATTAATTATTGAGGAAAATAACACTTCCAATTAAAAATATTTTTTTTAAAAAGATGGGAAATTTTAATGTTAAATAATTTTTTGATCTTTTTTTTAATCTTATACTATAATATTAAATGAATAATTTATTCTTTAATGTGAAAACTAATGATCAATATTTATAATTTTAAAAAATAGTACTTCTACATTTTAATTTAAAATTTTACAAAATACCATGGATGAGAAATAAAAAATAAAATCATTTCCATCCATTTTATGAAATGAAAATCACTGATAAATTAAATTAAAAACTCATATGAGATTGGTAGATTATTTTTTTTAAAAATAGTTATAGATAACATTTATATGGACGGGAAAAATTTTACCCCATCGATACCTTATACATAAACAACCATAAATATAGATAGGGTTGTGAAATAAACAGCTACTTTGAGTTCACATAGCATTGAATGTTCTCTAAACTGCTATATAATTTTTTATATTAATTATAGTTCTATAATATAGTAATTTTAATACTTATAATATAATATATGATCCATTTATTGCATCCCAACTCACCCTTCTGCCAATAAAGCCTTATTAAAATTGTTATCTCCAGGTGTTAGATATTTTGTTTATCATTTTTATACAAGTTATGTAGTTCTAGTACTTGTTGAATTTTATTTTCTCCATGATCATAAAAATATTTATTGATAAATAAATATAATTTATTTTTATCATATACATACATATGTTCACTAATACATGTTATAAACATAAAAATAAATAACACCATTCATGGAGATGGTAGGTCGAAAGAATGTCAAAATTTATTTCTTAAATATAAATTAACGTAATGAAAAAGTTAAATATTAAATAACCATTAAAATATTGTTATTATAAAATTTATATCCTATAAATTTATCAAATTAATCTTCATTTCTATCTATGAAAAATAAAAACAATAAACTATCACATCAGTCTATGGTGGTGGTAAACAACATGGACAAACAATCGACATTAACATTTCTCAAATTATTATATGGAATGAAGGATAACTTGATATTCTTATAGAATAATTATGTTTTTTCATTGATATCATATAAACAAGTTAAACCCATCAAAATAATCATCCATAAATTATTGTGATGAAAAGTGAATTGTTTCACTACATGGAGATGGAAGGGCATACTTATGTATGAGCGATAAATTCAGTCATCGTTTTATGGGAAAGAAGGTGTATAATGGTGTTTTAAAAATATTAATAAAATTTTCATATATGTTGGATTATAATTTTTTCAGATAAATAACTTAAGATTAGAGTATTTATGGAAGTTAAGAATATAATGTTATTGGGAAATGTGATTACACCTTCTTAGAAAATACTTCTTTTTATATCCCCTAAAAGGTTCTCAGGGTGGAATTTTGGGATGACCAGAACCTCAATAATGTGTATCGCGGTTATTTTAAGGGAAATTATAAGTTTTTTGTTTATCAATAACGATCAATGTGGTTTGAAGAAGTGAGGAATATGGTATCCTATTATAATTGAGTTGAGTGGAACCTTTGAAATGTGTCAAATGTTTAAATTATAAAAAAATAATTCTAAATTTAAATTAATACAAATGGAAATTAATTTAATTAATAGGTAAAATAGTGTTTTAATACAATTAAATAATAAAATTTGGAAAACGTTTTGTGAAATTTAAAAACATATACTTTTGATTTACCCTTACTTTACAAATTTTAATATTAATTACGCAAACAGTGGTATCAATACTAAAGGCCATTAATGTTTTCTTATAAGTTGAGAATAAAATCTTAAATAATTGATATATGATAATTTTGACAATATTGTAACCATATTTTAATATTTAATGGTTCTTATGATTATTAAATAATGTAATAAAATATTGTTTTTAAAAAACTAATTACTGTCAGTTGTGAAATTTATTATTAAGGTTAATCTTAAATATATAATTAAATTGATGGAATGATAATATAATTATTTTAATCGTACATAAAATAATATATAGATTCATAAAATTCATGGGTCAAAATAAAAATTTAAAATTGTATAAAATTTAATATTTTTAAATTGATTTAATATATATTTAATTAAATAGAGACAAACCACATCATTGTTTCACAATAAATTATCATCATTCCATAATTACAAAAACAAAATTGGTCAAAGAATTAATTTTATTAATCTAAATATAAAAACTCATAGTCATTAATAACTTACTTGTATCTTTATGTGGTAACATAAGTGATAGTGAAGACAAAATGATCGATATTCTAAAACATTCATTGATTTAATAAATACGTAGGTCATTTTTATAGGTTGGTGACTACTGAACTACTATGTTTTATGAATAATGTGTTATAGGTGCAATTAAATATATTCAAAAATATTTTGGATGAAGAATTATTTCCTTATCACTTATTTTTAATATAGATATCAGGATTTACCTTTACTAAGTTAATAAATTTTAACAGAGTTAATATTAATACAAACCAATAATAAAAGGTCCCTATATACCAATTTTGAACCTCGTGATTCTAAATTTTCAATTTATTTAATCTAAATGAATACCTATAAATGAAAATATTAATATTAAATTTAGTGCAGAAAATGTGACAGCAAATTCTTTTTTGAAAAAATACAATTTGAGAATAAATGTAGATTTATTCTTACACTATGCTTAGAAACATATTTTATGATTATTTATTACATTTTTAAATATAAATTAAATTAAAAAATTAATTAAAATAATATTCAAATATGGATTAATTTAATTTATTAATATTAATATTTACTATGAACAAAAAAACTATTTTTCGGAAAAATATTTCATTTTCATCAGTTGAATTTTATTTTCATTTATAATAAATTGATATACAAGGAATTAATATTAATTTTATATAACCACAGATATTTCATAAAATAGTTATTACTACTCATAACCTCCAATCAAATTACTATGATAAAACTATCATTTTGATTAATAATTCATTAACTGTATATCATGGTTATTTTAAAATTTGGATTGCATCTACCATAATCCATCAAATAAAAACATATTTAAAGAGAAATATTTCATTAAATTATTGGGGTGTAATGTTATAACCCCCGAAAAATTAATTTCACCATTAAATTTAATCACTTTTATATAAACTAATTTTGATACTTATACCTCATAACATCATTTTGTTTACACATTGCTTCTTCATATTTGTGATTTCACCACCAACCATTGAACAATAAAGTGGCCATGTTTTGTAAATAATTACCTATATAGTTAGGAATCACTTCTGGCTATTCATTTAAATAATTTTCCTTATCTAGTAGTATGATATTTGAGTTATGTATATTAATAGGATCAAGTGTTTACATCTTTATGAGAGATACATGAAACACATCATGGACTGATGAGATATTTTGTTGATGTTCCAATACATCATATATTTTCTAGATATGATCTTGGATTTGAAGATGTATAATATATATTTGTCTATGTTTGACGATATTTAAAAATAGAATCAACCATTTCGAGGTTGATATTTATAGGAATACCCTACCGGTATCATAAAACTCAATATCCTTTTGGTGATAATTAGAATAACATTTTCATTGACTCTGAGATTATATTTTGTGATGTGGAATGGATCTAATCATCCCATAATTTCTATAGATATATAACATCTCAAAAGATTTATTTGACACAATTAATTCATATATGGTATAATTTTTTACAGTTCCAACCAAAGTGGAATTAATATGGATCTATCTAAAAGCTGACATGGGAGGAATTGTTGAAATTAAAATCCTCTTATGGAATATTTTAATCCAAATTACCCTTGGAATCCATATACAAAGCTCCCAAGAATTCTTATATTGTTTGAATTGGCCACTAAAACTGACTATATCTCTAAATGTGATGGTTAGTGCTAAAAATAACTACATATCCTGATCGTGATGAATAATTATCAAATAAATTGTGATAAACCTCAGATCCTGATCAGATTCAATTAATAGTGGTACAAAATGAAATCATACAACTTACTTAATTTATATAAAAAATTGTTGATCAATATAGAAATATTTTCTAATGGAAATTAAGTGTGCTAATGTTTTTAGGTGGTCTACTACAACTCGTAGACAATTTTTCACTTTCAATGCTTTGGGGAGTCTGGAACAAACTAACATTTTATAAATTCAAAATAAATTCTTTTAATTATTTAATATAATATAAATCAAATTAAAATATCATATTGAACACCATTAAATTTTTTAAATAAATAAGTAATGGAATAATATGTATTTCTAGATGTTAAAAAACACATAACACTAGTATTGAAAATTGAACTTTGGAATAGTAACTTTACCATTAGGAATAGTAATCCGAACAATATAATAGAAACATAACCTATGAAATTATATATAAAATTAATGTATCTTATAAATTAATATATGATATATATATATATATCATAGAGTAAGTAAATAAATGATTTAATAATGACAAATTAGGTTGTGGAATTTTTATAAAATATAAATGTTTATTTATTATTTTATAATTAATATAATGGTTTAACATAAAATGTATTTATATAATAAAAGTTCATAAATTTATATATATTCTTTATTATGACTATAAGATAATTTTATTAATCCATGAGTAATTTTCCAAAGTTTTATAAAAACAGTTATAATTTTAAAATTTGTATATTTGAATAAATTAATATTTTATTTTAAAAATTAATTTATCATAATTAGAAAAATAATTTCACAAAATTAAATTAATATTTTAATTCAATAAAATATATAAATATTAGAGTGAATTGTTTTGATTTATCTAAAATAGTCAAATAATCTGGTGAGTCGTGGGATATGATAATTTACGATATTGGAAAATACAAGAATTATTGAGTCCTAGATGATGTAATCCTATATTCACGACCTATACGTAATTATTCATTTATATTTAGTGATATGGTTCAATCTAAAGATATTTATCATCTAGAATAATAAAATAATGAATAAAATATTAAAAACACCTCTATCCTTCCTTCTACATACACACCCCCACCACATATTCTCCTAATATATATAATGGTTTTATCCATGAATAAATTCCACCAATTACTCTTCCCATTCCTCTCCCCTACATCCAAGATTCATTAGTCTCAAAAAAGACCAAACCAATTTTCATATGAAGATTCTCAAAGAGGATAAATTCAAGAGGTAAAATCTTCTTTCATTTTCTTTTAATTTCTTTTAAAATTACAATATATTATTATTATTTAATCCCCTCCCATTATAAAAGTGAATTTAAAACTCCAATATCTTATATATATTATAATGTTCTCATTTTAGAGTAATAATTAATCATCAAACATCTTGTTCACACACTTTTATTCTAAAAAAAGGAAACATCATCTATGAGGTGTTAATTCACTACCTTCGTGGTTGACATGCTTTAGTTTTTCATTACAACATTACAGGATGACAATGAAACATTTATAATGGATGAATCAAACTTTAGAATTTCTGTAATAATATTTATTATGATACTAAAATAACAAATATAGATAGTACTAAACAATAAAATGAAACTAGTCCATGATTATGAAAGAACACCCAAAATAATTTAAATGACTATCATAAACATTTTATCTAATGAATCATACTCATACCATATATTCAAAGGATATATAAGACCAATTATACTACTAAAATTTAATTAAATTCATATAACTTAAAACATGGACAGTTATCCTCATTTTTCATGTACTTCTATACTCATATACAAGCGAACTGATGATAAAAACCATGATAATGAACACACCCGAATAATGAAATTCAATACTATAAACCATAAAAAGGTGATAAATTGACATAAAAAGTTGTTAAAAAATACCTTATGTGTATAATTGGATCTTTAATTACTAATTAATAAATATAATTTCATTATTTGGGACGTTATGTATGAGTGAAGAACAGTTTAGGACATATGTTAAGGGGTTCTCTTTGAACTGTCATTTTTTCTTTTGAGTTACACTTTCTTTATCGTTAACCCAATGTAATTTTTCTTTTTTTATGAAATTATCCTAAATTATGTCTATATGTCCCAAATTAATGTATCTAAATAATATCATCATTATCTGATTAGGGATATAAATGTTTTAAAAAGGTTAATTTCTCAATTCCTCTTGACAAGCAATCCCGATTAAAGGGAATTTCTAGGTTTCATACCCATTTACTTGTAAATTCAATATTATATTTTGAGACACAAATATATTTATAAAATCTTTAAAGATATCATATAAACCTATCTTATTTCATTTCTAGTTTTAAATAATTAATTTATACCTTATCCATTTTAAATACTCTTTATCATTTTCCCTTAAACCACAGTAATGTGACTTTTTTCTGACAAATCATATAAAATATTCTTACATGTTTTAACATCAGTATGAAATCAACTATCATGATCTATTCCTATAATCCATTATTAATGTACATGTATGATTTAAATCTAATATTTCATGGAAACCATTATGATATTCCAAATTTTTATTCATTTTTACATGCTTATGATAAAAACATTATTTCAATTTGTTAAAATTATGATTATTTTTTTATTCCATATGTATGATTCTTCAGGTGGAATATATATTCAGAAACCAAATATGATTGTTGAATCATGATAGTGCTCAAATTAATTGGGTAATGTTTAGTCTCATGAGACATCATGTTGGGACATGGAGTAAACCTGAGTCCTTTATAAGAATTTTCCCACCATGTGATGTAGTCTTCAAAGATATCATTCACTTATGTTTATGTCATGTTATATATTATAGAAACATTATAAAGATAACATTATTATTTTTTTACATGTTATACATGTTATTATTTTTCATGGTTATTCATGTTCAATTCACATTATGTCATCATGTTATTCTTTTTAGCTATTATTCTATGTTTTATTCACATTCTTAATCTTTAGAAGGATTTTTGGATTAACCCTTTGTTCATATATTTTCTGAGGTTATCATATGCATATGTAATAGCTCAATAAAAGGTTGGAACTAAATATAAATATTAAATAATGTATTTTTTCATTTTGGATTCATGTTTTCTAATTATGTTCCTAATATTACAATTATATTATACATTAATATCCTTGGTTGTATTTCCTGGATAAATTGGTTTAATATCTTGTAATAATATGTGTAAATGGGTAGGGCCATTATAGTTGGTATATGAGCAGGGTAAATTAATATTTAGATATTAGGACAAAAAAATTAATAAGAACACTAGGGATAATTCTATAATTATGGTTAACCTAGATTAAAACATAGAGAATCACATGATGGGATATAAATTTTCACTTACTTTTTTATCCTTCCATGTAATAATTTTCATCTATATATTCATATTAGCTAAGTATTCAAGATCCACAATTTTATTTCTTTTATATTGATAATGGATATAAATTGGAGAATCCCTGCAAACAATCAATGTGATAGAAAATGAGTTGATTTTCCTAATGAAATAGAAAATATGATGGAAATGTGATCTCATAACATCATTAAATTACTTGCACAAATTTGTAAAGTTATGAATAACAAATTAAATACTGTTGAACCCCAACCATATCCAAAGAAAGAGAACACTATTATTGAATAAATTATCCAATAATGGAACCCCATCCATAGTGTATATTCTGATCCCCTCAAAATAGAACAATGGATTGACTCCATTGAAAAAATATTCACTGTCCAAGAGTGATCATAAAATTAGAATGTTGTCGTGGAAATCTATTTTTGTTATGGGGAAGTTAATAAGTTCTGGAAACTAATCATGAAAAAAATTATAAAGAGGAAATTGTTTACTTGTAATGGGTTGATTTAACAAAAATATATTTTAATCAATATTTTCCCAGAAGTCCCCAACATAATAGGGAGAGGGAGTTCCTCGTATTGATGATAAAGGAAGATGTGTCTTTGGGGGTTTCTATAGGAACCCTCACGTGACATGCGAGATATACCCTTGTCTCATTCATTAACACTGTAATCAAGCTTGATATTTTATATAAATGGAAAATATGTGTCTACAAAAAGTATTTGTGATAAAAGACATTGGAATAATTAAAGATCATTTATGGTGTGCCCATAAAATTTAAATGTATATTTGATACAATCAGTGGCATCATGACCCTAGAGATAAAAAGTGGAAAATAGATATAAATATAGGAGGATCGTCATATTAATTCCATGACAGAATGAAACCAAAATATCAAACCATTAAAATGTGTTGGAAGATGAAACTTAGTAATTGTTTATGGGGAACCAAGAGATGATTTAAATATGGAAGTGAGAGGCATATTTTAAATAACCACTTAAGGGAAATGAATAATATCAATAATGTGTAATTAGAGAGAAGTGTTCAGATCAACACCCAACTTGTTGTGTAGTGTTTAAACTAAATGGAACATGGGAATAATGAAAGGCATTTCTATAATCTATCAATTCTCAGAGCGAATCAACAATAAAAACTATCAAGGAAACAAGTAAGGGAATATGCATTGAATATTATTGGTCTGGATCCTAAAAATGAGGTGGTGATAAGTATGCTGGTTATTCGTTCACGAATAATGGACATATAATTGGATTATGGTTCTAATCGTTCATTCATATCTCGTATGTTCAGTCGAACTATTCAAACATAGCCTTAAAATATGGATGTTGAGATATATTTGAGAAAAAAAATTGGTAATTATTACATCCAGATTATATAAAACCTCCTGAGTTAATGTTTGTTAATTAAACCATCCAAAAAATCTTATCTTTCTTCTATTGTTGTATTTTTATGCTATTTTGGGTATAGATTTTCTATATTAAAACAAAGTCTATATATAATATAGAGAAACAGATATCACTCTCTATATTCTGTGGAATATTCCCATTCCAGAAATGTTTCAAGAGGAAAATGAATATCCATTAGAATCCTTATCTTAGTTATTGATATTATTACTTTATATGTAATTATACCTAACACAAATTATATAATCAAAGTATATAATCATGTTTTAAGATATTCCGATTATGAGGGAATTCACTGATGTGTTCCCTAATACATTTTTAGGTCTCCCTTATAATTGATTTTTTGAGTTTTCGATGAAAATATACCAAGATATCTTCCTAAACAAATCACCATATAAAATGAACTCTCTTATGTTTGAAGAACTGAAGAATCAGTCAAAAAATATTGTAAAGGGTTTTGTACTCCCAAATGGTTCCCCATGGGGTGCAGTATTACTCTTCATAAAGAATAAGGATATATCATTGCTCCTTTACATTGATTATCTTGATCTCATGAAAATCACATTAAAAAATAAGTATCACCATTCATGGATTTAGGAATAATTCGATGAACTATGTGAGGACATTAATTTGTCTGATGGGGATCTTTGGTTAGTATATCACCAATTAAAGCTGATGAATGAAGATATTCACATGATTTCTTTTGGGAATGAGTAATGGACACTATGTGTTCATATTGATTCACCTCAGATGCATAAATTCTCTAGATATTTTCATGGATTTAATGAATTGTGTATTTAGATATTACCTCAATAATATTTTTTGTAGTCTTTATCAATTATATTAAAATATAATCCAAATAAATGGAGAAGAATGAGAACATTTGAATACTATGATAATGACTTCTCAAAAGGAGAAAATATACAAGAATCATATTAAATATTGGTTATTTATGTAGGTGGTGTCACTCATGGGGTATTAAATCACAATAAGTTGAATATATATGGACAATTATAAGACAAATGAAATTGAAGAGTTACTGAGACCATCATCAGTAATAGGGATCCATAGATTCCAGGGTCTAGATAAATGTTACCGATGTTTTCAAAATAAATTATCATAATTTTCTGACACACTAACTAATCTAACTCTGATGGGAGGAAAGTTTGTATGGATGAGTGAATGTAAAGATTTTTTTAAAGAGATGAAAAGGAGTCTTATCACTACACTATTTATCATACTAGAAACAGTTGGGGAAGTCTTTCACGAGTAATATGTTTCTTCAAACAATATCATAGTATCTTTACTAATGAAGAATATATAATTATTATCCTACACATAACAGAAGATAAAAATTCAGTAGTGAAACTCTCCCACACATGATATGGAGTTTTCTCCTGTGTTATTTGTGTTGTAATTTAGGCGGTATTATCTATATCGGAAGAAGATTGAGATATTTACATATCATAAAATCCTAAAATATATATTTAAATAGAATAAGATTAATATGAGACATAGAATATGGTTATATCTCATTAAGGATTATGACTGTAAAATCTACTATTATCATGGGAAGGGAAATAATATAGAGAATTCTATGAGAAGAGAGGATTCCAAAATAATATCAATGATTGGAATTTAGAAATAACCAATATTCATAGATTTCAAAAATATTTATATGGGAATAATTAAAGAAGGAACATCATAAATATTTTGTCAAATGATTTCTCAACCATCCCCTTGGGAGAAAATAAAGTATTCTAAATGAAAAGGTGTGGATATTCAGAAGAAGCTGGATTACACAATAAAGGGGAAACATCATAGTTCCAAAATTATTAGAATGTATTCATAATATTTGAATTAAATAAAATTTTACCATCCAATATAGATAAAAATAATGTTATTATGAGTGATTCACATAGAACAGTGATCTATATTCACTCAGAGAGAATAAATATGAATTAAGAAATATGAGATAATAATTGGTGGGACAAAATGAATGATGAGATTTATGAATAAAAAAATAATTGGCTTTTCAACATGTTAAGGATGAATAGAAAATTCTAAAGGGTTATGTTTCTATTAAACACACTAACATGTAAAAGAATAATCATTACAATGGAATTTGAAAGCATATATACATCGACATCTAGAATAAATAATTCTATATTGTTCATTATGGATCATATTAAAATGCCGACTCACATTATTACAATTTTTGTGGACATATCGGGGGATCAACAACTAAGAATATGGATCAACAAATTAGCAAGTAATCCTTGAGTAAAACTATCAATATATCCGATCTAGATTCGAGATTAACATTCATGTTTTGGAGAAGTCTCTAATATCATCTAAACACCTTGCTAATTATTATTTTGTCTTATCATCCTCTTATTTATGGATAATCATATTGGTCTATTTAAACACTATAGGACATGTTACAAGATTGTTCTATGGAATTCAATGAATCACGGGTATAACATCCATCTCTGGGTGAGTTATCTTACAACAAATGTATCAACTCCTGTATCAAAATGTCTCTAAATAAAGACCGTTATGTGAAAATATATATAAAACTAACCTATTGGGATGAGGTTGGTGAACTTAAGCTAATTAGACTTGAAATTGTCGAAGAAATGATAAACAATGTGAAAACTATTCAAACACATGTTAAGGAATCCCAAATTTGATAAAAAAGATATTCATAAAATCATTGATTGGACTTTGAATTTGATGTTGGAGACATTGTATTCCTTGGAACATCTCCCTAGAGAGGGATAGTGATATTTAGAAAGAAGGGAAAGCAGAGTCCCATGTACATCCTCCCTTTTGAAATTCATGATCATGTTAGAGAGGTGGCCTTTCAAATAAGACTTAAAACTAACATTACATAAGTACAATATGCATTCCATCTATCCCTCTTGAGAAGTACTAACCATGTCCCTCCCATGTACTGAATATAGATGTTGTACCATTGGAAAATTATATCTCTTAGACTGAGTGGCCGGTGAAGATCTTTGATGTAGAGATAAAGTTATACATAAAAAATTTCACATTCTAAATGCACTATAGATGAACAATAATTATAAACACTGATTATGGGAATAAGAAGAAGCGACTAGGGAGATGTGCCCGCCACTTTATTTCACCATAGTTAGTAAAATGAAAATTTAAGGGAGAAATTTCATAAGGGGGGAAGAATTCAGAAAGTCAAAATTTTATCAATGGAAAATAGCTAATGATAATTATCTAATATAGTATAAATTCAATAAAAATAAAATATATAACACAACAAAAACTATTTATTTGATGAATGATCTCAATTAAAGGTATTTCTTGAAGTTAAAGAACCTATACCAATGGAGTAGTAATATAACTGTAGGAAAAACAATAGGACCATTTGGAATTTTAGTCCTACCAGTAGAATAGTTTCCTTGCCTAAAAATGTCTTAATAAAATCTAGGTATATTATAAATGTAAATATGATATATTTATATCATATTGTATGTAAATAAATGTTCTAAAAATTTTTACTTAAGTGTTTGAATTTTTATAAAAACAATATTTATTTATAATTTTATAATTATTATAATGATTTAAATGAAAATTTATTTTCATTTATTATATCCATAAATAAATATTTTATTATTATTATTGTATGAAAATTTATGATACCCAATTTAATTATCTTAAACTGTCATAGAATCAGTTAATATTTTAAAATCAATATTTTTATAAAAAATGATTATTTTATTTAAAAAATAATTTTCTCATTTTAGTAAAATTATATTCATAAAATGGAGTCCATTTTCTAATTATCAAAATTTAATAATTTTATGTTTAAATTTTTGAGATTTTTCTTAAATTGTCGAAATATCCTTTGATTAGTGAAATATAATAATTTATGGTATTTGAAATATACATAAATTATTCAGTCATAGAAAATTCATGTGTCATGGAAGACCATAATCACAAACTATACATAATTATTCTGATATATTTGGGGATAATTTTCAATCTATATATAGCCTTTGGCCAGAATAATGAAATAAATAATAAGATAGTGAGAAAACACCCAACTCAACCCCTATAAATACCACCACTCACCACCATTTCTCCTCACACCATTAAAGATTTGAACCTTGACCAAATTCTACCCAATAACCATTAAATTACAATCCCCAAGGTATATGATCTCTTGTTCTTAGAAACATACAAAACCATTTTCTATAAGGATGTTCATTAAGAGGATAAATTCAATAGGTAAAATCCTAGTTTATTTTTCTTTTAATTTTTTTCAAATTTCTATTCATTTGTTATTCTCTCGTCACCTCCCCTTATCCAATTAACATGAAAACTATAATATCATATATATATATATATTATATAATTTTATCAATTTAAATGTATAATTCATCCTTAAACTTATTCTGATCTTATTTTTATACTAAATAGTTAAAAACATCTCTCATAAGGAACCATTTCACCACCATCATGAATGACATTCTTTCATTTTTCATTACCTCATTTAATAATGATAATAAAACCATTATAATGATTTAAATGATCTGTAAAACTTATATAATAAATTTTATTATATTATATATTTAATTGAATCACATAATACTAAAATATGTCATGAAACAAGTTAATAATGATCCATGAACCGTCTAAATAATCTAAAATATTGTCAATAAATTTTTATAAAATTAATTATAATCAAACCATATATCAAAAGGATATAAAAAGACAATTAATATCCTGTAATATCATTAATAACATATAATGTCAATTTTGGATATCTTTCTACATTTGACATGAACATCCATAGTTATATACTATCTAACCGATCATAAAAACTATGAAAATGAATACTCCTAAAGGATGAAATTAAACACTATAACCCATAAAAAATTTCAGAAATAAACATAATAAAATATAATAAATAATGTTCATATATAAGAGTTTGTATAATTGTTAATTAATAAACCTAATTTGAATATTCAAGAAATTTAGGGAATATACAAAACTCTTTTGGACATATTGTAAGGTATTTTCATTAAATTGTTGTGTTTTCAGTTCAGTTTCACTTTATCTATCTTTACTCCAATTCATTTTTCCTTCTTTTTTATGTAATACTATAAAATTGTGTGTATATGTTTCAAAATCATGTATCTAGATCATATCATCCATTTTTTATGTGTAAATTCATGTTTTATAAATTTTCCATTACCAATTCCTCCTGATAAGAAATCCTCACTAAATGTTACTCCTCGATTTCATTCACATTTTATAGTTCACTCCATAATAGATTTTAAGACATGATTATTCTTCAAAAATCAAAAAATTTATCATGAAATACTATGTTAATTCGTTTACCATTTTTATACAGTAAAATAATACTTTTTATATTTTAAAAAATCATTAAAATATTTTTATAAAACAAATTTTGCATATTTCTAACGATTAATAACTTATATTTTTACATGTTTTTTACATTATCTTGACATCAACAGTTGGGATCTATATCCATTTTCCCCTTTTAATGACAATGTCTGATCAAAATCCATTCATGTTTGGACACTATTATGGTATTACCTTTTTTATGCATTTTGACATGATTATGATACCCAAATCTTTCCATGGATAACCCTTATGTTTATGTCTAATTTCATATGTATGATTATTCACTGTAAAACATATTCATGAACATGTAATAATGGTTTTTCTCTGATTTCTCTCCAATATATTGGTTAATTTTTAGTCTTATGACGACATAAAGTTAAATTTTTTGCTTTATGGGACATTGTCTACCCTATGATATAGTCTTTGCAGCATTCCATGACTCATACCTATTCCTTGTTATCGGTTTCTTACACATTCCTATAATTCCATTATTATATGTTCCTATGTTATACATGTTATTCCTATTTATTTTTATTGTTTTCTCATGCCTTCTTGTCATCATATTATGTATTATAACCCATGTTATATGTTTTATTCCAATTATTATTCCCATATAATGATTTTGGGATTATCCATTTATTCACGTATTCCCTATGTTATTCTACGTAATTCTGAGAGCTCAATGGAAGTCAAGAACTCATTATGGATATTAAATAATACATGTTTTTATATTTAAATCATGTTTTCGAATTATGTGATTAATCTTCCAAATATACCATCATTTACAATCCTTGGTTGTATTATTTGGATAATTATGTTTAAAATAATTTAATAACATGTGTATAATTGTAGTGCTGTTATATATTCCCATGAAAAATCTATTGTGATGATTTATTATATCTGTTATAGTGTTATTATTGATTATTAAATCCACTTAGACAAATATCTATTAATCTAAACATGTTGCTATAACATCATCCTTGAAACATACTATAAAATATATCCCTTTATTCCATCCCACAAAAAATTATATTTCAATTTCTTATACATATACATATTTGTAAGATGAATATAGGGGGAAAAACTATGAGAATAATACAGTATAACCTCCAAAAAACTCTTTCACCTAGTGGAAAAATACATAGTTAACTATCTATCTTGTTTAATAATAATAAAGGTTGAACTCAAGAACATTTTATCCTTCTTATATAGCTCTACAAAATACATTTTTGCATCTTTATTATGTAAAGAAATATATTATGGAACAATCATTTGAGAAAGATAATATTTCTCACCACCCATCATGATCTCAAGATCCACCCTTTTCATGTTTATAAATATGATATCTTTTTTTCATACCCATCATATATAAACTATTATGATCAATTAAACATAAAACCTCTACAACCTTGAGTAGTCATAATTATTAATTAGAACTATCTATCTTATTTTTTGCATGTTTGGCTCAATTTTAGTGAAAATATTCATTAAAAATAAGATATGTTTATACATCACACCATTCTCAATATAGATAATAAATTCATGACATTATTGGATAAATTTATGAACCAAACTCCAAATCCCAGGTTGGGAAATTATTCTCACAGAACATCAAGTATCATGAGGCATAAGCTTTAGCCAACTCATTTTGCCTTAGGAAACTTCCATGTATCTGATTTTATGAATATATATATATTACAGTCATTTATCCTCTTAATTTTAGTATATTTATATGTTAATTTACTAACATTATATTGATATACTTAAAACTTTCATAACTTTTATCCATCCAATGGTGAATGTATCCCATCCGAGTTATCATGATGATGTGATTATATAGTTGGAAATCAATTTGCACAAGGAGACTATAATAAAAACCTAAAACAATAAAATTATGGATCTAAATCGCAGTGCTCGGTTATAAATACTAATTAATAACTTATATATTTGGAGGGTCTACTGATATACCCTCACCTGAGATTAAATGACCTAAGGAAAAGTCATTCAAAATACAAACTTTTCAGTTTGTAAGTTACTCATATAGCATCTCCATTTGTATGGTCTTTATAAAAATTATCAAATGATAATAATGATCATCCTTGAATTTTTATTACATAATAATAGAATCAATAAAAGTTACCAATATAATAATACTTGTAATATAGAAATACTCAATTCAATAAAACTGTTAAGATAGATGGGGCATCGTTAATAAAAAATGACACCAATTCGAATCATTAGTTTATATAAAATGAATGGATTGATATCTCAAACATAACATTTTCCATGAATCTTTATTAGTGATATCCAGAATAAATTTCAATTAAATAAAAGTATTGAGATCCACAAAATTGATCAAAAAATTCATAGACATGGGTAAATGATAAATATTATTGATAATAATATTATTAAATTTTTAACAATCAATTCATAGTCACATTGATCCTTCCATCTTCTAAATGAACATAATAGGTGCATTAATGTATGGAAAAATAGGGAAAATGAATCCTTGGTTATTATTATCCAAGATTTACTTCTTCAAACCTTGCAACTGATATTTGGCTATATTATATAAATTAATTTAAATAGGCATATCACCATGTATGATTTCAATTGAAATCAAAACATAAAAAATTAGTGGAATACTAGAATGTTTTTTGAGAAACACAACCATAAAGTTCCACAATATTGTCCAATCATTGAAATTTAGTTCCCCCCAACCATTATCAATATTTTTCAATATTAAATAAAAATCATGACCCACGTAATATATGTAATTTTCATGAAAAGTTAATTATTTTCATCACACATTTAAGCAATCATATGTTGTTCTAAAATATGAGGTGTAAAATATATTCCTTTTTAATTTATGCGGCATTTTTATATATATAATTTAATACATATTCAAAATAACATTGAATAAAACTATAGGAAGAATGAAGTGATATAAAACAACACATTCCCACAATCTTCAACCGTATGGTAATCATAGACTTTGGATGGGATTATTATACCCTTATTTGTTTTATTATTTACTCACCATCTATTTTTTTAGTTGATACTATGATACCCAAGGAAAATACTTTAGATATAAAATATTGGTTTTTTCAACCATCAAATAAAACATTAACTATTATAGAGTTGATTTTAAGTGATCATGTCACCATGTAATTATTGTACCCCTAATATTAAAAATTGATTACATGATATTTCTCTATTTATAGGGGATTATGATTCTATTTATGTTGATTATTGTAATTAATAATCATATTTGGTCACTGGTTGTCCAAATTATCATATTCTATTAATTAAAAAAAGTTGAGTGTGGTTGGTTCATTTTTCACATCATTATATCTATTTTATTAACTATCCAACATCAACCAATAAATATAGAAATGAAATTATTAATGACAATATTTTCCACACTATAGGCATTTTCCAGACCCATTATGTAAATATCCCCCAGGTTTCCTGCAATATATTATGAAAAATATAAATTTCATCTTCTTCACTAATTGTTTTCCAGAATTTTGATTTGAATTCCATTTCTCTTTTCTTTTAAAAAACCTAACATTTATTGGTAAATCCAATATCCATATCAACCATGATAGAACAATTAATTATTTATTCAGACCTAATGATTCCCCCAATGGATAAAAACCTTCATTGTCATGTACTTAAATCACCGATGAATCAATAAAACATAAATTTACATTGGATGATAATACCAAAATGTTACCTCAAACTATTAATTAAATTTAATTCATATGTGCCTTCAAATTTGATATAATTTTTCTTTATCTCAATAAATCATTCAATATTTTATTTTTGAAAATATGAATAAAGTACCATTTGAAAATTTGTATTTTAAATTAATCCACATCTATATGTTAATTTTTTTTTCTCCTCAGTCATTTTCCTGATAAGTTCCCACTACTAACCAACCTCACTCTCCAAATAAGAATGAACTAAAATAATTTGTTCATGTTTTGTACATTAGTGAATACAAAATTGCTTCTCAATGATATTTACCCACTTAGTAGAAAGTAGTTGATCTGTAAAACATTAAAATGATGTAGCCATTTCAACAAAAGGAGTCAATAAAAAATTGTCCCCCCTTTACTAATTTAGATAATCCTATTGAATCAAATATTTATAAATTAATTGAACAGAAAAAAATAATTTTTATTCCATATAGAATTAAATTTGGGTTTTTAGGAGGATAATGTTTGTATTATCAATTTCATTTATAATTAAAATGATTTTTTTCATGTTATATCAATTTAATAAAAATAATATCATTGTGTGAGAAAAAATAATCATAGAGAGGATCCACATAAGCTAGAAAAATATTTTATAAGATGTATAAATTATGATTCATTCTTCAATGAAACCATATACATAACATATGTCATTCATTATCAGTAAGAAAACAATATGATTATTTACTATACATAAACTTATCCATATTGGTTTTAATAATGTTTTCTTAACCAGATTAGAAACATATATCCCTTACTTCATATCAAACCATCTATATAAATGCATAATTTTCATAAATAGATATTATATTATAATTGAGGAATACTTATCACAGTACATTTTTAACCATGAATTAATTGACTAGTTCTAGTATAGTCAAAAATTAGGAAATGAAAAAAAATTCATAAAATATCTACATCATCGGAAACATATTTTTTCAAAACATGAAAAATTATTAGGCATGTCATAATCAATAAAATTATTTATAACCTATGGAAATGTATCAGATGAAATGGTTAAGATCAGATGCTCAGTAAGGGTCAACAATGAAGACATCAATGATCAAATAATCATAAAAAGAAATTAAAGGTATAATAACATGATATTATCATTTTGAAACCATACCCTACATAGAAAAGATCTTAATCAAATGTAATAGAATAAATATGGTATTTTAATAGCTCGTGTATCATAATTGAATCAAATAACAACAACCATGAGAACATAATTTACGCATAAGAAATTGAATTATGGAATATGCATAAGCATATAAATTATTTTAAATATTAGTCACGGATCATTTTCAGGGATATCATAGTTAATATTGTCTAGTATATTAATAATTATAGTATTCCACATTTACTACAATGAATATCATACCAGGTAATGTTCCTTACTAAATTGGGTTCACTTTTTATTCTAGTTCTTTTTATCTCTTGAGATATTCATGTACACCAAATTATTTTGTCTCGATATATCAGACCAACCCATATCTAAAAAAATAATACATATGTGTTCCAAAAGATCACAAATAATTCTTCATATCATATGCCAGGGAAATAATTGGGTTTCAAAAACATTTCATCATTAAAAAATCAACTAAAAAGAAATGGGATTCTGAAACAGTTCACTCTTTCATCATAAAAATAAACTTCATAGATAAATAAAAATGATGGAATCATTCGATCATATCTAAAATAAAGCCATTGTTACATCAGATAATTTCATCTTTGGTGGAAAGTAATTTTGAAAGTTGCTTGGAATTTGTTTAGAAAAATAACCATTCAATTTATATGTAATCTATTTGTATGAAGACATGATGTTATTAAGGAAAAAATTTCCATTGAAAATAAAATAATATAATTTTAAATCAATAACAAATTCAATGTTTCATTAGGGGGGAAAGAAAATTCATTCATGCTGAACAAGTTAATGAAAATAATTCCTCAAAATTTTTTGTTGATGAATTCCCAAAGGAACTCATTTCGAAAAAAGAAACAAAATATACTATTTTATTATAAAGTAATTAATATATAAAATAAAAAAAAGGATAATGGTAATAAAACAGAATACTTTTAATAAAATAATGATATGGATGAGAAATATTTCTTAGTAGATACTCAAAGATAAATAATCCATAATATTGATGACAATATGAAATTCACCCATACCTCTAGTTCTACTTGCATAAAAAGAAATAGAACCTCATGTAAATAACATAAACATTATCATATTTCTATATAAGTGCAATTTTAAAACATATAATGTCATATATTTTCCCTCAATTACAATTCAACACTCAATTTTGTCTGTATTTCCATATTAAATTTCTTTTTTCTATGGTTAAAATATTTCATTTGACATTAATATATCGGTATAGTACATCAGGTATATCCAAATCAATACTGGTTCCATAGTGTAACAAATATTGACTGTTATATAAATATCATATATATTAGTTATATATATTATTATATAGAGTATATCTAGAAAATATAGATATAGAAAAAATCAATTGTGTTGTTCATTGTGATGGAAGGCAATACGTATACAAGTATGTAGTTATCACTTTTAAATGTATAGAAAAATATAAAGGTAAATTTAAATTTAGTTAAATGATATCATTTTTAAATTATAAATATCACATATATTACTAAATTCCATCCAAATCATCATTTTCTAGAAATATAATTTAAAAATGAATCACATCACTACGTAGAGGAGGTAGTCCACATAAACACACAAGTGATTTAATTGTTTCTCAACGGACATGAAACTCAGAAGTTAGATATGGTATTATTAATAAAATTTTATGAGTGTGTCATTAGTATCACATATGCACATTAAATAGTTCATAATACCTGTCTAATAAATATTGTGATGAAAAATTATTTATATCAATATATGGAGTTGGTAAGAAGTATGTGTGGATGAGGGATACATTAACATCTCATTTGAGGGTAAAAATAGTTCATAATGATTTTTTCATAATCATTTTAAAATATTATAATATTTATTATAATAAAAATATTAATTTCTGATGATAATAAAATATTTAAAAGAGGTAAAAAACAGTAGAAAATAATGTGATCTAGTAATGTGATTACCTCTTCATTAAAAAAACTCTTTTTGATTAATTCCAAAGTGTAATAAGGTTGGCCTTTAGGGGAAGAAATTACAAATATAATGTAGATAAGAAACATAAAAATGTAAATTTTAAAAAATTATTGATAGAAGCCTCATATGGTTGTGAAAATGTATGGGAGGGGTGTCCTTTTAAAATGTAAGTTAGGGTTACTTTTCAAATTTTAGAAAATATTAAATTATAAAAAATTAATTATCAATAAAATTCCTCATAATTTTTTGGTTTTTTAAATTCTTTTAGTATAGGTTATAAACTCCATTAAATAATAAATTTTATAAATGGTTAGTTTTAATTATACGCATTATAATGTCATGAACCATCCCATAGGGTCTGTCTCGTGACTACCCCAAGCCCGCCTTCCACAGGACAAGGGTTAGTGACTACCACAAAAGGCGTAAATCCCTAATCTAGGAAGGCATTGCTTTTATAAACTGAACACACACAAGAGGGTACAAAAAAAAAGTAAAACACTAAGTAAATCTGTATACAAAATAGAGTGATGTAAAGTAAAAGGGGATAGAAAGAAAAGACCAAATGTAATGTAAAAGTACAACTGAAATAAAGTAAAATAGCTAATGGGTCATCCTCTGGGGCTCCTACATGATGGGTAGGTACATATGGCCTCCTCAACAGTCCACATCTGTCTGTCCACTCTGTGTACAGTCACACTGAGTGGTCCACCTCTGGGTAGCGTCCAGTCCTACTACTCTCTACCTCGATCAGCATTGTCTGTCATCTGCAAACAACACAACGTGGTTAAGGCATAGGCCGTGCAGGGGTGATTATAATGATACTATGAAAGGACACAGATACCCTCAAGGTATCACTAAATCCAATAAGGATAAACCACAAAGTATGTAATCAACAAATAACCATCACTTAGGTATATGCCCATACATATCCCTCTCTATAGAGTTTTGTGGCCCTGGCGCATCACACAGAGGGGCTTCCCACTATCCCGCACTTCTGTAGTAATCCTCATGTCGAGTACCGTGGGCCTACTGCCTCACACAGAGGCACTCCCCAATGTGGGTCTGATGTGCTCACACAGAGGTGCTCCCCCTTGTATCCTGCTGAGGTACTTCTCCTGTCGAGTACTATGGGTCTGCCACATCACACAGAGGTTCTCCCCACTGTGGGTCTACTGTGTCACACAGAGGCGCTTTCCACTGGGCTATTCGAAACACTCCGAGTCGAAATGTCAGCAGTCGTCAGGTCTCATCCATCTACTAAGTAGATAATATATAATTCAAGAAGTCCCATATAGAAGTATCTCAATGGTCTGCCACATCATAGGGGTCTCAAAACAATAAATGGCCCATCAATTGGACACCCGGTCTGTGAGTTATAGGCATTTCAGTTCAAGGGGCTCGGTTAGTTTTTTGGTTCAAACCAACCCAACCATATGACAACTATGTCCAAACCTCAAGTGGGGTATGCCAAAAGAACCATGTTGCTCTAAGATTTCGGATGCCATAGATGGTTCGTCGATCAGACACTCGTTGCCAATGATATGAGTGAAAAGGTGAAAAAAGGCCAAAGCGGGTCCAGGTCCGGTCCAACCCAGTTGAATTGACCTGACCCCACCCGGGTCAGAACCGGAGTCCGAACCAGTTCAAGAGAGTGTCATGGCCTTAGGGCGCAACCCGACTCGAAGGAGCAGACAAACCCGAGTGTGCAGCCCCACTTGGGAGGGCGGCCCGCATGGCCCGACTGGCTGGGCGCCGCGTGGCCTAGCTGGCTGGTGGCCCATGTGGCCGAGCTGGATGGCTGCTGCGTGGTCCGACTGGCCATGTGTGTGTGTGTGTGTGGGGGGGGGGGGGGTAGGGGGGTACCGCACCCCCTGCTTCTCGAATGGAACCGACACTAAGCATCGGTTCAGATGTCATGGGACTCAGGGGGTCCTGCTGTGTCCAGATAGTGAAGAGGCCAGCCAGTTCTACACCGTCGTGGGGTGGTAGCCTTGTGCTACCAGTTCATTTCATGGCCGGTCCGACACCGACCACCACTGCTCCACACCACGGTCATCAAAATATGAGGAGAAACGAAGGGTGAGGTTCGGACTTGTTCGTGCAGCTCGAGCCCTCCACATTATGATGATATCAATCGGAAAAATTAATAACCCAATATTGAACGATGATTGAACGGATCAAAAATTAACACAAATAAAAAATCAACACCTACCTCTTTTGTGTATGATCGTTGAAAAAGTCACCGGAAATGGGTGGATGTTGATACGTTGATGTCGTAAATGAAGATTCCATGTATGGCGTCATTGGTGTTCTTCAAGGACGACACTCCCTCCTTTGTTCCGGTTAAAGAAGGAACAAGGTGTTCATCGTTGGCGGATGAGCATCCGTAGGTGATCAAGTCAAAGATGGTGTTCTTCACGTTCTTCGTTGGAGAGTTCTTCTCCTCCCCAAGCTCCAACAAAAGATTATGAAAACCCAACAATAATAAAATATCACATTTTATTAAATTGTTGGCATAAAGAATTCAAAAGGAGAATTAATTAAGGGGGGATCCACTTAATTAATTCTTGTGTGTAGGCACAAATAAATTGAGGGAGTTGAAGTGTTTAAAGTGGAGTACGTTCAACTAATTAGTGGATAAGGTCAAGAGTCACCTCCACTTAAATGGGGTGTTAAAGGGTTTAGAAACTCGGGGCGTCCCAACTAAAATTTATCCTCCCAAGAGAGGTTATGTTCTGGTGGGGCCCACCACCATAATCTCTCATGGGAGGCTATGGTGTGGTGGCCCACACCCCCAACTTCCACTTGGAGGCTCTAACCAACAAAATAAAAATAAATTTCACATTTAATTTTTATTAAAATTATTCTTTAAAACAACAAAACTATCATTCATCCTTGACCAACTACCGTCGAGGTGAATGTCTTATTAAGAGAATACCGGCGCTGCGAGTTCAACGGTGCCCTGAGATTTTAATTCCTAGCATAGGTTCCAAACGTTATTAAATCCCACTTGTACATTTACCTAACATACTCGAAAAAAACATAAATTTTTTTTCTGGGCACACCGGGCCTCGGAATCAAGCACCCTAAATGTTTGTAGACTCGTAAAAATCTCATCTATTTAAGAAGAAAAATTTCGATTGATTTTCCAGATCTTCACATTATCTCCAACTCAGGGCATTACGTCCCGGTAAGATACAAGTCAAACTATGGGAAAAAATGGGGTTACTGAGCACGCATCTGAGCCTCCCGCTCCAATTTACTCTCCTGAAGGTTCCCGTTCTTCCAGTGTACGCGCACTAGAGGTATTGACCGTCCACGTAGGACATACTCCTGTATATCCTAAATCTCTTCTAGAACATCCATGAAATTTTCCCCATCATCGATTCCCCGCTCTCCATGGTCGATGATGTGGGATGGGTCGTGGACGTATCTCCTCAGCTGAGAAACATGGAAGAAATCGTGCACCCGGTGCTACTGAGGTAGAAGAGATAAGCGGTAAGCCAAATTTCCTACTCTGCTGAGGACCTAGAAAGGTCTGATTAATCGCGGAAAAAACTTTCACGTCAGCCAATTCTCCATATACCTTGTCGAGGTGAGATCAGTAAAAGGACGTGATCACTATCCTTGAACTCTAGAGGTCTCCGTCTCCTGTCCGCATATGACTTCTTCCTACTCTGTGCAGTCTTCATTCACTCCTGGATGATCTGCACCTTCTCCTTGGTAGCCCGTAACATCTCTGGTCCCACTAGTGCTGACTCCCCTGGGACTTTCCAGCATAGTGGTGATCTGGATGGTCGACCATACAAGGCCTCAAAGGGTTCCATACCGATTGTGGAGTGTATCTATTGTTGTTGGAAAACTCTAGCAATGGTAAGTGATCCTCCCAGGTACGACCAAAGTCGAGGAAACATGCATGTAGCATGTCCTCAAGGGTCTGAATGGTCTACTATGTCTGACCATCTGTCTGACGATGGAATGCAGTGCTTAAGTGAAGATGTGTCCAGAAAGCCTCCTGAAACCCCTTCCATAGCCCGAAAGTAAACCATGCTTCACAGTCGGAGACAATAGAAGATAGTACTCCATGTAAACACATAATATCATGCACATAGAGGCATCCTATGATCTCCACTGAGCCATTATCTTTGATCGGTAGGAAGTGGGGTGACTTGGTGAGTCAGTCAATGATCTCCCATATCAAATAGTGACTCTTAGATGTACGTGGAAGACCCATCATGAAGTATACAGATATCCCATCCCAATTCTACATTAGGACCTCTATGGGTTGTACCAAGCCTGCTGGTACCTGGTGATCTACCTTCACTTGCTGACAAGTGAGGCACCGTGAGACAAACTCTGCTACCTCCTTCTTCATACCTAGCCACCAGTGCTATCGTCGGAGGTCCAGATACATCTTTTTCACTCCTGGATGTACCGCTAAAGGGGAAGTGTGGAAATCCCTCGACACATCCTCTTGAAGTGAAACTGGTACCAAGGTATGTCCTCTAAATAGGATGTTATGCTCCCCACCTTCAGAAAATCAATTAGGTGCCTACCTTGTGGATACATGGGCACATCGTGTCTCACAGTCAACGTCTCCACGCTACACTTCCCTGACTCTATGAAGAAGTGGATGAGTGACTGTAAAAGACTGTCGAATGTCCACTCCATCCCTATCCAGAAAGGATATCTATAATGCAGCCAACTTCTCTGTTGCCTCTCCTAGAAACAGTATACCAGATCTCAGAATGAGTGCGTCCAGCACAACGTTCCCCTTTCCAGGAGTATTGCCTATGTCGAAGTCATAGTCCTGGAAGAACTCAAGCCATCACCACTTTCTCAGGTTAAGGTCCTTCTAAGAGAAGAAATACCCGAGACTCCTTTGATCAGAGTAGACTGTGAAATGCTTGCCCATCATATAGTTCCTCCACATCTTCATGGTGAAGACCACTGCTGCTAACTCCAGGTCATGGTTAGAGTAGTTCTTCTCATGATGTCTCAGCTTCCGAGAACCATACGCGATCATAGCTCGCTCCTACATCAGGACACACCAGATTCTGGTCCCTGATGTGTCATAGTAGGCTATATACCCTACGCCTTCCTCTAGAAGTTTCAAGATGGGGGCACTAGTCAACCTCTGCCTCAGATCCTGAAATCCGCTGACATCTCTCCGACCACACGAAAGTTTTCCCCTTCTTTTTCAAGGATGACAATGGTGCTGCAACTATGGATAAGTATGGAATGAATCTCCGGTAGTATCCAGCCAATCCCAAAAATCTTCGTACCTCTTTCACACTCTTGGGTGGTTCCCAAGCAAGTACCACCTCAAACTCCACTGTATCTACTACAACTCCAGCCTCTGAGATGATGTGTCCCAAGAAGTGAATCTCTCGGATCCAAAACTTGCACTTCGAGAGTTTACCAAAAATCTGGTGCTCTCGGAGTGTGTCTGTTACTACCCTCAACTGGTAGGCATGATCTTACTCTGTAGTCGAGTAGTCCAGTATGTCGTCAAAGAAGACTACGACAAAGAGAAAGAGGTATGAATGGAATATCCTATTCATGAAACACATGAAAACTGCCAGAGCATTGGTTACGCTGAAGGGCATAACCAAGAACTCATAGTGTCCATACAGACATCTGAAGGCCGTCTTCCGCACATTATCATCTTGAACTCTAAGATGATGATAGCTTGATCATAGGTCTATCTTCTAGAACCACCATCCTCCCATGATCTGATCAAAGAGGTCATTAATCCTAAGGATTGGGTACTTGTTCTTCATGGTCACCTGGTTCAGGAGACGGTAGTCGACACAAAGGCTCAAGCTCCCATCCACCTTCATGGAGAATAGAATCGAGGCTACCCATGGTGAAAAAATGGGCCAAATGAATCCATATCCTCGCAAGTCCTCTAGTTGTACCCACATCTCACGAAGCTCAGTGGGAGCCATCTGATATGCTGGAGTAGATATCAGTGTCATCTCGGGGTAAAGGTCAATGTAGAATCCCACCTCTCTACGAGGAGGTATTCCTTGGACATTGTCAGGGGCAACATTAGTGTACTGGTCCACCACTACAGGATAAGTCAGACTCTCCATATCTACTGCTCTGAGGGTATGGGCATCCAACTAATGAGTGATCAGCTTAACCCACCTCTGAGTATGTCCATCCTATCCTACCAAGGTTCCCTTATCGCCGGTGAAGGTAAACCTTATTCCATCCCTGCGGACACACCACACTTTTCGCCTAATATAGTCAATCTGAGCATCGACTTTAGATAACCATTTCATTCCCAAGATGACGTCTTAAGTCCTCGATGACATTACTAGGAGATCCCAGCCGAAGCTCTCACCTCCTAGAGTAAGCTCACACTGCCAGCACTAGTGCGTAATCATCGATTCTACTCTCTTAGGAGTCTCTAGCCTTAAATATTGAACTAATGGCTCCTTTGGAATCTACGAGCCCTGAACAAGGGATGTGTAAATAAAAGAGTGACTGACACATGTGTCTATAAGAACACCAGATAAGGTGGAATAGACATAGATAATACCTTGAATCATCTCTGGAGTGTCGTGGTCATATACCTCAGCTGCATAAAGTTGATCTCTCCCCTGTCCAATTACTCCCTGTGGCCGGGGTGGACCTCCTGGTGATGGTGGTGGTAATGCCTCGAAATGTCATGCACTGCCAGCTGATCGGCCAGCCCCTCTGCCATGTCCGCCTGCTACTCGCGGACTGCCTCAATATAATCTCTGCCTCTACTTGGTAGGTCCCTCAACTTTCTGCTGGTCATCTGAACGGCGGGTCGGATAGTCACAATCCATGTGACCCTACCCTCCGCATGCGTAACAATATCTACTCCTGATAGGTAAGTCACTACCTTGGGTACCCCGCACAACAGATCCGGAGTCCTACGGTCATGTACACATGGGTCTGGTCCTCTTGGTCCTATGCATCATCTTTCTACTTCCAGCTGTAGAAGACTCTCTTGAATGTCGACTAGTAGTGGGTCTCGCTACTGGTGACTGCTCAACAAGGAAACTCTACACTAAGACGGCTCTCTCTAACACCCCCGCCTGCGTTGGGATGCTGAGGGAGATCATCGAAGCCCTGATCTCTCACCTGAGCCCCTAATAGAAGGTCCAAGCCCTGAAGAATGGTTCTCGCACCATACCTATGGTGTAGCGCAAGAGGTCAGTGAACCTCGCTGAGTACTATGCGACTACCGTGATGCCCTACTTCAGATGATGTAGCTCTTGTATCAGCACCACACGTAGGGTGGCTGATAAAAACTCCGCCCGAAATAGGGTCTCAAAGTATTTCTAGAGTAGTGTATCCTCATCATTGACATGGAGCATCAGGATCCACCATCTGCCTACTGCTGCCTGATGGAGACTCGTATCATGGATCACCACATGGTCTACTAGTGTCCCTACAAGCCAAAAGACTTTCACCACAGCAACTATCCAATCCACAGTCGCATGTGGGTCCATCTCTCCCTGGAACCTTGGTGGCCTCTAGCACTGGAACTCATGCAACACGCTCAAGAGAAATGCATTATCTGCTACTGAGGATGATGGCATCGGTGGCCCAACGAAAAGTAGTACTGCTAGTGCCTCTGCTGGAAAAGGGCCATGCACCAAGGCCTCATCAATTGGTGGGTTGTCAGCACGTACATCATTCGGGGCTCTAATTGGTCATCCACGGGGAGGAAAACTAAAAGAAACAGATGTAACATGGTCAAAAGACTATACCTGGTGAGCTGACCTAGTTGATCTGACATAAAGATAACCATTGGAAAAACCCACGTAATCATTGTTTTTGTGCCATGAGTCAGAAATCAGAAATTCGGGTCCTGGTGTATGGATACATCGGCCGCCCGAACCAACACTGGACACCATTAACTTAAGACCACACATAGTATCCTTAACACTATTGCTTTAGAAAAATGAAATATCAGAGTCCTAAGCTCTATGGTAGAACTGACTCCTATGATACCAATTTCTCACGAGCCGTCCCTCGGGGCCCGTATCATGACTACCCCAGGCCTGCCTTCCATAGGCCAGGGGCAAGAGACTAGAAACAAAGGCGTAAATACCTAAACTGGGAAGGCATTGCCTTTATAAAGTGAACACACACAAAAGAGTACACAACAAGAAGTAAAACACTAAGTAAATCTGTATAAAAAAGAGAGTGTTGTAAAGTAAAAGGGGCCAGAAATACAAGCCCAAAAATGAAGTACAAGTACTATAGAAAGCAAATAAATATCTACAAGGTCATCCTCCCGGGTTCCTAGCTGATGGGTAGGTACAGATGGCCTCCTTATCACTCCACATATGTCCGTCCGCTCCGCGTACCATCACGCCGAGTGGTCAACCTATGGGTACCATCTAGTCCTGCTACTCTCTACCTCGATTAGCATTGTCTGTCGTCTGCAACCAACACAACGAAGTTCAGGCATAGCCAGTGCATATTTGAGTATAACGATACTATGTTGGGACCCCGAGACCCTCATGGTCTCACTAAATCCATCAAGGATAAACCACAAAGATTGTAATTAACATATAACCATCACTTAGTATATGCCCATATATATACATAAGTTATCTAGTAACCCATATCAATAATGAAGGAAAGACAAAAGTCATTATCTAAACTCAAAACCAGGATTAATTATAGTGGTGGTAACATGTAACACTGCGAGTCTAACTTTAGAAACTTCAGCTGCTGGTGTACTCCATCTCTATAGAGTACTGTGGGCCTGATGCATCACACAGAGTCACATACTATTATCCTGAACTGCTGTAGTACTCCTCTTATCGAGTACCATGGGTCTTCTACGTCACACAGAGGTGCTCCCCACTATGGGTCTGCCACGCTCACACAGAGGCGCGCCCCCTCATATCCTGCTGAGGTACTCCTCCTGTCGAGTACCGTGGGTCTACTAAGTCACACCGAGGCACTCCCCATTGAGGGTCTACTGCTTCACATAGAGGCACTTCCCACTAGGCTAGTCAGAGCACTCCGAGTTGAAAGGTCAGCAGTCGTCAGGTCTCAGCTAGCTACTAGTTATACGTACTTTGCTCGCTCATCTCCGTGAGGATCCGTTCCATGATCTACTGGTCGATAATACAACTATAATGAAGTCCCAAGTAGAAGTATCTCAATGGTCTGCCTCTTCATATTGTTCTGAACGCAACAGACGACGTGTTAATCAGACGACCGGTCTGTGATTTATTGTCATTTCCATTCTTGTGGCCTAATTGGTTTTTAGGTTTAATCCAACACGACCGTACCCCAACTATGTCCAAACCTCAATTGTGATATTCAAAAAGAAACTTCTCACTCTAAGATTTATATCTCCACAGATGGTTAGTTGATCTGACTCTCGTAGCACAAGATATGTACGGAATGATGAAAACAAGCCGAAGCGGGTCCGGGTCCGGTCCGACCCGGTCGGACTTACCCGACCCGGGTCCGGACCGGAGTCCGACCTAGTGCGAGGGGGTGGCCCAGCCCGATGGTGTGGCGCAGGCCGAATTTGTGGCCCAACCCGAGGGGGCGGCCTGGCCCGAGAGGGTGGCCCGCGGGTCCGGGCTGGCTAACGGCCTGTGTGGCCTGGCTGGCGGCCCGCGTGGCCCGTCTGGCTGGCGTCCCAGATGGAAAGCTGCCACATGGACCGGATGGCCACCTGTTGGGGGGGGGGGGGGGGTGTTGCATGCCCACTGCATGTCAAATGGAATCAGTTCTAAGAGACGTTTAAGAATCCGCAAGACCAAGGGGTCCCACTTTGTTAGGCTGGCTGAGCGGCCAGCCGGTTCTGCACCGCCCGCGCCCGGCCCAGCCAGCTGTCCTGGCTCCTACACTACTGAGCGAAGATGCCGCAATTCTACTCTTCCGTGCGACATGATGGCACAATGACCTTCCTACATGACCTGGCCTGGAATGGCCCCCTTCTCCTCCATGCAGCGCGATGGCGCCGCACCACCTCCGCCACGGCCTGACGGCCTTGCACCGCCGGTTTCCTTCACGAACGGCCCGACGCCGGCCACCACTGCTCCGCACCACGTTATTCAAAGTACGAGGAGAAATGAAGGGGGAGTGTCAGTCTGTGTTCGTGCAGCTAGATCCCTCCACATTATGATGATATCAACCGGAAAATTTAATTACCCATGATTGAACGACGTTTGAACGGATCAAAAATCAACTCAAATCACAAAGAAACCCCTACCTCATTTGCAGATGATCATTGATGAAGTCCTCGGAAAAGGGAGAACGTCTATTCGTTGACATCATAAATGAAGATTTCAATTATGGCATCGTCGGCATTCTTTAAGGACATCACTCCCTCCATTGTTCCAGTTAATGAATGAAGAATGTGTTCGTCGTTGGTGGATGAGCGTCTGGAGGTGATGAATTTGAAGATGGTGTTATTCACGTTCTTCGTTGGAGAGTTCTTCTCCTCCCCAAGCTTCACCAAAATATTATGCCAACCCAACAATAATAAAATATCAAATTTTATTAAAATGTTGGCATAATGAATTACAATGGAGAATTAATTAAGGGGGGCTCCACTAAATTAATTCTTTTATGTCGGAATAAATTAATTAAGGGAGTTCAAGAGTTTTAAGGGGAGTAGGTTCAATTAATTAGTGGAGAAGGTCACTGGTCTCCTCCACTTAAATGGGGTGTTAATGGGGTTAGAAACTCATGTTGTACCCACCGAAATTTATCCTCGAAAGGGATGTTATGTTCGCGTGGGCCCCACCACCATAACCTTTCAAGGAAGGTTAAGGTGTGGTGGCCCCCACCCCCAAACTCCACATAGAGGTTCTAACCACCAAAATAAAAATAAGTTCTAAACCTTATTTTTATTTAAATTATTCTTTAAAAACACAAAACTAACTTCCATCCTCGACCAAATGCTATCGAGGAGAAAGTCTTTCTATGTGAATATCAGCGTTGTGATTTCAACGGTGCCCTCAGATTTCAATTCTGAGCACCGGTTCAAAAGATATAAAACCCTGCTAGTACATTTACTGAACGTACCCGAAAGAAATTTCATAAATTGTTTCTAGGCACACCGGGCCTCAGAATCAAGTGCCGTAAATTTTCGCAGACATGTAAAAATACAATGTTTTTATGAAAAAAAATTTCCACAGAATTTCCATGTCTTTACATATAATTTTTATTAACCATTATTTCAATAATTTTAAATATAACGTGGTAAATCAATTTTCAATATTAAACAGTTCAAATTATATATATATATATATGGTGAAAATTGGACCATAAGTGGTAAATTTATAAAATATTAGATCATATTATAAAAACGCTATCCTATGATGAATTTATATGAGATTAAATAACTAAAATAAATTCTTTCTTTACACAATTTAATTATGGTTAATTTTTAAAAACAAATATTTAATTTAATATTAAATACATCAATAAAAAGTGTGAATAAGAATATCAATATTTAATACCTCCAAAACATGTCATATATATCTCGAAAAATTGTAGGTTATATTATATCCTATAAATTAAATAATTTTTTTTATTTTTAAAATTATTTATTATATTTTTTTATTATATAGAGACATGAATCATCTATGTTTGATTAGAAATTATGGAAATTATATAATTCTTAAAAATTAATATTAAATTTATGTCATTAAAATAATTCTAAAAATATCAATATAACCACTATGGTTCTTTCATAATATACATTTTTACTAATATGGGAACACAATGGTCATTAAAAACAAAGAGATTGACTTTTTTTAATTTTATATGATTCAAAAAAATTATAAGAATTTGTAATGGAACACATTATCATTAAAAACTCCATTCTGATTTTAATGTATGAATTGTTAAATTCTCTTAGTTCATGGTCTATTTTGATGATAAAATATTGAATTATCACTTATTTTTATACCTGATTCCCTGATTCACCCATTACCAACGTGATAAATATTACCATGGTTACTATTATAATTGAAAAAAATATAGGGGTCTAGTCTAGTTTTTTAAATATCCAATATTTAAATATTTAAATATTTTTATTTAATTATATAACTCTAAATAGAAGAAATTTATTTTTTAGAATTTTCATAAAATGTGATAAAAAAATAAATTTTAAGAAAAATACATTTTTAACTGTAATGATATATTTAGTCTTTTCCTCAACATTAGTTTTTTTATTATTTAAAAAATTATATAACGTATGTAATATATAAATATCTTTAAAATCCATAAAAATAGTGATTAATTTTATTTTTTATTTAATACATAGATTATGAACATAAAAATTATTGCTCACTACAATTTTCCATTTTCATTCAATTTATTTCTCTTTTAAGTTATAATAATTTTATTACCAACAAAATAATTTTATACATACATAAAAAACACATTTTTATTAATTATTTATCCTTATTAATTCCCACCAATCAAACAGATATGTGATAATGGTAATTTTATATAATAATAATTTAATAGTTCACTATAGTTAATTTAGCATCGATGTTTTGTATTACACAATGTATCGAATAAATCATATTATATAAATTGAAATATTTGATTAAAATATCTGGTTGTTACATGTGGAATGTATTTGTTTCCTATATTTTATCAGAATTTTGTAAGACTGTTGTTATTGGAAAAACTCATTATTTGCAAAACTCTTTTCAGTTGTGGGGAGAATGACTCACAAACATGTCTCATGATTTTATTTTTTATCAAGATCTATTATGAAATAATTTCTATATCACTAGAGATAATATTTAATGATAAAGAAGTTTATAATTTTGTGTTCCATAATTTAGTTGCATGGAAAATAATTAATATGATCATTCGTGATTTCTTCCATGTGTATCATCATCCTCTGAATCTTGAATTTTTTGTAATCCATTGAACATAAAGAGTATACTACGACCAAAATAGATATAAAAGAATATACATTATGGTGTCTACCATCCTGAGATATAAAACCTTTTTTCTTTCTCAGGAATTGCGGATCTACATAGAGAGCCAAAATTGTTTGATTATATATTTGGGTATGGGAAACTATAATATCCCTTCATCTATATTATTGTAATTCTAATCCATAAAAAAATGAAAATAATGGTTGCATGCACAAATATTTGAAGATTTTGGATATATTTTGGATGTCCTCCCAAATCCACCTCTTTATATAATATAATATGTTATAGCTGGGTCAAACTATTATCTTTATGGATGTCTAAATCCCTAATTTATTTTTCCATTTTAAAGGAAAATACAAATCTTAACAAATTAATAATTAACAAACCACAATGATTCTTCCCATATGTTCCACATATGTCCATATTTCTAAGGGAATGTGGTTTAATCTATTCTTTTGGTGGTCATGTCTTAATAATGAACAATTTATGAGAATATATTATGTCTTGATCTGAATATAAATTCATATGATGAAGGGATAGAAAAAATTCTCCCAACACCATGGTTTGGGGTAATATAGAATGATGTCTGTAACTCACCAAATGTGCATGAGAAAAATTGAAAATTCTCTCATACAATTTTAATGTGATACATCACTACATATAGAGCCTCTATAATAGGATGGTGGTATTTCAATTTGTGGATTTTTTTTGGAATTTTGAAAATCCTATTTTATCATTTTATAGAAAGACGGATTGTGGGTTGCCGGTACCCATACAACCGAAATCCAGACACCAAATCACAATTCAAACTGAAATTTCAAAATTCAAACCCCCGCCTTATCACCTCGAGCCGTGAGCCTGCACCACCTCAAGCGTTGAGCCGCCATCAGACGTGACACAACATGTGCCATATACTTCAGCCATATCCATGTCACCGGATCTCCGGTGAGCATCACCGGAATCTGTCGTCACATTTCCTCCCCATCACACCATCGTGGGTTCAACAAAACATCATCCATGGAGTAGCCTATGCGTTCCCTCCCCTCATTCCCATCACCGGATCACCAGTGAGCTTCACCGGCGTCCGCCATCATCATCGTCTCCCCATAACAGAGGATATAACATAACATTGAATGAAAAACAAAAATCAACAGAACAAACATCCATTGAAATACCTCCTAAAACAAATCGTCATCATCACTCTATCTCGACAGCAATCTCGCTGAGAGATTCACCAAGACAAAGCGGAGTAAAATCGAAACCAAAGAACAGATGATCCCACCGCCACCAGAAAAAAACAACTGCATCAGATACCCGAATCCCTAACGTGCTCACCTGAGAAGATGAAGAACCACACAAACCACCAGCTCATAAGCGCAACCCTCAAATGCGAAAAAACTCGCCACATGACAATAGAGAGCTGCCATGATCAGAACCACGAGCACTCTGAAGAGTGTGTCATCAACAAGAATGGGTCTTACACCTGTGTATCTGAACCAACAAACACAGAATCCCAGAGAGCATCTCCACAGCCTGAGAGAAGACGAAGAAGCCCTGCAGCAGAGAACCACCACCAACCCGCTGAGCACAGGAAGGAATCATCGTGCCAACCGCAGCAATGTAGCTGGAGGTGGTAAGAGGAAACCCTAGGACGAGAGGAGCCCTTTACGGGTGCATCCTTGGATTTAAACATATAATTACAACTCATAGAGATGTGTTTATTTTACAATGTAAAAATTTCACCCTTATCCTCTAAGATATTACTAGAAAATTACATTACAACATTCATTCCGCTATCAGTGGCAGGATGGGTGGATGATATTGGTAATTTCAACACATGCCCAGTAGTGTATATATGATTTTTACATAAGAAATTTTATTTATTAACATTATACTATAATGATTCAGTAGATTAGATAACACCATCTATAGTTAATGGAATGGTATTATTGATCCCTTTTTCACCAATTCATATAGAAGTGAGTGAGAAAAACTATTGTGTCTTTAAAGATAATATGTAAATAAAATAATTATCATCAAGTACATTCTTATTATAATAAAATGGAAAACCTTCAAACATAGTTTAGACAATATTTATAGATACCTAGGTGAGAAAGTCCTCATCTTCTATGGAATAGTAATTTTGTGGGTCAATACCTGATATTCTGTATGGTGGGACAAAACCCACCGTACCATTTGGGGATATGATCCTCATTAGGCCATTTTATGGGATGATACCCAAGACCAAACATATTATAAATTATTGATAATGGATGAGGCATAAGTAACATGGGTAATATAATTTTTTAATGGATATTGACCCAAACAGATAATCATTTATAATAGATTCTTTATGAGGAACCATTAATTTCTTTAGTGACCCATCATATGATGGTAAGAAATGTAATTTGGGAGATTTTTCATTACAAAAAATCCAATTTTATACCACTAGGAATTTTATCATATAATAATGTAATAAATAAGTGATGTTCTCTAGGATATTATTATTATATAAGAAATTAATTTTATTCTTCCTAGTATCATTACCACATTACCTCAAACTATTCGATTTGGGAGTTAAAAAATATATTTCTACCATACCTATATTAAATATCTATAGTGGTGTTTCTTGATTTTTATATCTATAGTTATATGAACTTAATCCTTCATATGTTATTTATAATAAAAACTTCTAAAAATGATAGATGTGAATCAAGGTATAAACATAGTTTAAAACTCATCTAATCAGTATTCCAAGAAGTGATATACTAATTGTCGTTAGGAAAAATTTATTTCCATGGAATAACTAATAATATTATATATTATATTATATTAATTAATTTTTCAATTCTCTTGTAATTTTATTACATAGGTAATTGATATATTATTTTTTAGCATAAAGCTTAATTGGAAATGTAATTTTTGAGGAATATGTTACTAGATTCTAATGGACCCAACTATAATGTAATTATACATTGTAATGTGGTACCATACAAATACTTTAAAAAGAATCTAACATTTATAGATACCAATAACAATGGGGTTACCAGAATTGGGCCACATTGGAAAAGAAAATCGCTGAGTTTCTTCTCAGGTTCAACCATTTCTTAAAAGGATTAGAAAATTTGGTTATTAAAATGAGAGGGTGAGGAATATACTCCACCAAATAAGGATATGGAATCTTCTATGGTTTTACCAATGCATGTAATCAAGCAAGTGAATTAATCTATGTAGGTAGGGAATCCAACAATTATTTGGATATCACTATCAAATTTAATAGTAAATTAATTAAATAAAATTTTAGTTTATAAATTTATATTGGGGAAATTACTCAATAATAAATAAAAATTATATTAATATGGTTTTATTGATATGTTATTAAATCATAGGGTTGATCTAGATTACCATTATCTCTAGAGAAACCTTATCTTATTTAATAGGCTCATTTTTAGGGCCAATGAAGTACTAAATATATGGATGTTAATTAATTTATTCAATTAACCATATATTCTCAACCTTATTATTCTATTTTTAATACTAATTAATCAAGATATTAAATTTTATCTTCTGTTGAAATGTCTTCGTCACGGTCAAATGATTGCATGTTAGTGAATGTGGTCATACCTATTTTCTTTTTATTTTAACTAACATGATACGAGGATTGTATATATATACAACATCATTGAAACATTATTTAGTAGTGTTTTGGTTTTTTACATTATGTTTTATTTGTGATTCAATTAATTGGTGTGAATTATATGGCTGGATGAATGGATTCCCTTGGAATATGATTCAAAATCACTATGAATTATTATCAATTTAATTAATGCGGAGACAAATTCTTTGTTAAAATTTACAATAATTCCAATAGGTATATAATATTGGGTCTCCTTTTGATTCATTAATCTAAATTCTATAATGGGTTATATTTGGCATATTATATCTATGCATGATCTAGAATTGGTTCTAAGATATTTGGGATATAATAATAGGTCTATTAGATGTTTTAAGTATAAGGTACATAGACCCACTCAATATTTTAATTTTTTGGATACCCATAGATGAATATTATTTTGGAATCCTAACTCTATATTACCTGGGAAAGATGATATTTTATTCATAATATTATAAAATTTGGGTTAAACATTATTGATTAGTACCATGTTAGATTAGAGTCCTCCTTTGAATCTCTGAGGTGATTGAGATGCTGTCGTTAGTTTTCTTCCCCACCACCCTATGACAGTGAAGGAATGTGTTATGGTATTTATTTGATAAGATCTAAAAAAGATTGGATAAGGAAACATAGGACATTTTATCCTCTACATCTAGTCAGTGGTAGGGTGTTCTATCATGATTCATCATCTATAGAAACTCATGTGATACTCCTGGTAAGTACCTTTACCATAGTATCCCTATTCTGGTGGTTACATTAATAAAATTTCATATAAATAAGAAATATCACACCAATGGACATAAAATTTTATTATAAATTTTGTAAATATAGAAATAAAAATGAATTTTATATTACATTTTAAAGCATAAACTAAAACATAGTATTTTATTTGTTGACATCCTTATTTCCTCTAAAATAAAATTGATACTCAATCATAATACAAATAATGTTTACTAGGTAAACAAATATATGGATGTGATGATATTATATTATATTAAAATTTATTAATATAGAAAAATTAAAATAATTAATTAATAATATGGTAGGAAAAAAATGTAAATCAAATAATTTCAATTAAATAATAACATGTGAAAAAAATATACATAGATTTATAAAATATAAAAATATTTACTCATACATCAATAATTCGTTTCCTATTTATTAAATTCATTTTACTAGAAATATTAATCATAAATTTAGGGCCACATTAGATGAAAATGATACTATTATGGACTTGTGCCGAGACATCTTTTCTTTAATGGAATTATGTCTAAACCTATTACATAAATTTTTAACGACTCATACATGTACCCAATATAGTTTGTTAGATGATACATACCAATGAATAAATGGGTTACTTAATTATGGGATAAAATAAATAGTTAATATTTCTAATGAATTAAACTTTTCAATAAATATATTAGCATAATCAATAACGAAAAAAATCAATCTACATGTATTAGAAGAACCAGTCTTGGATATATCATACATTACAAAGTGAAAATTATTGTCATGACTTCACAAAATATGGTGGATGATAACATAATATAATACAATATGTAGAGTACATGATTCGGTAATGGATGTTTAGAATGATGAAAATACCTTAAAATTATTAACGTAAAACTGTTTAGGAAAACAACCTTTTATATTGGATATCATCTATCTGAAGATTTAAAATATTTGAAGGATGCCAATTTTAGTGATTTTTTTTAATTTACCAATGGAATCTTGAAATAAATATTATTCATTTTGGATTGAAAGTCCATTCACATCATATAATATCAAGAAATAATTATTTTCAATATCCCAAAAAATTGAAAAAGTACGTTGTTCAAAAAATAAAAAGATGATTCATCAGAATTTTATTTTGTAAAAAAGAAAATCTTGGGTAACAATTCCTTTAATAAATCATTGTATATTAATAACAATAATCACTTAAATTTTTAATGAAAATATGTATATGGAAAAAACCCCAAATGTGGAATTAAACATAATCAATCCTAAATAATGATTTGATTATGATCTAAACCCTTTCCTTTTGTGGATATTTTTAATCACAATCCATAAGAATGAAATAAAATGAAATTAAACAATACATAAAATTATTTGAATGTTATTGATGATATAATATACAAAATGTGTTGTATACACACCACCCAAAATAAATATGTTGTTTGTATAGAATATGTCTCACATATGTAAATGTGAGATGAGACACCCATACCTTGGGTTTGAATTCCATCACTTGAGAATAAATATTTCGTATATTAAATATAGATTTATTAGATGATTGTAAAAAAATTACTACAATATATCATAACTTATATGATTTATTTATGAACAATAATATATTTAAATCATAATTTCGAGTGGTTACTATTTCATTTTTTTATGTATGTATTATTTTAGAAGTTTTAGTCCTTTTATGTTGATCATGGTTCAATATTATCCATAATATTAACAATGATACTAAAGAAATATATAATTATTATATTCATATTTATATTAATATATAAAATGTATATATATATTAATGAATTACAATGTTCATGGAAATGGTAGGTCATCTGTACGCATGAACGATGTCTTAATTTTTTTATAGATGGAATAAAAGAAAATAATGATTCACATATATGGAATCATAATCATATAATATAAAAACACATCATTATCAATTCCATACTTATTACCATACATGAAAAATAGAAACAAAAAAATAATCACATCACTTCGTTGATGTTGTTGTCTACACGTATATACACATGACATTATAGTTTCCCAACGGATTGGAATGTAAAAAGGTAGATATGATGTTAAAATTAAATAACTGTGATTTTGTTATAAATTAAATATATTTACATTAAACCCATTATAATAATAATCCATAAATGATGGTAATGAATGTTGAATTATATTTCAATGTGGAGATAATATGTAATATGTATGCATGTGTGATAGTTTTCCATTTAATTTGATTGAAAAAAGGGTGGATAATGGTGGTATAATAGTCTTCATAAAACATAAATGATATTATGATAATTATTTCTCCAATTTATGATGAATACCATATATTCAAATCATGTTAAAGAATAAGTAACATGTAAAAAATGAATAGTTATTGACATTAACTATTATTTGTGAGTGTAGAGACCCATACTTGACATACATGGACATTAAATTACTTTTTTAGAATACTTAATACATAAAAAAAACAAACTCACAAGGACCGTAATAGTTTAGTGTCTTTGGATACTTGGAAAAATAATCTTTCAATCATGCTGAAAGTTCTTCAACATCCCCTAAAAAGATATTCCCCTTTTGTTTTCTTACCTAAAACCATTCTTTATATCTTGTGGAAAATAAATCATAAAAAAGGTGATATCAAATTCTTAGTAAGGGTAAACATAGAGAACATAAAACAATCTATAAACATTTGAATTCAAAAACTTCAACATAAAATCAAAACATCAAAATCGTGAGCAACGACATAAATCTTCGATGTACATGAGGAATATTTCATAAAGGAACATCGATCATGATAAAATAGAATTTGAATAAATCATGTAATTTTGTAAAACCATTAATCACATGATATGATTTCCATAGTAGCCAAGGCATTGCTGCCAAGACCATCTTCGTAGAAAAAGTCCCTTTCTGAGTCGAGTTCACTCCTTGTTCCAGTCCTGTATCACTGAAACAGATTAACTTACCATTCTACCGAGGTCTATCTCATGAGATATATTTCATTACCAAATGCATTGGTGGGTGATATATGTCCCACCCATCTCATAATGAAATCATTTTTTTGTGTGATACAAAATAAACATACATTATTCATAATAACCCAACGAATAAAATGGGTTTCAAAAACATCATCCCATCGTAAAATAATGCGTATAAAACAAATGGATATAATTTCATCATAAGAATAGTCAAACCATGTAAATTTTAGAGAAATTATACTTGAAACATACACATACAAAATAATGTCATCTTAGATGGGAAATGGTTTTGATAAAACATTTGAAATGAATTCTTGAGGAAAATATCCTTTCTTCTTCAAAATAATTATCTTTTCAAAAAATGACATGAAATATTAAAAGAAAAGGATTTTTTTGAAAATAGTAATGAAATATTGTAGATTAATAATTATGAAAATAAGGCATTATGAAACTGTAAAAATCTATTCATGCCGTATAAGTAAAAAAAACATTCTCCTCGTAATTTTGTCAGAAAAGTAAAAAAAGTTCCTCGTATGGTAAACAAAAGAAATATTCCATCCATAAAAAGTGGTAAAAGAAAAAAGGGAAAAAAGGAAATTAAACATACATGATTTCTTTTTATAAAACATGGACATGGATGATAATAATAACCTTAGTAAATACTTACGAATAACAATCTCGGATAAGAATGAGATTGGATTAGTTATCCATTACCTTAGGTTTTATATGCTTCATACATATCTGAAACACCTATATAATGATTTAAATAATTGCATTGAATTATTAATGAATCATATTCACTGTTATGATATCATATATGGTTCATTTATGACTTTATATTACTTGTTCTTTTTTAAATTCCATGTAAAAGTAGGGCTTTGGGTAAAATCGTTTTATTCATCATACATGTTTAGACTTGTGGTTCTTGATATTATTATTACTTATATCAGGATTTAATTACATCAAGAATTTAAATCATGAAATATATATCATATATATTCAGTATATATATTTATAATAGATAGATAAATGAAATGAAATACACCATTCATGGAGACTGTAGGCCGTACATACGCATGAACACTGTTTTCCTTTCCTTATTGACATGAATGGAAGTAAGTAGATCACATATAAATATATATATATCCAGTATATTAATTATTTCATATATTTCATTATTATTCATGATATATACTTTATAATCATTGTTTAATGGTTAACATGGTGAATGAATCTCATCGCGTTGTGGAGACGGTAATCCGTATGTATGCACGAGCAATGATATTGTTCCCATAATTATTGAATGGAATTTTATTGGATGATATAATATCTCAGAATAAGTATGATGTGTTAATAACCCTATATATTTATTTTTTACACCATTATACCCATCCAAATAAGGTGGTGGAGGAAATAGAGATTACACCACGGTGTGGAGATGGTATTCCGTACGTACGCACGCGCGGTGATTTTATTTTTCCGTAGGATGGATTGAAGATGTAACAGGGTTGTTTCATATTTATAATAACTTATTTTTATATTAGTGATAATGATGTTATTACTTTATAATGAAACAACTAAAGAAGAAGATGATGAAGAAGAGAGAAAAATTGAAAGAATCGGTAAAAGAGATTACCTCTTCTTCGACGCGCCTCTTTTAAGATTTCTATCAAGGCACTAGAGTTGGTATTCTGAGGATACCAGAACCTCTATAATGTTTATATGGATGTTGAGAAGGGAAATTTCCATTTTTTTCCAAGCATGTTGTCTCAAAATTTTGTAAAGAGGAGAGGGAGGATGTGCCCTTTTATAAGAGAGGAGAGGGGCACTTTAGGAAAAACATAAAATATTATTTTATAATAAAGTTATATTCAGTTTATAATAGCTCGAAATTGATTTATTTCAAAGCTAAAGTGGAGGTTAGTCAGAATCCTCTCAAAAAATTGTTTTTAGACAAGTTTAGGTTACTATTTTAACCTTATCATCTAGATTTAACTGTAAGTTAAATAATTTAACTTTAACTGTGTCTTCTTGTTTTCTTACACTATATGGTTAATAAACTTACTATAACAACAAAAACTAACCCCAAGTGGTTTATTGTTAATATATATAACCTTATCTATGTCATTTGTCCAACATCAGATTTTTATGAATATAATAACCATTAATAATATAATATTTGTTTTAAAAACTATTTTATGTCAATTTTGACACTATTAGGTAATTGATTTTTGTGATAATCATAAAAGAATGATTAGTTCGCGAAACATTAATTAAATCAATAATAACATGTCTTAGAAACCGATAAAATTATTTTAATTCATAAAAAGTCTCATAATACATTTATTTGGGTATTTATAACTTCAATTATGTTAATATTTCATTAATAAAAAAATTACTCATCATCATTGTGTCATAAATAAATTACATTATTCAATGTCTAAAAATTATAAATAAAATACCATTATTTAGGAAGTATTTTTATATTTCTAATGAATATTTATAATCGAATTTATCTTATGTACAACCCTATATTAAAAATGTTTTAGTTATTAAACATTGATTTTAACTCTTTTATCTTTTCTTTGAATAATAATAAATTTCGTAATCTAATCCAAGTTGACCTAAATGGTCATATTTTATTCCTATGGTTTTTTTGGTTGAATTAAACTTATACAATAGAATTAGGACATGTGTTAAGGTAATAATAATATCATTTTTACCCTTAATTACCGTATTTACTTTTAACCGTGGTAAATAAAAGTAAACAATTACTATTCAAAAACAATTATTTTTATCTTATTGAACCGCATTTTAGTCGTTGATATTAACTGTGTCTCTCTGATTTATGAAATTCCACTCACAAAAGTGGTAAAATTATGTTTTAGGTAAATTTTCAAATTATCCTAGGAGGTGGGTAAAAGACGGTGAAAAGTTCAATAAAATTTTTATATATCTGAAATTATTTTAAAATGACTACAATGAATTACATTAAACATATATAGGTATTATGTATCAATTTTGACCTTAAATAAATTTAAATAAAGTAAATGATTATTTAAATAAATAGTCGTTTTTTTAACCAATAACTCAGTGTTTTCACTATTTATAAAAAATTGAATGTTTTCAGAAAAATACCAAAAATTCACCCTTGGCTAATTTCAATTATCCGAATACAAAAATAAAGTCTATTTTGAAAGATAAAATTAATAAAATATCCAAAAGTGGGTATTGCTATTCCTAACGACTAGTTTATATAATATTTTAATAACATATCGTTGTTTAGTGTAAGTCAATATTGCATACAACACACGCTATCGTGAAAGGTCGTGATTGTGTGTAATGAATGCCAAGTCAGGGTTGCATGTAGTGCATGATTCCATTATTGTTGGGTATAATATAGTTCAACCATAGTTCATTTATATATTGAATATATATATATATACACACACACACTCAATATTGCGTAGAATAACTTCTATCCAACGAACTTGAAATTTTGTGTAACACGGTCCAAGAATAGTGTTGCGTATACCGCAAGCTAATACAGTGTTACGTTTAGTAAAATCAAATCTTGGTGTAGTATATAATAGAAGACATCACAGAAATTAAAAATAATATATCTCATAAAATCTCCGGGTGTTACATTCTACCCCCCTTAAAATGAATTTCCCCCTTGAAATTCGTCAGGGTTATAAATGGTTTACTACTTGAATGTTTCTTAAATAGAAACCCACATTGTAAAACGGAATACTAAAAAATTATTTTACAAAGGGATGTTAGAATCATAATGGTCACCCAAAGTAACTCAGCACTGGGTTTCCACATAAGACAACATAGCTGAAAATATGGATATGGAAGAGAAATATAACCATCATGTTCTGATGGAGAGTGGTAGAGAACATGGGTCTGAAAAATCCACCAATCACAAAACAATACATTTTTGATGATTTAAGGTACCATATAATTAATAGTTTTTGAGGGTACTAGGACAATGTTTTTAGTTCTCAAGATCATTTCCCTAATATTGAAAAATTGTTGAATTAAAAGAAATACTTACTTTATTTTGGTACAATTTGACTTTTATTTGTGCCTTGAACAATTTACACTTCATCTCTTAAAGAAATTAAGTAGGATTTGTCATTCGTGAAGTGTCAGCAAATCATTCGATAGAATTATAGGTCATTCAATCTGTTTCCATCACAAAATGATTAGCACAATTTATTAAACATACATAAGTCCATTTAGGCTGAGATTAATCGTATATGGTTTCAAAAATGGAGTTATACTTCATCTATCATAGCGCTTAATAAAATGAAAGTATTTTCTACTAACCAGGGACTTCTAGTTGGCCAGTGGTATGCGATAAAGGCCTGTCGCACATCATTTGTGGGTTCAATTCCCACAACCTTGTCTGACACGATGGGTTGTCGCTCGTCCTATGGGTTTTCCTTTTTCAAAAACTATACTATTATAACATTACAGAAATAATATCCAAAAAAAATTCTATCCTTAAACAATACTATCTGATGTCCAACATAATCCATTCTAATCATTAGACTTATCCAAAATACATCTGTCCAATCTCCTAAAATAAAGAAAACGATTACTGGAATGGTCACAGAACAAGAACATGATTACCATATTTTATCCCCCATATATCAAAAGATATATATTGTTTATCACATTCCAAACATGTGAATACCTTAACCATGTATTCTCTTGAAACATAAATTACAATAGAACCTAAGTGAAAACATGAATTCTGTCAAAAGTTAACTCTTTCCACATACCAAAATCCAAAGATTTCTATATACTCAAACCATGATATCACATTGTCCTTATATCAGTCATGAGCTCATTAATACTATCAAACATCTCATCATCTCCTTATCCATTCATTATGCACATATCATCTACTTTCCAAAAATATCTGAATAACCTTTCATGGTTACCGGTACCATTCATCATATACTTTCAAATACTATAAGAAAAAAAATATTGTAACAATACATAGATGTGTCTTTATTCCATAATTCCATTACCTATACAACATAAATCTTGATAAACATAAATCAGTCCACTACATTCTTTAACCATTGACTGAGCTTCATCAATTTTTTCATCTCCCATATCATTTTTAATCTCTTCATCATCATAAATATAAATACTACCCATACGACCTTGATGATTCTCTTCATGATACTTTCCTTTTGGGAATTGGTTTGCATAATTCCCTTACATTACACATTTAAAACATTTAACCGTTATTGATGTCTTAGAAATACCATTATCCTTTTCCATGGTGTCAACTGTACCTTTTACTTTACAATTACTAGCTTTGTGTCCTTCTTTTACACACCCAAATCATCTTCTAGTTTTTTGAAAAATTATCTCTGATGCCTATTCCCACATGACTTACATGAGGGGAATTGACCATTCTTTCCTCTATGATCATCATGAAACTCCATCTTTCTCTTATTAGCTGAGTTGGGATACTTACCAAAGTTGAGATTATTGATCATATTATGGGATTTCTGATTAGGCATAATGACTTTCTTTGGACTTCCAAAATATGTTTCATTTGGTTGCCCATGATGAATATCATTCCATTGTACATCATATCCTCCATTATTGTGAACCTTCCTATTTCCAGCCATTTTCTAAAACCCAAAAAGAATAGTGTGAGAGGAAGAAATCATATTCAAGGGGGAGTACCATCAATATCTAACATCTTAAGTTAAATTATATGGTCGTTACCATAGTTATAGGACTATAACCTATATGTATACATAACCTTAGAAACATCCCCAGACATACCTTAGAAATATCTCTAGGGATTTCATTAAATTATTCGCATCCTAGTTTCAAAAGGTTAACTAAACCGTTCCTCTAATACCAACTGTAGAGACCCAATCTTGACATACATAGAAATTACATAACTTTTGCAGAATACTTAATACATAACCAAAACAAACACACAAGGACCATAATAGTTTAGTGTCTTTGAAAATTCAAGAAAAATAAACTTCTAATCATGGTGAATGAACTTCAACATCTCCCATAAAGATCATACCCTTTTTTTCTTACCTAAAAATTTGTTTATATACTATGGAAAAGAAAACATAAAACGGTTGAGCTTAAATGCTCATTAAGGGTAAACATAGAGTACATAAAACAATCTATAAACATTTGAATTCAAAACCTTTAAAATAAATTCTAAACATAAAAATCATGAGAAAAGACATAAATCTTGGAAGTATGTGAGGAATATATCATAAAGGAACATCAATCATGATAAAATAGCATGGGAATAAATCATGTAATTGTGAAAAATAATTAATAAGATTATATGATTTCTATAGTATCCAAGTCATTTCTTCCAAGACCATCTTTTTGGACAATGTCTCTTTCTAAATCGAGTTCACTCCTCGTTCCAGTCCTGTATCACTGAATCAGATTAACATACCATTCCAGATATGTCTATCTCATGAGATATATTTCTTTACCTAATTCATTGGAGGGAGATATAGGTCCCAGCAATCTCATAATAAAATCATTCTTTCATGTGTCGCAAAATAAACATACATCATTTATAATAACCCAACGAATAAAATGGGTTTCATTAACATCATCCCATCATAAAATAATTCATAAAAAACAAATGGATATAATTTCATCCTAAGAAGATTCAAACCATGTAAATAATATAGACATTATACTTGAAATATACACATATTAAATAATGTCATCTTAGATGGAAAATGGTTTTGATAAAACATTTGAAATGAATTCTTGGGGAAAATATCATTTCTTCTTCAGAATCATTTTCTTTTCAAAAAAAACCCTGAAATTTTAAAATAAAAGGATTTTGTTAAAACATTTAATGAAATATTGCAGATTATGCTTCATGAAAATAAGGGATTATAAAACCATAAAAATCTATTCATTTCATATAAGTTAAAAAAGCATTCTCCTCGTACTTTTGTTTGGGAAAGTGAAAAACACACCTCGTATGGTAAAAAAAAGAAATATTTCTTCCATAACATGTGGTAAAAGTTAAAAATGTGTAAAAAGGACATTAAACATACATATAAACATTTTTAGAAAACATTGACAGGGATGATAATAATAACCCCAGTAAATACTTACGAATAACAATCTCGTATAAGAACGAGATTGGAATAGTTATCCCTTACCTTAGGTCCGATATGCTTTGTACGTATGCGAACCTCCTGTATAATGATTTAAATAATGTCATTGACTTATTACAGAATCATATTCATTGTTATGATATCATATATGGTTCACTTATGACATTATATTTTCTGTTCTTTTGTAAATTCCTTGTTAAAGTAGCATTTTGGGTAAAATCGTTTTATTTATCGTACGTGTTTGGACTTGTTGTTCATGATATTATTATTACTTATATCTTGATTTAAATAAATAAAAAATTTAAATCATGATTTATATATAATATATATTCCACATATATATATATATAATACATAGTTAAATGAAATGAAATACACAGTTCATGGAGACGGTAGGCCGTACGTACGCATGAACGTTGTTTTCATTTCCTTATTGACTCGAATGGAAGTAAGTAGATGAAATATATATAAATATATATATAAATAAATACAGTACCTTCATTATGTCATATATTTAACTATTATTCATTATATATACTTTATAATCATTCTAGAAAGGTTAACATGGATAATGAATCTCATCGCACCGTGGATACGGTAATCTGTACGTACGCACGAGCGATGATAACATTCCAATAATTATTGAATGGAATTGGAATGGATGATATAGTATCTCATAATCAGTATGATGTTATAATAACCACATATAGTTATTCTTTACACCATTGTACCCATCCAAGTAAGGTGGTGGTGGAAAAACAGGTTACACCACAGCGTGGAGACGGTATTCCGTACGTACGCACGCGTGTTGATTTATTTTTTTTATAGAATGGATAAAAGGTGAAATGGGGATGTCTTATATTTATATTAACATATCAGTAAAATATTTATACATATTTAATTACATTATAATGAAAAAACTAAAGAAGAAGAAGTTGAAGAAGAAAGAAAACTTGAAATAATCGGTAGAAGAGATTACCTCTTCTTCGACAGGCCTCTTTTAAGCTTCCTCTTAAGGCTCTAGTGTTGGTCTTTTGAGGATAACAGAACCACTATAATGTTTCTAGGGAAATTTATAAGGGAAATTTATAGGGGTTGGCCGAGCTTGAAGTCTCAAAATTGTGTAAAGAGGAGAGGGAGGAGGTTCCCTTTAATAAGGGATGAGAGGGGCACTTTAGGAAAAAATTAAAATATTATTTTATAATAAAGCCATATTCAGGTTTAAAATAGCTAAAAATTGTTTTATTAATAAGATAATGTGGGGATGGGTCGAAATAATCTCAACCAATTGTTTTTAGACATGTTTAGGTTTCTATTTTAACCTTATCAGTTAGATTTAACTCTAAGTTAAATACTTTAACTTTTACTGTGTCTTTTTTTTCTTACACTATATGGTTAATAAAATTACAATAACAAGCCAAACGAACCCAACGTGTTTCATTATTAATATATATAACTTTATATAAGTCATTTGGCCGACCCTTATATTTTTATGAATAGAATAACAATCAATAATATAATATTTGTTTTAAATAACTATTTTATGTTAATTTTGACGCTATTTGGTAATTGATTTTTGTGAAAATCATAATAGCGTTACTATTTCTAATAAAGTTAATTAAATAAAACATGTCATATTAACTTAGAAAATTAGTGGAATTAATTAAAAGTTTCATATTACATTTATTTGGGTATTTATAACTTCAATTATGTTTATATTTTATTAAAAAGGTAATTACTACATCATCATTGTGTCTTAAATAAATTAACATATTTAATGTATAAAAATTATAAATAAAATTAAATTATGTATTAAATCGTTTTATATTTATAATAAATATTTATAGTTGAATTTATCTTATGTATAACCCTATATTAAAAATTTTTTAGTTATTAAAATTTGATTTTAACACTTTTAACTCTTCTTTGAATAATAATAAATGTCCTAATCTAATCCAACTGGACCTAAATGGTCATATTTTATTCCTAATATTGTTTTTGGTAAGATTAAACTTTTCCAATAGAATTTGGACATGTTTTAGGGTAATAATAATATCATTTTGACCCTTAATTACACAATTCACTTTTAACCCTGGTAAATAAAAGTAAAAAGTTAGTGTTGAAAAAAAATTATTTTTATCTTATTGAGCCACATTTTACTCATTTTTATTAACCTTGTCTATCGTATTTTTGAAATTGTACTCACAGAAGTGGTAATGTTATGTTTTATGTAAATTTTTAAATTATCCTATGAGGTGGGTAAAAGATGGTGAAAAGTTCAATAAAAGTTTTATATATCTAAAATTATTATAAAATGACTACAATGAATTAAATTTAAAATTTATAGGTGTTATGTATCAATTTTGAATTTAAATAAATTAAAATAAAACAAATTATTATTTAAATAAAATGTTGGTTTTTCAATCCATAACTCAGTGTTTTCACTATTCATCAAAAATTGAATTTTTTCAGAAAAATATCAAAAATTCACCCTATGCTAATTTCAATATTCCGAATCCAAAAATAAATTCCATCTTGAAAGATAAAATTTTTAATATTTCAAAAATTGGGTATTAATATTCATAATGGATAGTTTATACAATATTTTAATAATATATCATTGTTTAGTGTAACTCAATATTGTGTACAACAAACACTATCATGGAAGGTCGTTATTGCATGTAAATACAGACAAGTCAAGGTTGTGTGTAGTGCAAGATTCCTTTGTTGTTGTATATTATAGAATCCAACCACATTTCATTTATACATTGAATATATATATATATATACACTCAATGTTGTGTAGAATAACTTCTATCCAATGAAATTGAAATTTTTTGTAACATGATCCAAGAATAGTGTTGTGTATAGTGAAAGAAAAAACAATGTTGCATATAGTACAAGCTAATAATGGTGTAGTGTATAATAGAATACATAAAAGAAATTAAAAATAATATATCTCATAAAATCTTGGGGTGTAACAGTAAGAAACCCTTTGGATCTCCTATTATGGATCGCAGTGTTAGACTTTTATGGAAGGTGGATCCTTTATAATGTGTCTGGGTAATAAGATAATAGATTTTGGAATGGTTTTGGAGGCAATAATGGATTTTTTTTGTAATGAAGTGAGGGAGTGGGTTCCTATTTATAATTATAGAGAGGGGATATTTTTTTATTATTGAAGTGAGTAAATTATAAAAAAGTCATTCTCATGTACAATTTATTTGAATGGATTGGAATAATGAATAGGGATTCTATAGTTGAAATCTAAAAAACCAATAAAATTTGGTAATGTTGTTCTGCAGTTTTGAAACTGATCTTTTTTGTTTAACACCCTATGTAACATATTTTGTCTTTGACCAAGGTGACATCCTTATCACACATAAATTTCTATATTTTCATATAAAGTGTTAAATGGATCATAAATTGATAAAGAAATAATTTTTTGACCATATATTATCCACCATGTCGACATTAATTATTTGAATTATTTTAATGTAAATTATTGATATATTATTTTAAAAAAATTTCATTAATGTAAATTTCTAAAATATTTATTTAATTTGAATGAAAATAAATCAAGAAAATTATTTCATTGAAATCCATCAATTTAAAAAAATATAACAGGTTATATCTATATAGAAATTCTTTTAACACTATATTGTGTTAATATTATATAAATTTAAATATTTTTAACATTATATTGTTTATTTTTTTTAATTGAAAAATAATATACAATAATTGTGAAATAATTTAATGTAATTATATTATAAATAAAAGTTATAAATATTTTATAATCATAAAAACAATTTCATTATTCAGAACATTGATTTTCATATTAATTTCTTCTTTTTCCCATGTGGACACTTGATAGATATTTAATAATAAGACAGTGACATTTTTTATATTTTATTGATTTAAATATAATATTTTTTATTTTAAAGGACCATATTTCATTAATATTATCAATTTCGAGGCCAAAGTGGTAACCGTAAAATAATCTATATCCAATATGAATTAATATCAAATATTATGACTTTATCACTTGGTTTTCTATATGATAAACCAGAATAACCCATTACTAAGGTGATAAATTTTTCCATGGTTACTATTCATATTGACAAAAAAATAATAGGGGAAAATTTACTAAATTTGATTCTAATAATTTAAAATATACAGTCAATTTCATTAAATTCCCTCCCTATATATGGAATATTTCAATTAATAATAATTTCGTATAACAGAAAGATTATTTTTTAGAAAAATTAATTTTATATATAAAACATTTTTTACACTATATTTAATTATTAATTCGTTTCCAATGGATATAATTATTTTATTAAAAATACATTATAATTATTCTCGGTTTAATTGATTTCAGAAAATTCATAATGTAAAATATTGAATCCAAAATAAGTTTTTCAATAAAAATTCATATTTATTACTATTCAATGGAAGACTAATCGTTTCAATGAAAAATGAAAATTTTACCACAAAATAATAATTATATGATGATTTAATATTGATATTGATTTTATAAAAAAAATTATATAATTTATAGAAATTAATTATAATATTCTCTCACCAAAATGAAGTAATATTATTTTTGATTATATGTTTTGGGTGTATAACATAACATTACTAAAAATTGACTACTTACCCTGTATGAAGAAATAAATAAATTTTTATGGATGAGGTCTTTTGTATATGCTTCATTATTTGGTTAATACTATTCATACATGCCAATGTAGTTGGTATGTTGTAATAATCATTTTTAAATACTAATATTTGATGGTTCACCTAAGTTTTATGTGGTTTTTCATGTACAATATCTAACAAAAGTTTATTATTTCAAAATATTTTAGTGTTGAATTTTCGAATAATCAATAAATTTAATCTTTACCATTTTAAAATGATCGTGTTGATCACTGTTTGGAAAATTAATATTCTTATGTGTAAATCCCACATAATAAAATGGTAGTTTAAAAATTCCTCTAGAATATTTGTAAACTGAAACATGCATTTCCATTGAAATAAAATGCAACTGGTTTTCCAAATTTGGAGAACAATTGTGAAAATTGGAAATATTGGAATGAAAGAGAAATCGGATTGACTTGGTCCAATATAGTATTATAGAGAACATGGTAATGCTATAGAAAACACAAACAAGTATTAGAATAGGTTTTTGGCTAAAATTTCATTTATTTTTGAGTAATAAATGTCAACAGAGAATCTATCTTACTTCAAGGAATTTTTCATAACATCCATTGATTATTTTAATATCCACATAATAAACGAATGTAAATAAACATACATGATATCATTCCATGTCAAAATAATAATATCACCATTTTTATGATATTTGGTAAATATTCACATTATATCTTCTTACATGAAATTGATATTTGAGATGAATTTTATTAATGCAAGAAGAAATAAAATAACTAATTTATGAATCATGTGATCCATAAGTATTTCTTTTATCCTTAAAAAATATAGCAAATTGAAAATGGTTTGGATATGTTATCCAGTAAGACAAAAAAATTATCTTCAAATTATTGTATCAAAATATCAACTTAATCCATGATAAACATAGTTTACAACTTGAATCCCCAAAAATATGAATCACCAAACTCATGATTTTGAATCATTTATGATCAATTTTACTATATATAAAAAATAATTTTATCATTAGTACCCTCTAACGTGATCTTAATTTAACATTTGAATACATTGATCACATTTTAATAAATTCAATCACTATAAAAAACAAATAAATACATTTGAACTTAAATTAATTAACTCTCTCCTTATCCCGTTAAACAAAATATCAATTTATTGAATATAAATCCAAATATTCAGAAAACACCAGTATAAGTTGATTTGTAATCAAATAAATAATAATTTTCATGGTCCCCAATTCCTTTCCATTTACTTCTTAAATATAAATATTCTCTTTATTATAACTAAAATTTATTAACAAAACATAAAAAAATATTGAGTTTCATTTTTCCTTCATTCATGTATATTAAAAAAATACCACATTATGACTAAATCACTTTTCATGGTTTTTAGTGTCATATAACATATTAATAAAAATACTTATAGAATAATTACTTATATATAATCCATAGTTATTTAATTATTGTTATAACCAATATATCATTGATAATAAACCTCTAAAACATATTTCATGAATCCGAATACACATGTACATTATTTATCCCACTTAGGCATAAGTAATAGAATAAGATTGACCTAAATCCAGTATATCATTCTTTGTTTTATTACCATGATTCCTAGTTATTTTTTTATTGTTCCCCATCTAAAGATTGTTGAAACACTGAACATTAGTGGTATTTATATTAATATTTTATTCAAATTCCTTATAGACTTTCACTCTACACTTTCAACCAAAGACACATTCCCTTGAGGAAAGTACCTTATTTTTTGTTCCCACACTTATAATAGTTGAGATAATCCTTATTTAACTTCTTCCCATTATCCACTTTTTCAAAAATATATCCTTTTTTATTTCCATCCTTCTTAGAAATAATATTTGAAGAATTATTTATCTATCAGGATAACATGGCATATTATATATTAATACACTGATAATTTTTTAGAGACTGATTCCCTTTGATGGATTATCATTTTACAATAAAATGAATGGTTAATAATTCTTTTTGGATTACATATATAGTCTGTAACATGCCTTGTTATCTTTTTAAATTTAACATTAAATCTACCAACCATTTCTTCTTATCTTTTCTCACACTCAATAATTCTTTGTCTATATCCGTACACAATTCACGAGTTAAGTACATTTCTATAAAAGGTTCCTTAGAATCCTTCTATTCAATTATCATTATTTCATTTTCCTAATTATTATTTTTGAAAAATTACCACCACTAATCTGTATGCCATAAGAAATAAAAAACATTAATGAGAACCTTCTACCTTTCTTTACATCAAAAAGTTGAAAAACATTCTTTTTGAATAGTATCCATTTTCTAGAGAAAAATTTGTTTTTATTCCCATTGAATTAGGGGAGTTGCTAATACATGATGTGTTTTAACATTGATTCACCACATTTTGGATAATTATACTGATCCATACAAGTAATATTATTTCTTATGACATAGGTCAATTTCCCTAATATAGAAATAATTTGTTCATCTATAACTATATCTCTAAAACCATCTTCATTATATTTCACAAAAGGGAAATCCCTACAATTATTATAGACATTTATATGGTTTAAATTCCTTAAACTTGGAACCATTTCCTTATAATTTCATAATATATATTATCTATCAATATTATTATTCATAATGTATAATTTAAAAATTAATGAATAAAATTACATTAAATAAAAACTTATTCACATAAATTATTGTAATAAATATAACAGTCACAATGGGTGTATATAAAAAGTCACTCACTTGGTCATGTTCCCAAATATAGGTTTTCTTAAATATATTTTACAAAGATTATATTAACATTATCTGAAACAAATATTAATCACATTTACCTATGTATCCAAAATATGGTGGTTACATTATTATATTTTTAATTTATAATAGAAATCATCTCCCAAAGGACTGAACAGATTAGTAGTATGTTAAAACTAATTAGAAGCTTCAATTTTAATTTAAACATTAAGACTAAAAATAAACCATTTTATTTTCACAGACAACATCATTATATATAATATATTGACATGGTATATCAATAATAATACAAATACTAGAGTCATGGAAAATAAAAAATATAAACATGGGGATATTAAATTGTTAGTAATGGTATATATTTAGGGAATGTTTAATAATCCATGAATAATATGGGATGAAATAAATTATTATCAAATACCTCCATATAAATAATCACTTGTGCTATAAAATGTATATAAAGACTCTTGAAATAGTAACACACACATCAATAACTAAATTTATAATAATGGAATGAATAATTTCTGACATCTAAATCATTAAATCAAGTCACCGCTCCATGAAATCTAAACTCTCAAAAAAATTTACCAAGAGATATTTATCAATAATATAAAGTGAAAAGAAATATTACATGAATGGATGAGTACATAGCTAAATACCCATGCTACTTTGTCTCATGAGACCTACTAATGCATAGAAAGAAAATTTAATTTCATGGACCACATGACACATAATACTTTTAATACTTTATTTATATTAATATTTAATGAAAAATAATCCATTTACAAAAAAATTAATATCCTTCTATATAGGAAGAACGTGCATATAATATATTAGTAATTTATATAGCTAAAATAAACATAAACCAACCATAAAAAATTTTCTGTGGGGTAAAATATGAGCATAATCTCAATAAATCATAATATTAAAAATTTAATTTTGATATAGATGAAAATAATTTGAATTCATCATTATATGATTCTTGAATAGAGTAAAATTTCCAATATGAAGTCTAATTTTTAATGACATTGCAAATATGATGGAAAATATTTTCATTGAAAGCAACAGCGTAATCATTCAATGTGATATTCAAATAATGTTTTAGTCTTAATGGTGGGAAATATATTTAGTATTTATATGTTAATAAAAAACTCAATTCACACTATATTAAAAAGGTTTAAAATTTCCTTGTAAGGGAAATGAATATAATATTTCTATCAAACCATTTTTCCAAAAATTAAAACCATTGAAATAATGTCATTAATAAATAAATGAAGAAAAAAATAAATATTAAATAATTTTTCCAAGTAAAATATTTTTATTGGATAAAAATATTCCACCAATGGGGATGTATGCCTTTTCAATCCCGAATAACGATGATATTGTTAAATAGAAATGTACTACATGGGATTATTTGAATTATAAGATCCATAAAATAAATACCAAAAAAATAAAATTCAAATAAAAATATAAAAAACATATTAGTGTTATAAATTATAAAATAATATTTATATAAAACACACAATATAAATAAAAGGCCAATATAATATATTCATCATAGCAGTGAAAGTGAGATGAAAAACCCCTACCTTAGTTTCTAAATCATTTGTTTTTCTTTTAACGTATAATATAGTCAACATAGATATTTTATACATTTATTAAAAAACCATAGTAATAAAAGTCATTCCTTATAAGATTTACTTACACCCTTTTATCATCCATTAACTAAACCAATAAAAGTTGCAATTTTAATTAAGGAACCAGAATGCCAAAAAATCCCAGAGGTCTAATGTAGTGATTGCCTAGATAATCCCAACAACAAAAGGACACCTACAAATTTTATAATAATTATTTAATATATTCAATGTTCTAGGTGGTTACTACTTTGTTATTCATTTGTTTTTTATTCATTTGATCTGCTCCTTCTAGTTTTCCTTGGTTCGATCGTCACCAAAATTTTAATCATGAAATAAATATAATATATATTAATTAATAAATATTTATGGTTACATATATTATTTTTATATAGAGAAACTAATTACATCATTGATGGAGATGGTAGGTCATTCGAATAAATGAATAGTATTTTCATTATTTAATTGGTTGGATGAGTGAAATTTATATAGTAATTCAATTATAAATAGTCATAACTGAATCATATAAACAAAATTTATTCATAAAACTCATACTTATTACCGTAAATTTAAAATATAGATGGATTAATTATTCAATTATTTCTTGAAGGTAGTAGTCCTTAGGTATGCACATGTGACGTTATTTCATCCAGTTGATTTGAAATGTAATAAGTATATATGAAATTATAATTAAATATAAATAGTTAGGTAAAAAATATCATAAAAAAAGTTAAAAGCATAAAAATTATCAAAAATAATATATGGTAATGGGAAATTAATTGTATATTTATTTGGAGATAGTAATAAATATATTCACATAATTGATAATTTCACTCCCCATTTTGAAGAGAAAAAGGGTCGATAATGGTAGTTTCATAGTAATGATAAAATTTAATACATTATGATTCATATGATGTAACATAAGGATAAATAACATAGATTCATTATTGGTAATTATGATGTGAAAATTGAAATTAATAAGTTATAATAATTTCTTCTTTTTCGGAAGAATTCATTTTGGTGTCCTCTTATGGATCATTGGGTCGTATTTTGGGGCTAAAAACAACTAAATAATGTTAATTGAGATGTTTTGGAGATATTGTTTAATGGTTTCTTTGAGCTATATGTCTCAATGCTGTGTAATTATGCAAGGAATGAGGTACCTTTAACAATTTAAATGAGCGGAGCAATTGGAATTTCATAAAATATTAAATTATAATATTGTATCTCGAAAGAAATTTAAGAACCCAATATTTTATGAAATATTTTCTATAAATAATTTAAATCTTTATTAGAATTTATTGAATGTAATAGTTAGTTTAATAGAATTGTGAGCACTATTATATTTAAACGATCAATTTAACCAAATAGTTAGGTTAAAACAAATAATTATAGCTTATAAAAATATATAGTGAAGCAATTCGTTACCAATTATTTTTGAAAAATATTCTTCAATTATATATTTATATTTTTTATATGAAAATGTTGATTGAATTACTATTAGTAAATTAAATTAATGAAATATATTTTATATAAGTCATAATATATTTTTTATATTCATCCAATACATATTTTTCTCATAGATTATGAATAAACTCAATTTGATGTATAAAAAACACTATTTTTAAAAGGGAATTTTTAATGCATTTTAATTGTGAACCCATTTAAATTATGATTTTGAAACATTATTAATTTTTATATGAAAAAAAAATTTCTTTGGAATTGGGACATAAAAAATTACATTTGATGAATTTTTAATATTTTTATGATAACATTTAAACAATGATGAATTTTAAAAATACACTATATTTCAATTAAAAACATCTTTTTTACTTTGAAATAATTTATATAATTAAATTATAATATTTAATTTATCTAATTATATGTATAAGATATTTTTTTCATTCATTATTATTTATTTCATTATAATTAATTTTTCATTGAATTCAGATGTAAAAACATTTCAATATTTTTCAATGTTTAAACTTATAAAAACTTGTTCTAACTTTCTAAAAATGGAAATAATTTTAAATTCATTAATTAAAATAATATGTTATGAATTTTGAAAAATAGATTCCATATTTGGAATTAGTAGGGGAAAATTATGTAAATAGTTATGCTTTAGTTTTTTTATTAAGAATATTAACTTCGATAATTTATTATTAATATGGTAATAGGGAAAATCATGTAATTAAGGGGAAGAATACTATTATAAAATTATGGTAATAGTTTTATTAATATCATTGTATGAATTATTTTTTAGCTAAATCATTCTTACATAGAAATGATGTCCTTTGGAAGCCACATGGATGAGATTAGGACATCTGATTAATTTCATTTAAAGAAAAGTCAAACATTTCTCACTCCAAATTTAATATCTAATTTTTTTTATATAGGGTTATAAAAAAGGCCAAATAAATTATAAATAATAATTTCAAATCTACTTTTTTGTAGAATTTTATTTTATTTTTAATTTTTTGTAAATAAATAATTACCTTCAAGACTTATACTTTGACAATATAAAAATTAATTAATTTATGAGAAGTCAATAAAACAATTTAATTAAAATAATACTAACAAAAAAGGACCCAAAAACATGACCAAATCATATTGGTCAAGTATATATTGACTATAAAAATCCATGGTGGGAATTAGGGACAATTGGGATCCCTATAAAAGATATTATAACACATAAATTATTTTATTTAAAGTTATGTTAAAGTTGTCACAATAAATATTAAATAAGTCTAACATTTTAAATGATGAAATTTACAGAAAATAAATTTAACTACTTAAATTATAATGAAATATAGTATATTTCTTTGATTCATAGTATTTTATTTTTATATTTTATTCAGAAAATAACTATATTAAATAATTACACAAAATTGATGTAGGAATTAATTTATAAATATAGTTAACTAATAAATATTATTAAAAATATTGAATCAAATATAATTAGGATGATTAATATGTCTAATAAGTTTTATATATGACCATGACCTACGTAGAATATAATAAAACGTCTTTTTTGAAGTTATCTAGTTATATTAATATTTTTAAAAATTAATGAATTGAATATTTTAAAAATTGACACGTTTGAATGTTTATCAATATAATGTTTTATTAAATAATTTAAAAATTATAAGATATTTTTAAAAATATTGAATCATTATTATATGGTACAAAAAGTTCTAAGGAATTTATTTATGGTGTAATTGATATAAAAAAAATTAAATATGGCTCCCTTTTAATATTGAAATATTTGTTACCATAGTAAAATAATAAATAAGAAAACTTAGTATTAATAAAAATGATAAGGTTGAAATTTATAGAAATAAATGAATTTGTTTTTGATGAAATTTAAACCATATATATTTTCAACTTATAATTATGGTCATTTTTTATATTTTTATATGGGTTTTTTAATTTATTATAAATTATTATTTTTGTAGATCCCAAAAGATTCCCTCACCTCAATTATAAATGGTAACCTTATCCCTCACCTCTTCAATTCACTTCTATCCATCATCCTTATCCATAGCCGAAAATATTACCTTATAAACATCCCTAATAACATTATATTGGATCTTGTATTCTTAAAAGATAATCTCTAGTGCTCTATGAGGAGATTTTGTGCAATCATGTCAAAGAAGAGGTAATGTCCCCTCCCAATTACTTAAAATTTCATTTTTATTATAAATATTTTTAATGATTTATTCCATTACAAGTTAATAACTATAGTATTAATTATATACTAAGATGTTATTATAATTATTAAAGAACTGTATTCCACCTTCTATCCATCCTACAAAAAACAAAATCACCACGCATGCGTACGTACGACTTACTGTCTCCACGCTGTGGTGTAATCTGTTTTTCACATCCACCTTACATGGATGGGAACAATGATGGAAATAATGAATAAATATTATTATACAACATGATATTTATTCTGAAATATTATACACCATTTAATTCTATACCATTTAACCATTATGGAAATGGTATCTTCGCTCGTGCGTACGTATGACCTTCTCTATCCATGATGCGATGCGGTTCATTCTATATGATATCTATTAAAGAATGATTATAAAAATGTATAGAAAAAATAAATATGATATATATATATATATATAGTTTTAATATCATTTTTAATGATATAATTATTTCCCATGAACAATAACAAAACAATATTCGACAAAACATACACAATAAAATGAAGTAGTTAATACCCCATAGACAAGTTATAATAAAATGTTATTAATAAAAAAATGATAATATGAACGAATATGATATCATTAAAATAAATATTATTCTAAAATAATTTTTTTAAATTATTTATATCATTACGAAAAATGTTCAGATTCATAAAAAAAGTAATCATTGTCATGTTAAGGGATAATTTCACAATCTCATTGTTATCCAAGTTTGCCTATATGTAAGTATTTACTAAGATTATTTATCATCTACTTCAATGATTCCTAAATATTTAATATTTTTTCTAATCTTATAAAATTATAATTTTCCATTTTACCCATTGTTTAATTTTTATTAAATGTAATGAATGTAATCTCTTTCTTTTATTCGATATGAGATAAATTTTAACTTTTTTGAAAAAGTATGAAGACAATGTTTTAAAACATATAAGGAATAAATGGATATTTACATCTTCATAACACCTTATTTCAATGAAGAATAATTTACATGATTTCACATATATTTTAAAATAATTTATTTTCTTTTAAAATACAGTTGGCCTTAGGGAAAAGAAATAATTTTTGAAAAACAAATTATATTTTCTTAAAGAATATATTTCACGTGTTTTGTAAAAATTATTTTACTTCTATGGTGAAATTATCTTAATAGAGTTATGATTTCATAACAATTATTACTATTATTTTATTGTGTTTTTGGAGGAATGAAATTTATGAAATATATTTTTTTTATATTGCTTATGGTTACGTGAGGTCCAATAATCAAATTTTTTTCTTTGGTTTATGCTATGATGAATGAGTATTTTTGTGTCAAAAAGATGAATAATTTCATTATGAGGAAGATGGGTCATATATCTCCCTCCAATAAATAATTTAAAGATTTATATCTCTTGAGAAATACATGGATGAAATATGAAATAATATTAGTTCAGTAATATAGGGTTATAATGAGAAGTAAACACAATTCAATAATGGACATTGTATGTTATGTTTTTCTTAGCAATGATCCTTGAGTAATATGAAATGATTTTTTATTATTATCTGTATTCCACAAAATATCATGTCTTATGTTATGACATTTGGGATTATTTTCAATTAATCTTATTAACTTTTATTATTTTTTCTCCGGGCATGATATCACGATCTTTCACATACATGATAAGATTTTAAATATTTATATTCCTTGTGTCTTATGATTTGGATATGATTGATAACTCCCTTTATTACACTTACTGATCATATGAGCTCACCCTTTCTTATAATTCTCTTCCCAAGGTCTTGAAAAATGATATTAATTAATGTATGTGAGAATAAGTCTTGTTATGATAAAATAAGTGGGAGACAATGAAGATTTCCTACGAACCTGTTGTTTATGTTTCCATGTTTTTAAGGACACTATACATATACACAAATTTCATTGATTTATTATATTTTTCAATGAATATCCATTTCCAATTATGTAATAGCAATTTTTGTAAAGTAAGGGACTTAATAGTTTGTGTCAGAGAAAATGTATAGTTAACCTTAAAAAACTGGGATAACAAAACCATAGTAAGAACCTAAAGTATTTGTTGAAGTATATGATATAATCATACTATTTTAGAAATGATCATGAATAAACTAGTATAAAAAACTAATGTATGCTAAATTGAAATTTAATTCATGATTATGTGGTTTTGCCTTTATGATTAGTGTTTCTAACATATGGTTCTTAAATTTACTAAATTGTTGGGACTCAAAGGAACCGTGTTAATGCTAAATGGGACGGGCAATGCAATGATTGCTATTTTTAGGAACTAAATGTTTTGTGAGATGGAAGTCAAAATCATTTAGATAAGATCATGCATCATTCCCAATATTATAATCATGTAGGGATTCCAATGGAACATAGGAGGGAACAATATTCTATTGTGTGCTTCATGAGGAATCATACACCTTATTATATATGGTCTTCTGATATATTAATAGCTGAACTACTTATTAGTACCACTAAAAATATATTTTCATTTGTCTAATGTCAAGAACATGATAAAATAATCTATGTAGTATAACATTTGTAAGGTGAAGTGGGTCAATGGTGGAACCTTATCAAGAATATGAGGTAATGTGATGAAATTGAGTCCATTGAATGGGGAGAGTTCATGAACTTATTTATCAATTCGTAAAGTCCTAATATTCTTAAAACAATGATGGATAAGGGGTTCCTTTATCTTTTGATAAAGGATGTTGAATATATTTGTACATATTATAAAAAATTTAAAAGACTTTCAAGTTATTATTATTGAATTATAATACAACATGAGTGAAAAATTGATTGATTATTTTGTGTCTTAAAAACATTTCACTGAAGAGAATTATCCATATGGTACATCAATAGCAATGAAAAACCATTCGATGTGCTCTAAAGTTTGATGTGGATATTGGAGAAACTCATTAGTGCATTGGGTTTGATAATATATGAAAAATTTAATTAATGAGAAAATATAAAGGCCACATTGAAAAGATTATGAGTTTTATCTTATTCTCCAAGTGTTTAATGAATCATGGAATAAATATTCGAAAGGGGACTAATAAATCTATTATATGTAGAAAAGATGGTCATCATGCATTTGAATGCCGAATTTATTGGAAAAATATTTCTAATGATGATAATAAAGAAAAAGCTATAGAAAATGAACCTTATAAACATCAATGTTATAGGTGTAAGGAAATCGATCAATATTCCATTAAATCCCTTAATTGAAGCATAATTCATTTTGATCGATTTCAAGAAATTGATAAGGGAAAAGACAAAGTAAAGTCACCTATAATCACTATAATCGATGTAGAGTATAATAATGAAGTAGAGAAATGCACACAAACAATCCACTCTAAAGTAAAAAATGTTTTTTTCTCGATCCACCCACTATTTTATTTCTAATGTATTTCTTATGGGAATCATTTTATTACATCAACAATTAGATATTGAGTTTGATGTGACAACTCCCAATTGCACAATGGCCGCATAAAAAGTTTTTAATTATTATCCACTTAATGTTGGTGGGAATGATATTAGTATAAATATTATGATCCTTCCTATAGTGTAATTTTATGTGATTCATGACATGAATTAGATTTCTCTATATAGAGATAATATCAATTAACAATGAAGAGAAGTGACAATTTATATTGGAGATACATATATGATCATCTATCGATGCAAAGATGAGTATGACCTTCCAGAATAAATTTATTCCATAATATGTGTGATAATACCTATATATTAAGATAATCTATCTAAAATTGTTGGGTGAAACTCGTAATAAAGAATACACTGATTGCAATAGAGTTTGATGATGAATTTTCAGATGAAATTATCAAGTCATCCATCAAATTTTGATGTTGAGTTTTCAATAGAATTCATACTGGGTGCTATTTCTATTTCAAATAAATCTTTTAGAATGGCCTCAATTGAGTTCTATGAGTTAATAAAGAAACTCCAATAAAATCATTACAATGGATTCACATTCCGTAGTGTGTCACCTCAGAGTGCACCTATTCTATTTGTAACTAAAATGATGGATCAATGAGACTCTTAATTGATCATTGGGAACATAACAAGATTAGTAATAGGAACAAATATCTTCTTCCCTAGTGTGATGACTTATTCAACAAACTCCATGGAGCTTATTGAAATTCCTCGTTTGATCATTATTAAAGATATAATCAATTTAGGGTTAAGAAGAATGATATACCAAAGATGAAATTCCATAAAATATATGGATACTATGAATTTTTAGTGATTCCTTTTAGTCATACTAATTTCCTCACTATCTTCATAGTTATAATTAATAGAGTATTTGGAGAATATATCAAATTTTTTATGGTAGTCTTTATAGATTATTTTATTTTCTATTAGTATAATAAGGATGAACATGAACATCACTTGAAAATTGTTTTTAAGACCCAAATAAAGGATAATATAAATGCACAATTAACCATGTGTGAATTTTGGATTCATAGGGATTCATTTTTGGGTCACATATTCTCAATAGAGGGGATATTTGTGGTTCTATAAAAAATAGAAGTTATTGACTATTGTACAAGACCAAAAATGGTACCTGAGATCCTAAGTTTTCATATTTTGGCTGGATATTTTCTATATTTTGTGAAATATATTCAATGATTATGTAATCCACTCTACACGTGGACTCGAAAAAGAGTTATGTTCATGTGGAAAGAAGAATGTGATGAGAATTTCAAAGATCTCAAATGATTTTTAGATAGTGAACCTATGCTCACACTACCTTATAGTGGATAAAGGATTGTGATCTACAACCATGCATCCATAAAGGGGTTGGGTTGTGTTTTCATGTAAAATGATATGTTGATATCATATGACTCATGACAATTGTTGATCAATGAGATAAAATACCCATCTAATGATTTGTAGTTGGATGCGATAATATTTTCAATAAAGAAATGTAAGAATTATCTTTATCGTTAAAAGGGTGATATATACAGATAATAAAATTTTAAAGTACATTTTAAAACAAAATATGTTTAATTATCACCAATTAAGATGGTTGGGGTTTATTAAATATTATGACTAGTCAATACATTACCACCCTGGGAAAGAAAACAAGGTTTCCTTTTCATTGAGTCGAAAGGACTATGCTAGCCTATCCATGATGAGGATCACAAAATATCCAATATTTAAGAATTTTAAATTGATGGATCTGGATATTTTATTGGCAGGGGATAAATATTATCTTTCTCAATTGAATTTTGAACCATATATACAAGTAAAGATTAAATAGGCATTTAAAAATGATATAGAGCTACAAAAAGAAGGTGCAGAATGTTCCTTAATTAATTATTTATTGTCATGGAATAATAAGGTTTAAGAATGATACTTGTGCTCCTCTGATAAAATAATTAAATAAGGAAATATTGGAGAAGGCTCATAGTTCATCATTCTCTATTTACCATGGAATCAAAATGATGTAAAGTGACCTGATAGATTATTTTTGGTGGGATGGAAGGAAAAGATATGTTGTCGAAGTTGTCTCCTAGTGCTTGGTTTGTCATCAAGTTAAGGATAAAAGATAGAAGTCTAAGGAGATGTTACAACCATTACCCAAATAATAATGGAAATGGAAAAAATCACTATTGAATTTATCTTCTTAATTCCCAAAACTTGTAAAGTACATAATGCTATATGGATTATAGTGGACCATGTTATGTAGTCATCACAATTAATTTCTATTGGGTGGGATTTCCCTATTGATTATCCTTCCAGGATATATGAAAACGAAGTGGTAATATTGCATGGAGTACCACATTCTATTATATTTGATCAGGATCCATGGTTTAATCAACATTACGGAAAATTCATCAACGTGATAAAGATAAGGAGCTTTGTTTCATCATTGCATATCATCATTATATTGTGGGTCATTCTAAGATGAAAATTCAAACTCTAGAAGACGTGTAGATAGATTTTGTTATTTATTTTAAAGGAGGTTGGGATAAACACCTACCTTTGGTGGAATTTTCTTACAACAATAGCTTTCATTCCAGTATTCAGATGGCTCCTTATAAATCACTCCAAAGAAAGAATTCCACAACTCCAACTTTTGAGGATGATGTTATAGAAAGAAATCTATTTGGTCTTGAAATTGGTGAAGAAATGAACGAAAAGGTCAGATATATTAAATAACATATAATTGAATCTCATAGTGGACAAAAATGTGATGCTAAAAACCAAGGAAAAGGTATAGAGTTTGATGTGGCTGATAAGGTGTTTCTATGAATATATATCGGGAAGAGAGTAAAGTTATATTTAAAGAAGGGCAAGTTGTGCCCTAGGTATATCAGTCCTTTGGAAATTCTAAATCATATTGGGAATGTAGCTTACTGATTGGTGCCACCAACGAATCTATCACAAGTTCATGATGTGTTACATGTATCTCTATATAGAATGTACAATCCGGATCCATCACATGTTTTGAACTGTTAATTCCTACCATTTCACAAAGATATTTCTTATGAAGAAAAAATGATATAGATTCTAGATAGTAGCATAAACATTATGAAAAACATGAACACTCACTTTGTTAATGTGTTGTGGCATAACAACCAAATTAAAGAAGCTATATGAGAACTTGAAGATATGATGAGGGGGATATATAATCTTTTTTTTTGAATCCATGTGGTGAATTACGACAACTAAATTCAGTTTAAGTATGTATAATGTAACACCAATATGTTTTTTTGAAATATTTTCTTTAAATAAGTTTCAATATTCAAAATTGTGCATTGGATGAAATCATGAGCTTAAACAAACTGCGAGATTCCCTTAGTATTAAGTGAAAATTTTGACGTAGCTGTTAGGTTATCAAAAAAAAAACCATCTTATGAAAATTTATGGTGAATTCATTCACTACCAATGATTTATGAAAAATATAAAGCAATTATATATTTTTATATTTTTTTTATTAATAAATTGATGGCCTTATTATTAGTAAATTAAATTAATGAAATATATTTTATATACTAAATAAAATATATTTGATATTCATCAAATAGAAATTATTTTCATACGGTATGAATAAACCCTATTTGATATATAAAAACTTATATTTATAGAATTGAAATTTTACCACCTTTTAACTAAAAACCAATTTTAAATAATTATTTCGAAACATTAATATTATTTATATGAAAAAAATAGTTTTTGGAATTGGCATATAAAATTTACTTTGGATGAATTTTTAATATTTTTCTGAAAAGTTTTATATTATGATTAATAATAAAAATACACTGAATTTTAATTGGAAATAACATTTTTCATCAAAATGATTTATAATGATAAATTATAATATTAAATGGTTCTAATGTATAAATATATAATATTTTTATAATTCAATATAATTTATTTCATTAGTATTAATTTTTCATTGAATTGAGATGTAAAAACATTTCAATCTTTTGTAATGTTTTAAATTTTTAAAATATGTTCTATCTTACCGATAATGGGAATAATTTTTAATTAATTACTTAAACTATTGTGTTTTTAATTATGAAAAATGGTTGTTTTTTTTCAAATTTGTATCTCCAAATTATTTAAATAGGTTTATTTTGTTTTTTGACATCAAGAATATTAAGTTCTGTAATTTTTATTGATATGGTAAAAGGGTAAATCATTTAGTTAAGAATAATAATATTATTATAAAATTACCCTAAAACATGAAATAATATAATTAAATTATTATGTTTTTGGATAAAACACCATTGCGTTAAAATGGTTTCCTTTGGAAGCAATTTGGACGAGATTAAGACAAGTAATTTATTTTATTTAAAGAAAAGTTAAATATGTATCACTCAAACATATTAACTAAATAAATTTTTATACAAGGAAATTGAAAATATATATTAAATTATAAATACTCATGATAAATATTTCTTTTATCATAATTTTTTTTAATTATTATGAAATAAACAATTACCTTAAACACTTATTCTTTGATAATGTAAAAATTATTTAACTGATGAGAAATCAATACAAAAAATATTTTTCAAATTATAATAACCATAAAAGGATACAAACAATAGGACATATATTATTTTTAGAGTATATATTAACCAAAATAATACATGGGCTGACTCGGTGGAAATTTGGATCGTTATATAAGAGATTCTGATACTTATATTACTTTATTTAATGTGATGTTAAAGATTTCATATTCATAATTTAATAAGCATACCTTTTTAGATGTTTGATTTTCTAAAAGATAAATTTTACATCTCATATTCACGTGAAATATAGTAGATTAATATTCCTCATTGTGTTTTTTTAATTTTTATTCCAAAAATAAGTATATTGAATTTTACACAAAATTGAGGTAGTAATTATTTTATTAATAGCGATAAAAAATAAATGTTATTTAATATATTAAATAAAATAGAATTTGGGATAATTAAAATTTATAACAAATTTTATATATAACCTTGAAGTCTTATTAAAATAATAAAATAGTTGGTCCAAAGATATATTTTTATATTAATATTTGTAAAAATCAATGAACTGGATACTCTCAAAATTGATACTATTGATTATTTATCAAAATAATGTTTTATTAAATAATATAAATTTCATAAAACATTTAAAAAATATATAGTTATTATGATATAGTATAAACTTCCATAATGTATTTAGTTATGGTCTAATTTACATAAAATTACTAATTATGAAACCATTTTAATATTTTAATATTTGTTAACGTTGTTAAAAATTAAATATGAAAACTACTTGTTAATTAAAATGATATGGTTTCAATAAATATAAATATTTGGAATAATTTATTTGATGATGAGATTAAAAACATATCTAATATTATCTTCAAATTTTGTTAATTTTTGTGGTTTTTGGATGGAGTTTGTTTTTATTATAATTTAATATTTTTAGAGATCCCTAGAGCGCCCCTAAGATCAATTAAAAAGCAGGAACCCCTCACTCACATATTCACTTAAGGTTTATTCAACAATATTATTTATACCCTGACGTTTTACCTTATCCAATTCTCAAGTATAGTTATAGAGGTTTTTTCCTTCTTGGAAAACCACAACTAGTGCTATAAGAGAATATTTAGAGGAATCACATCGAAGAAAAGGTAATATCCTCTACCGATTCATTCAATCTAATTTCTTCTTATACATCATATTCTTGAGTAATTACATTATGAAGTAATAAATCCATTATAAAATATATATTTTTATCTTAATATAATTATGAAACAACCATATTATAACTTTTAACATTCATACAAAAAATAAAATCCCCACGCATGTGAAAATACAACATACTGTCTCCACGCTATGGTGTAATTTTATTTTCACCACCACCTTACTTGGATTGGTATAATGATGTAAATAATAACTATATATGATTATTATAACATTATATTGATTCTTAAATATTATTCACCAATCAACTCATTACCATTCCATAGTTATGAAAATGATATCACTGCTCGTGTGTATGTATGACCAAACTTCTCTACAATGCGATGCGATTCATTCCAAATGAACATTTTTAAATCCTGATTTTATAAATTGATATAATGAATAGATAAAATATATGTAATATTAATATCATTTTTGATTGATATAAAAATTACCTATAAAGGATAACCAAAACTTATTCGAAAAATCATACATAACAAAATGAAAAAGTTAATACCCAAATAATAAGTAATAAAGAAATGTTATAAAAAAATTAATGATAATATAGTCATATATGATATCATAAAAACTAATATGATTATTAAATAATAAAATTGAATTATTTAATTCATTATATAAGAGTTTTATATACATAAGAAGGAAATCGTACAATAGGTAATGGATATTTTTTATCCTCAATATTATTCGAGAATGTCAATACATAAATATTTACTTGGGTATATTTATAATCCATATCCATGTTTACATAATATGTAATATTATTTTAATTATTATAAAATTTTTTAAATTCAATTTTACCCATTTTTTAATTTTTATTAAATGGTATTAATGAAATCCTCTATCGTTATTCTATATAAGGTACTTTTTGACTTTTTGGGAAAACGTATGAGGAGAATGTTTTTTAACTTATACATTATGAATGGATTTTTTCATCTTCATAAAATTTTATTTTCATAAATATTACATTACCTAATTTCTTCTTTATTTTCAAATAAATAATTTATATTTATATTTTATGGAATTTTGAGAAAAGAAAATATTTTTAAAGAAGATAAAATATTTTCCTCAAGAATTAATTTCAACAATTTTATCAAAACTATTTGCCATATAAGATGACATTCTCTAAATTAGTTTATGTTTATATCCATATTAGTAAAATGATTTTATTATTTTTGTAATGAAACTATATTTATAAAATCCATATTTTTAAATGTATTTTGGAAGAATTCTGTTTACGAAGCCTATTTTATTCCTTGGGTTATGTTATGAAAAAATATTTCTATTTTCTTGAAAACATAACCCTGATTTATTTATGAGATGGTTGGGACCTATATATCCCTTCCAATGCATTGGGTAATGATTTTTATCTAATGATATATACATAAATAGATCGGGAAATTATATGGGTTAGTAATACAGGGCTCGAACAATGACAGAACTCAGATAGGTAATGGACTATGTTTGTTATGATGGTGTTAGAAATGAGACTTGACTAATATGAAATGGTTTTATACGATATTTTGTATTCCAAAATACACAATGAGTTATGTTATGTGTTTTGGCATTATGATAATTGATTCTCATGAACATTCCTGATTCATCCCATGGCATAATATCATGATATTTCATATGTAGGATAAGATTTTTAAATATTTTTTTCTTATGTCTTATGATTATGATATGATTGATACCTCCCTTGTTTAAACATACTGATCATATGAGCACACCCTTTTATATGTTTCCATTCCACATTTCATGATAATTATTATATAGCACGATATGTCAAAAATTGGCCGAGTTATGATGTAATAAGTGGGAGACAGTGAATAATTTTTATGAACAATTTTTTTATATCTCCTAGTTTCTAAAGACACTATACCTAAATGAAAGTTTTTGGGAATTTTCATACCTTTTAGTTGAATATTAATCTAATTTGAGTTAATACTAATGTGCATAATATATGTTTCATTTATGAAACATGTACATAAATGGACATTAATTTGGTACTAGGGTTCAACATGGTTAAAATATCACCATCCAATAAAATCTGGATAATTTTTTCAGCTATTTTCAGACTTATTGTTTTGTTTAACCACTTAGCTAATGAATTTTAACATTAACCTTGGTAATATATTTTTGAATCATAAATTATATAATTTCTTCTATATGTTGATAAATGAATCATAAATGAAGAAGGTATAAAAATCTAAACCATATATTATCCTCCTTCGATGGTTTAAATATTTATTTCTTTTTAAATAACATACTAAATTATTATTTTGATAAACTATCACTAATGACAATTTCAACTCTTTGCATTTTATTTGGCTTAATATACATCATAGAAAATATTAATTTATAAGATAATTTAGTTTAAAAACTCAAAATAGTCATATTAATCAAAAATATTATTGGCAGAAAAAAATCACTAAAAATTTATTACATTTAATATTTTTGATATTATTTATTATATATTCATATAAATTTAATATATATTATATTATATTTTTATAGATTTTTTTCCATTATATAACAACAAAAAATTATTTACAAACAACTATATAATTAGCTAATTTTTGTATTAATAAGTTGGAAATTTATATTCATTAATATATTTTTTATTTCCCAATGTGGATAGATAATAAATATTTAAAACTATATGAGTGAAAGTTTGACTCTTTTTATGATTTAATAATTATACAATTTATTCTCACAAAATAAATTTCCCTTAGATTTATCATTTTTCAGAACAATGCAATAATTTTCATATTCAATTTATTTCAAAATAATTAATATTAAATATCATAAATTTATCACTTAGTCGTATCAAAGATTAATCTAACTTATCATTTATTGAGGTGTTGGTATTTACCATGGTTCTTACTCATATTGAAAAAAATAAAAGTGGCCAATTTATCAAATTTCTACAACACGATTCCTAATATGGAGCACATTTTCTAAAATTCAAAACCTAAAATTTTTAAAATTAATTTTCAAATAAAAATAAAAATATTTAATGATCAATTTTTTTTAAGGAATTACTTGTTTTGTAGATAATGTTTTTATAAAAAATTCAATCATAAAACTAATTAAAATGAACATAATTGAATTAGTAAAAAAAATATATATATGAAATTTTATGTTGAGATAAATTTAAAAAAATGTATCTTTTATGTTCTTGAAACAAAAAAACATGTTTGAAAAAAGTCTATATAATTCACTAGTGATTTTCCTGTCATTAATTTCAAAAAATTATGTAATTTTCCCCATATTATTATTTTGAAATTATGATTCCAATAATTATATAACTCTTTTAATATAAATAAAACATGTTCTATAAATTAATTATAATATTTTGGTAAATAATTAATTAAAAATCAATAATAAAGAAAACATATTTAAAAATAATAAAATTTCATTACTAAAAAGAGATTACCTATTTAATATGAATTAATAATTGAATTTGAATTGAGTAGGTCCATTATATATTTCCTAATTTGGTTAATATTATTCAAATACACCAATTCAATATCTAGCATATAATTTTTGTAATTAAATAATGATATTTCATGGTTTGTTTATGTTCAGTGTTATTTTTCCAGTAATCTATCAAACATAATTTAATTCATTTAAAATATTATAGTGTCAGACATATAGTGTTACAATTGGTCATTTTCAATGATACTACCTTATTAGGATTTTCATCATATGAAACTATAGGAGTTTGGGTAAGGATTTTATATGTTGAGGTAATGAGGAAATGGACTCAAAAAAAGTCAACGAATATGTATTGCATGTTCTCTAGTTTTCCATAGTGGGACGATGTATCCTGAAATTATTATCATCTTATTTAGTGGTCTCAAAATTCATTAGGGGAAATTTATATTCCAATTTTATTTTAATGAGTCTTAGTGGTCCTAAAAGGGTAACACGAACACTAATAGAATTTGTGTAACATCACACAAGAGAGGGAATGGTTGATCAATCACATTCAATGTTAATGGTGTAATATTGGGAATTTGTGTTTCACGAGTTAATGGACTAATATATGATTATGAATTTATAGTACATTTTAAATAGTCATTTTGGTATTAATATTTTTATTCTATCATATTTCATGCATGCACACATTTTGAGTGCATGAGGACATGATTTCCAAAGTCAAACAATCATTGGAATATTACAGGTTCCATATAAGAGAATTTATTGTTTAATAGGATTAGACATCAGTCTCACTACACAATTTGAAGGGTATTATTTCCCATTACCATAATATCTTTTATATTTCTATCATACTCATTAATCTATAAAAAATACCAAATGGTACTATATACCCTTCTCTAAAAGAATTTATTAAAATGATGAATATTCGTGATAATTTTTTTTTTATTATTGGTTTTCAATTATTCTGTTATAAATTTTTGAGGTTTTGTTTTATAGATTGAAAATTTGGGATATCTATAGTTTATCATCATCTAAGGTAGAGGTTGTTGTTATTGAATTGGTATTGAACCATTAACGAGATTCCTACATTTCTTATGAGAAGATAAATCAAAATACACATACATAAATTGAATTCATTTCAGGATAATGAAATTAGGATTATAACTCATAGAGGTTTCCAACATCTCCTTCTATTATTAGGAATCATATTCCATATAGTTTAGAAATATAGTCTGGGAATACACCTAGAATAGTGGCCCACAATGGTGGCACATACATTATATTTAATGAATTATAATCGATGATATCTCCCTGTGTGAGATAAGAACTGTGATTGAAATAATGTCATAAGAATATAAGTCACAATACAGAAGAGTGTACCATTTGATTTCAATATGTATTATGCACTGAGGCTTTCACGAGGTGATTGTCATTCAATAATGTTTTTGACAACAAGAGTTGAAGTTGTGTTTTTACATGAGGTTACCTATGATTCTTTCTATAGTATCTGGGTAAGGTATAGATCTTTATTAATGTTTACACCCGAGAGGATAAAAAAATATGGGAAAATTTGGAATATATCTACTCAACCTAAATGAAATCTAGTATGATAATCATAACATAATGTAATCATGTGTGATTAAGGAACATGTTTTTCTAAAAGGTATCAAACCTAATTAATAAAACATGATAATTCCTAAAGGTATACTACACACACCTAATATGTGGACCCATTAGGATTAATACATGATGAATATCGATTTTTGACTCCTAATGAATAATAAATCCAAAATTTGGCATCTCAACTAAATGAATATAATGGAATCCGCATAGTGGGATCTCAAAAATAAGAAATAATATACTAATGAAACAATTATTAATCTATATGTGGGTAAAAAATATAAAACAAAGGGTTTATTTTACCTTTTGGTTTTTGAAATAATGACAGAGGGTTACACCGAGGATGATTCCCATTTATAGAACATGTTGGTATTTACACTTATTAAGTCCCAAACCTGATTGAGTATTTATACATTATATATATATATATATATGTCTTGAAAGATTTACTAGGTATGAGAGATATGGGAATAAATTTCCAAGTGTGGGACATGGGTAAATAGGTCCTTAGACCAAGAAAGGGCTTAGTAAAATTTTAATTCTATAATACCGTACAAATGTATGGGCCTTTTAAAATCTAGTAAATTGTTTATTTATTATTTTGGAGGAGTTTCAAGTCTAGATTCAGGATTTGGGATGGGACATCAAGAGTTGGAACCACTAAATGAACCCAATTTAGAATTGAGAGGGAGTTCTTAATGAGGACTATAGAGTGTCCTGGTCGACTAAAGAAAGGATTTGGGTTTTTTTGAGTTTTATCCATTGGAACATGGTTAGTACATTGTGATTGATAATTTTAAAAGAAAACCATGTAGATTAAAATATATAGGTTGATTTTTTTTGAAACTGTGAAGAAGTCCCAAGAGAATCGTGTGACTATCTAAAATAATGTTCATACATTTCAGATAGTTGGTTCGTAGTATATATAATCACAGACTGTAAACATGAGATGGTTGGAATGTTTTAATAGGTATCTCACTATTGGTTAAATGTTTGGTTTATTATGTGTCGAAAATGTGTGACCTTTTAAAAGTGGGAAATGATTTAATTTTCCCTCTTGACTATTTTGTCTTGAAAACCAATTTTATCCTTCCATGTAGACTCTATATGCAAGGGGGAAATACACTAATCCCTGCTTAAATACCCTTTTATTTATCCTAGTTAAATATCGGTCCATTAATGATTCAAGGGGGTTTTTCAATATATGGATTCTATTTTTCATATCATTAATCTTAACAAAATGTTTTGTTCCATGATTCATGGATTGTGTATATGATTCCACTGAATCTTTGTTGATTTTATCTTGCTTCATCTATATTCTTCCAAGATTACCTAATGGAGATAATAATATGACTTAAATAAAACATTTATCAATGTTTTGTTATGGTATGGGATTATAATGATAATTTAAAATTTTTATAAATTAATATAATTTTCTATTTTTTTTGTTTTTAATGTGTTTTTATAGGTTTTTATCAGTAGTTTCCATTGGATCTTTCAATCACGATGGAACCAAGATATAATAAGATGTTGTTTTATAGTGAGTTTGCGATGAATATAATATGTTTAATTAAATAAACTAAATAATTATAATTTTTATAATTAATTGTTTGTTGGTTCATTGATTGGGTTCAAATATCAAGAGATTGAGATGGGAGAAAATGATTGAGGATGAGTTTGGATGGAAATAAGTTTGACATGGTAAAGATATTAGTCTTTATAGATAATAAATGAAATTTTTTATCATATTTAGTTGTTTTCCAATGTTCCCTTATGTTATTTATGATTTTAATATTTGATTGTGGCATACAGTATGACTTATGAGGTGATCGACTTAATTAATTAATTAAATTTCATAATAATAATATATAAAATGATTTATTAAAGCATAATATATTTACTAAATAAAAAATATGAGATGCCTTGAATAGGAAAAAAACCATTAGGGCCATGAAATTCCTTGGGTATTCCTTATTTTCCTCATCCACTAATTGTAGAGGCCTTCTATTGGAATGTGCATACCCAAAATGGTTTGATCAGAGGCTATATTTGGAATATTGTGTGGGAGAACTGACTTACTGATACCTTCACAATCGTTATGGGTCAAATTCCATCTCTTGTAATGTTTGATATGTATTTATACCGTTGACATGTTTCCAGGTCCTATCCTATGGAAAAATTATACATGATTTATTTTTTGATATTCCCAGTGGTTTCTCTAGAGATCAGGATATTAATCCATAGAATAATGACCAGGGCATAGAGATTTGACCTCACATACTTGGGATACCAAATACACCAAAGAATTATATTTCATATTTTATAAGTATCATTCATGGGAGGTTCTGAATGGCGGTTCCCTATGGGTGGGGTTTCATAACATATATTGTATACACAGATGGGAATATTAATAATGGATTGAGGTCTCCCATATATGAGGCTATCATAAATTTCATAGGGCTTCATCATAGGACAAAGAAAAAAACCATATTTGATGTTCGTGAAATTAGATAATATGGATTGAGTTGGGGTGGGATATGTTTTGTGTTTCTTTATAGAGATTAAAACTTATCAAACATATATATTACATTATAATAGAATATGATTAATTTCTATCACAAAGATTCATGAAATAATTGATTATGTCGAATGCATTTGGAAACATGGATACATAAGAAATATGTTCATAAGTTAACTGCATCATGTCTTACTATGTTCTTCATAACTAGGACCCTTCCTAGATATATCATATATAGTACCATTATTCATTACATGAGTAAAATAAAATTATTAAATGGTGATTTTATAGTCTTATTAAGTGTAAATTTAGGATATATAAACATAATATCAACATAATTGTATCAGGACATAATGATAAAATTTGAAAAAGCATTCCCAAAATATAAAACATAATATACATGAATCATGTAATGATATTGTAGTTTATATGACATTGGTGAAAATGGAATAAAGAACATATCCCATGAGAGAATATAATTGGAATAATACATAGAGTAGTATAAAACACATAAGAATAGAAGAAATCAGGTAAATATACCACCATAGGTATTAAAAACAAGTTTAGCATTGAAGAACCATAAGTTTACATACTTTGGTCTTGGGATATCCACCAATTTACCCTATTTTAGACTTACCTAATTTCGAGCATGGGATAACCTCATGTGTAACCTTTGAGCTGATATAATATTAATAATTACTGAATTCATTAAGGGGAGATATTTTTCTCAACCATGAAATAATGAAAAACATATATATGTGCCCTAGATTATTATAAAACAATCATCATATCAGTACCCATAAAAAATATTTCCCTTTAAACATTTCATCATAAAATAACCATTGAAAAAAGGATCACGTCTCAAATAAATATTTTAATCATAAACATAATCCACTAATGGAATGAATTTGAATGGTATCCTTGGATCATATTCCTAGTTAATTAAATATTACATCAAAGGATATTGTCTTAGATGAGAAATGACTTTGAAAGATTACTTCAAACATTTATTGAGGAAAATATCCATTCCACTTTGAATTTTTTTTTCATACCCTAAACATTTTCAAAAATAATTTATTCAAAAAATAAATAGTAAAGTTATAAAGGAATGTTTTTTTAAAATTTGAAACATTTCTTCTGAGAAATATCATATCAATATTGAAATACACTTCTTAAAATATATAATATTTTTTAAAATAATTACATTATAAATAAAAATTTTATATTATAATATATTTTATACAAATAATTTAAAACAATAATTAATGAAAGTAATCATTCCAATATGAACATTAATTTTTAAAACCTGAAAAAATTTTAAAATACTTTTCATTGAAAATATCCTTTGAAACATATTATGCAATCTTTAAAAACCAATTAGTTTTCTTTTTGAAAAAAATGATTCTTATATTTAAATCCCTATTGAATTCATAATCCATTATCAAAATAATTTTTTATATATTACCATAAATATATATAATATAATATTTGATGAAAATAATGACCAATATTGAAGGAAATTTCAATCATGTAATACATGTTATAACAAATATTACTTTCATAATCTATGTAAATTTTAAATAGGAGTTTTGTTTTTGTAAAATAAGATAAATAATAACTTTAAAACATTTTAAAAAAACAAAAACTGAGGGAAAATGAAATTAATAAGTCCTATTTATAATTTTAATATATTATAGGAAAACATTGATATGGAAGAAAATAGGATTCTCTCCGAAGATATATATAAATATGACATTCATAAAATATATTAATTTGGAATATTGATAAAATAAAGTGATGAAAATAATTGGAAAAAAATTTTTCTCCTGAAATAACCATATTAAAATAATGATTATGAGTTTATTGGTAGGTTAGACAAAATATTTCTTCTTCAGAAGCATAAACATTAAAAAACATGAAAAATGATGAGATTGTATCATAAAACACTTACCACTATGGAAACATTGAATCCTAATCCCCATGGAAGAAATAACATAAAATGAAACATAAAATATCACATGTATAAATAAATTCATGTTATAATATATAAAATTGTATGTTTATATTACGTATATAACAAGATAGGTTCATCATATAACAATTGTTCCAAAGAATAAAAATTTAGAAAAAACTTTTACCTTACATATCAACTTCATTCATACACAGTTAAAGATCATATATAATAAATATAATATTATTATTCATAAATTATAGAAACATGCTTTTATATATAATATTATGATATACATAATTATGACCTTTTATTAACCTCTTATTTACAATTCATTATTAAAAGATCTTTTTTGTGTAATAAATAATTGGTTTACCTCTGTGTTTTTAATTTTTACTTTCAATACTTTCATATTGATCATGGTTTCAAAATATACAAATTATTATCCCTAATATAATTGACATATATATTAATTAATTATTTATATAAATTAATTTATTAATGTTAGAGAAAAAAATGAAATACATTTTTTTGGATATAATATATCATAAATTCGCCTGAATATTCTTTCGATTTTCTCGATGAATAAAACAAATAAATGGTAAAAAATATATTACCAAACCAGAATAATTTTTATATCATATATATCTAATATTTATTAAATTGAACATAATTAATATCCATGGAAACCATTACTAAAAAATGAATAACATCATTTAACGAGATTATAATCCACCAAACACACAAACAATGTTGTCGTATCCCCCACAGAATGGAATGTAAAAACGGTATATAGGATATTATAATTATAGATGTATAATTATGTAAAAAATATCATATATATTCATTTAATCGAAAATTATTAAAAACCATTTAAAATATGAATTAAAACAGATGAAATTAGTTCATGATGTGGTAGTCTATTATACAAATGAGAAACTTTACTATTATCCAATTTTTTAGGAGGTATTATGTAACACACCAACCCTAGTTACCCAAAGACGGTGTATAATTACATAAAATTGGCATGATCACATGGGATAAAATCCTAAAATATTGAACAGTTTAATAGCCTTGGATGCACTAGATACATTGATAAGTTTCACAATACATAAAAATGAAAAACAACAACAACATTGTCTCCATTAAACACATTCATATCCCTTAGACTATCCCTACAGGTCAGTCAAAATATACTTCTTCACATCCTAGGAAAAATAAATCATAGAATTGGTTACGCTCAGATGCTCAGTAAGGATAAAAATATAGAGGAAACATTAATAAATAAGCACAAACATTTAAGGCCATGTCTAAGACTAAATAAAAATCCTTTTAAATATAAAATATTTCTTAATATGGACAATATAAATTGAATAATTATATTTACATATTCACATGGATATTCTACTAGTTGAATAATCATGTGAAATATCAGTTTCCAATTTCATAATGATGGAATGCATAATTTCTACTTCATAACTATATAGTCGAGGACTTGTGCTATGTCTATAAGTAATATTTTTTCATGCCCTTTTTCCAAGACACTAGATTGTCTCATGAGACTCTCTATTACATCGAGGTGCTATAGTAGGCTCAACCCACCACTTACTAAGTACAATGAATTCCTCATATTAAAATGTTGTAACATAAGAAAAACATTCTTATTAAAATTATAATATGAAATGTCAATAGTTTATCCATAATCCATGAATGGTGTAAAAATAAAGAATCCGTAGTCAAACATATCACAAAACCTTCAATAAAATATGGATGTTATGTGTCATAATAAATCAACTTCATACAAGCCTAAAATCCATCATAGGATGTTAACATAGATAAAATAATTTTTTTAGAGAAATATATCTTTATATTTTGAAATCATTTAAAAGTAATATAATTTTAAAAGAAATCATTTTTTGAAAATATTTTTTTAATATTGTATGGGATGATTTGAAGGAATTATAATGAAGGAAAATAGCTTCACCAACCATATTAGTTAAAAAAGACATTCTTACCATAATTTTGTCTAAAACATTATAACGTACCTTGTATGAAAAACAATGAAAAGATTTTTCTCAAAACATATATGGTCAAATAAGGTTATAAATTACTTTAACTCATAGTATATTAAATAGTAAAAATGTTTCAAATTTCAATTTTTTCAAAACACAGATGTGGAAAATAAAGAGTTCACATTAGATACTTACGTATTAACAACCTGAGATAAGTAAAGAGATTATAGAATTACCCCAAACCTTTTACTTTTACATAGTGGATGTTATGATATTTTCTTGAATAATAGTTAAAATTTTGTTATTAATATATACAAGAAATATATAAATAAATATAATATCCTATATGATTATCTAATATTTCTTTATTAATAATATTTCAGTAGTATAGTCATTTAAGGTGTTAACCGATAAGTTTTCCTTTATATTATTGGTTATGTGAGACATATTTATTAGGGATAAGATGTATTTGATTTATATGAATAATGATTATATTATTTTAAAAATTATTTTTAATCAAAACATGAAAATTATTCTTGAATGATTACAAGGGAGAATAAATATCATCATGTTTTTGGAGACGGTAATTCAGACGTACGTACAATCGACAATATCATTATATTTATGGTGAAATCATATATAATTAGATGGTGTATCATATATAAATAATCTATAACATTTTATATTTATTATTTAAATCAGTTATACTCATTATTATACCCATCTAAAATAATGAAGGGTTTGAATAACAAACTACACCACGACTTGGAGACGGTTAGTCATACGTACGAATGTATGGTTACTTTATCATATATAGGATGGATGGAATGACGAATATGGTTGTAAAATATTTATAACAAAATCACAGTATATATAAGTTAATGGAGTTAATATTTTTGTATGGAATAAAATAAAGAGGCTATGGAATAAGAAAAGATAATGAAAGAGGGTGGTACAATTATTACCTCTTCTTCCGGTGTTTTCTTTTTAGTTGATGAATAGGGATCCATAGTTTGGCTTTCTGAAACTTGTATGGACTATATGATTATTTGAGGGAAGTTGGGAGGATTTTTGGGTAGGTTTTTGTAGAGAAAAATGGATTTGGAGGTGAGAAATTAAGAGAAGGGGAATTACCCTTTATAAGAGAGGTGAGTGTAACTTTTGGAAAATCATGAAATATTATTTTATAATAAAACCATTTTCAGTTTATAATGGATTAAAAATAATAAACTTCAAGGATAAGGTTTTTATTGGTTGAAAAACTACCAATAACTATTTTTAGGTAGGTTTAGCTCACAATATTTACATTATCATTAAGATTTAACTCTTAGTTAAATAGTTTGACATTTACCATGTCTATCTATATTTTTATATTATATGGTCAATAATATTACTATTAACTACCTAGAGAACCAAATGTAGTTAATTATTAAAATATATATCCTTATATATGTCCTTTGGTGGAAATTTATATTTTTAGGAAAATTATATTAATTAATAATATAGTATTTGTTTTTAAAACTCAATTATATCAATTTTAATACTATTTAGAATTTTATTTTTTTTAAAGCCATAAATACTTTATCACTTCGAATAAATTTTTTTAATCAATACTAAGTTGTCATATTAACATATAAGTTTAATGTAATTCATCAGAAGTATCAATTTACTTTTATTTGGATATTTATAATATCAATTATTTTAATATTTCACTAATAAGGTAATAACTGCATCATCATTGTGTCGTAAATAGATTATATTATTTAAAATCTAAAAATTATAAATAAAATACCATTATGTTTGAAATATTTTTAAATTCTATGATATATTTGTATTCGAATTTATCTTAATTATATGCCTATTTTAAAAATGGTTTAGTTATTAAACATTGAATTTCATGATTTTAACTCTTCTTTAAATAAAATAATAATAATTTTACTAATCTAATCCAAGTGTACCAAAAGGTTAATATGCAATTCCTATGGTTTTTTGGTCTAATTAAACTTATCCAATAGAATTAGGACATATTTTAGGGTAATTATAATATCGTTTTTACCCTTAATTACTCTTTTTACATTGAACTGTGGTAAATAAAAGTCAAAAGTTTCTAGTCACAAAATCTTATTTTCATATTATTGAACAATTTTTACTTACTGATGTCATCCTTGTCTTTTGGAATATTAAAATTTGACTCACATAAGTGGTAAAATTATGTTTTATGAAAATTTGTAGATGCTCCTAGAAGGTGGGTAAAAGACAGTAAAAAGTTCAATTAAATTTTATATATCTAAACTTATTATAAAATGAATCCAAATAATTACATTGAACATATATAGGTATTATGTATCTATTTTGACCTAAAATAAATTAAAATAACAAAACTATTTTTTTAAATAAGAAATTTTGTTTTAAACAATAACATAGTGTTTTTCACTATTCATCGAAAATTGAATGTTTTCAGAAAAATTATAAAAATTCACCCTAAGCTAATTTTGATTTTCCAAATCTAAAAATGAAGTCCATTTTGAAAATTAAAATTTATAAATTGTTAAAAAGTGGGTATTACTATTCATAACATCTATTTTCATTAGTAGTGCTGTGTTAAAACTCCAAGTTGTGTACAACACAAGAAACTGTATAATTCAGAGGGAAATGTACCATGGAAGCTTGGGTTAGTACATTCTCACATCCTTAAAATAATTTCATCCCTTAAATTTCTAGAATATTACTGCATAAGAAGATTATGTGTGTTCTTCATCCAAAGTTCCTCGGGTTCCCACGTTACCTCTTCCATCTTATTGTTTCTCCATAGATATTTTACCAGACAGGTCATCCGGTTTCTCAAAAATTGTTCTCTGGTATCGAGAATTTTGACAGGCTATTTACAATAAGAAAAATTAGGTTCCAGTTCAATTTCCACATAGGTGAGTATATGCGTTGGGTCAGGCATGTATTATCTCGACAATGATACGTGGAACACATCATGAACTTTGGAAAGACTTGGAGGCATTGGAAAACAATAATCTACAACTCCAATTCAATTTAGATTTTTGAAAGGTCCGATGTACATGGGACTCAATTTACATTTCATACTGAAATGTATAACACCATTCCATTAAGATACCTTCAAGAAAACATGGTCTCCTACTTGAAATTCAAAATCCTTCCTTCGGTTATCGGTATAGGACTTTTTCCTACTTTGGGCATTTTTTATGTGGGTTTGGATAACATTCACATTTTCTATTATTTCATCAACATGTTCTAGGCCTACGAGTTTCCATTCACAAAAATCATCCCAACAAGTTGGTGTGCGACATCTCTTTTTGTATAACGCTTTATATGGTTCCATATAAATACATGAATGGAAGCTATTGTTATTTGAAAATTCTAAAAAAGGTAAATATTTATCCCACATTCCATGAAAGTCAAGTGAGAAAAATCTCAACATGTTTTCTATGGTTTGAATAGTCTGCTCTGAATTTCCATTGGTTTGAGAGTGTTAGGCAGTGCTCAAATGAAGTTTAGTATACAGGGAATCTAAAAACATTTATAGAATCATGATATAAAATGGGAATAACGTTCAGAATCAATTTATAGGGGTACTCTATGATGAATTACAGCTTCATTTATATATAGTCTTTCCATACGTTCAAGTGGTAAATATTCTCTTATAGCAAGAAAATGTGCTGACTAGTTAATATGATCAACAATGAACCATATTGAATCATTCCTTCTAGGAGTCTTTGGTAGCACCATGTCAAAGTCCATCGTAATATTATCACATTTCTACTAAGTTATGGGAATAGGTTTCATGACCCCTCAAGGATCTTTCTTTCCTGCCTTAACTTGCTGATAAACTATACATCTTGACATGAAATCAGCAATCACCCTTTTCATGTTGTCCCACAATAAATGTTCCTTAAAATCTGAATAAATCTTGGTGCTCTGAGGGTGAATAGAGAAATTGGATCCTTTAGCATATCCAACATTTAACTATTTAGATCAGGTATATTAGGAACATAAATCCTCTTCCCAAATTTCATAATTCAATATTCATATATTATGGCACTCAGGGTCACATCATTCACAACATTAATCTTATTTTTAAACTCTTCATCATCAGTTTGAGAACTCTTTATCCTTTCTAGTAAATATGGTTTGGCAGTCATTTGAAAAAGTATTGATGTTTCACCATCGATGGTTATTCCCATATCCATATTTACTAAATCCATGAATATAGGATCCCTTTCAACTCTCATATAGTACAAAACTCCATGATCATTTCTACTCAAAGAATCTTCCACCTTATTTTCCTTCCCCGGGTGGTAGTGTATAGTGAAATCATAATCCTTCAGTAGTTCATGAAATCATCTTTGCCTCATGTTGTGTTCTTTTTGTGAGAGAAATAAACGTCAAACTCTTTTGATCAGTAAAAATCTCACATTTTTTACAATAGAGATAGTGTCTCTATATTTTCATTACAAAGATTACAGCTGCTAATAGATGATCATGATTTTGACATTTTTTCTCATGAATTTTTAGTCATTTTGATGCATAGGAAATAATGTTATTATTCATCATAAAGTCACAATCAAGTCCTTTATTTGAATCAGCACTATAAATAACAAACACATCATTCCATGATGGTAGATTCACGATAGAAGAATTGAATAATCTTATATTCAGTTACTCAAATCAATCGGTACACTATTTTTTCCAAACAATTTTATCCCCTTTACGTGTGAGCTTAGTTAATGGGTTAGCCAGCCCGGTACAATTCTGGATGAAATGTCGATAATGACCTACTAAAATAGTAAAACAGAATACCTCAGTTATTCTTGTTGGTGCTGGACATTTTTGGATTGCCATGGTCTTTGAAGGATCAACAGAGATTCCATACTTAGAGACAATATTCCCAACAAAAAGAAATCTATTGAATCCAGAATTCACACTTTCTAAAATTCCCATATAATTCATTTCTTCTTAGGGTTTTTAGAATAGTGTGCATATTATTTTCATGATCTTCATTGATTTTTGAGTATACCAAGATATTATCAATAAATACCACTACCAAGTCATCATGATATTCCCTGAAAACTATATTCATTAGACCCATCAAGACAGAGGGTGCATTAGTCAATTCAAAAGAAATTACTGTGAACTCGTAATGCCTATAACTGTTTTGAAATTTTTTTCAGAATTTCTTCCTTCTTCACACACACCTAATGATATCTAGATTGATGTTCATTCATTGAAAAATATTTATATCCATGAATTTGGTCGAATAAATCATTAATGCGAGGTAGGGGTACTTGTTCATTATTGTTACATCATTGATCTCCCTGTAGTCAATTCACAATCTCATAGATTCATCTTTCTTCTTAACAAAAAGAAAATCTCTCCCCATGGAGAAACACTAGTGTGAATTAATCCCATGTTAATCAATTCCTTTAGTTGTTTCTTTAGATCCACCAATTCCAAAGTGTCCATTTTATAAGGGGTCTTCGATATGGGCCTCAAACTAGGAATAAAATCAATGGAAAAATTGATTACTCATTCTGGAGGATATATAGGTTAATCATATGAAAACACATCAAAATATTCCTGCACAATAAGTACGTCCTGATTTTGAACATTCTTTTCTTCACCCATAGTTATTTCATTTGCTTCTTCCCCAATAATTGAATTTTCTAGAGCTATTGTGGTGGATCAAGATAAGAATTAGGTGGTGATGTTTCTTCTCTAAAGATAAAGAACTATTTATCGTCATTAAATATTGTAAACTCTTTATTATTATAATAAATTTTCACATCATGGTCCAAAATACAATCCATTTTGAGAATTATATCAAATTCCATCATGGGTATGACGATGGTATTTGAAGATAATGAACATTTATATACCCTAATGGGAACTGATTCATAAAACATTGTATCGATGACACTTCCCTAAGGTGTTTCGATTGAGAACTCCCTTTTTAATTCATATTGAAAATAAATAATTTTCTTAGAAAACTGGGAAGATATGAAACAATGGGATGATATAGAATAAAATAAAGCATTAGATAATCTCGAAGAAACCATTAAATTACATGCATCCAAGTCTTTCAGAGATTCAACCTCATCAGTAGTGATCACATATGCTTGGCCTTTCTCCCTTGTTATTTTATGAGTTAATTTCCTTTGGAGATTAGGATATTTATTTTCATAATTCCCCTTTTCTCTACAATTGTATAATTTAAAATTTATAGCCTCTTTCTTACCCTTGCAATCACGAGCTTTGTGGCCTTTTTTCACCAGACTAGTAATAGACTCCCATTCCCTTCCAGAAAGTACCAGGGTATTTCATACCACATTTAACGTATGAAGGATATTAAACATTTCCCTTAGTCTCCTTATTTTCATTTCCTGAGTTTTCAAGAGTACTTTTTTTCTATTGATTTTACATATAGCCGTAAGACATAGAGAAATAATTTTCTATCTAGATAGTGCATGAGACTATATCTTCATACGATTGGAAGGATTGTGAGACTAATGCTCGACAGAGAAATGGTTTTAACCCTAAAATAAGTCAAACAATATTACTCCTTAGTTTACATATATAATCTGATGAATGCCTTGCTAACCTCGTAAAGTTACCCTCTTACTTTGCGACATTCTCATCCTTCTTTTCCCTCAGACTCAGAAATTTTCTTTCCATATCCACTCAATGGTCTCGAAGAAAGTACTTTCCTAAGAGAAACTATTCAAACTATCTCCATTCCATGTTCTATACTTCTTCACATTCCATTGTGTTTTGGATTAATGACCACCATTGATCTGAATCTCCCATGAGGTGATAAACTACCATGACAACTTCTTCCATTTTGCTACTCCCAAAGCATGAAACACCATCTCAAAAGAATTTATCCATTGCTCAGCAACTAAGGGATTTTCACTCCCATTGAATGATGGTGGTTTTTTCTCAGGAAGCGATCTATCATTGATCCTCCGAGCTGTGGATTAGGATCCTCCATATAGGTAAGGTTATTATTCATAACCTAAGTGAGTTGTCCAAGTATGGTGATAAATGGATCAACACCAGTTGAATCACCAACTCCACTATAATTATGTTGAGTATGAGGTAAATACCTAAATGGATTATGTGCATTGATATGGTTTCCATTCCATCAACTAGGCACCATTTCAAAAAACTGTAATATAGTATATTAGTTTATGAACCACAATACATAATTCAGAACTTGTAAAAAACTTCACATAAATTAAACAGTTTATGGATATAATCCATAACTATAAAAATGTTTCTTTGAGGAGGTATATACTCATATAACCTTCATAATGGGTTGTAAAAAATGTGAATTATCCTAATCATATCCCCAAAGAGTGTTGTAACCAATAGTGCGACAAACCCTGTTGTGGTACACCAGTTTCCCATTCGAGTCTAGATCAAAGAGGTGTTTTCAGGTTTTACCCCTTGGCACATCTAGGCTAGATCCACCTCAAACTGCTCGTTTCCAGATATGGATGTATTACTTGGAAATATCACAAAATCTCTACATCACCAAAATTCTAGGAATGACTTCTATACTAATTCTCAAAGTCTATCTTAGGGAAATGTTCTATAAATAATGTTTTTATAAATCTAGCTTCCAAGGTTTGTACAAAACTTCCTATGATACCAATTGTAACACCCCAAACCTAGTTACCTAGAGTCAGTGAATTATTACATAATATTGGCATGATCACAAGATATCAAATCCCCAAAGATCTGTCAATTTAGTAGCCTTGGAAGAATTAGATACAATAATAAGTTTTAAAATACATTATAAAATGAAAAAAATAACAACCTTATCTCCATTTACCACATTCATTTCATGTATACTACACTTTAGACTATCATTTCAGTTCAGTCATAATACACTTGTTTGCATCCCGTGAAAAATAAAACCATGGAAGGGGTGTGCCAAGATGCTCTGTAAGGATAAAAATAAAGCCAAAAAAATCATAAATAAGATCAAATATTTAAAGCAATGTGTAATACAAAATCACAATCATTTTAAACAGAAAAAAAATTATAATATGGCCAATATAAATCAAATAATTCCATTTACATATTCACATGAATATTCAACTAGTCGATTAATCACATGCAATATCAATAGCCAATTTCATAATGATGGAATGCCTAATTCCATACTTCATAACCACATAGTCAAGTCCTTGTTCCAAAACTAAAAATAAGATTGTTTCAATGCCTTGTGCCAAGACATTAGATTGTCTCATGAGACCTACCGATGCATCGAGGAGTTATATCAGTCTTCACCAATCACTTCTTAAGTCCAATGCATTCTTTATATGAAAAGTTTTAAATATAACATACACATTCATTTTGAAAGTAGAAAATAGAATGTAAATACATTATACATAAAAAATGAATTGTGTAAAAAAAACATCCACTGTCAAAAATATCAAAAAAACTAAAATAAATTATAGAAGTTTTGTATTATAGTAAATTAACTTCAAACAAGCTTAAAATTCATCAAACGATGTTGACATAGATGAAATAAAAAATTATCAAGATAAATATCTCATTATGTTTTGAAATCATTTATAAATCATATAATTATAAAATAAAACATTTATTTTGAAAATTTTATTATATGAATATATGGGAACCTTCAATGGTGTTATAACGGCAGAATATAGCTGCACCCACTGTATAAGTTAAAAAAAGACATTCCTACATTAATTTTTTCAAAAAGGTCATAAAGTACATTATTTGGAAAACAACAGAAAGAATCCTTTCAAAACATATCTGGTCAAATCATGGTATAACTGACTTTATAAAATAGTCTACTAAATAGTTAACATTTTTCAAATTACATTTTTAAGAAAACATGTATGTGGATGGAAAATGGGTCCCAGTAGATACTTACGTATTAACAACCTCAGATAAGTAAAGAGATTGTAGAATTAACCCTTACCATGTACTTTTTCTTAGTCAATGATATATTAACCACATTTATAATAATTAATTTTTTTATTAAATTATAAAATAACTATATACATAAATTTGATATCATATATAATCCTCTAATTATGCTTTGTTAATAATATTTCATTAGTATCATTGTTTTGGGTGTTAACTGATTTTTTTTCTTTTATATGCTTGGTTACATAATCCATTTTTGATATGGATAGGATGTATTTAATTTATATGTAGAATGATATTATGTTCACAAAAATTATTTTAAATCATAAAATGAAAATTATTCTTGAATGATTATGATGGGGAATCAATATCATCACATTTAAGGAGACGGTAATCCACATGTATGCATGACTGAAAATATTATTATATTGATGGTGAAATCATATGTAATTGGCTGGTATATTATATATACTGAATAATTAACATGTTATATTTGTTATTTAGATCAGTTATACTCATAATAATACCCATCCAAAATAATGAAGTGTTTGAATAAGAAACTAAACCACGACGTGGAAGACGGTAAGTCGTACGTACGCACGTATGGTGATGTTTTCATTTATAGGATAGATAGAATATCAAATATAGTTTTACCATATTTATAATAAAATAACAGTATGTTGAAGGTACTAGAGTTATTTTTTTTCATGGAACCAAATAAAGAGGGTGTGGAAGAAGAAAAGTACTTGAAAGAGGGTGGTGAAATTATTACCTCTTCTTCGGGTGCTTTCATTGGATTTGACCAAAAGAACTCCATAGGTTGGGTTTCTAATCCTAGTAAAGTCTCTAGGTGGATTTCATGGAATTTGGGAGGATATTTGGGTAGGTTTCGGCAAAACCAAATGGCTTTGGAGGTGTGAAATTAAGAGAAGGGGATGTACCCTTTTATAAGAGAGGTGAGGGTCACTTTACGAAAAGATTGAAATATAATTTTATAATAAAACCATTTTCAGTTTCTAATATATCAAAAATTATTTATTTATAGGATAAGGTAGGTATTGGACATAAACCTATTAAACCATAGGTTTTATAAAGTTTTATGTCACCATATAAACATTATATTTAAGATTTAACTCTTAGTTAAATTGTTGGGCATTTACAATGTCTCTTTGTATTTTTATATTACATGGATAATAAACATACTATAAATTTCCAAGAGAAACATAAGTGATTCATTATTAATATATATAACCTTATATAATTCCTTTTGCTGATCCGTAGTTATTTTAAGAATTGTATACCAATTATTAATATAGTTTTTGTTTGAAAAACTCAATTATGTAAATTTTGACACTATTTAGTATTTGATTTTTTTAATCCATAAATACTTTATCACATCGAATAAAATTTATCTAATCAATCCAAACATGTCATACGGTTCTATAAAATTAGTGGAATCCATCATTACTCTCAATTAACATTAATTTGGAAATTTATAATATCAATTATTTCAATATTTCATTAATAAGGTAATTACTGCATCATCATTGTGTTATAAATAAATTAAATTATTAAATGTCTAAAAATTATAAAAAAATACCATTATGTAGTAAATAATATTAACTTTCTAATGAATATTTATAGTCAAATTTTTCTTATGTATAGCCCTATATTAAAAATGGTTCTTTTGTTAACATTGAATTTAACACTTTTAAATAGTTTTTAAATAAAATAATAATAAATGTCTTAATCTAATCCAAGTAGACCAAAAGGATCATATTTTATAACTAAAGTTGTTATTTGTAGAATTACACTTATCTAATAGAATTAGGACATGAATGAGTGTAATTATAATTTAATTTTTACCCTTAAATACCCTATTTACTTTTAACTGTGGTAAATAAAAGTCAAAATTTACTATTCACCAATAGTTAATTTTTCATCTTATTGAAGCATATTTTACTTACTGATGTCAATCGTTTCTCTCAGATTTTTTAAATTAAACTCATAGTAGTGGTAAAATTACATTTTCTGCAAATTTGTAAATGCTTGTAGAATGTGTGTAATATACGGTAAGAAATTATATAAAATTATATATATAAACATATTATAAAATGACTTCCATGAATTATATTGAACATATATTGGTAATATGTATATATTTTGACAAAAAAAGAAAATAAAATTTAATAACTAATTATTTAAATAAACAATAAATATCAAGCAATTACGTAGTGTTTTTAACTATTCATCAAAAATTGAAAGTTCTCAGAAAAATACAAAAATTTCACACTAAGCTAATTTTCATATTAACAATCAAAAAAATGAAGATAATTTTAAGAATTAAAATTAATAAAATTACAAAGAGTGCGATTTACTATTTATAATGGCTAGTTTCATTGGTCGTGGTGTGTTAAAACTCCAAGTTGCATACAACACAAGCTACTGTGTTATTCAAAGGGAAATGTACTATGGAAAATTAGGGTGTTCCTATTTTGTAGTCAATGTGGTATTATAATTCAATTGATATAATAATATACTAAATATAATACATATATGTTAAATTCATTATTAGACCATTCCTGAGATGTGGTGATGCAAATTAATAATATCAGCTTGCGAGCCTGTAGTACACCATATAAATTTTCGACAATTTCATTTTCCATTTGATAAAAGTGGAGAAGGATATACATTATTCCTTTAATATAATAATACAACCCTATATAGGATTTTTAAAACAAAGAACATCATTATATTAACTGATTAAATTAGGGTTTCAAATCTTTCATTGAATAAGACATATCATGTCCTCTTGTTTCGAAGAACATACTAAACATTTCTGACAGAAATAGGGAATCTCCAAAAAACCATTTGAAAAAATAAAAACAAAACATATTAGTTGTACATACCTCACCTCTAAGGGATATTCCAATGAACATATAAAAAACACTATTGTTCCTTATGTAAATATACTAATAATTACAAGATATTTTGGATTATAATTGATTATACATGGTCACTCAGTTCAAGACACATTGTATTTACTATAATTTACCGGATGAAAAACTACCTCAGATCCCAACCATCAAATCCTTCATTCTCACTTGAATTTGAGTGAACATTATTAGTTTATCAACTTGATTCTCCCTTTAAAATCCGTGAATATGAAGATGATGTTTTCTCTCATATTGGTCCTCTAATGATTCTTCAATTCATTCAAAAATATTTACCCAAGCTCATTCATGGCTTTATAAGTAACTTTTGGGAAACACAGTTTTTTACAAAACCCCCTTTTTGTTTCGAATCAAATTCAACATTCCCAAAACTAAAAACATTAATTAAAAAAATAGAAATCAAAAAACACCCAAGATTAATTAAATTACTATCTTCCAATAATATAGAAACATTCATGAAACTAATTCATTGAAATTCATTTTCATATTATAGTTCTTAACCATTCATTTTGTAAAAATGGGTTTGGTTAAATGAACCAAATTTTCATAAAATGTAATTTTAAAAAATAGACCATTATAAAATAAGATTGATCATCCCTCCTCCAAATTTGTTCCCTCTATCATATAATGAGTAGATACATATTTATGTAGTGGGTAAGTATTTCATAGAAAAATTCAACAATTACAAAAATATATCTCTTTAATAAAAATACTCAGGTCTCATGAAACTCTATCGCACCTAGAAAACGACTCTCATCAACTCTACAATGTAATCACATAATTTTTGAAACACTATATTTCCAGAAACAAAATTATCTTGAATTATTCAATGTAAACCTCTCTGTATAATTCCAATTAGACATTATATTTCATTATTCTCAAAACATTTAAAAAATACATGAAACTCAAGAAAATTATTGAAACTTTTGAATTTACATGTATAGTTTTTTATTAGTTAGAAAATCTGAATTTAACAAATCTTTTATATTTATTTTATATTTTTAGGGTAACAATTTAGAAAAAATGTATATCTCCACCACCATTAAAACTTAAAGAAACATTCACTTTATGATCACCTAGATTGAAAACGTGTTTGACAACCTAGTGTGGATTTATAGTTATGACTAAAAAATATCCATTTCTAGAAGTGAATACCCATAATTCCAAAATATATCCCTTTATAGGTTTGTTGGGAATCTATAGATAAATTCAATAGAGCACCAAAAAAATAAAATACATAAAAACATTGATGTTACTCATAATTCAATCATTGTTTATGTGAAAAAATATTAGTGTAGAAAATTGGAGTTTCTATATATAATTTTGTTCCACATGTGACCACTGACCTTTGCTGATAACCTATTAGCAAAACCAAAATTCTATTGAATATTTCTTTTCAAAAAACCTCTGCTATAAAATATCTATAATGAAAATTTTTCCAACAATCCTACATTACATTGAATTTCACCCTTATAAAAATTAATCAAAATATATTATACTTATCTCTTAGTTCCCCAAACAATAAACTCAAGAAAATATCTCCCACTAAGGCCCGTATCACATTCCATAACATATTAAAATATATAATTGAAATGCCGAGAGGGGTTGGTCGTATTACTCTTTATGATATGGTAGGTGGACGAACTCGAAGGTTCAACCAATACTTATCAATCATTGTTACATGAAAAGTCTTAGTCGGGATGTCATTCATATGATTATTAGTTTAAATATGATCCATTTTAATCAGGAATTGTTCAAATTTTTATTTGATTATGTGATATTAGAGCTAAATATAATTGTTATTAAATTTTTGAATGGGATATTTCATGAGGTTTTTAGTTATATTATTTTCATAGAGTATCACCAGTGGTTATTTCTCCACATAACCTAAATCATAATGTTTTTTATTCACTCCCAATAGTTTAATTCATACCATTTTTCATAAATTCATACTATGATTGATCTATATTAAGATAATTTTTTTCATTATTTTTTTCTAAACTATACAATATATTTATTTCCAATGATGAATAAACCCCCTCCTTTGGAATTAAGATCCACCACATCTCCAACAAACTCTATAGAAAATATACAAAAAATTCATTATTTATTCATTATGAAAAGTATACTCAAATGAATACTACATATTCTCTTCCATTGTATTAAATTAGATGCAATATGAGAAAAATATTTATGGAGATATTTTGGCAATTTATAAGAAAATTTAATAATCTATTAATGATTCTCTTGTACAAGGTGTGATCCATAGATTTCCATTGTCAATAATTCCTTTTTTGGAATAGTGGGAAGTTATATTCGGAATATGGTTGGATTTAGGAGTTCTAAATTTCCTTAAAATGTATCTTTCAAACATTGACTGATAAATAATGTACAATTAATTATATAAAACAACCTGGATCCCAAAAAAGTATGTGATTTCACCAATAATGTACCTTTCAAATTTCGATTACATGTGCTTAGAAAATTCTTCCAACAATCCATTTCTGTTATTTGAAAATATAATATCCTAAAAATAATCAAGCTTCATATATTTATTTCCCTTATAATTATTCATTTAGATATTACGGTTGAAGCCTTCATTTTTAAATTATATATTATTCAGATATGTGTCATGTCAAGAATACCAGGCTTGTAGTAGATTCTTTAGACCATAATGATTCTTCTTCAATATAAAAACCATTTTTTCATAATTTCCAATTATAAATCCATTTTGTTTACGAATATATAATACTTTTATAATAACACCATTTACGAACTAATTTTGGAGTTAATAAGGTTATATGTTTTCCCTCATTAAATCACCATAGTTTGGAAGAACCTAATGAAATCTAGTGCTGCAATTAGAGAAAATTGTTCTTCAACATATATATCTTCTATATTTTCATAGAATTAATACAGCATGGGTTCCATTATTCTAAAAAAAATACAATTATCAAATAAATTATTGAAGATCCACTTTATTATTATTTCATTATGTTTTTATTTCCTCTCAAACAAATCTCATTTCATGTATTTTTAAATTTGATCCAGGTTGTAATTCGTGGAATTATCCCATGAATTTTCAATTAATGTTTCTTCAAATACGGTTTTTTCTATAATTGATAGGTGATAATAATATTCTCTATTCCTCATTATTGTTATAATTAATGGAAATTTCCAATTCCAAAATTTGTTTTATTTATCATCTTTTGTGCTTATATTTCTATAATAATGATCTCATATATTTTATTTAGTAATTGATTCCTCCTCTGATTCCACTTCTAAATAATCCTCATTTGGATAAACATAAATAATAGGCAAGCCTTCAAAAATATCAGTATTTGAATCCATACCTTTTATATGCATTATTATTATTCAATCATATCAACATATAGAATTATTTTATAATTAATAATTTTATCTTCAATGAAAAATATATCATTTAAAAACATAATTTTTTTAGATGATTAATATAGAATATATATTATTTACTCTTCCATGTGAATGAAAGGAATATTACCACATATGCAGCATCCCTATAATTTCATTAATTTATATCTTTGTATTAGATGAAACATTTAATTACCAAAACAAAATAATATTTTATTGTGGGATTCAATCCATTACATATCTCAAATTCTCTCATTTCATATCCTATTATTTTCCCTATTTGATTTTGAGAGTACACCACAATAAATATCCTCTTTCCGGTAATTATGAGAAATAAAAACTACCAATCATTATATTTTTTTTATTTTTACAAACTATCTTTTTTAGTTTCATTGAATCAATTATGAAGTGGTTTTTTCATGTATGAAACATCAATATGATTCCATATATTTAGAAGAAATTACAAATTTTAGTGGATAAATATTTGGTTTAAATTGTTAATTTTAATTTCATGATTATGAAGTCAGTTTTATTTTCATATAATTTAATATATCTATATGTGGTGTTAATAACATCTCATTTATGATACATAAACATCACACCCTCAATTGATTAATGTCACCCAACATCATGTTCTACAAGTTGTTTTTATTTTCAATTAAAAATTGGCATGGGATTTAATTAATATCTACCTAGTATTAATTAATATTTTACACTATCCTTTTGTGTGATAATGTATTTTAATGCCATTTATTTTTAGTCCATAATTATTAAATTTCATTACCATACCTTATTCACATCGTTGACCCTCCACCCAGAGATTCTGACACAAGATATCTATATAAAGCAATTTTGATTTCATTAGAAGAACATTTTTTAATTATGTATTTCACTACCTTTGAGAATTATGGTTCCATATTTCATAAATATTTCTATTCAATAAACCCTTTCAATAAACAATTTCAACAAATATGCCTTTCTTATCATTAATGAAGATTGTTTTGTATCAAGAAATATTCTTTATAGCTTTGAGAGAGATCTCATCTATGTTTTATTTCATAATATTCATCTATTATTTCTATAAGATAAATAATTTGAGTAGAGTCATATATTGGACTCAGTAATATCTTATGAAAATTCATGGATGAAAAACATTTATAGTATACATCCATAGGTGAATACATATTTTCAAGGGTAATTATTATTTATTGACCGGTACTAACTTTTCTAAGAAATATATTATTATGGTTTCCACCATTACACTTTAAGAAGAAAATATCCTTATTTAGAATGCTAGAAAAATTAAAATAGTATCCATAGAATTTTTTCTTTTTTTTTTGATATAGTGTATGGTCTAATTCTTTTTTTACTACCAGGTGATTCCCAATTCTTGTAACAACTTTCCATTTCATATTAAGAGAAGGTATATCCAAGAAAGGCACATAATTGAAATTTCAGATGTTGAAATTTCTTCTCATATCAATTACTCCTCATGTACCAATATTTTGATAGGTCTTCGGTCAATGATCATCTATAGATAATTGATGATTATTTTCATCTATATATTTTTTGTTTTTAAGATGTAACATTTTAGACATTAGTAACCTTTTTTTATTTCCAACTATATATATACCATTTATGGAAGTAATCATGTTTCAAGAAATTTTTGTTTCAATATCACTAGAAATTATAATTTTCCCCAAAAATTGGAATCATTGATCTTTGATGTCATTCAATACTTATTTGGAACCCTTTTTAACTATTTCATAAAGATCTAAACTAAGAACCATCCTAACTCTAATTTATTCATTATTTCCTATTATTTTGATTTACTTTCCTGTTTACCCCATAAGTAAACAAATTTATATTAAAATAACTCAACATGATTATCCATTTCATCTAATCATTATTTTAGATCATTGTTAAATAATTTCTACTCTTCAATAACATGTATATAATACTCAAACACATTTGAGATTTAAAGAGATGTCAAATATTTTTATGCCCCTCATTTTTTCCAATAAATATATACTTCAAGAAGATTTACACACTGTAAGGACTTGTTCAAAAAATGATCCAAAATTTCTATTTTTGAATTACTCAATTTCAGGATGCAAAAAAATGCTTAGGTTTCACCATGATATATAAAAAACCATACATTTAATTTTATTCCTCTTCAGTATGTTCTATAATTTCAGGTATATCCACCATGTAGTATTCTACATTAGATTTAAAATATTATTTTACATTCTCCAAATTTTCATTTTCATCATGTTAAAATAATGCTCTTCCTATGTAATTTACATCCTCTTTTAAAGAATCCCTCTTACAAGAACCTCATATAAGGAATTTCATTATTACATCTTCACTTTACACATCATAATATTTTCTTGTGAAGAATTAAATAGTGAGACCTACTTTACCACACATGAAATAAGGCTAACCTGTTTTTCTCAAATCACACTTTTCATCTCATGAATTTTCTGAATATAGTAGAATGAAGTTAATCATCCATGTTTTCTTTATCCTCAATATGGTGATGTAAAAATTTTCTATTATATTAAATATCATTTTATTTATTAATCAAATTTTTTATCTTTAAGTTCTTATTTTATTTCATAGGATATATAAATTTAATACAAATCATCATGAGAAGGATTAAAAATATCATTTTCCTCAAGGGTTGAAAATTTTGGATTTTACAGAGGTAGAACAATTATCATTATTTTTGTCACAATTTAAATATCATAATTTTCTTCATAGTCTCTATCACGGCCCATCCCTTGAGACTTGTGTCATGACCACCACAAGCCTACATTCCATAGGCCAGGGGCTGGCGACTAGCACCAAAGGCGTAATTCCAAAAAACTGGGAAGGAGATGCCTTTATGTACAATAAAAAAACAAAACAGGGCACACAGCTGGATACAAAACACTATGTAACAGTATAAAAAAATATTACTGAATGTAAAAGGAGCCAGAAATACAAGACCAATGGTAAAGTATAAGGAAACCGAAATTCAAAGTACTAGAAAAAGGGAAAATGACTCCTAGATTGTCCACCAGAAAATCCTACCTGAAGGGTAGGTACAGATAGCCTCCTCATCACTCCACATATTTCTGTCTCCTCCATGTACCATCATGCCCTTTGGACCACCTCCGGGTACTGTCCAGTCCTAGTACACTCAGCCTCGGTCATCGCTGTTCGTTTTCTGTATCCAACACAACGAGATGTGGGCATAACCCGTGTAGGGGTGAATATAATGATACTCAATAGGGACCCCAAGACCACAAAGGTCTCTCAAAATCTGCCAAGGACAAACCACATAGTATGAAATCAATGGATATCCATTATATAGCTATATGATCATACATATATCTATTTTCTTATGTAACCCATCTCAATCATGAGGAAAACACAGAAGACAATGACTCACCTCACATAGGTATAAAACATTTCTAGAGAGATAGAGATGATCAGATGTAGCCACTGAATCATCTATTCTGTCGAACCCACACAAGATCTAGCAACAGAAGTTTGAGCTATCAGACCCACATAGGATCCAGGAATAGTAGTTAGAGTTGTCGGATCCACATTGGATCCAGGAACAACTATTCTGTCGAACCCACATAGGATCCAGGAATAGAAGTCTGAACTGTCGGACCCACACAGGATCTAGGAATAGTAGTCAGAGCTGTTAGACCAACCCAGGATCCAGGAACAACTATTCTATCGAACCCACACAGGATCTAGGAATAGAAGTCAGAACTGTTGGACCCACAAAGGATCCCAAAACATTATTCAGAGCTGTTAAACCCACACATGATCCTGGATCAGTCGTCAGTGCACAGCCAGCCATAGGGTTCCGCACAAAGAATTCTTGATTCCGAGAGGGTCCGCTCTTCAAGCCGAGTGTCGATACATCTACTACCATGAAGTCCCAAGAAAAAGTTTCCCAATGGTCTTCCACGTATTTGGGGTCTCAACGTAATAGACGGTGCGTCAATCGGACGCCCGATCTGTGAGTTATTAGCCTTTTAATCTTAGGAGCCCGATTGGATTTGTATACGATCCAACCTGACCGTATCTCAACTAAACACCGAACTCCAGTGGGCTATACTCAAATGGACCATCACGCTCTATGATTAGCAGTGCCACCGAAGGTTCGTCAAACAGCCATCCGGTGCCAATATAATGGCCAAAGAAGGTAAAGGGCCGGTTAGTGGGACCGGGTCCGGTCCGACCCGGTCGGGTTTGGCTCAGCCCGTTGGGCCCGGCCCATCAGGCCGCAAAAGAGGTTCGACGCGAAGGGCACCGCAGGGGTAGTTCGACCTAGTGAGAACTATGGGGGGTGTGACTCAACGCGTCTCGGACCGGAGTGCGCTGCCGGGGCCAGTTGGGTGCCGTGAGGGAGCCACAATAATGGCTCAGCCGGGAGGTCGCGAGGGGGCCCAGACACCAGCTCGGCCGGGTGTCCCTAAGGAAGGCTACGAGGGGGCCGTGAGGGGGCCGGTTCGACAAGCTCGGGAGGCTGCGAGGGGGCCAGCTCGGGGGTGCACGGGTCGTGTGGAGGCTAGATTGGGGGAAGGCGGGTCACGTGGAGACCATATCAGATGGGGATCGACTTGACTGGGGCCAGATTGGCCATGAGACAGGGATGCCGGGGAGTTGCTTGGGGGCACGCGGGGTGCGTGGAGGGTGGCGCAACCGGGGCTTGGCGCGGTTGGGGTGTAGTGTAAGCTGGCGACGGCCGGGAGCCGGGCGGCGCGTGCCAACTGGAGTGCGGTCTGAGCGGCTTGGCCTGAGGGTTGTGGTTCAGCCAGGAGCACCAGTGCAATGTTGGGGTGGTGCGGTTTACAGAGGTCGTGGGTGAGGCACGGTTCATGGTGGCTGCAGGTAGCACAAACTTTTTCATCAATGCTTTCATCCTCTTCAACACTGCTTCGTTGTTACGTCGCCATGCCAAAAATCACCTCAAACAAGAACAACGGAGGGGTCAGACCATATTGGTTTGTCCCTCACCCTCCGTGTTTAGGGTGGTAACATTTTTCTCATCAATGTAAGAAGATGAACATCAATTGTTTTACTACCACACTTGTTTCTTTCCATTGGAAGTTGAGAAAAAATAAGAAAATGGATATTACACAAGAATAAACCCCCTACCTTTGATTCTTTATTCATCATTCATTAACGGTGTCACAGAAAGTAGATGAAGAAGATCATCGTTCGTCATGTCCACTGCACACTTTTTAACCGAAGTCGTGTTGGCGGTGGAAGACGCTCCACGTCAGTAGGTGTCCACCGAAGAAGCCGAAGAAGGAACGTTGACAAAATTATTCGTTGGAAGATTGCGTTCATTATTCTCCGTTGAGAGAATTATCATCCTCTAAAGATCTCCTCTCAAAACACCAAAGGTTTTTTCTACCATAATGAAAAATTCCAGCTAAAATAATATTATATTTTATATTATTTTATATTTTGGCACAAAATTAAAACAGAATTAATTAATTAACTTGGCTAACCTTAATTTATTCACGTGTGTTGGAATGAATTATTTTGGGGAGTTGGCTCCAATTTAATTAAAGGGAAGGTCAAGAGGCTCTACCTCATTAATGAGGAAGAGTTGAGAGGTTTTACTCTCCTCCATCAATAGGGGGTTTATCCTCCTATGATCTCCATGTCGTAACCTCTCACGGGAGGTTAGATTGAAGTGGGCCCCACTACCATAACCTCTCATGGGAGGTTATGGTGTTGTGGTCCCACATTCAACCTCCATGAGGTGGTTTTAACTATAAAACACCAACATGGAGGCTAAAAAAAAGTGTATCCCACTTTATTTTATTAATATCCACGAAAACCCAAAAAAAACTAACTTAACTTCTCAACTCATAGCCATCGATGTGAAAGTCTCATTAAGAGAATACCTGTGATGCGAGTTCAACAGTGCCCTATGATTTTAATACCAAGCACCGGTTCAAAAGTAATAAACACCCACTCGTATGTTTATTGAATTTACCCGAACAGAACATCAGAAAATTTATTATGAGCACACCGGGCCTCGGAATCATGCACCATAAATTTTTGTGAACTCATAAAATTCCTATGTATTTAAGAAAAAAAATTCCATGGAATTTACGAGTCTTTACATTCTCCCCGCCTCAGATCATTACGTCCCCATAAGCTACAACTCGAACTAAGGGATCAAATGGGTGTACTAAGCACTCATCTAAGCCTCCTGTTCCCATTTTCTCTCTTGGAGGTTCTCATGATTCCAGCGAACGCACACCATGTGTATCAACCATCGACATAGGACTTTCTCCTATCGTTCCTCAATCTCCACTAGAACCTCCATTAAAGTCTTGCCATCATCAACATCAAGCTCCCCATGGTCGATGTTATTAGAAGGGTGATGTACGTATCTCCTTAGCTGGTATACATGGAATACATCATACACCCTATGCAACTGAGGTGGAAGAGCTAAGAGGTATGCCACCTCACCAACTCTACTGAGGACCTAGAAAGGTCTGATGAATCTCAGAGATAACTTTCTATGTCAACAAAATCTCTATAGACCTCGTTGAGGTGAGACCTGTAGGAAGACGTGGTCGCCATCCTCGAACTCCAGAGGCCTCCACCTCCAGTTAGCATATGACTTCTGCCTCATTTGTGCATTCTTCATCCGCTCCATGTTGATCTTCACCTTCTCTGTCATAGCCCATGCCATCTATGGTCCCACTAGTGCTGACTCTCATAGGTCAGTCTAGAATAGAGGTGATCTACAAGGTTGCACATACTACGCCTCAAAAGGTGCCATCCCTATGGTGGAGTGATATCTGTAGTTTTATTCAAAATCCACCAAAGGTAAGAGATCTTCCCAACTGTGAACTATGTCAAGGACACAAGAATTCATCATGTACACAAGGGTCTGAATAGTCTACTCAGTCTAACAATTCAATTGAGGATGGATGATGGTGATCAGACGAAGCCGCATACCGAAAGCCTCCTGCAACCCCTTCCATAACCGGGATGTAAATTATGTGTCACGACTAGAGACAATAGAACAAGGTACTACTTGTAAATGAAAAATCTCATGCACAGAGAGGCATCCCAAGATCTCTACTATACCATGCTCTCTGATCGGTAGGATGTCGACCGACTTGGTGAGTCGGTCGACGATCACCCAAATTAAGTTGTGACCCTTGGATGTTTGTGGAATACCCATCAAGAAGTCCAAGGATATACCATCCCACATCCAATATGGGACCTCTAATGGCTAAACCATGCCTTCTAATACCTATTTCTCCACCTTCATTTGATAACAAGTAAGGCATTGAGAGAAAAACTCCGCTACTACCTTCTTCATACCTGGCCACTAGTGCTATCATCAAAGGTCCTGGTATATCTTCACCACTCTTGGATGTACCACTAGAGGTGATGTGTGAAACTCCTTAATCACTTCCTCATGAAGTGAAACTGGAAACATAGTACATCCTCTGAAAAGGAACACATGATCCCCACCTTCAGAAAATCCATCAGGTTTCCGAGATTTGTACGAGATGGAAACCCACCGAGCGAAGAGGCCTTGGTGAAAATCCCTATCACAGCAGAGGCACCAGTTGTACCACTCCCCTTTGGGCCACCGATACCACCGTCCCTAGTAGCAGAGAGTGCTAGCTGCTTAAGTGCGTTGCACGAGTTCCAATTCGAGTGGCCACCCAGGTTCAGGGGCGAGACAGACACGGAGGCAGCTCAGGATTGGAAGGCAGTTGTATTGAGAGTCTTTAGACTAGTAGAGACACCATCCGACTTTATGGGGATCATTACCGTGTGTCTTTTTCAGGCAGCATCTGGAAAATGGTGGATCATGATTCTCAAGGTGCATGACGAGGCGAGACTTCTCTGGGCAGACTTCGAGAGCCTGTTCCAGGCAGAGTTTGTCCTAGCCAACCTATGTACAGTGCAGAAACAAGAGCTACTTCATCTGCAGTAGGGCAGTATGACTGTAGCTTAGTACTCAGTGAAGGTCACCGACCACTCACGCTACTCCATAGATATGGTGTGGGACCCATTATTCAGGGCCCAAACCATTGAGCAAGGGCTTAGATGAGAGATCATAGCTTGGATGATCTCCCTCAGCATCCCGACACATGAGGAGGTGTTGCAGAGAGCCCTCTTAGTGGAGGGATTCCTTGCTGAGCAATCACCAGCAGTGAGATCCACCACTGGACATCACATAGAGGATTCTTCTATAGCTAGAAGTAGACAGATGTTGCAGAGGTCCAAGAAGACATGACCATCTGGTCGATGACCTCACGATACAGGTTCTCTTGTGTGAGACACACTAGATAGAGCTAGTCGTGTGAAGAACATGCAATGTTTCACATGCGGAAGACAGGGTCACATGGCTCATGACTGTCCGACCTGCCATTTGGATGATCAACATACGGTGGAAGGACCTCCCTTGCAGAGAGAAATAATTGATCTAGCTAATTCGCAGGGAGCATGAGGACATGATAAAGGACCCTTCCATGCTGTTGGTAGTGGACGATGTTTTGAGGTGTTAACACCACCGCCACCAGGGAGGCATGTGAAGTATTTTATAATGGTGGGGAGCACATCATCCTCTTCAGAGGACATATTATGGTTCCAGTGTCACTTCAGGAGGAATTTTTGAAGGAGTTTCACACATCCCCTCTAGCGGTACATCCAAGATTGGCGAAGATAAGAAAATGATAGAAAAAGAATATTACACAAGAATAAACCTGCTACCTTTGATTCTTCATTCATCATTCATTAACGGAGTCGCAAAAATTAGATGATGAAGATCGTCATTCACCGCATCTACTGCATACTTCCAAACCGATGTTGCGTCTGTTGTGGGAGACACTCCACATCTGTAAGTGTCCGCAAAAGAAGTCAAAGAAGGATCATTGTTGTCATTCTTCATTGGAAGAACGCATTCTCTATTCTTCATTGGAAGAATTCTAATCCACCCAAGCTCTCATCTCAAATCACATATAGTTTTTCCACTGTAATGAACAATGAAAACAAAAAGATTATTTGATTGTCTATTATTTTAGATGTTGTCACAAAATTCAAAAAGAATGAATTAATTAACATTGATCCCCATAATTAATTCACGTGTGTTGAAATGAATTAATTGGGGTAGTTAGAACCAATTTAATTAATGGGAAGGTCAAGAGGCTCTCCCTCATTAATGAGGGAGAGTTGAGAGGTTTTGCTCTCCTCCATCAATAGGGGGTTTAGCACTGTGTTGTCCCCACATCGTAACCTCTCACGGGAGGTTAGATTTGGGTGACCCCCACTACCATAACCTCTCATGGGAGGTTAAGCTGTTGTTGTTCAACCTCCAATATCCATGTGGATGTTTTAAACACCAAACTCCCACATGGAGGCTAAAATAAAAATAATGTGTAGCCCGATTTATTTTATTATTCTCCACGAAAACCCAAAGAAACTAACATAACTTTTCAACTCACTATCGTTGAAGTGAAAGTCTTCTTAAGTGAATACTAGCACTGTGAGTTCAACGGTGCCCTTGGACTTCAATTATGAGCACTAGTTAAAATGTTTTAAAACCTCATACATACGTTTAATGAACATACCCAAACAAAACTTCAAAAAATTGATTCCGGGCACACCGGGCCTCGGAATCATACGCTGTAAATTTTCATGGACACGTAAAATTATGATGTATTTAAGAAAAAAATTCTAGGGAATTTCCAGGTCATTACAGTCTCCTTGAGTATCTATAATAGAATATTTAATAACAATAAATAATATATCAACATTCTCTTTGTTATTTATTTTCATATCCTCGAACATATTATGAAAACGTATTCTATTCCTACATTAAATTTTTACCACCCTCATATATGTTTTCCAATTTCACCAACATTACCAAGGTTATAGAAAAACTCATCACCCATAAATATATTTTATCGTATAGTGTTTTAGTAAGAAAATATTGTGCATTGGGATCTACATCAAGTATTTTCCATTCCATATGAGTCCTAAATATACTTTTCACGTCATTAATCTCAATCCCTTGGATTTTTCATTTCAAATCATCAATCACATTAGACCATATATGATATTTAATTTTATACATACTAATATTATAGTTGATTCCATAAAAATATGAACCCAATAATTTGAAATAAATTTTCTATAAAAAACCATACAGGGGAAAATTTAACATAAAAAAATTATACCCTATGATACCACTTGATATACGCTGTAACACTCTTAAAAGAGATGTGTGAATCAGGGTGTCAAATTTTGTCTTTGAATACGAATTATATTAGTTCATTTTTGGTATGAATTTTTTAATTCCTTTTGATGGAAATGTGCAATAAAAAAACCCATATTAAAAAACTAAAACCTCACACACCAGTTTTGGTTGGCTGAACTCTAAGGGATAATCATGGTTTGGTATGTTGGTAGTGTCTTTGTTATACCAGAATTAACCTGTAACACCCCGAACCTAGTTACCTAAATTCACTGCTTATTACACAACAATGGTATGATATAATGAATCATGTCCTGAAAGGCCGATCATTTTAGTATTATTGCAGACAAGATACATATATAAGTTCAAAATGTCAACATGAAAAGAAATAAAACACTAATTTATTCCATTAGAATCATCCAATACTCCTAGAGTATGCCTCCAAATAACTCATAACTAACTTCCTCATATCCTAAGAAAATGAAACATAATAAAGGGGTGAGATCAAATGCTCAGTAAGGGTAATCAATACACTAGAAGATAACACAAACATATAGTATGATGAATAATTGAAAACACATGACATTATAAATAAAACACATGAACACTTTATGGTAGGAATATGATCTGAGTAAATAATATCATTATAAAACATAGTCATGATTATTATACTAGTCAAATAACCCTGTGAACCATCAATAATATTTTCATAATGAGGTAATGTATTATGCGGGACATTCTAAAACATTTGATCAAGGCCTCGACCAAGACATCTAAAAATGATTAAGGCATTGGCCAACGACAAATTTCAAAATAGAGAATGGCTTTAGCCAATTCAACATCTAATGGTCTCATGAGACCTACCATTGCAACAAAGAGCTAGAGTGTTCTCCACCCATCACGTACTAAGTCCAATACATTCCTCATATGAAAAGGTTGAAACATAACAAAAACATTCGTATTAAAACTACTATACGATAAGTGAATAAATTAATCACAAACCCGAAATGGTATAAAAATAACACATCCACAGTCAAGATTATCACAAAACCTTCAATACAATATCAAAGATTCTTATCATAAAAAATCATCTTCAAACATGTGTAAAATATATCAAAGGTTGTTGACACATTTGAAATAAAAAACATTTTGGGAGAGATATATCTTTCTATTTTGAAATAATAGAGATGTAATTCAATTATAAAAGATAACATTTATATTCTAATAATCTATTAAGGGAATATTATAAGGTTTTATAATGTTGTAAAATAGCAGCACCCACCGTATAAGATATAAAAACATTTTTTCTGTCATTTTTTCAAAAAGGTCGTAAATGTCCTTTTTTGAAAATTGATGAAAAGATTCCGTTAAAAATATTTTTTAAATAGTAATACAAGGCTACAAATGAATTTAACCCATAGTTTAGAAAATAGTAAAAATGTTTTGAAATATATTTTCAAAAACTCAGATGTGTATGATAAAGGGGCTCTAATAGATACTAACGTATAAAAAACCTCGAATAATGAAGAGATTGTGGAATTAACCCTTACCATTTACTTTTCCTCAGTCGATTGTATGTTATCATCCATTATAATAGTTATAACATTGTTATTAAGTTATAAAAGAACTATATACATAAATATGATATCATATATTATCCTCTAATATTTCTTTGTTAATAATATTTCAGTTGTATCATCATTTCGAGTGTTAACTGATTCATTTTCCTGTATATGATTTTTATGTAAGGCATGTTTGTTGTAGATCAGATGTATTTTATACATATACATAATGATATTATGTTCATCAAAATTATTTTTATTTACAAAATGAAAATTATTCTTGAATGATTATGATGGGGAATGAATGTCATCACATTCGTGGAGACGGTGATCCGTACGTACGCATGAGCGACACAATCATTATATTGATGGTGAAATAATGTGTAATTGAATGGTATAACATATATAAAGAATCATAAACATGTTATATTTGTTATTTGAATATGTTATACACATTATTATACCAATCCAAATAATTAAGTGTTTGAATAACAAACTACCCCATGATGTGGAGACGGTAAGACGTACGTATGCATGTATGGTGACTTTGTCATTTATAGGATGGGTAGAATAAAGAATATGGTTGTACCATATTTAGAATAACATAAAAGTTTATAGGATGTACGTGAGTTATTATTTTGGTATGGTAACAACAAAAAATAGTAAGTGGAAGAAGAAAAGAACTTTGAAGAGGGTGGTGAAATTATTACCTCTTCTTCAGGTGTTTCCTATTAACTTGATAAAAAGGGATCCTTTGGTGGGATTTCAGATGAAATTATGGACTCTAGGTTGATTCTGGGGAATTTGGGAGCATATTTGGGCAGGTTTTGGCTGAGCCAAATTGCTTTGGATGTTTGATTTTGAAGGAATGGGAAGTGCCCTTTTATAAGAGGGTTGAGAGTCACTTTAGAAAAAGATTAAAATATGAATTTATTATACAATCATATTCTGTTTATAATGGCTCAATGTAAATTTATGTATTGACTTAGGTGGTTATGGGTTGAAATAATCTTATCCAATAGGTTTTAGACAAGTTTATGTTACCATTTTAACCATATATTTCAGATTTAACTCTTTGTTAAATAGTTTAACTTTTGCCATGTCTTCTTGTATCCTTACACTATATGGTTAATATACATACACTAATCCTCCAAGAGAACATAAAGTGGTTCATTAATGACATATATAATATTATTTATTCCCTTTTGTGGTACCTAATATTTTTAGGAATATTATATAATTTAATAATACAATCTTTGTTTTAAAAACTCATTTATGTCAATTTTGACACTATTTAGTACTATGTTATTGTGAAAGTTATCAAAACTTTATTAATTATAAAAAGGTAAATTTAAGCAACCATAAAATTTCATATTCACCTATAAAATTCGTGTATGTCATAAAAACTATTAAATTATATTTATTTTAATATTTATAATACCATTTATTTGATTCTTTCATGAATAGGGTAATTATTGCATCATCATTGTGTCATAAGTAAATTTAATTATTTAATGTCTAAAAATTATAAATAAAATACCATGATGTAAGAAATATTAATATATTTCTATTTAAAATTTATAGACTAATTTATCTTATGTATATCCAAATATTAGAAATGTTTTAGTTATGAATCATTGAATTTAACACTTTTAACTCTTCTTTAAATAAAATAATAATAAATGTCCAAATCTAATCCAAGTGGGCCAAAAGGAACATATTTATTTTATAAGGTAATTTTTTGGTTGAATTAAACATATCAAATAGAATTTTTACAAGGTTTAGGGTAATTATAATATCATTTTTATCATTAATTACCATATTTAAATTTTACCGTGGTAAATAAAAGACAAAAGTTACTATTTGAAGAAAATATCTTCATCATACTGAACCAATTTTTACTTACTGATATCAAATGTGTGTCTCAGAATTTCGAAATTAAACTCATAGAAGTGGTAAAATTATTTTTTATGAAAATTTGCAATAGCACCTAGAAGGAGGGTAAAAGATAGTAAACAGTTCAATTAAAAATTATAAATCTAATTTTTTAATAAAATGAAACCAATTAATTAAATTTACCTTATATAGGTATTATATATCTATTTTGAATTAAAATAAATTTAAAAAAAAGGAGGTTTTAAACAATAACGTAGTGTTTTTCACTATCGATAAAAAATAGAATGTTTTTAGGAAAATATCAAAAATTCACTATAAGATAATTTTGATATTTCAAACAAAAAAATTAATTATATTTTTCAAAATTAAAAACATAGAAGTTGAGTTAATTAATTTAAAATTATTTTCCATTATCAAAACCAAAAAGCGGGTTTTTAAAAAAAGTAAAAACTAACAAAATATTAACATGTTTATGCTCAATAAAAATTTCAAATTACTTATAATGACTTAAATAGTATTAAATGATAAAAATAAACCCTAATTATACTTCCAAACCATTCAAATTCCATAATTTAATAATATAAATTGTTTTTTTAAATTTGTTTTCATTTAAAATTTATAAATTTTCATTAATATCAAAATATGAATTTTTTTATAAAAGTACCAAAAATTTATCCAAACAAAATTTTTATGTTCCAATTCTAAAGAATAAATCAATTTCATTGAATTTAATATATAATAGTGTCAAATGTTTGTTTTAAAAATAATTCTCCATTAAATAGCCCATGAAATTTCATTTTTTCTAAATACTTCCTTTATCAAAAAAACTGATTTCTTTATAATATTTTTCCTATGAAACAAAAAATATGAATGATAAAATAATATAGGATATATATAAAATCCAAAATAATGTTTATAATATTCATAACTTCTTTTTGAATGGCATGTTTGGTAAGTCGCAGTGCGCTCGATCGCTTTGTTGCGTGTTCTAAAAGTTATGGAAATACTTTGAAGTGATAACATACTATGAAATCTTAGGGTTTTACATTCTCCCCTCATATAATAAATTGTGTCCTCTCAAGCTGAATTTTTTTTTCAAAAATAAATTGTAAAAAATAGAAAAATACCATTATTGAAAACCCATATACGAAATTGGTTTAATAAAATTTAGTTTTAATAAGAGGGAAAGTAAAATGAAAATGTCACCACCAAATTATGATCTTGATATGGGGAAAATTTGTGGTAATTAGAGACAAATAATTGGAAAAAAATTAAATATTTATTGGGAGTGATTGAGGTCATCATTCACAAAAAATTTTACAATTGAGAGCCTCAAAGAAATCAATCTATGATGATTTAAAACATCATCGGTTCAACAAGACATAAGTTGATCGGATAACACATTTTTTGTTTTAAAATACCTTCCCTAAAGTTCATGAATTAATTTATTCATTTAATAAGACGAAATAAATACTTGACATGTAGAGTTTCATCCTTTAACTAATTTCTACCACCAACTCATCTTTCACTCTAAAAGATAATATAATTAAAAATTATTCTATTTATCCTAATCTTATAGGGTTCAAAAAATAATTAATTTTAATTTATTTGTCAAACTATTTTAAAACAATGCATTATAAAACCCCAGACATTAAGTAGGCTAGTGGTAGGTGATGCACCCTTGTCGCCCTTTTGTGGAGGTTCAAGTCTCGCAGCCTTGCCAGACGCACCGGGTTGTCACCCGACCTCTAAGTTTTCCTTTTTATAAAAATCCAAAAATTAATATTAAATATTTTTTATCCTTAACAAATAGTATCCAATGTTTAACATAATCTATTACAACCTTTAGACTTATGAAAAATTCTTTTCTCTAAACTGACAGTCCGAAATTTATAAGGAACATAAATACAATGAAGACCATTTTTTCCATGTAATAACATGTAAAAACCTTCATCATGTATTCTTTTAAAACATAGTAACACCCTGAATTACCATAAAACCTTATTGATTACATTCATGATCCTTTATTCCTTATATAATACTGTATATAATCCTTATATCCAAAAATGTTGTAAACTCCAACATTGATAGAATATAAAACCATTAATCATTTTAAATGTAGTCCAGATTATCCATTGTAATTTATCCAAATCAATAATATCTTATTCCAAAATCACAATCTCATTATAAAAATGATATTAAGGTTTATATTTCTCTAAAACAATTATTTTCCAAATAATTGACCAAAAATTAGGTCACATTTATTGGTTCCACACAATCTCATGTCTTTAATGAAATAGTAATGTAGTAACATGTACCTCATTATTACAATACTCAAATGAAAAAATATTTTAATAACAATGTAAGAACTCTAATAATTATTTTTTATCTTCGATAGTATCATAACATGATTATAATCCAATAGAAGAATTTGGGGTATAATCTGATGATTTGGACATTGATTTTCATGGTTTCCAAACTCCTTGAAGATGAATCATTGTACATATGAAACCCCTTTCTTACCTTTGAAATCACATAATTTGTGTCATTTTAATCACACATATATCAAAGTCTCATTCCCTTAAAACATTTACCAAGGTGATTATTTCTACAATAATCACATATTGGAAAATCCTTTTTCCCCTCATCCCTTTATCCATCATTATCTCTTCTATACTTTTCTTATATTTCTTCCTTTCAATGCCATTGAACTCAATGTATTCTTTACATATATTATTAACACGTGAAAATAGTTCTTCATATGATGAGAATACGTGGGAGACTATTTCCAATATAAATTTGGGCTTAATACCATGAATTATATGATACTTCTTAATCATTGGATCATGAGTATTATTGGAGTTTTCAATTATTTCTACAAGAAACCATTTCTAAATAATGGCATACACTAGGTTAGTTTATGAATCACAATGAATAATTCCAAACATGTAAAATACCTAAAATAGTTGAAAATATTATGCATAGAATATACAATTATAAAATGTTTCCTTTGAGGAAGTATTTAGTCCTAAATCCTTCATAATTACTTGTAATTAAAACATGAATTATCCCAAGAATATACCCTGGGACTATCACATACAATAGTGTAGTAAGGCTCATTGTCATGTTCCAGGATACCCTAGGTCAAGCCCAAATCTTTTTATTTGGGTTTCACTCCTAGGTATATCTATGCTCGAGGCGCCTCTACCTGCTCCTATCCAGATAGGGATGTATTTCATGGAAAATACCCAAAATATCAACATTAAAAATTTTATATGAAGTTATTCTACAGTAATCCTCAATGTCAATCTTATGGTAATGTTCTCTAATAAGAGTTTATCTAAATCAAGTTTCCAAGTGTTGTACTAAAATTTATTTGATAACAACTGCAGTTCCCTAACCCCAGTTACCAAAAATCTGTAGTTTATTACATAAAATTGGCATGATACAATGAATTATGTCCCAAAATTACTGATCAATTTAGAATTATTTGAAACAAGATACATGCATAAGTTCAACATTACAACATGAAAAGAAATACAACGCTAATTTATTACATTATAAACATATGAGTCTCCTAGATTATTCTTGAAAGTCACTCATTACTATGTTCTTCATATCTTGGAAAAATGAAACATTAGAAAGGGGTGGGATCAAATTCTTAGTAAGGGTAAGAAATACAGTGGAATATAACATAAACATTATGCATACTGAATAATAGAAGACACATGCCTTTACAAATAATAAACATGAAAAAATTATCGAAGGAGTATGAGTTAAATAAATAAGTCCATAATAAACCTAGACATTTGTATTCTACTAGTATAATAATCACATGAACCATCAATAATATTTTCATAATGAGGGAATGTTTTATGCGGGACATTATGAATCATTTTGTCAAGGCCTCATCGATGATGTCTAAAAATGAGTAAGGCCTCAGCCTAAACCATATATCAAAATTGGGAACAACCTCAACCAATTACACATCTAATTGTCTCATGATACCTACCAATGCACCGAGGATCTATAGTGGTATCCACCCATCACGTACTAAGTCAAATACATTCCTAAAATGAAAATGATGAAACAAAACATAAACATTCATATTAAAACAAGAATATGAGATGTCAATATGTTTACCATAAACCATGAATGGTATAAAAATAACATATCCATAGTAAAATATATCACAAAACCTTCAATAAAATTTTAAATATTGGTATCATAATAAATCAACTTCAAACAAGTTAAAATCCCTCAAAGGATGTTGAAAAAGATGAAATCGAAATTTTTTTAGAGAGATGTGTCTTTCTATTTTGAAATAATTTAGAAGTCATGTAATTTTATAAGAAAACATTTATATTGTTAAAATCTTTTATGGTAAGATTAGAAGGTTTCATAATAGTGTAAAATAAATGCACCAACTATATTAGTTAAAAAAATTCATTCTATAATTTTTTCAAAAAGGTCATAAATGTCCTTGTTTGGAAAACGATGGAAAGATTAATTTATAACCATTTTATAAAAATTCAAAAAAGGGTAAAAATGAATTTTACCCATATTCTATGAAATAGTAAAAAGGTTTTGAAATATATTTTTATGAATCACATATGTGGATGATAAAGAGGTCCTTGTAGATACTCACGTATAAACAACCTCAGATAATGAAGAGAATGTGGGATTAACCCTTACCTTGTTCATTTACTTTGTCAATGGTATTTTATAATTCGTTATAATAGTTAAAACATTTTTATTAAATTATACAATAACTATATAGATAAATATGATATCATATATGATCTTATAATATTTCTTCGTTAATAATATTTCAGTAGTATCATCCTTTCAGGAGTTAACTGATTCATTTTACATTAAATGATTGGTTACGTAAGGCTTGTTTTTTTATGGATAGGATGTATTTGATTCATATATAGAATGATATTATGTTCATAAATATTATTTTTAATCATAAATTGAAAATTATTCTGCAATGATTACGATGGAGAATTTATCTCATCGCGTTCGTGGAGACGATAATCCGTACGTACGCACAAGAGACAATATAATTATATTGATTGTGAAATCATATTTAATTGGATGGTATATATTATATAAAGAATAACTAAAATTTTATATTTATTATTTTCATCAGTTATACTCATTATTATACACATCCAAATAATTAAGTGTTTGAATAACGAACTACACCACGACGTGGGGACGGTAATTCATACGCATGCACGTATGGTGACTTTTCATTTATAGGATGAATAGAAAATATAATATTATTGAACAATATTTATAATACCCTCATAGTATATAGGATGGACTAGAGTTATTATTCTGGTATAGGAAAATACTATAAAAGGGGAAGTGGAAGAAGAAAACAACTTGAAAAAGGGTGGTGAAATTATTACCTCTTCTTCAGGTATTTCATTTTGATTTGATCAAAATGGATCCATATGTTGGATTTTTAATCAATGTATTGACTCTACGTTGATGTGAGGGATTTTGGGAGGATATTTGGGCCAGGTTTTTCTAATCTAAATAGGATTTTGAGGTGTGATTTTGAGAGAAGGGGACGTTCCTTTTTATAAGACGGGTGATGGTTACTTTAGAAAAAGATTAAACTATTAATTTATTATAAAATCATATTCTGTTTATAATGGCTCCAAATGAATTTATTTCGAGACTTAGGTGTTTAGGGGTCACAATTCTCTCCAAAAATAGTTTTATACACGTTTAGGTTAACATTTTAACTATATCGTTTAGATGTAACACTTAGTTAAATAGTTTATCTTTTACTATGTCTTCATGTATTCTGAGACTATATGGTTAATAAGCATACACTAAACATAAAATAGAACATAATTTGGTTCAGTAATGACAATTATAATATTATTTATCCCATTTTAATGAGCCTTATATTTTTATGAATTTTATATAATTTAATAATATAATTTTTTTTAAAAACTCATTTATTTCAATTTTGACACGATTTAGTATTTAGTTTTTGTGAATGTCATCAGAACTTTATTACAATGAAAAAAATATATTTAATCAATCATAACATGTCATATTCACCTATAAAATTATTTATGTTATAATAACATTGAAATTTATTTTATTTTAATATTTATAATACCAATTATTTGATTCATTCATTAATACGTTAATTACAGAATCATCTTTGTCTCATAAGTAAAATTTAATTATTTAATGTCTTAAAATTATAAATAAAATTACATGATGTATGATATATTTTTACCTTTATAATGAATTTTTATAGTCGAATTTATCTTATTTATAACCAAATATTAGATATGGTTTAGTTATTAATCTATGAATTTAACACTTTTAACTGTACTTTTAATAAAATAATAATAAATGTCCTAATCTAATCGATGTGGACCAAAAGAATCATATTTTATTTATTAGGTTGTTTTTGGTCAAATTACACTTACCCAAGAGAATTAGGATATGTTTTAGGTTATTTATAATATCATATTTACGTTTAATTACCCTATTTAAATTTTACCATGGTAAATAAAAGCCAAAATTTACTATTACCAAAAATTATTTTCATCACATTGAACCACATTTTACTTACTGATGTCAACCGTGTCTCTCGGATTTTTGAAATTCGACCCATAGAAGCTGTAAAATTATGTTTATGAAAATTTGAAAATTTTCATAGAAGGTGGGTAAAATATGGTGAAAGGTAAATAAAATTTATACGTCTAATTTTATTTTAAAATGCATTCAATGAATTAATTTGAACATATAATACTATAAAATATATTTAATTTGACCTAAAATTAATTTAAATAAAATAGATAATTATTTAAATAATAAGTCGGTTTTAATCAATAACGTAGTGTTTTTCACTATTCATAAAAAAATCGAATGTTTTCATAATTATACCAAATATTCACCCTAAGAAAATTTTGATATTCTGAATTAAAAAATGAATTCTATTTTACAAAATTAAAAACATAGATGTTACATTAATTAATTTAAAATTAATTACCACTATTAAAAGCAAAAAATATGGGTTTTTAAAGTAAAAACTATCAAAAGATTGACATGTGTTTATGTCAAATTTAAATATTAAATTACTTATAATGACCTACATTGTATTAAATAAAAAAATTTAGTCTAATCATACTTCCAAACCATTCAAATGATTAATTTAACACTATAAATTATTTCAATTAAAAATGTTGTTTTCAATTAAAATTTAGTGTTCTTTACTATTCATCAATATATGACAGATATCAGAAAAGTACCAAAAATTTATCCAAATTAAATTTTCTTATCCCAATTATAAAGAAAAATTTAACATCATTAAATTGAACATATAAAAGTTTCAAATATGTATTATAAAAAGTATTCACATTGATTTTCCATCATTATCATGTCCTTCATAAAGTAGTGTATTTCCCAAAAAAACATTTCATCTTGATTTATCCTATGAAAACATAAATTTCATTAAAATCTATATTTCACAAAAACCATGCCTACTCAATTTACAAATATTAAATTAGCATTCATGTTCTTAAGAAATATGATCATTCTTGTATCTTCAAATATTCATAAAACAAATGATACTACAAAATATTGTGAAAATATTCCTTTTAGGAATACTGTTTTGAACGCATTAATTTCAAAAAATTGTTTAATACCTCTTGATATTTAATGGGAAAAAATTATAAAACTATATAAAATGAACTACCTTCATCATTGATGCCACATTCATTATAAGATCACTTGGTTAAAAAACTCATTGATTATCCATTTTGGGATTTTTATCTAATAAAAAATAAAATATACTTCTAAATATGATTACCCATGGTAATAATATAATGAATATATTTTTATTTTAGAATCTCATACTTCAAATAATTTGAGGACTTATAAGAATAATTAAAATGGGAAACACATAGTTAATAATATTACCACTTTTTTGGGAAACATTCTTTGGGTTTAAACAAAATCCTACCTAGAGTAGTTTTTTATATCACCACAACCACTAATATTTGTGTAGGGATATTAGTATGTTAGTTTTAATGGTAGGGACGTACTAAAAGGTTTTCTCAATTGTGACTATGATAGGATATGGGGTGGCCTTTTATTAGAACGGGAGAGGACACCCATAGAATTTTAGGAAGGAAAAATTGTTCCCATGTGTTCCATCTTCCAAAAGTCTCCAAATTGGTAATTTTCCATAATTATAGGGGATATGGTTGAATTATTTCCCCCAAATTGTTTATGAATAAAATATAGTTCATTTTACCTAGTATTGTTTTAGTTTAACCCCCGATAAAATAGTTTTAACATTAACTGAAATAAATAATTTTAACTGGTATACTCATTACTATTATCTAAAATTAGTATTAACTAATTAGATAATACTTATTATTATGAGTCTAAATATTAAATCCATTTTCTTATATATTATTAATATAACTAAAAATCTTAATTTTATGTTAAACCTATGGACGCGAGTATAATGTAATTTTATAATGAGAAAAGAATCAAAATTTTCACATGATTCCATAGAAATAATCTCTACGAAATGGGATACAATTACATAAATTGTATTAACAAATAAACTATTTTGATAATTTTACATTTAAACCATATGAATTTATTTTTGTTTTTAATTAAACTATATGAAAATACATTTCTTATTTAAACCCCTTATTTTCACCATTCACTAAAAAATTATCTCTTAAAAAAAATGTTACAAACATACCCCTTGATAATTAATATATTCTAATTTAAAAAAAATTTCAATTATTCCAATAAATTTTTAAAAAATTTCGATAATTTAATTTAAAAAATTTTAAAAATTGAAATAAATTGTTCTTATAAATATTTTGTTTTTAAGAATAAAATTGAATTTTGTTTACATAAATCACATAAAAAAAGACATTATAGAAATTTAAAAATGGATTGCATACTAATTAAATAAATGTTTTTTTTAAATAACTAAATGTTTTTTTAAGTTATTAATGTAAAAATAATTTTTTTAGGAAATTTTTTTTAGGAATAATACTTCCCTAATTTTGAAATGGTTCCCATTTCAACCTATATTATTTTTCCGACTAATGATTTCTTTATAGATTCATTTATAAAAAATATATTTTGATAAATTATTTGGTAATATCAATACCCACCAATTCAATTTCTTGACGAAATAATCACAATGAATAATAATATTTTCATATAATTTCTCATATTTTAAAAACGGAGTGTTTTTTGTATCACAATATTTCAAAGGAATTAATATTGTTTCAAAATAATATTTATTGAAATAAAACTCAGATATATTATTCCCCACTAAAAATTATTTTACCTATCAAAATTCCATCAATGTGGTAAAAAAATAAGGATACTTATTATTATTACATTCTCATGTTCCCACATTGCTTTCTCAAGAATGATATTCCACTAGAACACATTGATCAGGTGAGTTGTGTGGTTTAATAATTAATTTTCTATATGATCCATAATCTCAAACAATATTTATTTTTAATAAATATCATGATCTTGATGTATTTCCACATAGTTTTTTATATATGATGTATTGATCATGTTAACCCTCTGTAGAGATACATGGAAAAAATCATGGACTATAGAGAGGGTATTTGATTGTTCCGATCGATTGGATGTGAACTATATACGATCAATAATTTCAACCAAAACTATATAACGATAGATTATATTTTCATTATATCATAAAAACACCTTAATATTTTGTTTTTTCATCAGTAGGTGTCTGCATCATATCTTCCTATATTAAATGTCGATGAATTCTATATTCCTAAATAACTAATAGATAATAAGATCTGTAATATAATTAAAATTCATTTATTCTATATATAGTTATAATCATAACAATTGTTTAGAATATGTTCTAAAATATACATAAATTAATATATAGTTAGTTAATACATTATTCTCTAACTCCTTATCCAAATTCTAACATATACAAATCAATAAATGGTTGGCCTTATTGCACATCGAAAATTAAGAATTTTTTAAGTAGGCCAATATATTACCTAGTACAAAATTACATTATTCCCCTAAATTTCATAAATTCACAACTTATTTTCATGTATCATATATGTTAAATAACTTTTTCATATATTCTCGTGAAACATTTTAATAACTATATTTACCATAAAAACACAGTGAAAAAAAAATACATTATTCCTCAATCATTCAATAAAATTATAGATTGTTGAATATATTACATAAATAAAAACATTTGTTGAACTCCATAAATGATAATAAAATCCAAATTTTCACCAAATCATTTGTCAGTTTTCAGGTAATTAGTACTTTCCAATTAATTTTATCTATATCAATCATCTCTTTATCCAAAAATTAATTTCCAAAAAATTAACAATAAACTAAGAATTATCATTCTTTCAATCATTAGTTTTATATAAAATATTCCCAATACCACAAAGCACATTTCTTGTACATCCATAATATTAGGAATATTCATTCATATCCTTAATAAAGGATTATTCTGAATAATCATTATATATATATACTAATATTCATGGAACATAATTCTTGAATTCAAATATAATAAAATTCAATCATTGAACTGAATTCTTATACTATTAACAAAGAATGATTATCTTATTCCACTATACATGTTTTAGATAATTAAAAATATTTATATTTTAATTGCACTAGTCAACCTCAATTTAATTTATATTTTTTGATTAAACATAGGAAATACTATTATAATTCATTATACATTTTATATGAAATTTTTGGAATCTTCATTATCAGTAGTATAAACATTACACATAAAACCTTAATAATGTTTCCAATGAACTTTCCCATAGTAAATAAATTTAAATATTTCACATAAATTTCAAATTTCAAACGTTCCACCATTAATGAAACCTTAAGAATATGGTCAGTCTTATCCATTTCATTAACAAAAATTACATTCACTTTCTCCTTCCATTACATATTCAAAAATACTTCAAATTTATCTGTTTCATTTACATCAGTTCTTTTTCCCACATCATGAAAATTTAGGAAACTGAAGAAGCTTTTCATCATTATATCTACCACCCAAAAAATAAGTGAAATCTATCATTCAGTTATTTGATTTGTGTGAGAGTTGATAAAGGCACATGTTGTTAGACATATATCCTGATAAATGAATTTATATAATCTCAATATTCTTCACTAAATACATTATCATATTTGATTTCACATCAATAAATTTTATATCATATTCAACATTTACCCGGATCCTTTTAGTTTCATTTATTGATTAAATAAAAAAGAATATAGTTACAATATTAATCATAGTTGGAAAATATATAATCGTGGAAAATCATTTATAGGATTTCTAAATAAAGTCACCTCATTTTAAATCCATGTAACCTTTTATTTATTTGATGTTATTCATGTTCATAATATATTAAATTTCATATTGATATTTCATACAGTGTTTATAATTTTCCAAAGAATATCCTAGGAGATATTCAAACAAAGTATAAAACAAAGCATGTTGTCATGCTCTAGGTGACACTATTATCCAACGTAATACACATGTTTGGGAGATATGTACGATAGGTAAAATAGTTACATATCAACATATAATTTTTTTATATAATGACATGGATGATATTTCTTAGAAAACACTCTCTCTATACATCACTACTATTATTGGGTATTTTCTTATTTATGTAATTATCCTTAGACGTATCCTTATACATATACCGAGGGATCCCACTAAAGTTTTCTCAGGAATGTTTCAAATTATTTACTAAAACATGATATGTTACAAATTATTAAAACCAAAAAATCTAAAAATAAATATTACATTTAAACAATGGATTATCTGGAACATATCATAATGATCCATGTTAGAATCAATTTACTTTAGTGCCTTTAGAAAAAAGGATACAAAAACAACTATATATAATTAAAATAAATCAACTCCAACTATGTTTTTCATTGTGATTACTCTTCATATACATATCATACCTAATATAATTACTCATAACCATCGTATATAAAACATACAAATAGATGATATTGGATCATAAATATTTGTTTGAAATGGTGGTATCACAATAAAAAGAGAATATGTATATTAAAACATGAAGATTTTTTTAAAAACTATACCCAGCATATAATAGATCATAATCATGAGTCATGGAATAATTTATAGAAGGCCATAAGACATGGATTAAAAAATTAGTAACATTTCCACTGAGATAAAAATATTTCCTTAAGACATAAAATTATAGAAAATACATAATCATAAAAAACATTATGTCATGGATAATCACCATGAAATTCATTATAATTTAGGAATGGGATACCCACTAAAGTATATCTATAGGTCATTAGATAACCGGCAATATACCCTATATAATGCATATAATTCTTCCTTTGTACTTTCGTTTCTATTGTTATATCCTCATCTTTTCCCTTTGTGATCGTAAAATATCAATAATTATCCAATTAATTAGAGGGAGATAACACCCTGACCCATCACATAATGAAATTCATGTGTGTGTGTGCTCCATACGATTATAAAACATTTATCATATCCGAACCCATTAAATGAAAAAAGATTCATAATACATGTTATTAGAGCATAACTAATGGAAAAACAAATATATTTAATAAAAATCTTACTATTTAAAACATAATCCATCCTGAGAAAGCATAATATTTGTACCAATGTATCATATAACTTGTAAAATATATGTTTAATGAATTAATTTCCTCTAATATGGAAAATGTTTTTGTAATACCACTTCAAACGTTTCCTAAGGAAAATTGCCATTCCAATTTGAAAAAAGACATTATCAAACAGAGAACACTTTAAAAATCCATTTATTTGAATATAACATTTCAAACTCATAACGTTTTATATAAATAACACTAAAAATATTGATTTTTTAAAATATCAATTTCACATTGAAAACCAATTTTTTTAAAAATAAATAATTTCAAAAATTATTTTACTCAAAAATAACCTTTCAATCATATAAAAAAATATTTAGAAATAATTTAAAACATTTCTTCATGAAAATATGTATACCAATTTTTATATAAAATTTTAAATATAAAACATTTAAAACATAACTTTCATTCAAAATAACATTCCAAATTTATAGAGAATGATTTAAAACCCATTTAAACAATTTCATGGGGACAATACAATTTCAAATTTAAAAAAAACTATAACATCAAAAAATTTCAAAATACTTTTATTTGATTATAAGAATTATAATTTTTAATATAATATTCAATTAATATAATTTTCATGGTGTTGAGATATTATTTTCACACTTTACACATTAAAACAAATATTTATGCCACATTTTTGTTGAAATTCAAAGTGGAATACTTTAAAAAATAACACGAAGAATCATTTAAACAAAATAATGACAAAAATGTTTAATAAGATATTTTATTAAACCTTTGGATAATGTTAAAACATATTATTATTATTTTTAGAAAAACTATATTTTTATTATAAAGTGTTTTAAACTGAATATAGAAATAAATAAGGATATCTAAGAAAATACATTGGGAATCATTAGTACATAAATATAGGATAATTTATTGAGAACATATATTCTCAATAAATGGCCAATGTAATATAAGAATCATCAGTTTATTGAGAGGTCTATTAGAATATTTCATTATTTGATGCATATAAAAAACATGATAAAATGTGAGATTGAATTGTAAAATCATTCCCACTATAATAACATTGAATCATAGTACCCATGATGGAATAAATTAATAAGAAACATAAAATATAATGATAATAAATATTTTAATGATATTACATATCATTTTGGCCTTATATACCCCTCATAAAAGAATATTTTAGCCTAACATAATAAATATACCTTTAATGAAAAATCTAGAAAAAATTCACTTACATTAAGCCTATAATTCCTTATTATTTATTCAAAGCTGATATATACAAAATATTTTTTAATTATAAAAAATATATAGTACCATATATATATATACTATACCATATATTACTTATGTAGGATATTTTATTACCCGTTCATGAACAATGCCTTGTTAAAATGACATTTTTTGTCATAATATCTTTGTTTTCCAGCTATGTTTTGATTTTATATATTAAACAAAATAAAATTTTCATTGTTATATAATATAAATATTTTTAAAAATTAAAAAAATCATATATTTTCATTTTAAAATTATTTATACTAATCCTCTAATGATAAAGATAGAATATGAAATATATTGTTCATAGATACCGTAGACCATATGTACAAATGGACACTGTCTCCATTTTCTAGATAGATGAAATGAAAGAAATGTAAATAATATATTTCCATTACAAAATAATTATAATTTAAATTATATCACTATATTCATTATATTTTCACTAATTAACTTCTATATACAATATTAGTGAGAAACAAATCACATTTCATTATGAGATAGTAGTCTGTCGTACACACGAACAACAACAACGTATCTGCCAAATAATGGAAGGTTAAATAGTATATGTGATATCATAATTTCAGAATTATAATTAATTTTATAATAATAAATATATTTTTTTATTATATATGTCTTACCAACCTTGTAAAACATTCATGAAAAGGACATCATATTGGGTTTTTTGGTGGTAGTCAACTTTACACATGATCGATGCTATTATTTTACAAATGTTTTGAGTTATAAATGTATATATGGTATTAAAATTATAAATATGTATTAATATCATATATATAATTTTTAAACATTTAATATGTTTTTTAAATACTCAGTGAGTGGAGGTGATGAAAAATGAATAACATTGGCTCGTGGGGTGGTAGTCCTCGATACACACGATCGATAGTTTAATTTTACATTTAATTGAAGAAGAAATTTATTAGCTTATTTAATTTATCTAATAAAATATTATTATATTTTCTGTACTGGTGTTATTATCTTATTAGTTTTTGATAATATTTTAAGGTGTTAGATGAATAACTAAAATAAAGAAAACATAGTTAAAAATATTATATCTTCTTCAGATATCCTCATTACGATTAAACTAAATCCCAACTAGACTAGAATTATTGTCTCACTAAGGACTATAGGATGTTGGGATGGATGAATGGAATATATTATTATCTAATTTTCATATGTAAACCATTTTTGAAGTGTGAGTTTGATAAGAGATGCGTGGATTTTTATAAGTGGAGGAGAGGACGCACATGGTTTTTTAACCACTGAAAACACATTTTATCCTGAAATGTGATAATAATGTTTAACAATATATACTAATGTTATGATAAAAATTTATTTTTAACTCATTATATAAATATATAAAGACTAAATACGAAATTTTAATCCATTTTCTTATATTCGTCACATGGAAGGTATAGAATTTAAAACAAAATTAATCATGTACATGCTATAGAAAAGATGTCTCCAAATGTAAACATCTTCACATGTTTAAAAATATTTCCTATTAAAATTAAATATGAAATTGAATAAAATGAACAATATTTGCTTAATAAATATACAATTGATAAAATATTATATTTGATACCATATTTAATTTTTTTATGTTTTTAAATTCATTTTATTTAATGCCAATTCATAATAAAAACAACTATTTTAACTACATATCGAAAAAAAATATTTTCAGTCACATACCGAAAATTCATCATTGGATAATAATAAAATTATGATTTAAAAATGATGATCATTTTTTCAAATATTTTTTTTAAATAGAAAAAAATTATTTTTTTTGAAATAAGTCAACAAAATTAAACAAAATTTTATTAAGAAAAATATAGGTTTGGAGTTTAATATTACATTTATTCATATCCCATTTCTAGAAAACACACTATATGAATGCTAAACATTGGATTGTATTTATGTATATAAATTTTAAAAGTATAATTCCCAAAAAATAAATTTACAGTTTCATTGAGTTGAAATTTATTTGTTCTTTAAAAATATATTTTCAGAAAAAATTATTTTATTTATTTTCAATTGGTTATTATTTTTATTATTAATTAATTTTAATATAAGGAATTCATTTTTGATACATGTTAAAACCATATATTTTCATAAACTATGTAATCATATACATACCCTCTATTTTAATGAGTATATGATAACTATCATATTATGTAATAATATTTCGATAGTATACTAGGTTTCATTAATTCTCATTGTTGTGGGTAACAGAATCATTCAAAAAATTTATGACAATTTAAAAAGTTTTTTATCAAAATCTTACGGTGTTACATTACATAAATTTGGATCTCAAATATAGTTGGTATTCACTGGATTTTTAGTAGGGCACTAATGGTTGACCATCACGTTTCGGCCTTATTGGGGCTTTTCATTGGAGCCTTCGAGCCAACATTCATTTGAGAGTATGTTAGAATCTAAGTCATGGGAAATATGGTATACTATAATATAGGATTAAAATATATTTCCAAATTTTCTAATTTTTTTGGGAATTGTTCCTACATGTAATCACTCTAATAATGGAGGTACGTGATATTTACTGCGTATTCCTAGATAAGATAACTCGTGTAGGGAAGGTACATGATACATAGTTCTTATACCTGGATGAGAAAACCTAAATAAGTGATGCATTTGGTACCATTGGTAGTATTACCATGATGGGAAAAGTATTTAATGAATTATATATTGTACATGATTCATTGATTTTATCAAAGACATCTTTTCATAGGCTAAATCATTCATTCTTAATCAATGTCATAAACCTGAGAAAAAAAACTTAAATTTAGTCATTGATAGATCACAATTTGTATGAAATAATGTGGTAGTGATGTTATGGAGAGAAGTTCCATAACACATATTCATACAAATTCTATATTCGGGACAATGAAGGTAGTTCCAGTTATTCTATCAATTTTTATATAGTATTTATTTATCCTCATAATTACAATTGCACATATCGCTTTGTATACCAAATTTTAGGGGACTATATTTTTGATTACTCGCTATATTTTTTATTCAAAACCAAATCAGGCCTCAATTACACATTGGTACCTGAGTGGAAATTTTTTCACAAAATATTTGGTAATAGTTATTTGAAACAATATTATAATATTTTATCTATTCTAGAATAATGTGTAATACATTGTGTCATAATTTTACAAAAATACCAAGTTCATATATTCATCCATTTATTATTCTAGAGACATATAGTCTTAAATATGATATAGATAAAGGGAAACTAACCACCTCCCATTTATATTTATATTAATCTTAGAGAGAGAATTTTATAATATAATATTTTTCAACACTTTAAAAACTTAGTAGTTTCAATTTCTATTTCACACTTATTTTATTTTATCTTTTTTCCCTCTATGAATCTTAACTCCATAAAATAGTGAACTACCTTTGACCATTTTTTATGTAATGAATTATTGGTTTTTATATTTATATATATCATCATATTCTATATTTCATTTTATAAATTTTATTAGTTGTTAAATTTTTTAATGTGGGTGATTTTAATTCTTCCAATAACATTGTGTTCTTCATCCATATTCATCAATATTCTTTCCAATATATATTTATCTCAATAATATTTTGTATTTAGTAATTTGTATTGATGTAGAAGATTATAATCACATAAAAATAATTCTCTTTTATAGGTAGTAACAATTTAAACAAGGAGAGTTTTGAGTGATAAAAATTTGTATCAAAATGAAAAATAATATTGGGATCATTTTGAAGTGAAATGATTAAAATCAATGCAAATAAAAATAAATATAAACTCCTCTAACAAATCTATTTGTCCTTCTAATTTAGATTTTTTTCATTTTTTTAAATTTCATATATATCACAAAAATTATGATAAACTACCACTATTATAGTACTTATATTTAGTATAATGTTTTAAAAAAATTGGAAAGAAATAAAAATAGTTTTTTGAGTGTGAAAAAATGAGATTGGAATTTATTATTGAACAATGATGAATTATTTGGAATTATAAGATTATATTTGGTTAGGGGTTAGTAAAAACCAATTCCATCAATTATTCTATTATCTCATATAGTTAATATATAATTTGGGTCTAAGGGTGGGTCCAGATTACATTATTTGTGTATATTTAGTTTTTTTCAATTAATACCCAATAATATGTGTGATTTCATGGTTTTGTATTGAATTCATACTTGTTAGTTCATGAATATGCTATAACATTATTCTTTTGTTGTTTATCCTAGTACTCATACATCTATTGAGTAGTATACCTTGCATGAGGAGTGAGACCATTAAGCTGGCTTAGTGAGTCCTAACTAGGTGTAGGTTAAATATATGACCACTAAAACATTTACCCTCAATATAAGAGAGGTAGACCCCAATAAGCTATCAAATTTACCATCAGCGGTATATTTTTACATAGGGGATGTCTATTAAGACTTCATCATATTAAAACCTTTGAAATGGGTGGAAGTTTATTAACCAAATGATTCCTAATTTGGAACCTCTTTCCATCCAGTGATATTGAATAACTATAATTTTATTTTTAGAGGTGAGTTAGAGATATTTAATCAAATGGTTTCATTAGGTTATGCATGTCCTCTCAGGGAAATATGGATCTCATACATAGGAATAATAATGGATTTCAACTAATCTATATAGAGAATAAAAAACAAAAAAATCAATATATTATGAATGAATAGACATTATCAAAATTTGATGATCCATATGATAAATTTAATGGGGGATATTTTAAATAAATTTTTAAATTGATAAGTATATAATCAAATTTATTTCTAACAATAGAATATTACTCTATTTATTTTTAGAAGTTATGATTTTTTCTGTTTGGGCATCTCTTTTGAGAAAATCAATTCTCCTGATATGTTTTTCCATTATGAAAAAATATATTTCATCTACTATTGGAAGGAATTTTTATAGTATTTTCTGATTATATCATACATTACATCCTTTCTCTGCTTAGAACTCTCATCATATTCGAATATTCTTAAATACCAAAGATGAGTACCAGTAAAATGCTAATAAATTAGTGATCCATCTTGATATATGATGTTAGGTTACATGCGAATTTGATTTTCGTAGGCAGAATATTTTTGGATTTGGAAAACATAAAATCAATAATATCATGTGTAGTACAACGAAATTTACCTGAGATTTTATGGGGTCATATATGATAATAATCTGTTCAATTTTGAATTTTCCATGGTATCATTTCATGTGAATAATTTTGTTATGAAGGATATCAATTTCTTATGGTCCAATAAATATGAATATACCTTTTATTAACTACTGAGAAAATTAAACTGAGAATATTTTTCCATTATACCACTCTAATGAAAGAGACATTATGTACACTATTAAACATTCTTAGTTGGTCATAGATATATTCCCAAGAATGGTTAATGGGTAGTGGAGTATAATTATAGACATATTTATTCTTAGGAAAATAAATACCATGTTTGTGATCTATAAATGAACCTTATGGGTCATTCCATAATGTGTGAGAGATGTTACTTTTTTATGAGATGATCATTTTTTTAAAATATCAGTAAACATGGGAATATATATTTTTCAGATGATAAATATATAAATAACAATCCAATTGCATTGATTATATTTATCCATATTATTTTTAATTTAAATATTCCCCTAGTAAACAAAATAATTTTATTGATTATTTCAGAGCATAAATTTATCCTCATATAGTGGTAATGGTGATGAGAAAGTAGATATTATAGTTCATTATTGGACAATTCCACTTGGATGTGATTGAGGACCATATTTTATAATATTTACACCATAATAATATCTTGTAATCAATTATGAAATATTTATAGGGAACCTATACATTGGATTTCGATTGTTACATAGTTAAATATAATCTTCATTATCAAGAGATCCTCAAAACCTAATTCATTGATTATTAATCATTAACATAAGTTCATGGAAGACTATTAGTTTCTAAAATCATGAAAGATAAAGTGATGAATGAATAAAAATCCCTTATGTGGGAAATGCATCATATGATCAAAATAAAATTTTTTAAATTACATCAATGATATTTAAAATATTATTAGGTGTACTAGTTTTATGGTTTCTCGTTAATTTTTTAGTAATTATTATGTGATGGAAGGGAATAAAAAGTATGAATTTAATCTTACACCCATTTCCAAAATGGAAATTTTTTGTGACATTATGTATTTAGTTACTAGTTTTTAGATATGTTTCCAAGAGATTTAACAAATATTACAAAAATAAGTTGGGTAAAAATAAAAAATAAATATTTGATCATTGTGTATGTGATATGAACCCAAATGAAAAATATTAAATGAATAATGAGAAAAAATTGTGTATCATTAACCTTATATTATTATAAAACCATCACTCTATATACATGTCATTTTAGTATATTTTCATGAGTTGAATCCCTTGGTAAACACACTAATGAATTTATCAATAAGATAAAGGGATCACACATTTTATGGGTGGGAGTCTCCATCAACCACGATGTTAGTGAAAATTTTTATTATATAGATGAATAATAAGAGAGTTCAGGTCTATAAAATGTCATTAAAATTTCAACAAAATCCTAAACAATAGCTATTATTGATTGAAATTGGATTTATATAACAGAAAAAAGGTATTACATACATGAATACAACCCCCTTAAATCATTTCAAATTATTATAAAATTACATAATTAGTATATTAATTTTTATATTCGTTGAGAGTCCATCCATGTCACTAAATTAAATGGTATAAAATTTTACAAAATATGAAATATCCAAGAATTTCATTAAGGTCTTTGATTAAAGGAATATATCCCATTAAATATCTCATATTTAGTGAAACAACGTAGACTTTATGTTCTTTCAAATTCTATTAAACCATGTGAAATGACATCATAAATCATATCTATAACAATATTTTGATTTATTCCATATTATTTTATGAATGAAAAAATTAAATTCCCCTAAAAATGTATAATGCTTTATATATCTATGTTATGAATAAAAAATATTTAGATTAACTTAAAATAGTTTTTGTCCAAATATCAACGTCAATCAAAACTCCCATTATGTTAAGCACATTTTCTAGACGTATGATCCATAATAATATTGATAATAATAACAAATATAAAAATAAATTTATTTATTAATTGAAAAATCAATAGAAATGTGTTAACTATTTTTATGTTGTAAAGGGATCTAGAATAATCTCCATAATACATAAGAATAAAAATAAATGAATCAGTTAGACTGAATTAAAAGAAAATGTGCATTAAAATATCATCCCTTTATCCATTACATTGAGTGACCATAAGAAAGATGTATATCAATAACTTATAGAATACTCATTTCAACTTCATTAATGTAATGACTCAGATTTTAATAATTTTTTTAGAATTGTTTTAAATTCATAGAAAAATTGTTAAGAGGACATGCGATTATGAGGCCTAGTGTGTCTGAAACAATTCACTTAAAATGTTATGTTTATTATTTATGGAACAAAATTCAGTAACAAAAAAATGTAATATCATTTTATTAGCTACACCAATGTTTAATAAGAAGGAACTATTTAACTCAGGATGATTACTTTACCATAGGAAGGACCAAAGATTAGTTAGTGTGGGGCATCTGAATAAAAACATACCAACTACGTAACTTTAAATAAAATATTTATATAAAATTGATTTTTAAAAAAATATTATAATAACAGTATAATGGTGACTCAGATTGGAAATAAGAGATGTCTGTTGAGTTAATAATGTAGTTTTTCCCTAGGAATGAGAAATATTTAGTCAGCATGGGTCATCTGTGGGAAACATGATAAGTATATAATCATCATTAAATAATTTAATGAAAAATTATTTTATTGTCATAGTGAATTTATTTTATTTTTCCTTTCTTTGGAATTTTAGGTTATCACTAAAACCGTATAATTCCTATGAGATGTAGAGAAGAACTCTCGTGAAAAACGATAATGGATAATGTATTGGGGATTAATGAGAAATTAATTAGAAGTTATATCTCTAATGACAAAAATGACACAACAATCCTCTATTAGCGACTGGTCTGAATCAAGGTATAGATTGTGATTTCAGATTTCACTTCCTCATTATTTATTTCAATGATAAACATAGGTCAGTACTCAAATAGATTGATCTGTAGTTTGATTGTCATTGTGGGATGGGTTATTATTGTGGGATTGCCTAAAGATTGCATTATCCTATTAATTTATCCATTTAACAAGTGCAAACTGATTTTGAAATGAAAAATGGACAAGGATCATTCTTCCTGAATACATAGTTCTTTTCCCTCCCATGTCCTTGGCATTCATCACTATTTGTCCCTCTTGGTCATCACTCTACTATCCAGGAGGCTCTAAAATCAATTAGATCCCCGTATATGAGGAAAACCAAAACAGAGGTCGGATCTATGTAGATCAGGACCTGAGTATCATAGATATATCTTCATTTTAGAAATTGTTCATTCAGATTTGGTACAGTGGTTCATTGAAGGTACCAATGGTATAACGATCTGTCGATGCGATGTGACAGTCTGATGATGATACGTGAGGTGGTGCGATGACTGGAGCACATTGTCATGGAACAAAGTTAGTCTGCGGGATGTGGTGGTTCTGTGGTCATGTGGGACACATGTGTAGATTTCATTAACGCGGCCAAACAACCCATGAATGAGTGAGTAGGTAGGTCTATGGGGGATTGGTTAGGCCCCAGTTGAGTAGTTCTGACTGGGCCCAACTGGCCTGTTCAGACCAGTGGGTCGAGTTGGGCCCAGTGGGATAGGTCAGACATGGGATGATTGGATAGAGTAGAGCCACAAACAACTGTGGTGGTCGATTGTGAGTCATGGAAGCTCTAGTTGTCGCATGTCCATGCTATCTGGGGGCGTTCAAACTCCATGGTTGACCGAGGTAGCCTAGTCTGGTCGACTCAGATGGTCAACCATGGCAGCAGGGGGTGGTCGACCGTAGTGGTCGACCGATCTACTATGATTCAGCCCAGGAGACCAGTGACCACATGTCCTTGGACACTTCAAACCCACATTGCATTCAAATGGTGCACCCATTTGATGAGCCATCTGGGGAGACGGAACCCTTATGTTAATATTGTAATTTAGAGATATCTTAAGTGGTTTTTTGTGTGACTGTGAATATAACTTAATAGATTAAGGATTGAGTTCTCCCAGAACAAGCACGCTTCAAGAACATATTTCTACGGTTGTCCACGATCTATAGACTATATGACTTATAGATAATGTGTGTCTTATAAAGACTGTGTCACTTATGGAGACTATGTGTATTATATAGACTATGTGTCTTATTTATACTATGTGTCTTATGGAGACTAGATTTTTGTGATATATTTTGTGTGGGAATATATCCATGTGGAGCTATCTAGGAATTCCTTTTATTGAATCCCTTGGTGGTATTCCTTTGTGGTATTTCCATTATGGTATTCCTTTTGTTAGTTCCTTTGTGGAATTATATTATGGTATTCTATCGTGGTATTCTGTGGTGGTATTTTATTGTGGTATTTATTTTTTGATATTTCGTTTGTGGTATTACATTGTGGATTTGGGTTTTCCTACTGAGTGTTATTTTAATCACCCTTGCATGATCATTTCCTATACATGTCGTGTCTTCTGATGATGATCGACTCTTTGGTGGAGTTCCAGGAAGACCACTACATGGAGGATCCATGTGAGACTAGATATGTTGATGTGTGTTTCGACATCTTTATCGTTGAAATTACATGAAACTATTAGTTTATTGGTTGAACATGTTAGTGAACACTTATTTTATTTAGCAGGAATGGTTTGCTGCTACTTACTTTCTATTGCATTCATTATTGTACTCTGGTTGTGGTATATAGTGAAAAACATTCATTGTTTACATAGTGCTTTAATATTTCTATATTTTTGTCTTGGAGATGCGCGCGTGTGTGTAAATGTACATAGGAATATGCCTTGTAGTTTTTCTATATGCCTACCTAGTTCCAATCATTAGGCCTTGTCCTTTTAGAGGTGGGATTTTGGTAGACATGTCATGGGAAAATATGGGATGGGTTGTGAAAGAAGGTGTCAGGGGAGGGCAGTTCTACATTAGGACTGGGAGTCAGTGAGGGTGTGTTGGGGAATTAGTGTTAAGTGTTTAAATTTCAACATTCAGTATAAGGAATCTATTTTTTGTGTGGAAGATGACATATCCATACACCATGAATTTTGGAATCTTATTTTCTACATGGTATATGAAGACATTGGTTTTAGGAAAAATAAAGGCACAAGTATTATATAGGAATGGGTTGCCTCTTCCATTCCTTTCATTATTTTCATGGGATGTTACAGTAAGAAAACAATCAAATGTATTATTCTTTATTTTCATGGGATGTTACTGTAAGGCCCAGGTGTGTACGCGAAGTAGAGTTAATGGGACTACATTATGGAAGAGTGGTAATGTCCAGAGTCATGATGTTTGTTGTTATGAATGAGAAGTTAACTAATTGAAAGGTGGTGTGGTGCACCCAAATGTCTATGTTCTTATAATACTATTTTAGTCGACATGAGTTATTTGGTGAGCATTTCTTGGTGAGGCTGGTCTGGTTATTACTCCTTGATAGGTGATTTGTGGTTATGCTATTCTCTCAAAGGTGAATTATTGTATTCCCCCACTTGTAAAAAGATAGATTTAGATTTTTTACTGGGTATACATATATTATAAACATCTATTTGTAGAACTTTTTTCTGATTCTATGGAGGACATTGAGGACCATGTGGGACTTTACTAGCTCTTTGTTCACGATATTTTTTATAGTAATTCTTAGTTTCTATATATTGGTACTTTCTTTGGTTCTTTTGTTGTACTTTTGCAACAAATTACAAATAAATCATAAATGGTTTGGATTTTTGTTTCCATTGTATAAATGTTTGGTGTTGTTTTGGATTTATACTGTCTTATTTCATGATTTGGTTTTCATTATAAATCTATATTCCTTCCATTTTTTGTGATGTTCTATACCCATGGTGCTAGTCACCTCTATGGGGCCTGTTGAAGGTAGGATAAGAGGTTCATTATATCTATTTTATCCTGATGAAGGATGGGCATGGCACATTATTGTCCCTTACCTTATCTTGAGTAAGTTTATGACAAAATGGTGTTAGAGGTGATGATTTAGGGATAAGATGGAGTTCAGATTTAGGAATAGTGAGGATTGAATTAGATGATAGGGAAAACATGTTAGACAATATAGGGGCATGAATTAAGCTTGTTAAGATTGTATAGGACAAGGGATTTTAGTGCCCCCCATGAGCCGATGCAAGGACTCTAGACCTACTGAATGACCTAGTGAGGCTACACAGATTTCAGGGTAGTGACCATAGAAAAGTTTGATGAATAATAATTACTTGTGATTTTTTTTCATGAATGTTTTTTAGATTTAAATTAAAAAATTAATTAATATAAATCATAAAAGAAAATTGCAAACAACTCAGACTTAAGAGGTCATTATATACCTATACATCCATGGCACCCATACGATGCCCATGTGTTGTATTAGCAATTGAGAGCTAGAAATATTACTTGGTGGATCAGTGGAGGGTTGATCAAGTAGAGGAAGATGACTTGGGGAAAAATACACTTTTTTGCATCTCTAGGTAGACCCTGGGGATGTAAGAAGGTAGAGTATTATCAATAGGGATTAAGGGCTAGCTTGAGAAGATGACAACATTATTTACCTTTATATATTATCTAGGGGTGTAGTGGGTTCCTCGAGGGGTGAGATAGATATGAGGAGCATTGTGTTAGTGGTGGATGCATTACCTGAGGGATAGAAAGGAGATGAATTCATCATGGGATATCTTTGAGATGGAGTATTGATCATAGTATATAACGTTGACGATGAAGGATGAGAAGATGTAAGAGATATCTCCAACCAACAATGTTGTAATTCAGTGAGGGAAATAGTGATCATGTTCAAGGATCTCCTATTATATTCTCTGGATATCTTTCTGGGGGAGGAGTTATAGGCGAGACACTTGGAGGAGGCACTATAACCTTATCATCAGTATTTTTTCTCTCCCTTTTCCCTAATGACATGTATAGTTGTTCAAAAAGGCTGATGTTGAGGAGAGGGTGCACTTTTATGGAAGTGTGCCATGACAGGGGATCCAGATGAGTATGTCAATGGGGAAGGATGTTAGTAGAATGTCTCCAGTGTCAGGGCCCTCTAGGTTTTATCAAGTTGAAGGTAGGCCTCAATAGTTACTGTTATAATCTCATTTTCCTCACCCTTTCCTCATGGGAATAAGACTAAGGTTCATTTTCTATGGAGGTCTGGGATATCTTCAGTGTTAGTTCCTAGTTTGAGCTCGGTACAGTGGGGTTAGAAAGGTTTATCTACCAACTCAGCGACAACGGTTTCCAGTCAGAACCTTCAGGTAGTAAGGGTAGAGGGATCCAACTCCGTAGAAGAAAGACGGTGCTGGAGGAGGCCGACCACAGGTTTATCCAAAGGGACCATGACCATAGTGTGGGATGATAGTAGAGGGGTAGAAGAGATGGGTTTGGGTATTTGAATGCCGCTGATGAAGAAGTTCAAGTGGGGAAAGAAGTTGATCATCATACAATCAGTCTCTTTGGTACTATTGCATGTGATATTTTGATTTAGAGCCATCACACTCTTTTGAGACACCATATGTAGAATATTAATTTGGACTAGACATAAAGAAACATTCTGTACTCCTGGGGTTGAGCATGAATGTTGGAGGTTAGACCAGTCTATTTGATGTTTTCTAAGGGTCCATATTGTCGTTGGGATGCATTAGTTCAGTGGGGAACTTTTTATACTATAGATGAAGCCATATGATGTGATATTTGGCATCGATTGATTTTTCTCTGTGCATGTCTTTATCAAATGATTCTACAGGAGGGTCATGTTTTCCTATATGAATAGTCTGTGGGTGGATTATTTTTCTCTAGCGCAATCATTAGGACAACATTAAACATATTGAGTCTCTTCTTTTTGTGTTAGAAAATATTTCATAGGGGTTGATAGGTGATGAGATACTGGAGGTTTCTGAAGATGTCGACGAGTTTATAGATGTCTTCCCCCAAGAGGTTGTGACTCTACACCCTCAATTATGAATTAATTTATATTATGAAAATTCCAATAAACATCTAATATTGTTGAGTTATATAATTAGGATACATCAAATGTACCAATATATTATTTTATAATTCAAAAAACCTATTAAATTATGTTATTATTTGATATCCATAAAAAAATTAAGGTTTCAAGGAATACATTTTAATATTATACAAATTAAAAAATCATAATTTGTTAGTTAATAGATAATGTTCCCCACTCGACATGATTTTTAGAATTTATTTCAATAGTTTCAGTTGTATATGATCTCACTTATCCCCTTAGTATTTTATTAGGGGTGGATATCAATATTTTTCATCATTTTATTAGTTAATTATCATTTATAATGTCTATTATCCCCACTTTTAATATATTGAACTGTTAGTAGTTTCTCATGGGGAACCCTTTTTCCTTTTCCCCATCCCTACTGAGCTCATCATTTTTTCTCAGAAATACGTTCTCTTATGCCCTCTATAACCACAAATAAAGGATACTCTAGTTTCACTTAGACATTCTCCTAGGTTCATCTTCCAAAATTTTTGACATTAATAATATATAACATTCTTTCTTTCATCATTTATGTCACTCGAACATCGATGAGACACCATACATATCTTTGATGTTTTTATTGAGATTTCAATTATTATCCCATTATTAATTATAATTATTTATATATAATTTGGAATAATCATTATATTTCATACTCCAACTCCTATTATATTATGTTACTCATTAGGAAAGACTCAACATTGTCCATGGAATCCATTTTAGTATGGATCCTTAAGCCATTATCCATTATAAAATCCAAAGTGGGATATCATTATTAAAGAATATTAATCATCAAAAATAATTATGATAAATTGTATATTGAAACCAACCCATGAAATTTTAATCTCATTATGTCTATCCTGCTATCTTTGAGATAAACTTAAATAACCTTATCTAATAACTAGGATTCTTTTGAAGAGTTCATATCAAACTTAATATAAAAATTATTTAAATAAATCATGTAAAATATCTTCAAAATGTACTTTTATTAACATAATAATATCCCCATGGTGTATCAATCTACGATTCATGTTATGCCTCTATGTGAGGCCACAGGGGACGATTGAATTAATCTCATCACACCATATTTTTGTTTATTACCCATAGGTACTTTTGTGCTAGATCCATCAGCCACTTATAGAATTTAACGAGACATGTCATTACCAGGAAGAGATCATAGTATCTAATTGAAAACATTTATGATTTTATCTTATACTTATACTTATTCCCAGGGATTCTCAAATTCTCTCTGAAACTAAACCCTATTATTCAATAGAACTTCCGATTGATAAGAACTGTAGTGACGAAAGAAAAATACTACTAATATCAAATTATTATACAAATAATATTAATTAATAAAATAATACCACGGATTTAATGGGTTTGTTTCATGGTAATAATTATGAAAAATAAGAACATTTAACTAATATAATGTGTTTCTTTGGTATCTCATTGGAATTATTTTAAAATAATATGAACCATTTAGAAAATTATAATTATTAAAGATATCTATCGTATATACATCACTATATAATATTTAAAATTTAACATGAATGTTTGTTTCATTCATACCATGTGAAATTGAAACGAAATATAGGGTATGCTGAAATACTGAGTTAGGGTTTTTGTAAGAGATAACGATATATTATCACTAATGGGGGTAAGCTGAGCATAGGGGTATGAGAACATTATAACGGATCATGATCATAATATATATAATGCATTCACAATGAAACTTGGATAATAACCCATGAATAATATATTGAGGCATCATCAAAAAGAAATATTAATCAATGATACTCAGAATCATAATATTTTGACCATAGCATAGTACATGATGTCATAAATAGAATTAAAGTTATAAAAACAATATCATTATCACATAGTGTAAAACGGCCCCTAGTGTGTTATGTTCACTCGCTAATTAAATAAAAAACATTGAATGAGATATAAATAATTATCTAATGAATTATTGTGATATATAATTCTTGTACCACCCACTACATAACATAGTGTGCTTAGGATGACTCTAATGAACCACACAAGGTATCACATAGGATATAAACGTTAACCATCCATTATAAGGACATGTTACTTTATTCCCACCCCAAAAATTATAGTATATACTTGAAAAATTGTTCCACATAGGAAGGAAACATAATTTCATCCAGGAAATATCAACTTATAAATAAAATAGGTTTCATGATTTTATCAACAAAAACATTACCATTATCCATTCTAGGATATATTGTGTTTGGATTGAGAAACATTTATCCCATGTTGACAATAAAAAATTATTAAGGTGTTGGAATACATAGAAAATACCATTCTCAAAATATTTTATAGAACAAATCAACATAAGAATTAATGACGAATTGGGTTATCTAAACACATCAGGTCATTAAATTAATAGATAATTGATAACATTTGGTATATCATGAATAATAAATCCTATAAAGGTAAATAAATTTCAAAATTAAAAATTAAATGGAATTTAATTTATAAAAAATGTTTTTGAAACAATGAACAATGTCATGAAGTTAATATTATGGGTCCCTTTATAAAGTAATATACAAAATAAAAAATTAATAAATTTGAAAAAACTTATTTTGAAATTAATATCCAATTAAATATCAATGATATTACATCATGGTATCATAATTAAATGTTCTCTTGAGGATAAAGCATTTTATCATGTGGAGAAAATATTTAGATATTTTTATAAAAATATATTGGCCGAGAATCAAATTTATCAAAATAAAATAATATTTTATTATTTTGAGAAGTGTAAATGTGAAATATGATTTTCATAATAGTTAATAATTAATTGGGTTTTATAATCTGATAGTATAACATTGATGGGAAGAAGGAAACATGAAAATTGGTGATAAATAGTAATGTAAAATGATGGAAATTATTTTACCATATTTGTTTTTAAAAAATGAATATAATTCATGAAAAAGTATAATTTTAGAAAACATATAACTACAATGGTTAAAATAAGGTATAATATATGAAAATAAACATATATCCCAAGGATATAAATTATAAAAAAGTTTATTTAGTTATAAAAAATCATTATATTTTAAAGAATATATGAATCATAGTCCAAAAAATACGAGTTTGAAATGAAGTGTGGTTTACTTGATAGAAGATAATTTATTATTATATTAACTAAGGGTCAATTAGTTTTAACATAAAAAATAATATTGGCACATTTTTCAAAACATGGCCTAATGAAGGATGGTAGGGTTGAAACCCCATTCCTTTTGTCTTTTATTCCTATAAAGACATCCTCTCTCATTTATAAAAACATAATTATGTTAATCATTATTTAATGAAACTTATTAAATACTATTACCATTAAAAATGCAATTTATAATTATTCGTTTTTATGTCTGTAAGTAATTATCAATATTCAATATCTATGTAAGGGAGTAATATTGATTATTTTGATTAAGTACCATGAAATGATTCCCAGTATTAATTCATATCATGATGTTAATAATTATAATATCATCCCATTTACTTGAATTTAATAATAATTATTTCTAATGATATAATATCATTCTATAGGATTTTTAGTAATGATCTATAAATACGAACTCATTTTAAAGTATGTTTTATTGATATTTAATTAAAAAGTGTTGGAATCTTAGTGAATCTGTTTAATATTACTATTAAAATTCACAAAAATTGTAATACCATTAATTTATTTATAAATTTTATTATCTTGTTTAATGTTCTTATAATCATCCTTGGAATTATTTTATAACAATTTCAGTGTATCTTCTTAGAAAATCTCCATTACAAACATACAATTATTAATTAATGATTATTCTTAAGATAGTGATTTAGTTAGGTGTATTATCTTTATTAAATGAAAATAATGATTATATATATATATAACATAATGGTTTTGAAGAATATTTGTTGGTATTTAAGAAATACGAATGAAACAATAAGAAAGTACAAATACATTACATTATGAAAGTGGTAGTCAAAACAATATGTGGTTGAAATTTTCATTTCTTAAAAATACGAGGGTAATAAAGTGAATTATAATTTTCTATTCGGAATTGAAATCATATTGAATATTTAATAATAATTATTAATTTAATTCCAAAAAATCAGTAATGGGGGAAGTGGTGAAAAAATGGAAGTCATTCCCCTGTGGCGGAGGTAGTCCACACAACATAAGAATAACATATTATTTTTTCTATACAAAAGTGAATTTTGTTTAATAGTTAATCCATTATCATAATAAAATTAATTATACATAAAATATTGATATAAATATATATAAATGTGAAAATTAATATTTAAAATGTAAGATAAAAAGGAATACATTTAGGAAAAATGGGTACTCCTGTTGAAATTATTATTCCATCTATGGAGGATTCCACATAAATAGATTTATAAATAAAATTTAATGTCACAATATGCTAAAGTAAAATTATAAATATGAAAACTAAAGAATAATTTGTATATATATAAGTAGAAAACAAATTCATTTCATTGTATTTATGAGGTTGTGTTATAACACATTTATAAATGATGAGAATAAAATTTTTATAATTATAATGACATAATATAATGGATGAACATATTAAATAAGTAATGTGACTAGAAAAAGTTAAATTAATTAAGTGCATAATTGTTTTTCATTTATTAAATCCTCAAATAATCAAATGAAAAATATATTTTTTACATTTAATTCCATTTACTCTTTAGGATACCACTTTTAACAATTATAATTTTTTATCTTGGTTAGTATTTTTTTCAACATTGAGGATTTTCCAATATAACATAACATTAATTTTTTATTACCTAATTTAGACTTAATAATTAAAAATAAAAAATCATATTTTCGAGATAATATTTTTATTTACAAAATTATTTAATTTTATTAAAAGTGAATGTAATGCATCAAAACACATTTTTTTAAAAAGTGTAGTTTTTTTCATAATCATTATATATATGTTTAAAATATAAAATTTTCTGATATTAATGAAATATATATTATCAATATAATAAAATAAATTTTATCTGGATTTCAAATCATCCCAACACTGAATTGTAAGAAATAACTATATAAGTAAATTAAAAGACTAAAAAAATTTCAAATGGGAAATATTACACGTGTTAATATTTTGTTAATTTGTTTTTATAAATTAGTAGGTTTACTAATAAAAAAAATATTTTATACTGAAATTTTATTTATGTTTACAAATTTTATAGTTATTTTTATATTATTTTCAAATAAATGATTTAATAAAAATTTATTTTTAAACTTTTAATTAAAAATAAATTATTTAAAAATCTTAATAAAACATATTAATTTTTTTTAATATGATGAATTAGAAAATTAAATTACCTTTATATAAATAATATTCTTAAATCTTATAAAATTTATTTTATATACAATATATAATAAAAATTATTTTTAAATAAAAATAATCTTTCTTTTAAAATAAAAGTTAGAAGGTGAAATATGTAAAATAAGTGAAATATTTTAGTTATTATAGTATTAAATAAATTATTATATCAATAATATTTAATATTAGAAATTACATAAAAATAGTCATTTTTGATCAATGAATAAGATGTGCTCTCATGGTATCAGAGTGTGCTGATTCTTATTGATTATATCTCATGGAAATTTTTAACAACATAATATTCTATTTCATATGATAATTCTCATACTGTAGTTTTCAATTTCATGATTGAGATTTTTCTAGATAAAATAACTAATCATCCACCACATTCAAATTCATTGTTTGAATTTTTTAATTATTCTTGAAATGTGTGTTGGAATTTTTTTTCTTAGAAATAATTAATAACTATATTACCTTGGACATAGGGAGATACCTAATTAGAAAAATTAGTTCACAATCTCATTGGATCGCCATTTTAGAACTACCCTATAAAAAAGAGACAACAACTAAGACTAATGTATAATTGTAAATATATTTTCCATTACAAAAATTATCTAGGTTCTCAAAATATTTTTGTTTAAAAAAAATTATTAAATAAATAATGGACCACCTCTCCATAATAAACACTATAACCCCAATATGAATATAATTTTCCCAAAATCTTCTTTATGAAGTTGTTTATTTAATTTATACTAATATGATATATTCTCTCTATTATATTTTAATATTCTCCAAACAATTGTCATATTTTTTATCACAATTTCTGAGGATTATTTTGAAAGTGTTCTTTTTGTATGAAAATTAATTATATTCTCATAAATGATACGAAATTTTTCATTACCTTTATGTGACCCAGATAATGGACAGGTTTAAATGTATCTCATAGAGCTATAAATATGGTGGTATAACTCGACATTATTAGTTATCAATTAATTGAAATGTTTTTAGAGTCTTCTCTAATTCAAAAAAATATTTTATCTCTTGGAAAATATCAAATAATCTCCATAAAAAAATTATTAAGCTCTTCGTCGTGTTGGTAACATTATAGAGAAATATTTGGAGATTAGCCACCACAAAATTTTTTTAAGACATTATCCATACAAAAAAATACATATTCCATAATTTGTTTAATTTTTTTTCAAAATTATGTACATAGTAATATTTATTACATTCTTTAACTAATAAACATCATTGTCCATGTTATGTAGAAATCAATTTTTTAAATATTTTTTTTAAAAATAGTCAAAGAATGTGTTTATCATTTTTCTTATATTGGGGGTATTTAAATGTCTAATAATGATGATAATGTTAAACACCAAATAATTATTGGAAGTAATCAACTTAATTATATTCTAAAAAAGGTAGAAAATAAAACTCTTTTAATTATATAATCATACACATTATGGTTTTTATTTTCGATCTAATGCACACATTCCTTGACCATACATTGTTCAGAAAAATTTAGGACATTCGATCACTAATTACAATGAATTAACTCGATTCAACATGACTAGTATGATATTATTTATTAATTTTATAAACAATAATGATGTGTTTATATATGTGTATTCCCAGTTAATCTAAAAGTGGTACATCATCTTCCAAATCTGTATATTCATAACTATACATCCAATATTCTATGGGTAATTATTCTGAACTAGAAGAAATAAATTAATAATATATCTTTATTTTAATTATATAACTATTTAATGAATACAACCAATAGATCAAGAGGGTTAATTTCATTTTATGAATTAACGAAAACATGATATTTTAACTAAAACATCCCCTTCCATTCTTTTGAAATGAGAATTTTTCTATAATGTATAAAATGTTTATCCATAATCTATATTTATAATCTGCAATGAAATATTTAATAAAATATATTTTTATAGAAATACAACATTATTAAATTCATTAATACATGGATATATGGTTAAAAAGAAAGGGTTAATATCAAATTCCCAGTGTGGGTATGCACATGAAATACAAATCAAAGATCATAAGTGGGAAAAAGATGATAATATTTATATGATAACGTCAATAATAAACATGAGTAAAATATACAAAATGGAACCATATAAAATATTTATCATAATAAAAGAATCATAGATTGGGTATTTATCATAGACAAACAAATATTATAAAATCCTAGAATCATAAATCTACTCCATAAAAAAAGTAATTGATATCAATATAATAACTCATGGTTCACTCCCATGACACTAATCACATGATGTAAAACATTGTATAGTTGATTAGGTTTACTCTCTATTCCTATAAATAAAAGATCAAGTGATATAATTACATAAAATATACATTAAAGGGCTAATTACTTTTATAAACATTGGTTACATAACACAGAATGATTAAGTGAATTTAATATAGACCATACATGGTAACTCACTAGAAGAAAAAAAACCAAATTTATTTACTTATTGTATAATTAAAGACACACCCACCAAAAAAATTATATAAATATTTAAATTAACATTATAATAAGCTTACTAAATTCAATTAAAACCATATGAACTAGAGGAATATTTATTTTTCGGTCATGAACCATCCTCGAGGCCCCGTGCAGTGACAACTACAAGCCCACCTTCCATTGGACATGGTTTGACGACTAGCACCGGAAAGGGATGTCCCTAAAATGGGAAGGCATTGCCTTTAGACCTGTGCAAACACACAATCCAAGAAGAAAAAAATATGCAATTGAGAAGTAAAATGGTAGTAGTAGAGGTGTGTATTTAATGTAAAAGGAGCCAAAATACATGCTAGACTGAAAGGTACTACTACAACTAGAAAATTAAAAACAACTCCTGGAATCAACCACCGAGGATCCTACCTAAAGCATATTTACATCTCATATCCACTGCTATCCACCTCATGCAATCTCATTCATGTACCGTCTGGTCCTACATCTCCCTTGTCTCAGCCAATATGCTCGTCGTCTACACAAGACAGAACAATGTGCTGGAGAAGCCCGTGCATGGGTGAGTACAACAACACCAGGTAAGGACCCCGAGACCCCCGAAGGACTCTTAGAATACAAAAAATGAAAAACCACAAAGAATGATCTAAATAACAATGAATAATGAAATAGACACCGCTCAAACCTGGTGTAAGTAAAGAATAAAAGTACAAATGATTTGTTGAGAAGAAAGATCGTCTTATTCTATCGGGAGGCATTGTTGCTGATCATACAGAGTCTGACCCACATAAGATTTATAGGTATTAACCCCCTTTGACCCACATAGGATTCGACCTGCCCAAGGTCAATCGGTAATAAACACTGCTAACACAAACATGATATGACCCACAGAGAATCGGTATGTGCTGCCCCACACAATATTGCTGAGCCATAACCCAAATAGGATAGGACCCTCATAAGATTGGCATGCGTGGACCCACACTGGATTGCCGAGTACTGACTCCCATAGGATATGACCTACACATGATTGGTAGTTTCTGACCCATATAGGATCACTCGGTTCCCACCATTGTATAATTTGTCTCCACCCTCCGCCACACTTCTAGGCACTGGATTCCCGCTCATATTACGCTTGATTTTGGGATAACAGCTTCTCAAGCGATCATTTTTATTTAAACCGGCATGATTTCCTAGTAATAAGCAACCTGTTGATCCGTCATTTCATTATGTTTCCAACGCAACTGATGGGAATCCAATCGGACGCCGAGTGTATTAGTTATTGGTATTTTAGTTCCGACAACCTGGTGGGATTCAGATTCAATCCAATCCAGCCATACTCTTTCATTCTCCAAAACTATTATGGAGTGTCTCAAAAGTAAAGTATCTCTATAAGAATCTCAATGGAAAAGACGGTTCGTTAAATGGATTTCATGTTCGCAACATACAGGTACATAAGAATAAATGGGCCCAATAGGGGTCCTAGTTTGGTCAGACGAAGTCAGACCTGGTAAAGGACAAACCGACATGGTCTGGGCAATCCCGACCTAGTTCAGATCGACCTGACCTGATCTGAGACTGACATGACCTTGTTGTGCTAGGACATGGCTGGATCAGCCTGCTAGGCAGTGGGCCGGCCCAACCCACTAACTGGGGTGCCTGGTAGAGTTCGTGTGGTCCGCTACTCTAGAACAACTCAAAAGATCCGTTCATATCTATTATGGGTTGTGCTAGGTGGAACTGCCTTGTCACCCATGGGAAGCACATGGAGTGGGTCCCAGACTTCACAGATGTTGTGGCTTCAAATCCAAGAGACATCAATGTGGCGGGCGACGGCGTGCCACCTACGCCTTTATGGCCAGCCACATGCCAAGCACCTACTACAGCCATTGCGACATGTTTTTGTGGCTCCACTCGACAGCGTGTTATGGAGGGATGCATATTTCCACCACTTTCATCCAATTCTGGCCTATACCATTGCTCATCGGCATCGGAATATTTTCTTGCGGGGATTCGGCGATGCTCTAATGCTCCATTTTCACTTTTGTCTATCCCTACAGTCCTTTCGGACTCCTTCCATCACAACATGACCTTCTTTCTTTCGTTTTCATCAAATTGGTAAAATAGACCCCAGAAAACACAATGATAAACAAAGTGGAGGAGAGTTTGGGCCTTGTTCGATTTTCCTGCACCCTCCACGTTAACATGATATTAGGTGGGAGAAAAATTCATCAAAGATAAGCTTTATTAATAAAATCCCCCAAATTCGTGATCCGTTGGAGGTGGTGCAGTTGCAGTGAGAGGAGCATCCACTTTGGATGGAGCCATCAGCATTCGTTGTTCCCGGATTTTTGCCTCCTAAGCCTCCATCCTCCATCACTGGATGTTGCCACAGAACTTCTCTACAGTTTCCTCGCTTGAAAAAGCAGTTCTAAAACCCCACCCCATGTCCTATTTAAATAGGAGCGGGAACGTTGAGTAATACATTAAGGAGTTAATGAGGTTCATTAAATGAATTAATGAAGCTCTTTTAATTCACAATGGTGGAGTTACGCAGTTTTTTAGTCAAAAAATTAATTAGCTTGACAAGCCTCCCGTCCCCACCATCGCTTCTCATCTTTTGGGGAAAAGAAATAAAATAAATTCATAAGTTATTTTATTATTTTTCATTAAATTCCATAAACGAACATTTTTTCATGAACCACTATGGTCGAAGAGAATATTCTCCTAAAAGAATCCCGGCATTATAGATTCAAAAGTGCCCTCAGCTTTATAATCTGAGCATTAGTTTAAAATATATAAAACACTGCCAGCATATTTACTGAATGCATCTTAAGAATGTTTATAAATTAATTCTCTGCATATGGGCCCTTAGAATCACACGCCATTACTTCTCACTGAATCTTAATGATCCCAAATAATTTTTGAACAAAATATACCTGGAATTTTTAGGTCTCTAAATTCTCACCACCTTCGGAATTTTTCCCCCTAACTATACAACAAAACAAGGGGAACTTTTGGGGGTACTAAGATTGAATCTTAGCCTCCCGCTCCAATGTACTCTCTTGGAGATTCACATGCTTCCAACTAAATCTCACTATAGGAATTGACCGCTCATGAAATACACACTCCTATCGATCCTCTATTGACATCTGAAACTATGAAAACATCACCCCACCATCGATGTCTAGGTCACCCTAGTCGAAAACATATGATATATCATGGACGTATCTCCTCAACATTGACACGTGGAAAACATTATTTACCTGGTGAATCTGTGGGGGAAGATCTAGATGGTACAACACATCACCAACTCTACTGTGAATCTGGAAAGGTATGATGAACCCCGAAGATAGCTTGTTTCCCCGGACAAACATCTGTATTCCTTGTCGGGGTGAGACCCATAGGAAGACATTGTTTCACTCCTCAAACTCCAAGGGTCTCTCTCTCCTATCGGTATAATACTTCTACTGGCTTTTTGTTGTATTCATATACTCCTGGATGACATGAACCTTTTCTATGGTAGCTTGTACCAACTCTAGACCCACAAGTGCTGAATCCCTAGGTTCTATATAGCTATGAGGTGATCTGTATAGTTGGCCGAACAAGGCCTCAAACAGTTCCATTCCGATGGTGGAGTAACAACTGTTTTTGTATGAAAACTCCAACAGTGGAAAAGTGGTACTCCCAACTACAGCCAAAATTGAGGACACAAGCATGAAGAATGTCCACATATGTATGTATGGTCTGCTCCGTATGACCATCTGTCTAAGGGTGAAATGTGATTTTAAGTGTATTTGAGTTCCAAATGCCTTCTACAATCCCTTCCACAATAGGGATGAAAAAGGTGTGTCACAATCTGAGACGATCATCAACGACACTCCATGAAGTCGTCCAATCATCTACACATAGAGGCTTCCCAAGTCCTCTATTGATCCCTTCTCTCAAATGTGTTGGAAGTGGGTCGACATGGTGAGTCTATCAACGATCACCTATATGGAATCATGGACCAAGGACATACGTGTTAGCCCCATTATAAAGTCCATGGATACAACATCCCAATTCCCCTATGGTACCACATGTGGGTGATCTAATCCCACTGGTACCTAATGCTCATCCTTCCCATGTGGAAAAGTGAGGCATCGGGATATAAAATCTACCACTACATTCTTTATTCTTTGCCACCAGTACTGACGTCGATGGTCCTGGTACATTTTTTCCACCCCTTGAAGTACTGCCAAAGGGGATGTATGGAACTCCCTCAAAATCTCCTCTGTTGTGTCACTGGTATCATGGTGCACCCATTAAAAAGGATGATGTGCTCCCCATATTCATACAATCCATAAGGCACATGTCCTGAGGATATCTGAGCACATTAGCCATCCAAGTCTACATCGCAATGATGCACCTCAATAATTTGCTAAAGATGTGGAGGAGTGACTATCATAGACTGGAGGTAAGGTGCACCATCTCTATCAATGAAGGATATCTGCAATGCGTCTAGCTGCTCTGTCGCCTCACTCATCAGCTATATACTAGACCTTCGACTGAGTGTTTCTGCTACCACGTTCCCCATCCCATGATTATAGACTATCTCAAAGTCATAGTCTTGGAGTAACTCTATCCATAGTCACTATCTCTGGTTTAGGTATTTCTATTAGAAGATATACCTGAGACTCTTGTGATCACAATAGACTATAAAACATTCACCCATAAAGTAGTTCCACCACATCTTCTACAAAACTTCCACTACTGATAACTCCATGTCATGGGTAGCATAGTTCTGCTCGTGTTGTATCAAATGTCGTGAGCCGTATGTGATTAGTACTCTCTCCTACATTAGGAAACAACCCAGTCTGGTCCCTGATGAATCACCGTAAACTATGTACCCAACACCCTCTTCTTGTAGAATTAAGATGGGAGAACTCATCAATATCTACCTCTGCACCTAGAAACTATGATGCCAGATCTCTATTCTAATAGCGGCTATCCCTTCATCGTCAAGACTGACAAGGGTTCCACTACCCTTGAAAAAGTCAGGTACAAATATTTGGTAGTACCCAGCCAATCCCATGACACTCAGCTCTACGGTCACACTCCTAGGTGGTTCAAAAGAATTTACATCCTCTCTCTTCATTGGATTCTACACGACTCTATCCTCTATGATAACATTCATGAGGAAGTGGAATTCACGTATCCAGAACAAACACATCTATAGATTACCATAAATTTGGTGTTCTAAGATTATATCCAGGACTATATAAAGGTGCGTGGCATGATCCTCCTCCAACACTGATTATATCAAGATGTCATCAATGATGATGACAATGAAGCAATATAGGTATTGCTGGAAGATATTTTTCATGATACCCATTAACACTGATGGAGTGTTGTTTCCGAAGAAAGGAATCCCCATGAACTTGTAATGGCCATACCGACATCTGAAGGTTGTCTTAGGTACTTCTCCATCCCATACTCAGAGCTGATGATGGCCTCATCTGAGTTCAATCTTCGAAACCCAACAAGATCCCTACAGCTGGTCGAAGAGATCATCAATTCTTGGGTGTGGATACATGTTCTTCACAGTCACCTAGTTTAGGTCCCAATAGTCAAAACAAAGCCTCATGATCTCATCCTTTTTCTTGGAGAACATGATCAGTAGTTCCCATGGAGAAACACTAGTCCTTCTGGACACCTTTCACTAAATAGTCCTCCTGCTGTACCTGTAACTCCCGAAGATCCACAGGAGCCATCTGATATACTGGTGTAAATTTTTTTGTCTTCCCAGTGTACAGGTCGATATAAAATTCTACCTATCTGCATGGAGGTAGTCCTGGAATATCAGCAAGAATGAAATTTGCATACTAGTCCACTAATACATGATAAATCGGATTCCTCGCATCAACTGATCTGTGGGTGAGGCTAGCCATCTAATGTGTAATCAGTTGCACCCTCCTCCAAGATATTGAATCCTATGTTGTAAAGGTTTTCGTTTCATAGTTTAAGGTAAAACTGATCCCATCTTCATGGACACGCCACACTTTTTGTTCCTAAAACAGTTGATCTGAGCATGGAATGTGGATAGATATCCCATACCCCTGAAAATGCTGTAAGGCCTAAATGTCATTACTAAGAGATCCCAATCAAAGCACTTGTCTCCTAGAGTGAGCTCACACTGCTTGAAACAGTGTGTAATCATCGAATTTTCTCCTATAATATTTTTTAATTGCATGTATCGATCCAACAAATCCATTGGAATCTCTATGCTCCAAACGAGTGTCATGGTAATGAAATAGTGACCGACACCTTTGTCAATATGTATTGCAGCATTGGTGGAATAAAAATAGATAATAAATATAATAATATATGGAGTTCCATGGTCATAGGACTCAGTTACCTGATGCTATGATAGCCCCTGTCCACTTTCTCCCTGTGGTCGGGGGTGGACCTCCTTTTGTCGGTGGCTGTACAAACTCAAATCCCCAGCCAATGCCTGCTACACTACCTCTTCTACTGGCCTGCATACCTCCTCACTCAAACATCTTCCTCTACCTCAGTGTTACCTTGATCGTCTACTGATTGTGGGTATGGAGATTTGGGAAGTCACGAGCCATGTGTCCCTGACCGCCACACGTGAAGCATAGTCTGCCTCACATCTGACCTACTCTGCCTCGTGAGCTGTAATCCTCCGACCCTGCATCTCGAGGTCGCCCACTAGTGGGTCTGTCCCAATTTAAACTATGAATTATATATTTATATTCACCTATAGATGAATTTACTGCCTGTAAACTGGTGGTGTCTCTCACTGTCGGCTCTTGCTCAGCAATAAATCTCTCCACCAATAGTGCTCGCTCGAGCACTCCAACCTTCGTCAGGATATTCAGTGATATCATCGGCGACCTGATCTCTCACTAGAGACCCTACATAATGTTCTGGGCCCTGAATAATGGGTCTCTTACCATGTAGGTGGATTAGCATGATAGGTCAGTGAATATCACTGAGTACAGGGCCCCTGATAAGCTTCCCATCAATAAGTTCAACAACTCATGGATATGCGTCGAGCATAGTGTCACTGGAAGAAACTCCTCCCTGAAGAGCCTATCAAATTACATCTATGTGAATGTTTCCCCATCTTGTTACTGGAGCATCAGGCTCCCCCATCTCTCTGATGTTCTCTGAAGAAGACTATCATCTAGGATAAGAATGTGATCTGCTGTTATCTAAACCTAGAAAAAAACTCTAGCCACAACCTCCATCCAGCCCTCAACTTCCAGGGGATCTATCTAACCTCGAATCTTAGATGGACTTTGTCTCTAGAACTCTTGCAACACACTCAGTTGGCGTTCATGGTATGCTAGTGGGGATGGTGGAATCTTCTTCCAAATGTGTGGTGTTGCTGCTGGTGCACCACCCAAATGTGCTACAATAGTTAGAGGGCCCTGCACCGAAGTTTCGTTGCTCGGTGGGCAATCATCGTGTACTCTCTTGGGAATCCTGGCTTTCTATCTATGAGTTGGAATCATGAAAAGAAATAGGTGTACCACATTCAATAAGTTATACTGGGTGAGATGACTCAAAAGCGATATAAGAAAAAATATTTCAAAAACACATGCAATCAATGTTTTCATGCACCAAGTTATAAATCAGAATTTAGTGTCCTGGTGTATGGAGACGTATGCCACCGCACCAACACTGGAGTCCCAAAACTAAAACAAAACACTATTAACTTAACAATATTTCTCCATTAAAGAGACAATAGTCTTATTTATTTGGTATAAGTTACTCCTTTGATACCACATTGTCAGGACCCATCCCCCGAGGCCCATGCCATGACTAACCCAATCCCGACTTCCATAGGTTTGTGGTTGACAACTAGCACCATAAAGGATGATGCCTAAAACGAGATGGAATTGTCTATAAACATGTATTAGCACACAATACAAGAACAGAAAAATATATATCCATGATGTAAAACTACAGTAGTAAAGGGGTGTACTAAAACTAAAAGGGGTTGGAATAAAAGCCCAATGGAAAGGTACAACTACAACTGAGAAGCAGAAAATAGTTCCTCGAATGATCCAGTAAGGATCATACGTTAATGGAAGGTACATCTAGCCTCCACTGCACTCAACATCATCCAATCTACTCCTTATACCACCTATTTCTGGATCCCTCAAGTCTCAGCCAAGATGATCATCTTCTTCACAAGACACAACAAGGTGCGGGTGAAGCCCATACATGGGTGAGTATAACAATACCCAGTAGGTACACTGAGACCCCTGAAGGTCTCTTAGAATTCCACAATGGAATACCCACAAATCATGATCTGAATCACAAAGCATTAAGCAATAAACACAGCTCAAACAAGGTATAACTAAAGCACATAAGTATAGATGATTATTCTAGAATCTAGATCATATTATTATATCGAGAGACACTTCTACTAACCATATGGACTCTGGACCACACAGGCTCGATAGGTAATATCTTCCACTGATCCACACTCGATCTGACCCACCCGAGATTGATAGGTAATAACCCCCGCTAACCCACACAGGATCTGATTGACATAGGATCAGTATGCACTGACCCACACAAGATTTGACCCACGTAGAATCAGTGGGATCTGACCCACATTAGGTCACTGAGTGCAGACCCACATAGGATCTACCCCACATAGAATCAATAGGTGTTTACCCACAAAGTATCTCTCTGTACTAACCTTCATATGATTTGTCTCCAACCACTGCCACACTTCCATCCACTGGATTCCCATTCATATTATGCTTGATTCAGGGTGAACAACTCCTCAAGCCATCAATAATTTTTCATCCATCATGAATTCCCATGAAAAAAATAAATAGATGATTTGTCACATTATATGTTTTCGAAAGAAACAGACGACATGTCAACAGAATGCCCAATCTGTTTGTAATTGGATTTTTTGTGCCGAGGGTCCTATTGGATTCAGAGTAGATCCAACTTGGACATACATGGAAATTCGCCGAATCTTTAGTGGAGTGTCTCAAAAGGACCACCTCACTCCAAGGATCCTAGCTCTGCAGACGGTTAATTAAACATACCTATGGTTTCCGTGTTACTATTACTTAATCATAACTAGGCCTGAGAGGTGACCAAGTCAAGTCCGAACCAGCCTCAGCCGACCCAGTTGGGCGGGGCCACGAACAGGCCCAGCCTGCCTATGGGGCATGGCCAATCATGTGGTCCACTCTAATGGTTGGCATGACTCAAGGGGTTTGAATAGTCTGCTGCTCTAGAATGGATCAATGGAGTCGTTAGGGTCTACTAAGGGTGGCGCAAGTTGGTGTCACCTTGTCATCTGTGGGTCCTGGCCTTCCTTATAGCTGCAACCCACGACGGTGCACTTCCTCCACCTCTACAGCTGGACGAGGTCCGGCCACATACTGTAGGATCCGCAACATGATTTTGTGGCATGCCTCCTTATGTTTCCATTACCGACCTATACCGATCACCGCCATTGCTCATCATCTCTAGTCTTCGGCGTCTTCAAATCTTCCTCAGGAATCAAACCTTACAACGGAGCTCTGTTTTGACTTCCTTGTGCACATACGGTCCTTTCAGACTCCCTCCCTCACAACTTCACCATCTATATTGTGTTTCCCACAAAATGGGATAACTGTCCCCCATAACACAATGATAAATGAAGCAACAGAGAGTCTGATCCTTGTTCGTTTGGCCCACGCCCTCCGTACTAAAATGATAATAGGTAGGAGATGGCTTCATCAAAGATATGCTTTATTAAATAAATAATCTACCTACCTAGATATCAATTGTAGGTGTTGTAGTTGCGGTGGTAGGAGTGTCCACTATGGATAGAGTCATTGGCGTTTGTTGATCCCAGATCGTTACCACTGAGGATTTCATCCTCCATAGATGTATGTTGATGCATAACATCACCAGAGTTTCCTCGCTTGAAGAAGCTATTCCAAAACCCCTCCCAGAGTTCCATTTAAATATAATGGGTAAAGGTGAGTAACACATTGAGGAATTAATGTGGGTTTTTAAATGAATTAATGATCCACTTTTATTCCTCAACAGTGGAGTTATACTGTTGACGAGTCAAGCCATTAATTGTCTTGAATGGTCACAGGTCCCCAGCACCACCGCTCATATACTAGAGAAAAATAATTTAAATAACTTGATATGTTATTTTAAAATTTTTCTATAAAGTCCAAAAACTATCTTTATCTCCCGACCCACTGCAGTTGAAGTGAAGCTTCGCTTAAGCGAATCTCGGAACAGCGGATTCAACAGTTCCATCATATTTTTAATTCGAGAACCAGTTAAAAGGATAGAAAACACCACCCGCACATTTACTAAATATACCATAAAACTGATTAGAAATTCCTTGCGAGCACACTGGGACTCAGAATCATGCGCCGTCAATTTTCATAAACTCGTAATAATCCTAAATAATTTTAGAAAATAAAATTACATAGAATTTTTGGGTCTTTATATTTCCCTTGAAATTAAGATAATTAATGGCCAAAAACCATCAAGATATATAAGGTGTATGGTTATAAAATAACTTATCCCACATAAATTGAATAAACATAGAAAGATTTTTACATATATAGAAAAACAACCATAACCAATGAATTTCATAGAGTTATTTTATATATAATGTATCAGGAATTTTAATGGTTGATTCTATGAATTTAATACCAAAAATGATACATATAAATAGTGGGTACGTATTGAAAATTTATTCCAAATATGTTAATTACTTATTAAAATCAATTTAAAATTTAAATTAATATCATAAAATATGTTTAGAAAATGATATTAATATTTCCATAAAAAATAATATAATTGGTAACTTTTCAATTTCAATTAGAAATTTCAATTTGAAAGTATTTAGAACATTTAATTAAGCGAATAAGAAAAATAGGATCGTTGAATATATATAAATGTATCCAAAGTAAATGTTTTCAAGGGGATAAAACAGTTTATCTCAAAGGATAAACTTTTGATTCCTTTTAAGAAATACATCGGTTGAAAATGCACATCATAAATATGTTAATAATATTCCATTTCAAATGAGTTTATGGATAATATTATTGTAATAATTGTTAATAAAATATAGCATTACAATATTAGAGATGATAAAATTGATAGGAAGAGTAAAACATTAACATAAGTTAAAACCCGTCATTTAACATGATTAGAATTATTCATTACATTGATGAATGTTCAAGAAAGAAGAGATATAATCAGTATAGATGATTTGAATAAATATTTGTCTTCAAATTTATGAATATGGTATACCATATCAATTGTAAGACAAAGATCAAGTAGAAACATTATAACACAAAAGTGAAAATTGGTTTATGAAAAATCCTTCAATTTTAGGGAGGATATGAATATAACTTCAATGAAAATTAATATCAACAATATATGATATTATTCATGGATTAATAATAATTTAAGAGACAATATGTCAATTATTATTAGTTACACCATAAAAATGAATTTGTTTTCACAATATCAAAATATTCCAAAAATGTAGGAGGGTATAGATAGAAACCATTAAATTCTATCTTGATTTCCTAGAGTAAACACTACCATCATTTATAAAAATCATAAGTATCATAATAATTCATTTTATAAGAATATTAAAAACACTTAACATTTATACTCATTACTTATAGTCATTCATTATATCTATATTCATTGGTATTAAAAGTAAATATCATGTTTTATTAATCCTAATATTTTAACTAGTTTCAAGATTGCATTATTCATATTAATTATTTCCTAATAGATTAACATTTTGAGAAAATATAATGTTCTATAATTGTCTATTTTAAGTTATTTATAAAGGTATAATTTCATTCTATGAGAGTTTGTATTATTATAATTAAATACTAACTTAATGGTGATAATGTTTTGGTAATTTTTGACAAGTGGACGGAGGAATCACTATAAAGGAATTTAATTTCACTATTACTAATATAAAAATAAAATAAAATAATTTTTATATTATTCTTTCATACACTATCAGTACTAAGGTTTCCATAATCATCCAATATGATGTAATAAATCATTATAAAAGTAGACGAATAGAGTGTTAATAAACATGAAAATTAAATAATTAATATTTGTTTATGATTATATTAGACGGTTATTTGGAAATAATATAATTATTATTAAAGAATAATGATAATTTTTTTATTTTTTATTTATGAATTTTAACTTATGTAATTTCAACGAATAAACGAATCTATAAAAAAAATTATTTTACTTTTGAGTGGTGGTATCATGCACAATGCATGTTTAATGTTTGAATTTATCATTGAATGAGAGGAAAATGTGAATTAGTATTTTTCTATTCATATTAATATTATATATTATATATCTAATAATTTTTATCCAAATTCTTATTTATTAATAGTTATGATATGTGGTGATGATAAATTAGAATTCTATGATTACAAATGCGAAAGTCAGCATAATAAATGAATGAAGATTTTATTTTTTATAATAGAATTATAAATATGATGTTATCTGTTATTAAATTTTCTCAATATTATTCTATATAAAAACAATAATAATTTCATTTCATAATGATGATAAAATTAAAATTTAAAAAGTAATATTAGAACGATCAGTGGTTTTGAAAAATGATTACTCAAGTTAAAATATCTGCGTTTAATATATATAATTTTTAAAAGTGGATGATTTAAATAAAATCACATTATAGTGGGTGAATTTAAAAGTATGTGTATTATAAAGTTAATTAAGTTATTAATGTGTTTGGTGGTAAAAACATTCATTAGGTTTTGTTTAAGTGATGTTGATATACAATTTTATAATTGATGAAAATGGAAATATTATAAATGTAATAAGTTATTATAAATGGGTCACCTAGAAATCTTATCAAGTGTATCCAAAATAGAAAAATAATTTAGTTGATAAAATATTTTTTAATTCCACACATAAAACACTCATTATGATACATTTTTTTCATGTGATAATTTTTTAGCCCATAAGGAGACACATTTAACAACATTTGGTTTCTATCACGGTTACTAATTGTTTTTACAATTATAATATAATAACTATAACATAAAATAAATTGAACAATTTTAAAAAAATCAATGTGAAAAAATATATAATCCATTTTATCATGAAAAATTAAAAATTATATGAATTTGTTTTTATTAGAACTCATGACATATAAATATCTAATTTACAACGAAAGTGAAATTTTAAATATTACTTATATGATTAGGAAATAATTATAAATGACATTAATTTCAATGAAAAAATTTACTGTATTACAACACATAAAATAATGAAATGTATTTTAAGTCAGTCTAAAAATGATTTCAAAACATATTTAATTCAATGAAAAGACAACAAATATTTGTTATTAGAAAATATTATTTTTGTTAAAAATATTAAAATATATGATTTAAAAGTTATAATTTATGTATGATATTTTCATAAATTATATGAAAATAGTGAAAAATATATTTATAGCTCTTGATTCTAATAAATTGAAATTTGGAATGCAATGACCCCGACTATGATAGCCTACATCCAGTTGTATCAATATATGATAAGTAAATGATATATGTCATTATATAAAAATTGGACCAATAGTTTAGTATTCACTTTAAACTAAATGCACACATGAAATCCACATTACTTTTAAAAACATTAAATAAAACATAGTGTTATTAAATGTTATATATCCGTAAGCTTATTTAATGATTACTTTATCAAATTCCATGGAATGAAAAATGTAATGTTGAGATAAAATGCTAATTAATGACATTTTACATTGGAATATATCATGAATCAATACAAGATAATATACATTTCAAGGAAAATTACTCAAAAAAATTTAATTCAGTAAATAAATATAGCATATAGACTAATATTTATGAAAACCTGATGAACAAAGAACTACATATTAATAATTTCACGATCATAAAGATAATACATAGAAAATATGATCATAATAGTATCTTGTATAATAATAAATGAATAATAATTGAATAAAATTACTAATATTTTAATTCGTGATCTAACACATCAAGATATCAATAATTTTAAGTCAATTAAAAATATTGTTTAAAAATATAGGTAAATACCCATTTAATGATAGTTTACTGATTTATATCATTTAATTTGTCTCTAAAAACCCAATGTTTTATCGATGGAATTTACCTAATTATAAATATGTCATATAATAACATAAAGTCACTACATAATTAATTACTAAGTACAATGTTACCAATAATCATAATATGTCACTCCTCTAATTGATATTTCAAAAATCTGACATCCACTATTGCGTTCAATAAGATGTTTAGAGATCAATAAAAAATATAATTTTTTTGTGAATTGTAATTGACCATTATGAATATTATTGTTTCTATTATAAATATTAACATGACTTTAATTAATATTAAACCAGACAAGTTAATAGTAACCTTACCAATGAAATTATAAATAATGTTAATCCATCTTATAAGTGATAATATGTTAGTTTTGGTCTTTTCATAAATTATAAATATTTAATTAATAGTTTAATAAATATATAATAATTAAAAATGAATTTCTTTTTCATACATTGTTTTCATAATTTTTTTGTCTTTTTATTATGATAATTTTTACAAGACCTTTTTAAAATTTTGGAAGCATTATAAAAACAGTTATAGATTTGATTTATCTATTATCATGTAAATTGTTATTTTATTTTAAAATAAATTTATTCATATTTAAAAAATTATATTTAAAAAAATTGATTTCAATTTTTGGATTCAAAATTTCAAAATATTTTAAGGGTTCATTTTTTGTTTTTTTAAAATACCTTAATTTTTTGTTAATAGTAAAATTAATATATTTTACAAAAAATGATAAATAAATTAATTTATGAATCATTCTGGTGTAATGCATGATTTAAATGGCCATTGGATCGAATTCACATCGACATATTACTATTTTTGGTCATAAGAATCAATACAATTTCTTGTCTTATGGAAAAATAATAAACTAATGATTAAAATATTGAGAAAACTCTCATCCCCTCCACTAAAAAAATCACCCACACTCCACTCTTCTACTCAATCATCTCAAGCCTTATGACTTACCTATATTAATCCCAAGACTCTCCCCATGATCCTACACTAAATATAGTGGTGTTTTTTATCCTTGAAATACCAAATTCTCACACCTTAAAAGGCTCTCAAGGATGATTAAATGAAGTGGTAAACTCGTCTTTTCTTTCCGTTCATTTTCTTTTCATGTTCCATTGATCTCTTTTTTTTGCTAGCATCTCCTCATCAAAATGTTTTGAAAAATATAGTAACATAAATGTATGGTATTTTTTTATTTAGTGGGTTAATTCATTATAATATCACCTTTCCTACATTTTTTATGAATGAAATGAAAACACCATCTGAGATGGGTTAATTTTTTACATTGAAGTACGACATATTATCAATTTATATTACAATATACAATTATATTGATGAAATAATTTTTATGGTTTAACCAAACTGTTATATATGTATTTTATCATATTTGATATTCTGGAATCCTTTTACACACATGATGTAATATAAAAATACAAACACAATTAAATGTGGGAAAAATTTCCAAATTAATCAAAGCATTTAAAATCAATATATTATATAATGATCAACTTCACTAAAAAAACCGAATGAATTTTAGAACCATGTAATCTTTTGTATATTCACTAAATTCATATAACTTCAATTCTGGACAACCATGCTCATCATACATGTTTTTATGAACATGAATATAAGTGAACTCATCATTAAAACCATGGAAGAAAACTCTCCCGAACAATGATAGTGATCCTCTTAACTCATCAAAATGGAAATTAATAAAATAAATAAAGTTATAATAAATCATTAAAATTTATTAGAGGTTTTATAAATGTTAATCATTGAACCTAATTTGGATGTTCAAGTCATTAAGATCAAGCAAAGAACACCATCGAAACTAAGGTAAGTGATCCTATCTTTCTCACATTTCTTTAAGAATCTATTCTATGTTATGCCATATTATGTGTAATTACTAAATATGGGGTATTATGTACCCCCTCCCTCATATATTCTCATGATTTATAAAAACATAGATACCCATAACTCTCTCATTAATCTCACCATGTAAACTATATACCATGCTTATATTCTATAAGGGATTCTACCTGAACCTCCTTTATTCATTTGGGTACCTCTATAATTATTTTTACCCAAATAAAGTTGTCTTTTATTCTTTTTAAAATATATTCATATAGTTTATATGCTCTAAAAACATGTTTCAATATCTTTAAATTATTCTCTTTTGGGGATTTATATTTTTTAAATGATTCCCTCCCTAATACTTTTCGATAAGAAAATCCCTTTTAAGGGAACTTTCCAAATTCATACCCACCATCATGTAGAATATATAACATTTTTTTGAGAGGTCATTTTTTTATAAATCCACACATTTCACTATGAAAACTATACAGCTTCACTTCTGGTTTTATATAAATGACCATGCCCTTTTATGTTTTAAATGACCCTGGTTATTTTTTTAGCCGCAAAAAAAATGAATAAATTATAATATTTCAAAAAAACTATTTTTTTCATGTTATTAATTCATGTTTATGTCAATTATAATTATTTATTCCTATTTTATCCTATTATATTCCTCAAATTCTCTACTTATTTTCCTTTATGGACAATTTTATGACATGTTTATTTGTTTTTCCTTATTTCATGATTATGATACCCAATTCATTATCTGAGAAACACTTATTTTTTATATGGCTGATCATGTTAGTTTATTTTTCTAGAAACCATATTCATGAACATGTTAAAATGGGTGGACCTAGATAGTTCTCCAATGCATCCTATAATGTTGATTCACATGAGATTTTATTTTTAACAGTCATGGCGGTTAGCCTTGTCTTCAACTAACATGTGAAATGGTATTGGTGTTTAACAACAACTTTGTACTGCTCTATGTATAATAAGCCATGAATCATGGTAATGTCATGATTTATGTTTCAGCCACAATTTTATGATTCAATGATTATAAGATACCATGTTTATATGTAGATATTCTCTGTGCAATTTTATAACGTTATGTCATTATCTTTAACCCATGCGCTAAAGCCTTATTCTTATGATTATTTCCATCACTTGGATTTTAGATCATCCCTTAGATCATGTGATCTCCATGGTACCCTATGATGAAGGTATGGCTCAATTTAAGATAGGATCTCTTTGTGAAGTTTAAATAAATAAGTGTCTTTCAGACCCCTGTTTTCTATTTTATGTACCTATTATTTAAAGACACTAGACTTCACGTTCCATGGATTATATTTTGATGTATAATTATGCATAAAATCATGTTATTTTATACGAAAAAGTATTGGGACACTATAGTTGGTACCAGGGCATGGTATAGTTACTTTTGGAGATTAGGATTAGAGAACTTTAGTAAGAACCTTAAGGATGAGACTATGTATAAAAACACCCCAAAATGTTTGTTGTAATAGTAAGTGGTTTATTAATAAAATGATTTTATATCTAGATAAAAACAGGCAGAGTTTGCTCTGAAAGAGTTGTATCTATGCGTGAAACACAAAAACACCACATTGATCTAGACTATAATGAGAACTGGTGCACAACAACGTGCCTTGACGCACTCATTGTTCGACCCTCCCAGTGGATCTGCATTGGTCAATTCCTGAGCTTAGTTCAAACCATTATTAATGTAATAAAAATCATTGAAGAATATATGTTATGAAATAGATCAAGGATAACATAGATATAAACCTATGTAATCACAAGTTAGGATATACTTATCCTTTGAAATTTTATCCTTTTATGTTCATATTTTAAATTTTTTGCTTAATAGCTACGTATTAAAGCCCTCTAACTGTACATTCTTTTTTTAGTTATCGGAGGGAAATATAAAAACAGGTGCCAACAATCAATGTGATAGGGAATATGAAGATTTCCCTAATGATATGAAATATATGATGTGAGGTGGTGCATAGAACTTCATGAAAGTACTTGATCAACTAGACCATGTTATGAATAATAACATGAATAACAAGGAACACCTTCCTCCAAAGAGAAAAAATACATTTTCCATTAGATCATTCATACGTAAATGAAATCCAATGTTTATAGGATATTATGTTCCCCATCTCATGGAACAATGGAATAATTCTATTAAAAATATATCCTCTATCCTCCAGTACTATGAAAAAGATAAAGTTTTACTGACAGTCTATCATTTATATGGGGAAGCTGATTAGTGGTGGAATTTAATTGAGAATATAATGCCCCAAGAAAAAATTTATTCCATATATTTAGAGGAAATCAAGAAAATATTTTTCAATTAATATTTTCCATGATCCATCATTATCAATATGGAAAACAAAATCCCTGAAATCAAGCAGAAAATGTTGATTCAATTGAGAAATATGAATCAAACATTAAATGCCCCAAAAGGTAAACCCCTAGAATTTTCATAGAATACGAAAAAAGGTGGATCACTTCATTATCAGAGTAAAATAGATTCAATGAAATATTAAGGTGATTCGAGACTTTGACTGTTGTGAGGAGATTATTTTTTTGTTCCCTTATGGTTGAAGTGAGGATTGATAACTCATAGTGTTATCTTGGGCCCAGTGATAGAAAGAAGAAAATTGAATCAAATATGGGATGATGGAAAATGAATTCCTTGTGTAAATATTTTGTGAATAAGCATCGTGGTAATTGTCTAAAGGGAACTAGGAATTTCTTCAAATGTAAAAATATGGGAAATCATGTAAACAATACCAAATGCATATGAAAAGTATCACTAATATGGAAGAATAATTGAAGGTTAATATCAATACTCAACTGGTAGTAATGTGTTACAAATTCAAGGATCAAGTTATTATGTGAAAAATTTCCCTAAGCTGAGGGTTGTTAGAGCAAATAAAGAAAAACCTACAACGAAATGTAAATGGGAGTATCCTATCAATACTATTGAGGTGGATTCAAACAACAATGTGGTAACATGTATGTTATTTGTTCATTCAAGAATATAGAATATACTATTTTATTTTTGTTATACACATCATTTAATATCTTTATTATTTAGTAGATCTATTTAAACACTACCTCAATGTTTGTATGATATGTTATTTGTGAGAATAGAAAATGTGGAAATTATTGCATCCAAGGTTTAAAACTCATCCACGGTAAATTGTTGCGGATTGAGCATCCCAAAAAATATTTTCATTATTTCTATAGTTTAGTTAGATTCTATCTTTGGCATGGATTGGCTATATTTCAACTTCTAGTAAAGGGAGATCACACTTTACATCCCAAACTATCCTCTAAATCCATTACAAGTGTTAAGAAGTTAAATCTATATTAAATTATAGTCTGAATTGTTGATGTTAATTCTTTATGGGAAAGAACATCTTGCTCAAATGATTTAGAAAAATGAGAGAATCGTTCTTGAAGACCTTCCCATCGTGAGGGATTACACTGATATTTTTATTTATGTGTCTCATTGTCTTCCTTATAACCAAGAGGTTGAGTTCCCAATTTAACTTATTTCTATTCTATGCCTATATCAAAGACACCATATAGAATGTGACCCATAGATATGGAAGAGATGAATAAGTAGTTACATGAGAATCTAGATAAGGGTTTTATACACCCTTGTGCTTCACCATTGGGTGCACTGGTCCTCTTCTTCAAGAAGAAGAATGGATCAATACGCATCTTCATTGATTATCATGAGCTAATTAATATCACGATAAATAGAAAGTATCCCATTCCGGGGATATATAATCTTCTAAGTTATCTTTATTGGTCTAGTAAATTCACTAAGGTGGAACTACAGTCAGGATATCAAAAATTAAATAAGATGAAGGAAGATATTTATAGGACTCCCTTTTGGATGAGGTATGGATACTCTGAGTTCATTATGATGCCCTTAAAACTCACCAATCCTCCAAAAAATTTCATAAATTTAATGAATAGAGTCTTTGGAGATTAACTCGATAAATTTGTGGTAGTATTTATGGATGATATTCTAATATAATCCAAGATAAATGAGGAACATGAGTAGCATGTGAATACTATGCTAAAGACATTGTGAAGGGAGAAGTTGTTGGAAATGTGTAGTAAATATGATTTTTGGATGGCTGAATTATCACTCTTGGGGCCTGTTATCAATAGAAATGGGATATCTGAGGAGTCATCCAAGACAAATACTATTGAATAGTGTCCCTGGACCACCTATATAACAATGATCTAGAGCATTCTCTATCTAGCAGAATGTTATCGACAATTTGTGAAGAACATCTCATGATTGTCAAACCCAATGACCATGATGACATGAAAGGGAGTTAAATTTTCTATAGACTCAAGAATGTGAAAGCAGAATTAATGAGTGGAAATGATGCTGGTAACTATTCTAATACACACACTCCCAAAAAACGGAGAACACTTTGTGGTGTACAATGCTACAATAAATAAGGTCTTACGTTCCATGCTTATGAAAAACTGTAATGTGATGTATTATGCCTTATTGGTGCTTAAAATACATAAGAAAAACAATCATATGCATGATTTGGAATTTGAGTCTATCATCTTTACGTTAAAAATATCACAACATTATCTCTATGTAGAGGAGTGTGAGTTAATTATTCATCACAGGAGTCTCAAATATATATTCACACGAAAAGTGATTTATGTGAACCAAAGAAAATGGATGGAGATCATAAATTATTGTGATTTCTCAATCCACTATCATCGTGGAATGACAAATAAGGTAGAAAATTCTCTGAGTAGAAACATTCATGTATCATTATCAATGATGATAATTTTAATGGATACAATTTCCATATATTTTTAAATTATAGACATTGGAATAAATAAGGGAGGAACATCATCAATCCGTTCCCAAATGAAATATCAACCATCCTTCTTGGAAAAAATAAAAGAAAAACAAATAAAAATTAATTAAAATTAACAATAGGGTGGAACCCATTAAAAATTATAAATCCACTGAGTTCATTATTGATGAGGAAGGAGTTGTAATATTTATGTTACAATTATGTGTACCATCCAATCTAGAGAATAATAAGAATATTTTGAATGACACACATAACTAAACATTATCTATTCACCTTGGGAGCACAAAGATGTATCGAAATCTCTGAGAGAACTTTCGGCGGGACAATATGAAGAAAGCGATTTCTGTGTATACATAAAAGTGCCTGGTATTTTAACAAGTGAAGAATGAAAGAAAGTATTATAAGGAGATGATGAGACCACTACCCATACAATAATGGAAGTGGGAGAACATCACCATGGACATTGTCACCGGACATCCAAGGACATAGAGAGTAAACAATTCTATATGGTCCATTGTGGATTGTCATTCAAAGACATATCACTTTATCGCAATTTGAGAGGACATGTCATTGGATTAACCTTCACTACTATATATCAACGATGTGGTATGGCTGCATGGAGTACCACTATCTATTGTGTCTGATCGAGATCCGAGATTTACCTCGATTATTTAGAAATGTCTCCAATATTGTAAAAGAAATAAATTGAACTTTCGTATGGCCTATCATCCTCAAAAAAATGGATAGTCTGTGAAAATAATTCATAAACTAGAAGATTTTCGGATAGAATGGTCTATGGATAGAAACGTTGGATGGGACCAACATCTTTCACTAGTTGAATTCATATAAAAAAACAGATTCTACTTTATCATATGAATAGAAACCTACAAATTCCATTATGGGAAAAGGCTGAAAACACTTTTATGTAGGGATGAAGTCGGGGAGAATATGATACTAAGAGTAGAAATGATCAATGAAATGGTGGAGATGGTGAAAACTATTCAACACACATCAAGGTACCCAATGTATACAAAATAGTTATACATACAATCATTGACGAGACCTTGAGTTACAAGTTGGAGACAAGTTATTTATATACATATCTCAATGGATAATGTTCATGAGATTTGGGAAAAAATGAAAATAATGTCCTAGGTACATCATCCCCTCTGGGATTCATGATTGTGTCAGGGATGTGGCCTATCACTTAGAACATACAACTACCATGTCCAATATATATGTTTTTTTCATGTATCCCACTTAATGAAGAACATTCTAGCCCACTGGGTGTTAGCTGAGTGGTACCTGCTGGTTATACCCCTCACCCTCCATGGGAATTGTCCTATGATCGAGTTCCGACATACTCAGACACTGTCTATATTATCCACTGGTCGATTCAAATCCATCTACCTAGATGGGGAATGTGCGGCGCGCTCTGGGGCCTAGTGCAGCCCCTAGTGGTAGTCGAGCGTTAACCACACACATGTTTTGCATATGAGCCTCCTCCTGCTTGGGGACGACTTAACAAGTTCATCCAAGAGAAACGAGATTAAATCTGGGTAGATACATATTTTTGGGTAATTGTAGCAGTAATATAGTATTACTGTAGTAGTACTATAGAATCACTGTAGTAGTACTATAGAAGTACTGTAGTAGGCACTATTTGGTACTGAAGTACTCAGAACTATTCATCCATTTGGGCCTCTGGGTGACCGGTTTGGTCTTCAGGTCCTGTAAGGCTTTCAGGCCACCCAAGGCCTTTGGGCCAGTTCTATCTCAAGGCCTTCATTTCACCTTATTGAATTCAGGCCACCCAAGTCCTTCGAGCCAAATGAATATGAAGATGTTCCATTCATAATATAAGGGACAATGCTCGAAATGAGGTTTCAGAGTAGGCAAAATCACCAGAGCAGAGCTAACAAGAATTTGAAGAATGAGAGCGTATGGCATTTCAATTGGTACTAGGCATGTGATACTCTACACATGATAGCTATACGACCTGCCCTATAATGGGGGCGTGTTGATATCATGACATGTGTAGGGGGAGTAGTTCCATGTTGTCTTGTCTGGGTGATTCACATTAAGGCCTACGGGCCATACAATTGTCTCAAAGACTTCGGGGTATGTAAGGGTTATACAATACACCTTGAAAGGTGTATTATAAAAAATAATAAAAAATGAATACCTTTGGGCTATTCGGTAATGAATTACATTCTAGACGCTTTACATGAACTTTGTTCTATGGTGGAATAGATGGAGAATGATCTTTCATACGAGGAGCAGCCAGTGAAGATAATGGGTCATTGAGATAAAGTTCTACATAACAAAACTAATGATTTAGTTAAAGTACTATAGTGAAACCAAAAGTACAAAGAGGATACATGGGGACTAGAGAAGGAAATTAAGAAAAAGTACATTCACCTGTTCATGGCATAAAATGTAAAACAAAATATTGTGGAATAATTTTTAAATGGAAGGAAAAATATTACTATCCAATGTTATATCAATGGTAATTACCTTCTTATAATTATTTCATACAATCACATGAATTCACAAAATAATGAACTACTATTTACTATTTGACAATTTAACAAAATATTTCCACTCATGTGATTTGAATTTCAAAAATTATATATACAAGGTTGCAACCAGTAAGTGGTTTAGACTATGATATAAGAAACCTAATATTTGGTGAATAGTAACTAAACATTATGAATATTAATGTATCCCTTGTTTATATTTATATGACTATAATGAATATTATATTCTCTTATTAAATAGTAATATTACCAATGAAATTATAAATAATATTAATCTATCTTATAAGTGATAATATAATAGTGTTTGAATTTTTAAAAGTCATAAATAAATGATTAAAATTTTATTACTAATTTAATAAATAAAAAGAAAATATATTCTCATGAAATTTATTCATATATTTTTTATTCTTTATTGTTTTAAGATATATTTTATATGCCCTTATGTAATTTTTGAAAACATTATAAAAATAGTTATAGTTTTAAAATTTGTATATTTTAAGTAAAATAACATTTTAACTAAAAAGTAAATTAAAAATATTTATTTAATAATTTTTAAAATATTGAGTTCATTTTTTCATTCTACATTTTGAAATGTGGTTACAGTGAATTTTTGGGGTTTTTCTTAAATACAGGAATTTTTGGTGAATTGTAAAAATATAATAATTTATGATAAATGCTAAAGAAATTAATTAATGCATCATATTTGATTTATGAATGATGTAAATGGAAAATGTTTTGAAATTATAGGTAAATAATAATTTTTTTCTCACTATAATAATTACAATTTCTTATCATATGGAAAAATAATAAACTGATGATTAAAATAGTAAGAAAACTGTCCTCCCCTCCACTATAAAATCCACCCAAACACCATTATTATCATTATTACTATCAAGACTTGTTACTTCCTAAAATTATCCCCAAATATTTCCCTAGGATCATCCCTCATTTCCAGTATCCTTTTGTCTCCTCAGAAGTCAAAACCCACCCCCTTAAGTGGCTCTCAAAGAAGATTAAATCAATAGGTAATCTTCTATCTTTTTTCCTTTCATTTACATTTCATATTCCATTGTTCAATTTTCCTTCCTAAATATCCTCATCCGAATGTTATGAAAATAATAGTACTATGCATGTTCTAGGATTTTGTTATGCTAATGGGATAATTCATTATCATTTTTCCTTTCCCCTCTTTTTTTGAAAAAAATGAAAACACCATCAGAGATGTGTTAATTTATCACATCCAAGGACAATGAGTTATCAAAATATTTTACCATCTTAAATTATAATAAAGAAATAATTATTATGGTTGAACCATACAATAAAATATGTATTTTATCTTATGTTATGTTCTGAATCCTTTTTTACACATGACGTAAAAAAATAATATATAACAAGTAAATTGTGAGCAAAATCACCAAATTAATCCAAGCCTTTATCATCAATGTTTTATACAGTGATTCATGTTAACTCCAAAATACCAAATTAATTTTAGAACCATGTAATCTTATGATTGCTGATTAATTTTAAATAACTTCAATTATGAGAAACCATTTTCATCATACTTGATTATTTGAACATGAATATAAGTGAACTAATCGTTAAAACCAAGGAAGAAAATCCTCTCAAACAATGAAATTGATCATCATATATCATAAAAAAGGATATGAGTGTACACACAAAGGACATAATAAATTAATAATATTATTTGGTGGTTCATTATTTATTAATTAATGAACCAGATTTGGTTATTCAGTTCATTAAGATCATTCAAAGAAGACAATCATACATAAGGTAATTGATCCCCGCTTTCTCACGTTTATTCAAGAATCTCATCTATATTATTCCCTTTTATGTGTAATTACTAATGATGGGGTATGATTTATAACCTCACCCAGACTATCCACATGAAGCATAAAATATTAGAAACCCATTTATCTATCATTAATAAATCCGATGTATATATCATACCATGCTAAAATTCTATAAGGGAATTAAGCCGAACCTCCTATATTTATTCGGGTTTCTATATCCTTTTTAACCAAGTGTTTTTTTATTTTTATTTTATATAAATCTTATAAATACTATAAATATTATCCAAACACATGTTTAAGGATCCATACTTCATTATCTGTTGTGTATATACAAGTTTTTAAATGATTATTTCCTCAATAATTTGTTATATGCAAACTCATATTAAGGGAATATTTCGAATTACTACCCCTGATCATATACACTATAGAATCATTATTAATCCACCATTATTTTTCTAATGAAAAGACTTCACATATCAAACCCTTACTTGTTCACTTCTAGTTTTATATAAATGATCATTTCATTTATTTTTTGAATGACCTTTGTTATCTTCCATTAACCGTTCTAAAATGTTTAAATTGTAATGTTTCCCAAAAACACTTTCTTCATGTTATTTCTTAATGTTGACATCAGTTATAATGGTTTATGACTACTATACCCAAAATTATGTAATGAATTATCTAATTTATATCCTTTATGGACACTTTTATGATATGTTCATTTTATATTCCAAATGTGTGGATTCTGAAAACCAAAAATGTTTCTTGGAAACCGTTATGTTTTTATTTGTGGTTGATTATGTGATTCATTTTGTGGAATGTGTATCACCCCAAATTTATGTTATGTAGACTTTTTTTATTGATTTTATTTGTTTAAGGTTCTTGGGATGATTTTTGAAGAGGTTGGGATTGTTTGGAATGGTTTTGAATAAGTTTTGAGGCCTTTTTAAAGATGCACAGTTTGAGCGCTTTAAGAGGAAACCATGTGAGATTAACCATATAGGAAGTGGGGTAATCATGGTTTGAAAACTTTTGACTAATTGTGTGGGGTGTTCTGTTAGAGGTTCCCCTTGGAGGCAACATTAGGCACATGGTTTGCGACGATTTTTTTAACCGTGCGAGCTAACCATGTGACCCATTAAAACAGGGTTTTAAAATTCAGGATTAGTCGGGATATTCCTAAAAAACCCAGAATCTCTCCCACTCGATCCACACTCATGATTTTTTATCTCAATAGATATGGGTTCACTGTCAATCATTTTTAAGGTATTTGAAGGGTTTTATATTTGATTTTAAGGTGGGTTATCTTCGTTAAGTCTTCTCTCTTGGTTTCTCATTTGTATTCTTTAGATATACTCTTACCTCTATCTCGGTTTTCTAGATCTATATTTCGTTTTGTGGATATAGTGTTATTGTTTCCATAAATGAAGAGATTAAAAAAAATTTATGTTAGGAAAGAGTATATTGGGTTGTTTTGGTGGATCATTTTTCGAATTTGTGGTGTGGTTGATCATGGGCCGATTTTGCCTGAACCCTAAAGGTAGGTGGATTCTCTAATGACTCCATATGGTAACAATTAGTGATCTTGTTTGAAATTAATTTGTTTTCAATGAAAATAATTGTGATAATTTTATTTGAATCTTTCTGGAAAAACATTTGGTTATGATTTGGGGGATTTTGGGGGAAATATGATATTGTTTCAAAAAGGGGCTTTGTTGTGGGAATTTAATATATTGATTTTAAAATATTTAGTTGTTGATTATGAAATATTTTTTGTGAAATTTGGTTTTCAATAATTTTTTTAAAATTTGGATGGGCATGGAATGCTGGTTAAAGGGTGTCTTCATTAAATTGGTGATTTATTGATGTGAATTGTCCTGTGTTGAAAATTTTTGTGTGCTTATTGTGTGGCCTTGGTGTTTTATTCTTGTTAGTTGATTAAAAATTTTGGACTATGTTTTGTGTGAGGAATGGGGAGGGACGTATAAATATAAAATTTGATGGATGGTGGATGTAGGATCAACCATTAAGGACAATGGTTGGGAAACACAACTGGTTGGAAATGTATGGAATGGGTTGGAAAAAAGCTCTAATGTGTTGTATTCCTTGTTGTGTGTTGCTTTACAAGACGTAATATTTTTTTGGTAATATGAAATGGTGAAGTGTCTTATGGAAAGTGTATTTGGAGTTCCCTAGGTTTGGATGTGTTGGGTAAGGTGGATTTTTAAGGGTGTGTTTGGAATATTTTTATGTGTTGAACTATTTACGGTTTTGTATAAATAGTTTTATATAAATGTTATAACTACTTTATCATTATGACATGTGTAGGGATGTTATTTGGGGAATACCTATTGAGTATTATTACTCAAACCTGCTTTGGAACATTGGTGCTTTTGCAGATGTTGTATTCTGGGACACATGTAAGGGAAAATAAACTCATTTTGGTAGTGGTTAGACATGATGATTCCTTGATATTATTGTGATTGGTGAAGATATCTTAGTGTAAAAATTTGATGGTGCCAAGTGCATAGAGGAATTGTTCTGTAGTATTCCACTGGGTACATTGGTATGTGGAATAGTTGTATTTGGCATGTTGGATTTTTTATTAAATATTCTGTTTACCTTTTGGTATGCATGGGTTGAGTGTATTTTTTGACATGCATCATATTGTTTTGATTGAAATGGTATATTTGGTTGTATGATTTTATAATAAGGGAAAATAATTCCCTAAATATTCTTGAATCCCAAGGCATTTATTTCCAGAGTTTTGCACTATGTGAATGTCTATTAACGCCAAGTACATTCCTCCACCCCCTTAATACAATGGGATGGGAAGGGATGTTATATGTTGTATGAGTTTGTTTTGTCCTTGACATTCATGTATAAATAGTTGTTCGGTCCTTTGGTGTTGACTATTGTCCTTTTTATTGAAATTCCTTCTTGGAATATTCCTTCTGCCGAGATGGTAGAAAATAATTATATTTGTCCGAACATGTTATTTATAGAAAAAATGACATATCTAACCCTTTTATGTTTTACATAATTTTACTAGGATGTTGGGTACATAAGTGTTTGGAGACAGTTATATGAATTTGATATCTCATTTTTATAGGGGTAGCCAATGAGATGAGCATGAAATGTATGGTAGAAATGACTTCCCACTAGGATGATCATTTAATTAGGATATTATTATTTATGATGTGATGTGAATGTGTGGATAATGAAAAATATGAATTGGGATTCAAAATTAAAGTATTTGAAACATGGAAACCAGTGGTGTTTTGAAAATGGGTAAATTTTCAAAACATGGTGGATTTTTCAAAATAGTGCAATATGGTAAAATTGAACTTGAGGAAATCATGGTTTTGATAGTTGTTATATAATTTAATTTTTAAATTGTATACCCTTTCTTGTTAAGGGAGTCTGACTTCTTGTTGTTTTTGTATTGATAGAAATGGCATCTGATAGGCATCATAGAGATCAACAAGAAGAAACTACTGAGAATTTTACTACAGATGAGCCCCACATAAACCATAATCTAGTGTAGAATATAGTGAAACCTTTCAGGATGTGGAAAGTGAGAATAAAGCTGATGAAATAAAGCATTTGGATCATGCAAGTCAGTTTCAAAAGAACAGTCCACCCAATATAAGGGGAGATTTTCAATGAAATAGGTCTAATGCATGGATGAAGATAATAAATAGGATATTTGACTTCATGGGAGCACCGATAGAGCTAAAAGCGAAAATAGAAATGTATATGTTGGAATATATTTCCCTTTAGGGGTGGAGCTATAAATATATGCTAGGGTAGACCAAGGTGTGATATGGGAGGGTTTGGAGGAATTGTTTAATAAAAAATTCTACCCTCATATGTTTAGAAGTCATCTTACAATAGATCTATTAAGTGGGAATAAAGGGAACAAGGCAGTAATGGAATATGTGGTAATGCTTATGAACATAGTGCGGTTTTCACCTGAGGTGGTGGGTAGTACATCGTTGAAGGAACAAATTTTTGATATTGGGTTGAGGCAGAAAATTTATTCTAAGATAGTAGTGCTATGTATAAATGATTACTCCAAAATAGTTAATAGAGCTACAATGGATGAGTGGGATCTTATAGGAGCTACATGCAGGCGAAGAATGTTTTTATCCATAAGAAATAGTGGGAACTCAAATTTTGAGTTCATGCGAAAGAGGGACACTTATTTCTATAGTGATATTATGGGTCAGAACATGAAAGCAGGAACATTAAATCTTCCACTGAAGCCTTAGAGTATGTCCTTATGTTTTTAGTGTTTCTCTATGGGACACATCAAGTGGATTTTATAGCATGACATCAATCATGCCATAATTATAAGCAGAAGAAGCATCTTTATCATTATTTTCCAAATGCTATAAGGACGGGTCTCTGTGACACTCCTTAGGGGTTGTAGGGGTCTTATTCCTCAATGGGATAGGGGAACCAACATACCCCTCAAAATTAGTGTAATGTGGGTAATAGTGATTCAGAAAATACCATGACACATTAAAAGGTTTATAAAGTGAAGAGTGTGGTATGAAAGCAGTAGTTTAGAGTAGAAGAGGTGGTGATTGATTATCAGTCGGGACAATCCATGGTGTGAAGTATAGTTCAATTAAAGTCCTTATTGATGGGAGATTTGTTTGATACAAGTACTTTACATGTTTTATTTTGCTTCTCACATTATTGACAAGTTGGGGTTATAAGTGGAAATGATTCCTTCTTTTTTGAAAATAAAAACTTTTCTAGGTCAAAGAGGGTATCAACCCTTCCTATATACAGCGTGTTGTTTGGATTTAGATGATATGGAATTGATGTGGGATTTATCTTTTCTCGAGATGGATGCTTATGATATAATATTGGGAATGGATTAGATAGTTATTTCTAAGTCTTACATCAATTTCTATGTGAAAACGGGTATTTATGATAGTGGATGTCATTGAACATCTCTTTATAGTGTTGAATATTGAAAAAATTGGTGAAATGGATATTTTGGAACCAATTTTTGGCACGATATCATATAAATTTGTGGCTTTGTCATTGGAATTAGTGGAACAAGTTGTGAAAATAACTTTTCCAAGGGCTGTGGAGCATTTTAGGGCAGTATTTCTAGATGAATTATTATGGATTACACCTGTAAGAGAAGTTTATTTTAATATTGATCTCCTTTCATTAACATATCCTATCTCACTTCCATCTTATTTGATATAACCTGTAGAATTTTGGAAATGAACGGTTCAGTTAGAATAGTTAGAAAATAAAAGATTCATCTGGCCTAACATGTCTATGTGGGTAACATCGTCTTTGTTTGTTAAAAACATGGATGGAACTCTGCTGATATGTGTTGATTATAATATACCTAATCAGGTAACGATAATGAGAAGATATCCACCTCTAGGAATTGATGATTTTTTGACCAATTGAGGGGACATAAGTGGTTCTTCAATATTGAATTGAGGTTAGGGTATCATCAATTGCAGGTGAGGGAGGAGGTCATTCACAAATCCCCTTTCAGATGTATAGATGGACATTATGAGTATGTGGTTATTACCTTTGGTATAAAAAATGCAGTAGTTGTATTCATGGAATTAATGAATAAGATTTATTAGAGATATATGGATTATTTTGTAGTGGTATTTTTGATGATATGACGGTGTATTCGAGGAAAAGTGTAGATCATGAGAAACACTTGGTGATAGTGTTCTATATATTGAGTGATCAGCAGTTGTATGCCAAATTTTGAATGTGTGACTTTTGGATATATTATTTTCATTTCCGTAGACATTTCATTTTAGAGGAGGGTTTTTTAGTTGATCATCAAAATATAGAGTCTATTATCTCCTATAATCCTCCAAAGATCGTTTTCAAGATAAAGAGATTCCTCGGTCTAGATGGATATTATCGGCGAATTTTTTATCTTTTATCGTGATTTTCTTCGATAATGAAATCATTGACATGGAAGAATATTTCATTTCAATGGGATGATAAGTTTCATAAATTCTTTGTAGAATAATGGTTCACCTTAAATCAACACCAATTTTTAATTTTTTTTTGTACCAGGGAAAGGGTATATGGTGTATTATGAGGCATCCAGATTAGGGTTGGGGTGTGTTCTCATGAAATGGGATCCTGTGGTTGCATATGGATCATGTTATTTGTTGTTTCATGATAAGAACTACCCAACATAAGATTTTTAATTGACAGCTATGTCTTATGATTTAAAAATGTGGCCTTATTATCTCTTCTGTGAGAAATTCACAGTGTTTAACTATCATAAGATTTTAAATCATATTTTATCACATATAGATTTGAACATGAGATAGTGGAGATGGGTGGAATATCTATAGTTGTTTGATTTTGTCTTAATGACCACACCCGGTATGGGAAATTTGATGGCAGATGCATTTTTTAGAAAATAATATTCTCAATTGAGGAAACAAACATCCGGTTAGTGGTAGTTAATGTCGCACATATCCGACAGGAAGTTGGAATGTGATTACTAGAGCGATAGATATGTATTCATTCAGATTTCGTTGGTTCCTAACATGGCCATTTTGGTTAAAGAGGCACAAGCATTTGATTCTCAATGTCTGACGATGAGGTCGCTACTCAATGGTGTGAATACCATTGAGGGATGGAAAATAAATGAGAATTCAGTCATGTGTTTTCAGAATTGGATGGTGGTACCCATGGCTTTTCAGAAGTAAATTCACAAGGATTATCATCATTCCAGATGGTATTTTCATAATAGAATAAAAAAAAGGTATAATGCATTGAATGCATAGTGTTGGTGGGCTAGTATAAAGAGAGAAGTGGCCAGGTTTGTTTTGAGATGCTTGAATTTCTAGCAAGTCAAAGAATATCATCAAGGACTAGAAGTATTGTTGAAATGTTTTCCTATTTTGGAGTGGAAATGGGAACAAATATTGATTAATTTTGTGACAGGTCTCCCAAGAATGACTAGGACACAATATTCCATATGGGTGATTTTGGATCGGCACATAATGTCAGCCCATTTCATACTGAATCGTGAATATCCTAAAATTGAAGATCTATCCACAATCTATATTGGTGAAGCGATTAAGAGGAACGGTGTTCCAGTTTTGATTATAATAGATTGAGGTCTAGAGTTCACATCTCGTTTTTTGAAATCCTAGAAACAATCCATTGGGACATAGTTGACAATTAGTATCGTATATAATCTTGAGATAGATGGCCAATTCGAGAGTACTATACAACTAATTGATGATATGATAATGACTTGTGTGATTGAATTTGGTGGTTCTTAGTAGGAGCACTGACCGTTGGTGGAGTTCTCTTATAATAAAAATTATCAGGATTCAGTACCTATGGCTCTGTTTGAGGCATTGTATGGGTGTCTGTGTCATTTTATACTATATTGGTTCTAAATGGGTGAAACAATGATGATTTGACCAATCCTTGACCAAGAGACTATAGGGAAAATCAAGTTGAGAAGAAAAAGGATGGAGAAGGCTCAAATCCATTATAAATAATTTGTGGACCATCGTCGATGACAACTGTTGTTTGAGGTTCGTGATCATGTGTTTTTTATAATATCTCCAATGTTGGGACATCCTCAGTTTGGATAGAAGGATACGTTATCTCCATGGTATATTGGTCATTTTCAGATACATGAGAATAGTATAGAGGTGGATTGTTGGTTGGATTTTCCACCGTGGTTTAGTGTTGGGCACAATGTGTTTTGTGTGTCAAAGTTAAAAAGGTATCAGCTAGATCATTACCATGAGATTCGTTGTGATCATGTTGACCAAGAACTGGATTCTTATTTGATGGAAATTGTAGTGAAGATTGTGGATATACATGACAATGTATTACATGGTAATAACATTAGTTTAGTTTGTGTTTATTGGTATCATAGTCAGATTTAGGAGGAGGATTGGGAGTTTGAGAAAGAGATGGTCAAGAAATGGCCCAAGCTCTTTCGACAATGAGATGGTTCTCTACTTTCCAAGGAATAAAGGTAAAATGGAAGGGAGAATGTATCACCCCCCAGTTTTAGGTATGTAGTCTATTTTATGCATTGTATGTGTTTAATGTGGTTGGGATGATTTGGGAAGTGTTTTTACGAGTTTGAAATGATTTTGAATAAGTTTGGAGGCCATTTTAAGGCTATACAGTTTGAGCACTATTAGGGGAAACAATGAAAAAAGAAAAATGTAGGCAGTGGGGTACAGATGATTTTCACACGGTCTGACTAATCGTGTCTGGTTGAACATTATAATTTCCCCTTCTAGGAAGTAGCACATGAATTATTAGAACATGGTTTGTCTAACTGTGTGAGCTAATCATGTTTCCCTTTTAAAAATAGGGTTTTAAAGTTATGGATTAGTCGAGGTTGTCCTAAAAACACCTAAACTATCTCTCACTCAATCTTCAATCAATAGTTTTGGTTCTCAAGGACTACGGGTTCCCTCCCACTCATTTTTATCGGATTAGAAGGGGTTTCAAGGTGGTTTCTCTTGGTTAAGTTATCTCTCTTGGGTTCTCTTTGGTTTCCCATAGATCTACTCTTGCCTCTATCTATATTTTATAGATCTACATCCATTGTGTGTATATTATCACATTTTTCCACTGAAATGATTATATTAGGTATTTCTATTGTTATAGAAGAGAATCTAATGTTGTTTTGGGGGAGCTTTTTTTATATTTGTGGTTCAGTTGTTTGTGGGTTGATTTCGTCGGAACCATAAAGGTAGGTGGCTTCTATCACGACTCCACTTAGTTATAATTTGAGACTTTGGTTGCAATTAATTTTTTCAATGGAAAATAATTGTGATAGTGATGTGAGAATCTTATTGGAAAACCATTTGGTGATGATTTTTTAGATTTTGGGGAAAATGGGCTATTGTTTCAAGAAACAAATTTTTTGTGTGATTTTAAAATGTTGATTTTAAAATCATTAGTGGTTTATTATAAAACATTTTCTATGAAAGACGGTTTCCAAAAATGATTTCTTTAAAAAAATTTGGGGCATAAGATGTTTGTTAAAGGGCGTCTTCAATAAATGGGTGATTTATTAATGTGAATTAGCATGTGCTGTAAATGGTTTAGTGATTATTATGTAGCCTTGATGCATTATGATTGTTGGTTGATTATGTGTTATGCCTTGAGTAGATATTTTTGAAGTGGGAAGGATGTATCACAATAAAAGGTGAGGGATAGTGGATGGAATATCCACCATTATATATAGTGGTTAGGAATCCCCACTAGTTGGAAATTTAGTGAACAATTTGGACGAAATCTCCACCAATTTGGTTTCCTTTCTATGTGTTTCATTAAATGATGGAATTTCTTGTACCTCATTGATATGGTGTAGTATCTTGTGGAATGATGTTTTATATTTAACTATGGTTTCATGGGTTGGGTAATGTGTCTTGGTATGGGTGTGTTTGGATTATTAGAAATTTTTGAAATATTTACTAAATTATATAAATTGCTTTATATAAATGGGATAGCGGTTATATATGAGTGGTGTGTGTAGCAATGGGATATGGGTATAACCTACTACTAATTATAACCCACCCCTACTTTGGATCTTTGGTGCTTTTTCATATGTTGTATTTCTGGAAACATGTAACGATAATGCATCACATTTTGTTTGCAGTTCAACATGATGATTTAGTGTTGTTGTCAAGCATACAGAATAGAGCTTGGTGTGATGCTATGATGTTGACTAGTTCATAGAGGTCTTGTTATGTAGTCCTCCTCTCGGTACTCTGATATTTGTATTAGTTTTATTTGGAAAGTGGGATTTTTTTGGGAATTGTTTTCTTGTCTTTTGGTATGTATGTGTTGGGTTGCTTTGTTGACTTGCATAACATAGTATTTTTGGTAATGGAAAGTTTGGTTTATGGATTTTATTTTAAGGGAAAATCATTCCCCAATGATTCTTGAATCCCTTGGAATTTATTTTCAGCCTTTGGTGACCTAGGAATGTCTACTAAGTCCAAGTAGCATTACTCCCCCTCTAAATCCAATGGTATTTGCAGGGATGTTATAGAAATCATATTCATGAAGATGTTAAATGGGTGCGCCTAGATAGTGCTCCAATGAAATTGGAAATGTTGAGTCTCCTAAGATGTTACGTGCAACAGTTATAGTGGGTTGCCTTTGATTATGCTATAATGTGCATCGGTCTTGGTGGTTAACATTGGAAAGTGATCCCTTATGTGAAACGAGACTTGAATCATGTTAATTCATGATTTATGTTGCTTCCACATTTCTATGATTCAATATTTATTTTATCCCATGTTTATATGTTGAGATTATATGTCCCATTTTATATTATGATTTCATAATCTCTATCCTATGTGCTAAAGCCTTATTCTTATTTTTATTCCCTTACTATGGCTTCAGCTCATCACTTAATTCTTGTAATCCCCAGAGTACCCAATGTAGATGTAATGGATCAAAGGAAGTTATGAAATCATTATAAATATTAAATAAATAAATTCTTTTCAAGAACCATGTTTTTAGTTGTATGTACTTAGTCTTTAAAGACACTAGACATCATGATCAATTACTTGTATTATGATGTATAATTTTTTTAAAATCTTGTAATGATATATGAAAACAGATTGGGTAAAAATATTATAGATGCATCAAGGGGATATATCATCTCGAGACCCACCCATATTTGAAAGTACAAATAATTACTCAAATATAGAATGGTAAATTTAGTGCATAATAAATATTACATATCATAAAATATTTTCATTTATTATAGACAATAGATTATTTAAATGTTACCAAATCTATTAATTAATATTCAAAATAAAACACATATGAATTTGGTATATATTTTACCAAATAAGAATTTTCTTAATTCAGAGAATGGGGATATTAATGATAAATTTATTATCCAATGATGATAATAAATAAAATATTTCGTGATAGAGTCAATGATTCCAATATTAATAAATATAATCACTTTAAATACTTTTTATTATAAAAATAGTCCTAAAATATCCAAAATAATAATAAGAATGTTATAAATATAATATAACCATAGTGAATTATAATTAACATAAAGGGGATTTATCATTTATGAATTTAAATGCAATAAGAATACAATTAAAATATACTTGAGAAAAATAAACTAATTAATTATAAAATTTCTTTTTCAAAATAAAAAAAATAAAAAATTTAAGAAAATAAATTCTAATTATTAATAACTATTTGAAAATATAAAGGATCCATAAAAAAATTAGTGCCATGATGGTGAGAAAAATCTATTCATTTTGAGTATGTATAAATAATCCAATTCAATTTTTTGGTAAAAATTAAAAAAGAACCTTATATGGAATGTATCTAGAATAGTGTTTTTGTAATAATTATTAATAATTCAAAAAATTTATCATATATATTTAATATATAAATATTTTATATTGAAAATACTCTTTTTATTAATTTTATGTAAAATATTTCTATGGATGAAAATTTCTTTTGGACTAAGAAGATAACTAAAATAAAAAAACATAAATATTTATTTTTAAAAATCATGTACCAAAGAAAGTAATTAATTAATGGAAATATGGAATATCATCAAATGTCTAGAGAATAATAAAATTTTATTTGTTTAATAATTATATGTAAAATTATTCATACAATTAATGTATGAGAAATTCCAAAGAAAAGAAATATTGTAAAATTTATTCATACTTCTTTGGTACCCATTAAATTTTAACAAAATGAATTAATAGAAACCTATTGAAACATGAATCAACTGGAATAAATATGTATATATTTTCAAATTAATAAATATTATCAATATACACCATATAATAGTGGATTAGTGCAAATTAAAAACATGACACAATAGAGTGTAAGTTAGGAAGAAATACTTTATAATGATCAAATAATTGTACTGTAGAAATGTAAATGGATATATTTTGTGTATATAATGAAAATATAAATATTATTTTAAAATTAATAAAATCATAATTAAATTAATATACACATATTATTTTATATTAATAAATATAATGAATATGTAATATAGAATAATTCAAATATACTGATTTATGAAATCTGACACCACTCTATAATAGAAATTTCAAATACCCCTTTTATAAAATAAATTTAATTGAAACATAAATTACTATGAACTGTTATTTATTCCATGGTATTACATGAAAATAGAATTGATATAGAACATGTAAAATAAATTATGTAGTAACACTAAAATTTACCTATATAAAGGGATATTGAAAAGAAGGTCCTTATCTTGCATTTCCATTTAGTTGAATGTGATTTAACCTTTGATATGATAGTTTTAAAAAAATTATTAATTTATTGAATACATACATTAGTATTTATAATAAAATATATGAACTTCTTATATCATCTTATCACCGATTCATTAGTTGTATTCCTTTATTACCATTTTTTCTTGTGTCACCTGCGTCTTTTAATTAGGAATGATTCTTAAAGGATGTTCTTATTATAGTTCACAGTATATCTATTTATCATCCCGTTAATGTTATTAATGTTATAAATATCATATATATATATATTGGATACATTTAATACAAATTTTTTATTTTTTAAATAAAAAATAAATTGAATCTATTTTTGGACGTGTAAGGTCGTAAGTATGCCTGAGCGACGCCTTCATTACATTATGTGGTGAAAGCGGAAAATTGAAATATGAATTAATTTTCAAAAAGTAATATCATGTCATATTTATCATATATATTCACTATTTATATAATTATGAATATCCTTGTGATTTGGTTATGGAATCACATTACATCAGTTCACATGGTGCTAATCCACCATGATGGCAAGCGATTTCATTGTATGAAATTTGAAAGATAAGATGATGAATAAATATTAATGTATGAAAATAATAAATTGTTATATGAAATATTCATGTTTTATTATATATAAATTTTTAATTAATAATTAATGGTGGATAATAAATAAGAGAAAATAAGTTACTTTTGGAAAACAATTACCTTTGCTCAGATGAATATCCTTTGTATTTCTAATTATGGAACCTTGGGTCGGTCATTTATAAATAATGAAAGCTATTGAATATTTATAATGATTTTAGGGATTGATGTTTTTTAGTTTTTGTGCTATATAAATGTCTTGAGTGGTATATATAAATTATGGGAGGGTATTTTCATTTATAATTTAAGAGGACTATCATGTTTTAAAATACCCAAAAAAATTAAATAGTGGGAAGTTATTTTTACCCAATGTTCATCCAAAAAGAAGTTCAAATTATTTTATAATACTAATTATTATCACTACATATATGGAATATATTTTAGGATATTTAATTTCTAGAAGTGGTATAATTTCATTTATTAATATTCACATAAAATATATCATGAGAAAATTCCTCACGAAATGCATTTTTAAAGAATAAAATGTATTAGCATTAACTCTGTGATGAATAATAATCATTTTATAAATTTAAATTCCTGTTTTTATACATACATAATATAATTTGTTTAACTAATTCTTCAATGTCAATACTTTTAACAAATTAACATCGATAAACATTACGGAGTTAAAAATAGTTTTTAAAAAGATTTATTTTATTAAAAAAATTACATTATAAGAAAAATAATTTATAAAAATGATTAAAAAGTAATTATTTAAATCAAATATAAATAATGAATAATAATTTTAAATTTAATCAAAATTATAATCATAGTGGTATATTAACATTCTATGATTTAATGAAAATAAATAATAGTATTTGAAAATTTTGTATTCATTACTATTCATTGTAAAATAATCATTTTTTGGAAATATCACAAAATTTAAAAACTATATATTTTTATGGTGATTATTTATAAAAATTATGCCTTTTATAAAAAAATTATAAATTTTTTTAACTTCATTATAATATTTTCTCACAATATATTTTAAAACCGATTTTTTTATAAAACATAATTTTTGAAGGATAAAATGCCCTTACTAAAATTTTTAAGATTATTTAAAATTAATTCATACATTTTTTTATTAATTAGATCTTATATATATATATATCATATTACATGTTATCTTAATCATATTGGCCAATTCAGCAATTAAGTTATAATGGGTACATTTAAATAATATATTCTATTGGCTGTTTAAGCTTGGTGTGGTATATTGTACAAATTACAAAACATCATGTAAATATTTGAACATATATTGGTGAATCACTATATTTATAAAGTTAAATATTAGAAAAAAATATATCAAGAAATAAATTATATTAAAATAGACCTTCATTTTCATTTAATGTCTAAATGAGAATTTTATTAAATAAATGTGGTAAGAAACTTTTTACATTAATAATTACATTAATATATCATACTAATTTCTAGTCACATATCTCATTAATATAACTATAAAATATCTATTAATAAGGTATTCTATGATTTCAGTCATGTGTGGTGTTTCTTCTAGCATAAACCTTGGCGAAAGTTCAATAATATAGAATTTCTATTGCATATAATTTCACTCGTACAATAGTTATTCATGTTCGAATGAGATTGTCCTAGAAAAGATCCTTCCTTAAGAATGGATAAATGATATTTATAAAGATTAATTATTCTATTATTTTCAATTTCATTACTTTTTATATTTTCTATTATGGTTACAACCATTTATTACAAATAATTTATCAACTATATTATAGTGGAATCATTTTATTTAATATATAATTATTTTCTATTAGTTTTTAATCTTATATAAAAAATATATTAATTTAAAACATAATTATGTAAAAAACAAAGTAAAATGTGGAGTTTTTACATCCCCCACCACCTAATTGTTTTTCCACGAAATATTAATTTCTACTCATTCCTGGAAATATACAAGGTTATATTGAAGGTAAACATAAATCATGATTTTATATAAATATATGTTTCATTTATAGATTATTATGATTAAATAATAAGATCAATATTTAACTTATAATATAAATATTAAAATCATTGGGTTTTCACTTACAATTTATTCCAAACACCGTTATTTAATGGGAATAATGATTCCATGTGGAGAATAAAATGAACCATTCTTTAATAGGTTATCATGGGTTTATTTATGGTTTTATTTGTGGTTTTTATCATGGAAATTATATTTTCCTATATATCTATACGTCCAATCACTTTCAATTATCATAAGAAATATGATTATAATAATTATTAATGATTTTATTTTAAGTTCATTTCTATAAAAAAATAATATAGATGAGTTATGTAATTAGGATACATTGAATGTATCACTATATCATTATATCATTAAATAAAACCATATTAATTGGGATGATTATTTAAAATCCTTATAAAATATTATAGTTACAAGAAATTGATTTTAATAAGAAAAAATTAAAAAACATAGTTCTTTAGTTAATAATCGAAGTTCCTCACTCTACATGATTTTCATAATTTAATTATGTAGTGGTTGGTGTATAGGATTTCACTTATCTCCTTATAATATTAGGTTGTGGATGGATATATATATTGTTCAACAATTTATATGTTAATTATCATTGATAACTTACATGATCCCGGCATTTAAGATATTGAACTTTTAGTAGTTGATCAAGGAGAACCATTTTTTTATATCACAATCACTACATATCTCATCATTTTTTCTAAGAAATTTGTGATCTTATTCCCTTTATTACGACAAATAAAATACATTATAGTTATTTTTAATGATTTCCATTCATTCATATTCCCACATTTTTAACATTAGTAATATTTAAAATTATTTATTGCATCATTTATGTCACCCAAACATTGATGATACATATTAATTCTATTCTATTATTTATTTGGGATTTCAATTATTCTCCCATTATCAATAATAATTATTCGTTTCTATTTTGGAATAGACATAATATTTTATACTCTAAATCCTATTATATTTTTCTAATCTTCAAGAATGCCTCAAAATTATTTATGTAATCCATTTTATTATGGATCCATAAATAGATATTCATTACAGTATCCAAATTGGGTTAACATGAGTGAAGAATAATCATAACCGTACAAATAATTATGATAATTTATAGATTGGAAAAAACCCATGAAATTTAAATCTCATTAATTTTATCATGTTATCTTTCATATCTACCTAAAAACATTTTCTTACAAATTGGATACATTTTGATAGACACAGTCATACATATTATAAAAATTATTTAATAAATCTATTAAAATATATTGAGAAGGTAATTTTACTAATAGAATCACCGTCCCAAAGAGTGTCAAACTAGTATTCAAGTCATGCATCTATGTGATTCACCAGGTGACGATTGAGTTAATCTTATCACACCATATTTTGGTATATTAACTTTAGGTACATTTATGCTAGATCTATAAAGAACTAATATACTTTAGAGAGGGATTTTATTTCCATGTTAAGAACACAACTTCTAATTTAAATAAATTTCTAGATGTTATATAATACTTTTACTTATTCTCAGGGATTCTAAAATATTCTCTGAAAAAAATCTTAAATATTTACGAGAACCACCCTTTGATACCAAGTATTGTGAAAAAAGCCAAATATAAGTAGTATTACATTTTTATACAAAAAAATTCTTTAATAAATAAACTGTGGATGTAATTGTTTAGTTTCATTGTAATAATTAGGAAATGAAGAAATTTTAACTAATATAACACGTCTCGTTCATACAACCCGAGAGTTATTTCAAAATACAGTAAATAATTTAGTACATTATAATTAATAAATATATGTATCGTATGTCTATCACTACATAATCTTCCAAATATAAAATGAGTATTTCCTTTGTTCATACCTCATGAGATGGAAACAAAATATTGGATGTGCAGAAATTGTCTGTTAGGGTTTCCATAACAGATAATAATATATGATCATTAAAGGTGATAAAGTGAGAATATGGTAATGAGAACATTTAATAGGATCATTAACATAATATATATAATTTATAACAAATAAAACATGTATCAAAACCCATGAATCATATATAGAGGCATTAACCTGAACAAATATACATCAAAGGCCCATGGAATCATAATATTTTGAACATAACATAGTATATTAAGTCATAAATTGAATAAAAGATAAAAAATTATGTCTTCACATAGTGTTGAAAGACCCACGGTACATTATGTTCACTCCCTAATCCCATACATAATATCTCATTAGATAAAAATAATATCCCAAGAAATTATTATGATATATAATTCTTGGACAACCCACTAAATAACATACTATTCTTGGGGTGACTTATCGTGCACCACATATGGAATATCATATGATTTAAACATTATCCATCCATAACAAGGCTATATAACGTTTTTTCAACCAATACAATTATATTATATTCATGAATAAGTGTGTCACATAGTAATGAAACAAAATTTCATCAAGGAAATATTAAATTATAAATAAAATTGGTGTCACAATATTATCAAAACCATTACCATATATAATTCTAGGATATATTGCTTTTTAGGATAAATATGTAAACCTTGTTAAAAACAAGAAATAAATAGGGTGAAGAAATAAATATAAAACACCATTGTAAAAATAGATTGTTGAACAATTTAAACTAAGAATGGATAAAGAACTGTATTTTCTAAAACAATATGGTCAATAAAATAATTGATAATTACAAAGATTTGTTATAACATAAAAAATTAATCTAATAATGGTAAATCCATTTCAAAATGAAAAATGAAAAGAGAATTGAATTCAGAAACCTGATTTTCAGAAAAATAAAAAATGTGATGAAAGAAAATATTATTTGTCCCTTTTGAATGTAGTTTACAAAATAACAAAGTAATAACATTGAAAAGATTTAATTTAAATTAATATACTATAACATATCAATGAAATTATATAATGGTATCCAATGGTCATTTTCTCTTCAGCATAATAAATTTTCTCATGGGGGACAAAATTTATATATTATTTATAAAATTATATTTTTTGAAAACCCAGATCATCAAAACTATAAAATACAATATTCTTTGTAAAGAGTAAATGTGTAATATTGTTTTGAAAGTAGTTTATAATTAATAGGGTTTCAAAATTTGATAGTTGAAAATTTATGGGAAGAGGAAAACATGGACATTACTGATAAATAATAATCTATGATGATGGAAAATATTGTAATATAAACCATTTTCTAAATATTAATTTTGTTCATCATTATTGGTATGTTTAGAAAAACATTGATAACCATATTTGAAATAGGGGAAGCCATATGATAGTAAAGATAAATCTCATGGTTAATAATTATAAAAAAAATTGGATTTAGTTTTAAAAAGTAATTATATTTTACAAAAGATATGAACCATAGTAAAAAAGGAAGAGTGTGAAATGGTGTAATGTTTCTTGGATAAAAGATAATTTGTTCTTTCATTAATTATAGGTGAATTAGTTTTACCATAAAAATAATATCGGTACATTATATCAAATCACAACTTAATAAAGGACGGTAGTGAGGAAAACACATACTTTTTTTTAATGTTTTCGCAAAAATATATCCTCCGTCATTTATAAAAAATATCTTAATCATTTATTATATAACCTTATTCAAAACATTTAAAAATAAAAAAACTCATTTATAGTTATTATATTTATGTATATTATTTATTAGAAATATAAAATTTATATGCGGTTGAGTAATCTTGATCATTCTGCTAAAGTATCAGAAAAAGGAATATCTGTTTTAATTCATCTCATGGTGTTCATAATTATAAGATCATTCTATTTACTTTAATTTAATATAAATACATATTTTTAATGATATTATATAATTCCATAGGTGTTTTAGTAGTGATCATTAAAGTTGAAATCAAGGGAAATCAAATTTCTGTGATATTTAATGGCAACATGGCAGAATCTTATTGAATAAGATTAATATAATTATTAAAATTCCAAGAAATGATAAAAATATTAACATATTTATACATTATATTATCTTTTATAATTTTCTCACAGTCATAATTGGAATTATTATATTTAAATTTTAATGTATCATGTTACACTATCCCCATAATAAACATACCATAATTAATAAATGATTATTGTTATAATAATAAAATCATTTAGTGAATTATGATCATTGAATAAAAATTATGATATTATTTAATTAAATTAAATGTTTTGAATAATAATTTTTGTTTTCTTAATAAATATAAACGAAACATTATGAAAATTCAAATACAGTACATTATGTAGTTAGTAGCCCAAACAATATGTGGTCATCATTTTCATTTTTTAGAAAATGCATGGGAAATAATGTGAATTATAATTTTATATTTATAATTTAAATTATATTAACTATTTCATATTAATCATTCATTTACTCCCACAAAATTATTGATTGGAGGATGTGGTGAAAAAATGGAAGTCATCCCTTGCGGATGAGGTACTCAACCCAACACAAGAATGACATGTGTTTTTTTATAAACAAAAGATAAATGGTTGTTAATTGTTATTCCATTATCATAATATAATTCACTATACAAAAAATATGTATTTATATATATATATATATGGGAAAATTAGTATTGAAAATGTAAGATTGAAAATAATTTATGAAACAATGGCACTAGTGTTGAAATTATTATGTTTTGTATGGGGGATTGGTGGAAATATATTCATAAATAAAATTTCATGTGATCATATGTTCATGGAATATTAGAAATATAAAAAAATTAATAATAATTTTTTTATTTATATGCATAAAACAATTTTATTGCATTGACTTAAAGTGGTTATTAGAGAAACCTTTTGTAAATGTCGATAATTGTTTATTTATAATTATAATCACTTAATATAAAGGTTGATCATTTTAAATAAGTAATGTTACTAAAAAAATATAAAATATTTATGTGGATATGTTTCTAGTCTAAAAAATCTTAAAATAATCAAATAGTAAAAAAACTACTGTTTATTCTATTTACTTATTAGGTTACCCCTATTAACAATTATAGGATTCTAGCATGGTAAACAGTTTTTTTCACATGGAGAAATATCTAATATAACATAAAATAATATAGTTATTATTATCAAATTTCTACTAATTAATTTAAAATATGAAATCTAGTTTTTGAGATAAAATTTTTATGTACATTAAATATAATTTTAATAAATGTGAATGTAATGCGTAAAAATCAGTTTTATTGTGTAATTTTTTTCATAAACATTATATATATGTTTAAAATATAAATTTTTCTGATATTAATGAAATATATATAATTTTATTATAATAAAATAAATGTTATATGTCTTTCATATCATCCCAACATTGAATTTAACCAATTAACTATTTAATCAAATGAAAACAGTAATGACAATTTTAAATGGAAAATGTTATATGTGTTAATAAATTGTTAAAAATGTTTTTATAAATGCATAAGTTTAAAACTAAAATATGTATTCTATAGTGAAATGTTATTGATGCGTTTTATTTTAATACGTAATTATTATATAGATTTAAAAGAAATTATTTTAGTTAAAATTAAATTTTTATTATTCAATTAAAAATAAATTTTTTTAATATTTTTTTATTAAATTCATATTATTATAATGTTAAAATGTGAAATTATAAAATTAAATTACATTTATATAATTAATATTAATTAATTTAATAATTTTTACTTTATATATTATATAAAATAAAATTTATTCTTAAGTAAAAAAAATTGTTCAGTCTCACTAATATTGAAAATATAAAATATATAAAATAAATAAGATCGTAAATTTATTGTAGTTGTAAATTAATATTTATATTAACCTAATTTAATATTTTATATCCCCTCAAGATCATCATGTTTGATCTAATAATAAGGTGTTCTCTGGTTGTATATGTGTGTGGAGATTCTTCTTTTTTAGATATCATGGAAATTTCCAACATCTTAATTTTATATTACATATGATAATGCTCATACTACAATTATTCAATTTTGGATTGGAATTTTTCAAGATAATACACCATTTATTCCACGTTCTTACCAATATTGAATATATAAGATTCATAAGGGAGTCTTCTCTAACTCAATGAATTTATTTTACTTTTGAGTATTTTTAATATAGTTACTTTTTTTATTCCTCTTAATTTAGAAATTATATTATAAGACTAAAATTTTATATTTTATATATAATAGTTTTCATAGTTTGGTGTTGTGTTTATGAAAATACATACACATAAATTTTATTACAGGAAACTATATATTGAAATTTTCGGTCCTTACATTTTTCATACTATTGGTAATAGAAAAACTCATGTTGGGACCATTTATGAACCAATATTCGATTCTATACAACTAGACACATTACCCTGTCTAATACATGGTCCAAAGGGTTATACAAATCCCCAATTACTGGAAACTATTTCCTAAGTGTCATAAACTAACATTGGGAGTGATTTCATCCATAATTATGACAATATTCAATAAAAAATAGAACAATAAAACATTATTGATAATAAAACAAAAACTATACAATAATATCAAAAATCAATGTTTTAATGATTTAAAATTTACAAAATACTCAAATCAAATGGAAACCACAAATCATCCCAAAAAACTTGTAATAAGAGTTTAATCACCCACAGTCCACCATAGCAACACTTGTAATCAGTGGGAGACCATCAATTGCATCCACCACCATCACTACAACACAAATTTCCTTTACATGGGTAATACATAATGAAGTATACATACACCCAAATATGTATGTACTGTGTGAGCCAAATCCTAGCAGGATTTAACCCAAAAAAATATTCCATACTACAACATAATAATATAAATCAAAATAATTTTTTTTACAAAAAAAATTTGATTTATTTTCAAATAAATACTTTATGAAAACCCATTCTCAAGGAAACACATTCATGGAAAAGGATTTCAAAACATAAATTCTTCAAAATAATGTATACATAAGATTCAAAACATACTAACTGATGGAACCACATTACATATGAATCACGTTACAATAGAGATCCATTGGAAAATACCTAAGGGAAACTAGAACAAGTGTAACTATTCCAACCTCATACCTCAATGAAATGTTTAATAGATACCACATCCCCAAACATACTCATGAAATACCCCTACCGGAGAATCTATCCAAAATTATAGTGGCCTCAATTCATCATCAATGTTTAGTTACTATTGTAATCTCAAACCTACTATGTGAATTAGGACCTCTTAACATTCCTATAAACTAAACAAATTCACAAAAAATATCATATTTTCTCTTCTAAATCACAGGTGTATGAGCTCATGTTTTCCCACTGAGGTACATGTGATACACCTTTTTTTTATTTTGTATTTACATATCAAATATATCATTAATTTCATAACTAAAGCCAAATATTCCTAGATCACCAAATAATCACCACTTCCAGATAACCAAAACAAACCCCAATTTCTAGACCCACAATAAGCCCATATGGAAATAATTGTTTCGTATCTTTCACAATTTATAGAACTCATTTGATAACATAAGAAGAATATCACAATTTAAATCTGACCATTTAAATGGGAAGTATACTTTTAAGGACCCATATGATCCTAACTCATTTTTAAAATGTGTTTCCCATCATTGAAAAAATTAAAAATTAATGTTATTATTGAAAAAGAAAAAATTTAAAGAGAATATTTTATCATTTTGTTTCGAGAACTCATTTTAACCTTTAAAACCCTTGTAAATCCTATTTCAAACCTTTTTCATGTGTCATAAAACCCATCTAATGAAACATCACAATGAGAAATACACAAAAAAAATACAAATATTCCTTTATAAAATCAACATTAATCATATATGCATGCCAAAATAAATCAAAAATATATTTATCATAAAAAAATTATACCATCGAAAACTTTCATGAAATCAAGAATGAAAGTGAAAATCATATAATAATATAAAATCGTGAAACCACTTACCTCATGCTTGGGAAGTTATAAAAATTATATCAAAATCACAACCACAGAACCCTAACAAGGAATTATTAACAAAAAAATTAATATATTTCTCATTAACACAAGATAAAACTAACCCATGGTCAAATAACCCTCTAGAAATGAAGAACCCAATGTAGGAGGAGGAGACAAAAAGAAGGAAGAAACTAGGGAAGAAAACCCTTACTTGACGATTCATTGATGAATCATATCCAATATCATAGAATGAAGTGAGTCCAAGGGAGATAAGAGGGAGATAGGGGGCACAAAGGTATCAGAAGCTCGAATTAGGTGAGAAATGAAGGATTTGGGTCAAATATAATGAGGACACAAAAGTCTGTCAAAATATTCAGTGACCAAGACATGGAACAGAAATTTAAGACATGGTTCTCCAAACTACGCATAAATCATGCACCCCCACTTTCCATGAGTGGCATGTTGCATAATTACCATGACAAAATTGAAAACTCTCCACAATACGTTTAATTCTCCACTATGAAAAAATTCCAATTGGTCGTATAGTTCCCTGGGTAATGGAACACAGTTTTACAGACCTTGTGCCACCTATATACAACCATATATTAACTAGAAAACTATAATTATAACAAAAAACTCTTTGGGAAACTCAATTAATAACCATAAGGTAAAAATTAAACATAATCAACATTAAAATATTAACCCCATCACACATAGAACATTGGATGAAAACAAACATCCAAAAATAAAAATGAAAAAATGGTTAAAAAAATACCTTTTTGTGAAATTCTTCCTCACTATAGTGCATTCCCCCCAGATATCCACCAAAATTTTTATTTTACCACTAAAATTCCATGTATTTCTACATTCACCTAATCTAACATATCAAACCATGAACAGAAGTTTTACCAATAAATGAAAAAACCCAATTATAAGAGACCATTACCAAAAAACGTGGGAATGATTGAATAAAACCATTACAAAAGACCAATGTTCCCTCAAATGGAGAGGAATTAAATATTTAACAACTTCATAATGAAACATCCTTAAAAAAACCAATACAAAAAAAAACCGAATTTTCGACATAGGAGATCGAAATGGAATACAGTCCATTAGTAACCAAGAGTCTTTGACCAAATATAAAAAAACTTCAATGAGACCTGTGGTGGGTCTCCCCTCTATAATAGACAAACTGTATTAGATAATCAATGGAAACCCATAATGTGTTAACTCATAATTCATTATACGGGATTAAAAAACCCCACTATATGGGGAAACCCCTTGATTAAGGACAAAACAACCCAATCAATGAGTTAAAACCAAAACATTCAAGTGAAGGATAACAATAGAAGGGAAACCAGTCAAAACCCTGCATCCAAAAAGACATACCACTATAATTTATAGAAAATAGAACCACCAAACCTCCATATATCCTTGAATGATATCTTAAATATACAAGGATTTAAATAAGTAAATGAGGCTATAACATATCATTCCTTAAATCATGACATTTAATGGTGAAAAATTTATCATATAAAATCATAAAAAATCCAAATTTTCTAATTGAATATAAAATGTAGACCATGGCCTCTCCAACCCAGGATTTCTTGACAATGCACCAGCATCACTCTGAAGCATATGTTTAGAGCCTTTATGTTTAAAGAATATCTTCCTCACTTATTAAATTTTTTTCCAATCAACAGTCAGTTGCCCCTTAAATACATGGATTGAAAGATACAAACACATTATACCCACCCACATTGATTGAGACATAGTATAGAAAATACACTCGATAAAAACATCCCCCTTTTAGAATATAAGGTTTCATAATTTTACAGTAGATAAACATAATTCCTTTTAAAAAAGGTCACAAGACATCCACAACCACGACATTTACAATTTAAGGGTTAAAAATATCTATAAAATACCATCAGATACAACTATTATAACAATATATAAATACATAGTAATGGACTCAAAAACAGTCCCAAGCATCACATTATACTTCATAGATGACTCCACATTTCTCTCAGAAAACACCTCGATAGAACCAATTCAAGTGACCTAATAATCTATAGTTATGACATGTGATTGGAGAATTTAAGAATGATAACTTATTATTATCTGGAATACGACACTAATGACACCCCAGGATTAAATGTTTTGATGAATTGGAGGATATACCAATATTTATTTTAATTCCACAGCCAACACCAACAAATAAGGAATTATTACACATATACTTTCTATCATACATGTCACCACATTAAAATATTGACGGGAATATTGGATACAAAAATAACTCTCTATATCACAAACTCAACATGAATAACTTTACTCACCACATCAACAAAGAGGTTATGAAATGATCTGACACCTTCGACTATACACCATGTTGAAACCCAATCTCAAAATTCTGAGATTTCAAGAATTCATCCATTTCCCAATCTAAATAGGCATAAAATAAGTCCATAAAATTCTTAAATACTCCAGAACCATTCCATTACCATATTAACAGTAGAACATTTCCATTCCCTTTCTGACCATCACATCCAATGAGAAATATTTTAAAATGGTAAAAGCCATATATAACTCCATGATAATATCATCATGTTGTTTGCTTCACAAAAATGAATCTGACCACTTCTATATTAGAAATTAAAGAAATGAGGTAAAACATTACATTTAACAACCCAGTTTACTCGAGGAGATTAAATATAATTTGATTATCCACATCCACTCTTTCACATAGTGGTGATCTTATTAACCATAATATTGTCACGACCCGCCTTCACCAAAAGGAGGGAAGGGTCAGCAGGTTGCCAGGCCCTTCCTTCTTCGAGTTGAAGGAGAGATAATGACCCCCGAAACCCGCCTTCAATAGGTCCCGGAGTGGCGACTAGCACCAAGGGTATAGGAAGTTCTCACAAATGGAAGGCATTACCCTTTTTATCTTATAGGATCGAAAGATAAGGAGGAGAAAACCCAACAACACCAAGATAGAAAGAAAAGTAAAGCCAAAAGTAAACCATTCCCACATGTATGTTTAAACAGTTTACAACAAAGTACAAGTACAAAAGAAAAAGAAGCTCTCAAGTACAATACCAAAAGAAAACAAATGTACGACAACAGCGACAACTCCAACTGTCCGACTAATAGGGTCCCGCGCAGCCCTGGTAGTCCTCCTGGAAACCTGAAAGTAAACGTAGGGTGAGCTTACAAGTACACTCAGTAGGGAAAACCAAGACTCTCGTGCACAAGTGGGGGAACGTACTAAAGTCCCGTGAGAAAGGGTAAACCAAACACCTAACAAGGCAACTATTCATCCCAAGCCTCACCAAGGTTCGCTCCCCAAATAACGCAAGTCAAGTAATATGTATATAAGAGCACATCGATGTTTGGGTACCCCGCGCCACTTTCCCACTGGTTATTGAGACATCCTACGCATCGGACCAATCCCGCCATTCTCACCGCAGTCCCACTGCCACACCCGCCCGCACACACCTGGGCCACAACCACACGCAGTCCCACTGCCAAATCCCGCCCGCACACACCTGGGCCACAACCACACGCAGTCCCACTGCCAAATCCCGCCCGCACACACCTGGGCCTCAACTGTCACAAGTAACCATGCCTGCAAACACCTAGTCCAGAACAACCACCGCTACGCCCGAAGACACCTGGGCTAAAGAATCCACTGCCACGCCCGAAAACACCTGGGCCTCATCCCGAAGACACTTGGGAAACCACCTGCCGCACACACCTGGCCAACCACCACAACACCCTGCCCGATGGTTCTTGGGCTAATAATGGACTTCAGGCCATCACAGCCTGCCCGAAGGTACTTGGGCTATCCGGGAAAGGGAGCAGAAAAGGAGCTAATAACCAGCCACTAAGTATAGTGTTGGGAAAAACACCCTTCCCCCATAAATGGGGGTGTTCGGCACTAAGTGCTCTACTGGGGTGGGGCGCGAATAAGAAACACAAAGCTACAAGTATAGATATAGGTAACAAACACTCACCCAAAAACTTAGGTTTTCCTAGCCAACCTACAGAACACAATACCACAACGCCCGAGTCACAATTCGCGACCCTTGCCCACAAAACCATTTGTCCCATTCTTGTTTCACGTTCAGTCAATTGTTCAATTAATTTTAAGCACTACTGGGCAACTACCATAAGCATAACCAAGGAAAACGTCAAGCATAGATCAACCAAAACACCCACACCCGGTTCTGCCAACAGAGGATCTCTCCCCAGTTTGTGATAAAAACCCACAACCACTGAAACCATGCCAACAGGAGATCCCATCCCCCAAATTCACACAGCCGCCGAGAGTATAAAAAGAACGGGGGATCCCATCCCCTCCCACATTTCCAGAAAACGGCCCGAAGGGAAAACAACCAACAACCACTACCAACACGAGTCAGGGATTTTCAGATTTAAACGACTTAACACACTCCATGATTTCAAAAATTCCATGTGTTCTATCCGTTAGTTATCACAGAAGGGTTGATCCTGGTGCTTTCAAATTATTCAGCCGGGTATACGTGATTAACCAATTTCACAGCAGGAGTTCACAATTTCAGCAACCCATTTAAAACATCACGAGGGGATTCAAGTGCACACACACGACCACCAACGACCTAAATTTTCAGAAAACATAGACCATTACAACAAAAGGGATGATCACAAGATAAAGCATAAACAACGATCACAACCCCTTCCCCTTCTTTCTTTAGAACTTCGTTTAGTATCTTCATTAGGGTTTGGTTCAACCAATTTGATAGGAACAAAAGTAACGCCCACCCCGCATGATACACAAAAGTGAGAGACGAGAGAAATTCCCTACTTGTTGATGGATGATCGACGTTTAGGCCGGGGGCGCGGAACTTTACGGATAACGACGCGGCGGTCCCGATGAACCAGAAGAGTCACGATCGAAGAAGGGGGAAAACCACGGCCTAACCCTTAATTATAAGGGCTGGGGACGGTTGAGATGAAAACACAAAACCACGGAAGACGAGGGAGTCGTGGGTTGACCACGTGGCTTGACTCATCATTAATGGCGCTGGGTGGTTTTAACTGACCCATGAATTAATGAAGCATTTAATTAAGACCTTTGCGCGCGTTTCGGATTTCCAAGATATTTTTAGCAAGGAAGAATAGGGTTTAAAACCCTATTTGCGAAAAAGGAACATTACTGGAACAACTTGGCAGGGCCGGTCTCACCGATCGGTGGCACCGATCGGTGTCACCGATCGGTGGCACCGATCGGTCTCACCGATCGGTCTCACCGATCGGTCTCACCGATCGGTGTCACCGATCGGTCTCGCCGATCGGTCTCACCGGTCGGTCTCACCGATCGGTCTCACCGATCGGTCTCACCGATCGGTACCCCGCAAGGAAACCGGATTTTTGGCAAAGGAAGGGACCAGGGGGGGGGTCTGGGTCTTCACATCAGATACCTCTTAAACGATTCTCGTCCTCGAGAATCAAAACAAACTAGAAGGAAAGAGAGGATCCGAACAACCATCTTCGAAGATACCTCTTAGGAGTGGACCCCCGCTAGTTGGAAATACTCCCTGTCAAGAACCAAGCATCACACCACGCCAAACCGCCCGGTCATGTGGGTTTGGGGAGTTCCCCTCCCCCATGTCAAGATATTATCCGCTTTGGGCGGCACTGACTCGCCCGCACGGGTTTAATCGCATCCACCTTAATGCGTCCTGATTAGGGGTCGGGTTTCCCCTTCCCTTCAACCGGGGCTTCCCACACAAAACAGAGGGAAGGAACCTAGCACATTTCATAGCCAAAAAGGTCAAACGTTCTGTCACAACAGGCACCAAGGGTTCAAAACTCAGAACAACTCGGGGTATTGGGCACGCATCTGTGCTTCCCTCTCCCACGTACTCTCTTCGAGGACGCCATGTCTCCACAACACACGAACCAGGCCGACGGTTCGTCCACGGAGCACTTTCTCCTTGCGATCCTCGATTCTGACTGGCCGTTCCTCGAAGGTCGCGTCTCCTCCCACGTCTAGCTCTCCCCAGTTGATGACATGAGAGTCATCATGTAAGTACTGACGAAGCTGGGAGACATGGAAGACGTCATGGACCCTCTCCAACTGAGGTGGTAGGGCCAGCTGATATGCCACCTCGCCAACTCGCCTCAGCACCTCGAAAGGTCCGATGAACCTAGGGGAGAGCTTACTCCCCTTTCCGAACCTCCGCTGCCCCCGTCGAGGGGAAACCTTCAAAAACACATGATCTCCCGCCTCGAACTTCAGGGGCCTCCTCCGACGATCAGCATAAGATTTCTGCCGATCCTGAGCGGCTTTCATCCTCTCCCGCACTAGCTGGACTTTCTCCGTGGTGCTCTGCACTACTTCTGGTCCAAGAGTACCAGTCTCACCAACCTCTGCCCAGCATAAGGGTGAACGACATGGTCTTCCATACAAAGCCTCAAAAGGAGCCATGCCGATAGTAGAGTGAAAACTGTTGTTGTAGGCAAACTCTACTAAAGGCAAGTGTCGTACCCATGATCCCCCGAAATCCAGAACACATGCTCGCAGCATGTCCTCCAAAGTCTGGATAGTCCGCTCTGTCTGCCCATCAGTCTGAGGGTGAAAAGCAGTGCTAAGGCGTAGTTGGGTGCCAAAAGCATGCTGTAACCCCTTCCAGACTCGTGAGGTGAATCGAGTGTCCCGATCCGAGACGATCGTTTTCGGAACTCCATGCAAACGCACCACCTCATCCACGTACCTCTGTGCTAAGGTACTCACGGGTCCCGACTCCTTGATAGCCAAGAAGTGAGCAGATTTTGTCAATCGATCCACCACTACCCAGATAGCATCATGCCCGCCCTGAGCTCTGGGTAGTCCCGTGACGAAGTCCATTGAGACGTCATACCACTTCCACTCGGGAACATCTAGAGGATGCAACAGACCACCAGGAACACGGTGTTCAGCCTTCACCTGCTGACACACCAGGCATTTAGCCACGAACTCTGCCACTGCCCGTTTCACCCCGGGCCACCAAAACTATCCCCTCGGGCCTCGGTACATTTTCGAAACACCCGGATGTACCGCCAAGGCTGAGCTATGGAACTCATGAAGGACTTCATCACGCATCACCTCTGGAACAAACAACCTCCGATGAAAGAGCATCCGATGTCGGCTGTCCTCCGACCATCCTTCCGGGGCGTTCCCCTGATCGACACGATCCCGCAACACTTCTACCTCAGGATCTCCCCACTGAGACTCTTCCACTTGCTGCAACAAGGAGGACTGTACCGTCATCTGAAACAAACAACCTCTAGTACCTTCCACCCTTGCATCCAAGTGCAAGGCAGCCAACTCCCCCATTTCCTTCCAAGCATCAGCAGATTCCCGAACCACCTCCTGATGCGGCTTCCTGCTCAGGGCATCAGCCACAACGTTTCCCTTACATTCAGTGTATGAGATCTCAAAGTCGTAGTCCTGGAGAAACTCGACCCACCTCCGCTGTCGCAAGTTCAAGTCACGCTGGGAGAAGATATAGCGCAAGCTTTTGTGGTCGGTGAAGACCACAAAGCGCTCCCCAAAGAGGTAATGTCGCCACAGCTTTAATGCGAACACCACCGCTGCAAGCTCCAGGTCATGGGTGGCATAGTTCCGCTCATGGGGACATAGCTGCCTGGACCCGTAGGAGATCACCCCTTGTCGCTGCATCAATACGCACCCCAGGCCCTGTCCTGAAGCATCACAGAATACCTCCTAGGCCATCCCTTCTTCTGGCAACCTCAACACTGGGGCACTAACCAGTTTTTCTTTTAGGTAGCTGAAGGACGACTCACATTGCTCGCTCCACATGAAAACTTGGTCCTTCTTGGTCAAAGCCGTCAAAGGGGCTGCTACCCGGGAGAAGTTGGGTACGAATCTCCGGTAGTAGCCTGCCAGTCCAAGGAAACTCCGAACTTCCGCCACATTCTTGGGTGCTGCCCAAGAAACAATTGCCTCAACCTTTGATGGGTCGACTGCTACTCCCTGCTCAGACACTACATGTCCAAGGAAGTGCACTTCTCGCGCCCAGAACTTGCACTTTGACAACTTCCCATAGAGCTGGTGCTGTCGTAGGACCTCCAAAACTGTCCTCAGGTGCTCTGCATGGTCCTCTTCTGACTTTGAATAGATCAGGATATCGTCGATGAACACCACCACAAACCGATCCAGGTACTCCCGAAAGATGGAGTTCATAAGCCCCATGAACACGGCCGGGGCGTTCGTAACACCAAAGGGCATGACCACGAACTCGAAGTGCCCATACCTGCACCTGAACGCCGTCTTCGGGACGTCGCTATCCTTCACCCTCAGCTGGTGGTACCCGGATCGCAGGTCGATCTTCGAGAACCATCCTGCCCCCTTCAGCTGGTCGAAAAGATCATCTATCCTCGGAAGAGGGTAGCGGTTCTTGATTGTTACCTGATTCAGCCTCCTGTAATCAATGCATAACCTGAGGCCACCATCTGCCTTCTTCGCAAACAAGACTGGGGCACCCCACGGTGATGCACTTGGACGAACATAACCCCTCTTCATCAGATCGTCAATCTGTATCCGCAACTCCCGTAGCTCCGAAGGTGCCATCCGGTAAGGAGCCATCGAGATTGGTCGAGAGCCGGGCTGCAGGTCTATCCCGAACTCGATATCACGTTAAGGGGGTAGAGTCGTCACCTCCTCAGGAAAGACGTCCATAAATTCACGAACGATCTCTGGTACTTCCACCATTTCCGCATCTGTTGATTCTATCGTCAGTTCGGTCAACAAGGAGAGGAGAGGTTCCTCCCTCCTGTTTCCCTTCGGACAGCTCCGCTCGCCGGTGAAAGTAACACGCTGGCCGTCCAAACCGGAGAACACCACCCTCCTTTGGAAACAGTCGATGACGGCGCACACAGAAAATAGCCAGTCGATGCCTAGGATGACATCGTACGGCCGAATCTGTAGCAGAAGGAGGTCCTTAACCGACTGATGTGGCCCCAACATCAGTCTACATCCCCGACAAACGAACAGCAAGTCGATCTGACCTCCAACTGGTGTGCTCAACACCAGGGGCACTGGAAGTCTCTCGGCATCTAGACCCAAGGCGCGGGCTAGACTGGGTGCAACAAAGGAGTGCGAAGCTCCGGTATCGAACAAAGCATAAGCAAGAGTGCTAAACACACTGATCGTACCTCGAACAACCTCTGGCCCTGCTGGAACTGTTGCTTCTGCGGCGTGTAACTGTCCACGCCCAGCTCCCCTACCCCTCGGCTGTCGGCCACCTCCCCGACCACGCCCTGGTCGAGGTCCCTGGGGAGCGCCCTGAGGTCGGCCTCCCCCTCCTATGTCTGTCTGCGGAGGAGCGGGAGCTCGCTGTCCCTGCTGCTGCTGCTGGAAGGGTCTGGCTGGGAACTGCTGCTGCTGTGGCCGATGCTGGGGATGACTGCCACTATTGTACTGCACCCGATCGGGGCACTGACTCCGAAGATGTCCAGGGCTCCCGCAGATGAAGCACCGTGGTCCCGAGCCCGAAGGGAAAGAACGTGGGCCAGGGGATCGAAACTGAAACTGCTGCGGCCTGCTCCCTGCGGGTCGGAACCTGGAGGGTCCCGATGCTGGGGGCCTGGTGCAGACGGCCTTCCCCTTCGATGGTCCCAGCTGGATCCCTTCTCGTGACAGTCCGCCTAGAGTGTGCATCCTTTCCACCACTTCGGCCTTTTTCTGAACCTCTAAGTATGTCGGAAGGGTAAAGGGAGTAACAGCATACTGGAGGGAGGGTCGGAGCGCCTCCTCCAAACGTCTTGCCCGAGACTCCTCATCGGGAAAGAGGTCTGGAGCAAAACGCAGGAGGTCCTTGAACTTGATTCCATGTTCCCTCATGGACATGCTCCCCTGCTGGAGGGAGAGTAGCTCCTGTCTCTTCTCCGCCTTCATTGTCGAGGAGAGAAACTCCGCCCGGAACTCCTTCTCGAATTCCGCCCAAGCAACCTCAGACTCTTTCCTACTCCCCAGGTGAAGCATCCACCACTGACGTGACGCTCCTCGCATCTGGCTAACAGCCAGAGGAACCCAGTACTCTGTCGGGGCCCGAATCAGGCCGAAGGCTATGACTAGCTCCTCCAGCCAGCCTTCCGTCTTCATGTCGGAGGTGCTGCCCTCATATTTCTCGAGGGCCTGTCGCTGAAAGGCTCGAAGAGTCTTCTGCCACCGGTCGTCCTCTTCCTCCCGATCAGCTCTCTGCTGATTGGCCAAGGTAGTCTCAGGAGTCTCGATCGCCTGTACCACACGTGGTCGCCTTCCAGGTGCCATAGCTGCAAGGTAACCAAGGAATACCTAAGCCCAGTAGTGCAAAGAAAACCGTTCTCAAAACTTATTAAGATTTAATTTATTCTTAATTTCCCAAGACATCCCAGAAACACAAGAACACAAGTCATTTATGATGCATGTACCTTTCCTAGGGTCTCTACCCTGCAATCAGTGTGGCTTCACTTGGTCGTTCGGTAGGTCCAGAGTCCTTGCATCGGATCACGGGGGGCCCTAAAATCCCGTGTCCTAGCCGGTCCTCCCTGGCCTATTTCACGCACCAAGGTCACCCAACGCTGTTGCCTTACCATCCCATGAAATCCTCACTGTGCCTAACTCCAGACTCCGTCCTATCTCTCAACCTGCCTCTGATACCATTCTGTCACGACCCGCCTTCACCAAAAGGAGGGAAGGGTCAGCAGGTTGCCAGGCCCTTCCTTCTTCGAGTTGAAGGAGAGATAATGACCCCCGAAACCCGCCTTCAATAGGTCCCGGAGTGGCGACTAGCACCAAGGGTATAGGAAGTTCTCACAAATGGAAGGCATTACCCTTTTTATCTTATAGGATCGAAAGATAAGGAGGAGAAAACCCAACAACACCAAGATAGAAAGAAAAGTAAAGCCAAAAGTAAACCATTCCCACATGTATGTTTAAACAGTTTACAACAAAGTACAAGTACAAAAGAAAAAGAAGCTCTCAAGTACAATACCAAAAGAAAACAAAGGTACGACAACAGCGACAACTCCAACTGTCCGACTAATAGGGTCCCGCGCAGCCCTGGTAGTCCTCCTGGAAACCTGAAAGTAAACGTAGGGTGAGCATACAAGTACACTCAGTAGGGAAAACCAAGACTCTCGTGCACAAGTGGGGGAACGTACTAAAGTCCCGTGAGAAAGGGTAAACCAAACACCTAACAAGGAAACTATCCATCCCAAGCCTCACCAAGGTTCGCTCCCCAAATAACGCAAGTCAAGTAATATGTATATAAGAGCACATCGATGTTTGGGTACCCCGCGCCACTTTCCCACTGGTTATTGAGACATCCTACGCATCGGACCAATCCCGCCATTCTCACCGCAGTCCCACTGCCACACCCGCCCGCACACACCTGGGCCACAACCACACGCAGTCCCACTGCCAAATCCCGCCCGCACACACCTGGGCCACAACCACACGCAGTCCCACTGCCAAATCCCACCCGCACACACCTGGGCCTCAACTGTCACAAGTAACCATGCCTGCAAACACCTAGGCCAGAACAACCACCGCTACGCCCGAAGACACCTGGGCTAAAGAATCCACTGCCACGCCCGAAAACACCTGGGCCTCATCCCGAAGACACTTGGGAAACCACCTGCCGCACACACCTGGCCAACCACCACAACACCCTGCCCGATGGTTCTTGGGCTAATAATGGACTTCAGGCCATCACAGCCTGCCCGAAGGTACTTGGGCTATCCGGGAAAGGGAGCAGAAAAGGAGCTAATAACCAGCCACTAAGTATAGTGTTGGGAAAAACACCCTTCCCCCATAAATGGGGGTGTTCGGCACTAAGTGCTCAACTGGGGTGGGGCGCGAATAAGAAACACAAAGCTACAAGTATAGATATAGGTAACAAACACTCACCCAAAAACTTAGGTTTTCCTAGCCAACCTACAGAACACAATACCACAACGCCCGAGTCACAATTCGCGACCCTTGCCCACAAAATCATTTGTCCCATTCTTGTTTCACGTTCAGTCAATTGTTCAATTAATTTTAAGCACTACTGGGCAACTACCATAAGCATAACCAAGGAAAACGTCAAGCATAGATCAACCAAAACACCCACACCCGGTTCTGCCAACAGAGGATCTCTCCCCAGTTTGTGATAAAAACCCACAACCACTGAAACCATGCCAACAGGAGATCCCATCCCCCAAATTCACACAGCCGCCGAGAGTATAAAAAGAACGGGGGATCCCATCCCCTCCCACATTTCCAGCAAACGGCCCGAAGGGAAAACAACCAACAACCACTACCAACACGAGTCAGGGATTTTCAGATTTAAACGACTTAACACACTCCATGATTTCAAAAATTCCATGTGTTCTATCCGTTAGTTATCACAGAAGGGTTGATCCTGGTGCTTTCAAATTATTCAGCCGGGTATACGTGATTAACCAATTTCACAGCAGGAGTTCACAATTTCAGCAACCCATTTAAAACATGACGAGGGGATTCAAGTGCACACACACGACCACCAACGGCCTAAATTTTCAGAAAACATAGACCAGTACAACAAAAGGGATGATCACAAGATAAAGCATAAACAACGATCACAACCCCTTCCCCTTCTTTCTTTAGAACTTCGTTTAGTATCTTCATTAGGGTTTGGTTCAACCAATTTGATAGGAATAAAAGTAACGCCCACCCCGCATGATACACAAAAGTGAGAGACGAGAGAAATTCCCTACTTGTTGATGGATGATCGACGTTTAGGCCGGGGGCGCGGAACTTTACGGATAACGACGCGGCGGTCCCGATGCACCAGAAGAGTCACGATCGATGAAGGGGGAAAACCACGGCCTAACCCTTAATTATAAGGGCTGGGGACGGTTGAGATGAAAACACAAAACCACGGAAGACGAGGGAGTCGTGGGTTGACCACGTGGCTTGACTCATCATTAATGGCGCTGGGTGGTTTTAACTGACCCATGAATTAATGAAGCATTTAATTAAGACCTTTGCGCGCGTTTCGGATTTCCAAGATATTTTTAGCAAGGAAGAATAGGGTTTAAAACCCTATTTGCGAAAAAGGAACATTACTGGAACAACTTGGCAGGGCCGGTCTCACCGATCGGTCTTGCCGATCGGTCTCACCGATCGGTCTCACCGATCGGTGTCACCGATCGGTCTCGCCGATCGGTCTCACCGGTCGGTCTCACCGATCGGTCTCACCGGTCGGTCTCACCGATCGGTCTCACCGATCGGTCTCACCGATCGGTCTCACCGATCGGTCTCACCGATCGGTCTCACCGATCGGTCTCACCGATCGGTACCCCGCAAGGAAACCGGATTTTTGGCAAAGGAAGGGACCAGGGGGGGTCTGGGACTTCACAAATATAAATGTGGGTTTATCATTTGACAGTCTTGAAGGAAAATCTTAGGTTATACAACATGAAGGTTTCCTAAGAGTGAACCACCATGGCCGCACTATGAAATTACATCAAAACATTATGAGGTGTACATGAACCAACTAGTGGACCATAAGTACAATAAATCCAACTCAATAGCAATAGTTCTCCAAATAAAAAAACATTTTAAACATTATTCCATAATAATAAGAAAACATAAAAAACATAAACTAGTTAAAAAACATCATAAATTATTTCCTAAAAAATAGTTTAAATAAAAAACATTTTGGGTTTCACAATCACCTATGGTATTCCCTATTGCCTCAAACATGGATAATTTCATTAAAAAACGTGCACCCACCACCAATTGACATCAAACATTAATATATCCATAAATAACCGTACATGTGGTCACTCATAGAAATACCAATGGTCAAAATAGAAATCTTCAAATATCAATAGAAAACATTCCACACACAATTTGAAATTTTAAATTTACATTCCATTTTGATATTAAATAATCTTTTAAAAATATCACGCTCCACTGATTAAATAATCACATTTAAATACAACACATTAGAACATATCATCATTTCTCCATATAAAATTTCATGGATCCCATTGAAAAATCCATTTCATGTCATTAAAGACATTTTTAGTAGCTTAATAAATATCCTTTAGTCAATAATAATTTTATGAAGTAATCATCACATCATATTTAATAAATTTTTTAATAGAAATATGAAAATATGTTATATTTTTTGATTATATTATTTTTAAAATCCATTGGTTATGATTTTAAAAAAACAATTCTCAACAAACTCATTCACACATTAATATTTTTTTTTACCAAAATCCACTTTTCTAACAATGCCTTCAAAATGGTTCTGAAAATCCATTTTCCACCAACCTAAAACTAAAACCTTACAACATGTATTCTATATCTCATAATTACAAAAAAAAAATTAAACCATGTATTCAGTGTCACGAAAGACCCAAAAATTCACAAGGGGGTACTAGTGTTGATGGGTGGCTTGACCATATGGTTTGTGACTGCATGCCTACCTTACCACCATCACACAGAGTTCTCTCGATCAATGTCCTAGGATCCTAAGGTATTTTTAGCCCCTATGAGCTAATGGATTCAACTCTCCCAACCCCCACAGCATTTTAAAAACATAAAAAACCATAAGAACCATAGAACTCAAAAGAAACTATAATTCCCAGGGAAAATCAAGGATGCGTCTAGAGACAGTTTTCCAGAAACACCCCCATACCTATACCAGAAGATCTGAGATTCCTATTTCCTCAACCTTTACTCCCAAAATAACATTGGTTTATCTATATGCTAGGACCTCTAATGAACAAAACAGATCTGATACCATTTAATAATTAACCAAGATGTGATGCCATCCAACCTGTTACCTGGCCCACTCTGAGATATGGAAATAAGGGTATTCGTGATCCCCACAAGCTTGTTACTTGTGCCAAGGTATCAACAATTTACATTCGGAATTATTTTACCACTGATAATAACCATAATTAAATAAAAAATAGTTCAATAAACCATATCTGATTATATATCCAAACAAGTATTGAAATTTTAAAAATAAAGGTTTTTTAAGTTTAACAGAATATCCAAAATACTATAATGGAATGGAAACAACAAAATGTCCAAAAACCCGCTATGAAACATTATGGGAATAATCTTTAAGCCCTCAAAACCTCCACCCAATACATGTGGAATCCTAGAAACTAGATTCACCATCATCATAAGGACACATCGTTCTTTTATGTAGTTTATTAATAAAGAAGTCTATATACACCTAATTGTGTATGTAGAGTTTAAGAAAAATCCAGTAGGATTCTTTCTGAAATAAAATATTCAATGCTACTACATTATAAGAAAATTTGAAATTCACAGTCATACTGAATACTTTGACATATTTTCAAGAAAACATGTGAAGAAAAGTCATTCCTAATGAAGAAAACACTTACATGATGATTTGTTGATAAATACACACCAAAACCAACAAAGCAAGGGGTTCAAAGGGATACAAGAGGTATACAGGGATGATCCAAGACATGAAAAGCACAAATTGGGATAGTATAATAGGATTTGTGGGTTAAATATTTATATGAAAAAATGTCAATTTAGAATGTTTTAAGAATGATTACATCACACAAAGTTGTCCTGCATGATTTTCCTTACCATGATTCAACTGTACGCCCCCACTATCGAAGATGGAAATATGGCATGATTAACCTACACAGTTTGAAAATAGATTACAATCCATGTGGTTATCCACTATCCAAAAATACCTCTTATAGGTGGTGTTTTAATTGTAAGGGTGTACCATTTTTCAAACCATACGTCAACCGTCCTCCATCTATAGTTAACCCAAAACTCCAATTTTGTAGTAAAAATTTATAAGAAATATAATGGCATAATCATTGGGTGAATATTAAACAAAATAATAACTTAAAATTAATACCCCATCACATTAAACACACTAGAAGAAATCCTTGATCAAAAAACACACTAGAAATAATGGAGAATAAAAACTATGGAGTGGAAAACCTCTACCCCATGGGTGTTTTCATGAAAGATTGGGGGTGTCACTACTAGGATAAAAAATATATGTAATATTTTATTATGTGATAATGTTTTAAGGAATAGTTGGATGCATATGGTATTATTTAATCATGTTCAAAATATTAGAGGGTGTTCATTCAAGTCCGTATGAGAATATAAAGACCTGACACAGACATATTTCACCTAATTCAGAAAGATGGTTCATTCTGCCTCCCGAATGATAATATTATAAGTGGGGGTATAATATTTGTGTATCTTTTTGATGATATTATCCCTCATAATTCTTTATTGGTTCAAATTTGGAAAAACATTATAGTAATGGGGAAGATAATTCGATTACTGGTGGGAATAATGGGGAAGGAGATTCATCAATGTGTTTATGTTATCATCATTGATAGAACTAGTGTATTAATTATTTTTTATTTTAATGGAACAATTAAACGGTTGAAACAAATCTTTCAACCCATAAAAAATATTAATCTCTACTAAAATAAAATCCCACTATATAATTTATCCAATATAATGATTGTATTAAGGATATCATCCTCAATGAAAATAATATTTTTTTTTCACATAATCATTCAAATTGATGTTTATAAAAAGATTATCCACTCTGGTTAGTGAATAATTTCATAATTAATGGAATAAATAATTCTTGATTATAAAAAAATAATAAATGGAAAAAATAATTTATTTTATTATATGAAATTTTCCATGTAATAAAATAATCATTTGATTTTTCAATTAGGGAATAACTTGTATAAAATTATTAAACATTTTTATATTCAATGTTGTTAGATCTAATGTCTTGAAGGATGGATTTCAATAATGATTTCACTTTACCAATTGTAAGATTCAATTAATATGTTTAATGAATTTATATTGCATGACTATACATTATTATATAATCAAACTTGAACATTTGTTGAAATAAATTAATTGATTTTTCTTTTCCCTATATTGTTATCATTTAAAAAATAATTAACAAAAACCCTATAATATAAAAAAAGTTATATGTTATTATTACAATGCATGAAGTAATTCATGATGATAAGATCAATGAACATTAATTATTTGAATATTATATTACTAAATGATTTCGGAATCATTGCTATTTTATAATGATTAATTATGATTTATGCATTTCAATGTCCAAACTTTGGAAAATTTTGTGGTAACACTTTTGTATTGGTTGATTATATATAAGCGTACATGGTTTTAGGTATAATTTTACCTAAAATTATTGATCTTAGTTAACAATACAATGACTATGATGAATAAAATATTAGGTTATACTCATTTTGTATTTTTTCCAACATGATGGTCAGAGTAAAAGATCTACCTACAGAAGAGGTTGAAGTGGATGAATATTTTATTATTTATAATAGAGAACATATAAGGCCAATAGTTAGGAAATCCATGGATGAAAAAATTTCCATAAATTTGATAATATCTTGGGATACATTATTAATTATAATATAAATTTATTATCCACCTTCAGTCATTGTACTTTAATGGCCCAAAGGCCTTAATTTTTTTAGTATTGATAATCCCAATAATAAGAGATAAGGGGGAACCCTTAAATGGCCTGTATGCATAGTGAAAATTACATGATGGCTATATTTTTGGGATAAAACTCTAGACGAATATGTAGCGGGAAAGTTATTCTTTGAAATGAAAGACAATTCTGAATCTGCTGCTTTGTCAACGAACAAGGAAGCTATAAGTCATGCAACTATGAATATCATGGAGATTCTGATCCTGGCTCAGGATGAATGCTGGCGACATTCTTAACACATGCAAGTCGGATGGGAAGTGGTGTTCCAGGTGGTGAAGGTCTTAGAGAAAATCCTCCCAAATTGACAACTTCAAGCTTCCTCCTATATTATATTGTGATATCAGATCTCCACTTTCGGATGGATGTTCCGCTAGCTATCCTATGCAGAGATGAATCAACCTAATACCGACAAAAACTCCATACCCTTTCATTCATTCATGTATGGTTATATCTTCTCTGGTGAATGTGCCTGATGTGACCCACATATCGATCTTTGTTCCATGTAGGCCTCTCTAGACACATCTACATTTCATTTTTCTCGAAGTCCTAGAGGTGTCTTGATGACCTTGAGGTGGCCTGATGGCCTTGAGGTGACCTATAATCCTTACTGAAAACAATCATATCATTTTACCCTCTAAAATTTCATTTTTAAACCATCCATATGATGTAGAAAAATATATAATGCTATTTGAGGTTATTGTTAATACACATATGGGTCATGTAAATTAATCTTCTGAATTAATTATATGTGTAGATGAAAAATCTTTCAATGGTAATAGTGATAATTATGAATAAAATGATGATGAAAGTGATGATGATGAATTTTAGAACAATGATATTTATAATGATAATTCCTTACAAAAAATGGGATACACTGATGATGTAGTGGATATTCTAATCAAATATTCAATATGGGTAATGTGAACCTATTTAATGCTTCAGCAGATTCCATTAATATTACTATTAAACCTCAAGATACATTTTCATAGAAGTATAATGAAACAACATGATCATCCAAGTCATTAGATTATCATCTTGGGTATAAAATAATGGGATTAGATCTTGGATCAAATTACATGTTCAAGGAGATCCCTTCACCCTCCCAATGGAAAATAATGTGTAATTATTTGAATTCACTTTTGTAATTTCATGATCTTCCAATAAGGTCTTTTCACACAAATACTTACATATAATAGATTTTCTAGAAAAAACCATAAACAAAATTGATATATTATCTACACAAGGGATAATAAGGCATGTTTTAAATATAGGAGTAATTTTAAACTATTTTATTTAAGATATATAATATATCAAATTTCATTTATATTAGGGTCATATTTTTTTTTGAAACATACACTTTTCAACAATAAGAAACTCACACACTGTAATATGAGGCATCAATACTGATATTTCATGAAAATATCTAGAACATTCCATTATAATGATGTGATTTTATATTATATGTTCATATGATAATTCATCAATGATTGAATGTTAATTTGATAAATGGAATATATGATTTTCTCAAATAATAATATTATTTATAATTTCATTAAGTGAATATATACAGTGGGTTATATTGTATTAAAAACAATATAATTGAATGTTGGGATTTTAATTAATCTTAATGAAGAATCTATTCTTTATTTTGACATCCCAAGTCATGTATAGAATTGGTGATAAAAATTATGGGAACTGAATAGTATCCCAATGAATTTCCTCATCATGGAGCCCTATGATTACATAAAACTAATGAACCCAAAAATCATATGGAATGGTTGGTAAATGAAGGATTTCAACCTATACGAGATAATGAAATGATATTTGTGAAATAATTAATATCATTAATGAGTGAAGGTGAAAATCAACATCATCCAACTTTAATCATCATATTTAATTTATAAAATTTCATTGATGTAAATTTAAATATCCCTAAAACAATTCAAGAAAAATCAATAGTTTGTTTATCAATAATCTTACTGACTAAAAATCATATGGGAATAAACTCCACAAATTTTAATTCACTAATAAATACACTATATGATAAATTATTAAATTATAGTGTTCCAAATCATGTATAGATTCTCATGATGGACTTTATTCTAGAAAAAGAGTATGAATCAACCTAAATAATGATAAAATTACTAATTTGAGGTAAATTTAAAAATAATATGATATTATATCCAAATAATTAGAATATAAACTACACCATATTCATCAACTATTAAAAAAAATGGATATAGATAGTTTTATTACAATATAATAATTAATCTTGTGAAATTTATATTTATAACATGGGAATAAAAAACGGTACTATTATAAAACTATCTACTAATAAATATTCTACCCCACACTAAAAATATATAAATAATTTATCACAATAGAAACATCCAATCATGAAATAGTAGTTCTATAAAAATAGTTAATGATTTTTTAAGGGATATCCCTATTAATATTTATTTTAAGGGGTTTTCATGACTTATATTTGAAATTAAATATTGATATATATATATATATTAGGGTTCCTATAATTCATGGATTACAATTGATTCAATGTAACGAAAATTCTGTATTACCAAAAAGATTATGACTTCATGTAAAATGAGTTTTATCAAGACTCTAATAACAGAGAGTAATAAATGATACATATTTATATATTAATTGGGAATACATTTAATATTATTTTTATACATTATATTCTTTCTAAATTTTCATTAATCACCATGTGAGAGTCTCTAGAGTGTTGATGTTCTTTTTCAGTATCTCAATAAATAATTCATACAATTATTTAGTTGAATTATTAAATATTAGAATATATACCAGATTAATATATATAAAGTTAGAAGTAATGAAATACATTTAATAATATTATCATAGTAATCAAATACATTAAAAAATATAATTAAATTGGGTTTTTTAAAAAATATAATCAAAATACATGACTCAATTATGAAACATTTAATAAATATATCATCTATCAATCATATACACAAAAATAGATATAGTGTGATAGATTCAATATATATATATATTCCTTAAGAAATTATAATATGAAATTAAATTTTATATATCAATGATATATTTTCTATATATAATATATTCTTATACAAGTATAATAGGGTTGGATAACCAATACATTTACCATTAATTCAATATGTACATAGTCAAAGAAAGCATAATAGAATGAATAATATATCATAAATAAGATCATAAATGTGTTGTTTAAATGTTTGAGTAAATTCCTATAATGTGATTGGTTTCTAAAAAATTACATCATTATTGGATTCAAAAAGATAAAAATCATTAATATTAACATGGAATAAAAAGGAACTTTAGTTTTTTTATAGATCTATATACTAAACAGAAAAATTATTATTTCAAAAATTTCCAAGTTATAATCCCCATAATATATTTTTCCTTTTCCATTTAAACTATAATTATTTTCTATGTCATATAAGGTAAATTATTTTCAAGTTGAAATATTTCATTTTCTCAAATTAACAAATATGGGTTTTGGGTCTGACATGATCTGTTCCTTTTTCCCAATCAAATTGTCTATATTTATCTTAAACATTTCATGGAATAATTTGAGTGAGTAGAGACTCAACTTTTTAGAAGGATTAACCCTCCTAGTTTTTAATCTGGTGAGTGCTACATATATTTTCATTGATAGTTTAAATACTAATGTAACACCAAATTATTTTATTACGTATTTTGAAATAAAAAATAAATTTTTAAACAGTTTGAGATAAACAGTACAAAAAAATAAACACATTAATTCATTTTCATTGTTAGGGTGAAATTATATAAAAAATAAAATGTATCACATGACATGATAAAAAAATGGAAAATACAAATTAAAATTTAAAATGAATAAATATACATTTAATTAAAAAACAAAAAATTAACATTCCTCATCAAAATCAACATTGAAATTAATGTTGAGAATTATAAATAATGAAAAATTGTATAATGTCAGAACTATGTTAAAAATATAATATGTCTTTGAACTATTCATGTTATTGAATTTACAGTGAGATATATAACATTATATATAATAGGGTAATATGAAAATTCGATATATATAGTCATTAGATATAATTTTATAGGATTGATAGTAATTGGGTGTATCTCAAATGAATTTTGAGTATATATTGTTATATAAAAATAATATTTATATTATAAATTTTTTGAAATTTAATCACCAAATAATTAATAATTTATGATAAAAAACAAACTAATAAAATTTTAAAAATATCTTCTATTATGAAGAAAAAAAATCGCATGTAATGGCTTTTATAATAATGTATCAATGACAATAGAATTATTTTAACAAAATAGATTGTAAAAATTAAAATACCTTTTAGTAAAATACATAAATATAATCTAATTGACATTATTTATGGGGATAAGTGTTTAATGAGTCATGGTCATGAAACATTATAATGATATGTTTTTCTCTCTTAATAAAAATATATCAAATTTTATTTTTAAATAATATATAATTGTTTAATTTATATATTTTAATAAAACAAAATTATCTTCCATATAAGGATTATTATATGTAATTTAATAGAAATAAAGTTATTTTTTTATTGAAATATTTTTTTCTAAATAAATATTTGTTTTTAATTTCTCAATAAAATATATTTTTATCACCTTATAATATTTTATTTTAAAAAATTTATATCATTTTTAATTAGGGATTAGAATTTTGGTATTGAAAACAATTTTCTTTTTTTTAAGAAAATCTACTAAGGTATAAATTATGTTTTGATATTGAAGAAAAAATGATCAATGATTTGGTAATTCTAGGGGAAATGACTAAATTACCATTAAATTTTTATTTAAATTATGAATATTATAGGATTTCTAGAGTACTTATAATATGAGTTTGCTTCAAAAACAATATTCTCAAACCATAATTTTTAGGGATCCTATTTTAGAAATTATTTTATACAAAAATATATGTATTATTAAGCATATTTTATAACTAAATTATTATCTACACAATATTTATATTTTATTAAACAATTTTAAAATTATTAATTAAAAGCAGTACTAATAAAAAAAATTATATTGGTACTATATTACTATTAATGTTATTGACTCTTTAGTATATCATGTATGTGTCTCCATCTATTCAACACGACAATGAATAATGTTACACTATCATAATTATTTACAAGATAAATTTCTATGAAGACATTAATACATATAATATAATATTTTCAACATTAATATTTGATACTAATGTTTTTTATGGGAGAAAAAAAATGTATTTTCATTATAGTGTATCTTGTTGTTATCGATTAATTACTAAAAACATGCACGTCGAAATTTTCCTTCTCATATACCACACACAGATATTCCCTAATATGAAAAGTGATATATATATATATATCATTATAATAATTTTTTTCTACTTTCCTGAGAAATAATGTTAAGTATTGACACAATATGAATGAATAAGTATATATATCTCTATATCATAAATGTTGTGGGATAATCAAAGCTAATAACATTTGATGTTGAAAATAAACTATAACTAGAAAATATATATGTCAAAAGATAAAATAAATGAACACCATAAATATAATATAAATTAATATTATTTTTTAATAATTTATTATTATGGATTTGATGAATATATTAAAGGATAAATCAGTTGTAATGACAAAGAGAGTAATGGTTAGGGTTTCCCATTTCAATTTCTAATCTTTATGATATACTCCATATTATTATTATTTTAATTTTTTATTGTGTATAAAAATATCCATGTATTAATTTCTTAATAAATATCCTATAATTCAGTGGATTTAATAATACATATTTGGATATCATTATAAATGGAAGTTAATATAAATGTTACTAAATTCGTAGGGATTGTTTTCCAAATAAATCATTTCAGTTGATATTATTTGGGTATAAATTTTTATTTTGTAAAATTATAGGTTATTTATCCATAAAAACATACCCATGTTATTCTCCATTTTTTATTTTTTGGGCCGTATATGACTTCTCTCACTTTCTACCCCTACATGTTTATTTTATTCATAGAATACAGCATGTAAGTATAATCGACCTTATGACTTCCTTTTGATCGTGAGTTTTTCAAATCCAATTCCATGTATTTCATAGTCCATTATGATTTTCAAAATCCATACATCAATGAATTATTAATATATTTTTTACTAAATTTTTAATTATATAAATTTTTCATATTGGAATACTTTTAAACCTTTTCATCAAGGTCATTTTCTATATAAGGTTTCTTTGGATTTATTTACAATCAATCATTTCCAATTTTTCATCATTCATCAAACTGATCACTATTAACATTCCCATGCATCTTTAAAATTTTAACATATAAATTAATATATTTTATAAATGGTTATCTATTTTTGAAATATATATTTTTTATTTTAAATATGATTAGTATACTTATCTCATAACATATTTTTCATCTATATCTGTATGCATTAAATTTTCCAATGTTTAAATGGGAATAAGATTCAATTAAATAATAAAGATTTTATCCAGATTAATATTCTTTCTACATTTTGATGATTCTTATGAAACCTATATCATTATTAGGATTTAATTATTTTAGGATATAAATTATTTCTATTTTCATGTTCAATTAGAAAAAAATGAGTATGAGTTTTTATTTTTTGATGAGTGGGGTCAAAATTATAAATCACACCAATACTTTGAGGAAATATATATATCATACTAGATTACATGTAATTGATTAAGGGGGTAAAATCCATATAAGTTATTTGTGGGGATGGGGAGTAGACCTAAACTAAGATGTTATGTGTCTTGATCCACTATTTGATGATGATCATAAAATTCATCCTTTATAAAAGAAATTATATTATATTATTACACTTTGGATGTGTTTCAATGTTATGAAAAATCTAAATTCCATTATAAATTTATTATTTATTCAACATTCACAAGATATATGTTTATTAATTATTATAATTTACTCATTTATCCAAACACTTTTTAATAATTTCTCATGGTAATTTAAAAATACAAATGTCAAGATTCATGATTTCTTATCCATGTTTTTAATATGTATTATTTCCTTTTCAAATAACCATATACCATTATTATGTTCTTATTCCCATGTATTCTTCTTATTCATAATTATATTATTTTATTCATGTTTATTATTTCTCTACATTCAGAGTTTTAGAAATCACACATTCTTATGTTTCCATCCCAATATTAAAGAATGATGGTAAATGTTTGATTTGACAATAATGGGCATATATATGTGAGTGTTTTAAAGAATATTTTTTATTTAATTATTTGTAAAGAACTCTTGTTGGTATATATGACCAAGACACCATCATTTTTTATAGGATTATACTATATCCATGTATTAATAATTCTTTTATAAATGGATTTTCAATCATAACATGTATATTATATTAATTAAAAAGATTGAAAATCATATTCCAATACAACCTATTATAAAATATCAGTGAAAGGTTGTCTTTGATATCGTTTGAAACACTAATTATAATATATGAGTAATGATACCCTATATTGAGGGATGTTTATCTCAAATGATTTCCTAAAAACTCAAATTTATGATTGATTTATATTGAGGGAAATACATATCTCTAATATTTTTATATCAGTATAAATATATCATCATTTGTTGTTTATATATCTTAATTTCCCATATTGTTTTTCACAAGTTTGAGATAATTAATATTTTGAGGATTTGATACATTAAATTATTAAAGTCTACAACTACATAGTATTTTACATTTTGTTCTCCTTAAATGAATAGATCATTGAATTGATTTTTTTAGATGGAAAACCTCACCAAAATAAATCTATGATACATTCTAGTTATAAAAATATATGAATATTTAAATATAGGCATCAAATATTTGGATTGAAGAGGATTAACCAAATTTCTAAATTTGAATATATGTTATTTTATACAAATTATCATTGTTAACATTTGGATTATAAATATATTTTACTAAAAAATGCCTTTTACAGGTATAAAATGTTTATGGGATAATTAAGTATATTATATTCTAAATAATGTTATTAGTGAAATATTATTTAATTTTATTATTTTATGTTTTATTATTTTTATATAGTGAATAAAAATTGATAGTATTTTTAATAATAGTTTAATATAATATTTTGTCCTTATATTTTATGATTGAATTTTAATGAAAGTTTTTCAAAATTATAGAACACGATTTTAACAAAAAAAATATCCTTCCAATATTAGTTATGAAAATATTGTATTTTGAATAATTGTTTTTATAAAATAATTTATTTTTATCTAAATAGTAAAAAATATAGTTTGAACCAAATTATTATATTCTATTACTTTATAAATATATTGGAAATAAATAGAGTAGTAAAATACATTTCAAGTGATTAAATATTTTTAATGATTCAAATTGTGTACATGAAAATACTATTTGGAATATATGAAACATATTTTAAAATTTATAAAATAAATAATTTTTTATTCTAGCTTAAAAAAAATTTCTGATCATTTTCATAATAATTTTGTTTACAACATTTCACTTCTATATTCATCAGAAAGTCATGGAAATTTTTTTTATAACAAACATATATATTTCATGTATGATAATATAATTTATACTGTTATTCAACACATCAATTCTTAGCATGAAAATAATGATTTTCTAAAAACTATTATTTTGTGTTCTATCTAGTTATTCTATAATTAATTTTTATCAACCTAATAAAATTTATTTCGTAAATCTATATTTAAATTTAAATTTATAATTTTTAATATTTGGTAATAATAAATTTTTTTAAATATTCCTTTTAATTAATAAATCTTGGTAAAAATTAATTACCATGATTAAAGTAAATATGGGTAAATGTTAAAAAAGTTATGGTAAAATAAATTTAGTTATAAATTTGTTTTTAAAAAATTGGTTTTAGATAAGATTATTTGAAAAATAACTCTTTTAATCTTTTTGATACATTGATCATTGAATATTAATATTTCATTATAAAATATAAAGTGTACTCCAAAACTAACACTTCTTATCACTTTTAAAATGATAAGAAATTTACACCATCATTACATAATTATTTCCATAACTCTCATCATGGTACTTTATCACATTAATTCTAAAATAGAACCCTCACAATGTTCATATGAATTTTTACTCTATTATAAATCATATGTCCAACAATTGTATGATTTTTTTAGAAAAAATCGTATGTTCAAATGTGATTATTTTTGACCCTTAGCTATTTATTCATAAGAATCCTCTTTAAGATGTCTTACAATGAAACATAATATATTGTCACCATAACATTAAATGTAATTTAAATTTATTATTTTAAAGGAATAAAACTATTCAATCCTTATAATATACTATAAAAAATAAGACAAAATCATTCACGTGTATATTATAGAAAAACTCCATCATTATGTGATGGGATTCATATCTCATAAATTCCTCTCATGGATGGTGAAAATGAAAATATTTAGTATTTAACTTCTTTTCTTTTAAAAAAATTTAAGATAATAATGATAATTTATCATTATCTTTTATTGCACATAGTTGTTTTAGAAATGAAAATTTTAACCACTAGAACATGCATACCACCGACTTTACAAATTATAAATTTCAATTTTCTTCTCTACCAACTATGGATGCTTTAAAGAATAAATTTAACAATGTTAAATGATATTTATTACATTTTTACAATTAGATAATTTAATATTAACATTATAAGAAAACATTTACCCATGCACTGAATTATTATAACACACTCTTGTTTGGATTGGGTTTACAATAAAAAATAATGGTGAAATTATATATATATATGATGAATTATTATGTAACATTATATTATGATAATATAATGTATTTACATGTAATTTGAATTTTTTGTTTAATTCTACATTTTTTTATTGACATTTAATTTATTTATTAATATATCTCTTTTTTTCTTTAAAGACACCAAAACACGTTCTTCATAATTTACCTTTTCCCGAACAATAACATTATTTTTAACTAAATTAAATTTGGTTATAAAAAATAATTAAAAATCCATTATACAAATATCATGAATTATATATAAATGATGACATTTTATCCAATAGTTAATAATCTACACCTTTACTATGGTAGTTTAATGAGACAAATAATGCAAAATTCTTATGTCCCAATGATGGAAGTACAATATAAATAAAACATTTATTGGAAATTTGTGGTTTCAAAATAATAGTACAAAATTGTATATTCAGTATCAAGGATTGGATGCACGATATTAATATAATTATTTATATTATACAGGTTTATATAAATTTCGAGTAAGAAGGAATACATGTTATGGGGTTTATTTCTCAAAATAAATTTCACGAAAAATAATTATTATTGTTCACCATGAAATATTTTATGTGGTTTGATTACAAACAAATGAATTAATTCTAAGCTATTTAATTATTTAAGGGGGTTTTATGAGTTATATCATGTTATTTATTTAATTTTACTCAAATAATTAGAATACCATGTTATTAAGGGTCATTATTTACTCAAATATTATTATGGAGTTTGAATAATTCACAATTTCTTTATTTCATTTATTTTTGGTTGCAAAAATCTAATTATATAATCTCATGTTTCATTATTTTCCATTTTTGTGATAATTAATTTCTTTTAAAAAAATTACCTTAGGAATTTCATCTTCAAAAAGTATATTATTGTTTATAAAAACTCCCATTATCTTTAATAATGGTTTCACATCCTTGTCCATATTTTTATATTTTAATAATTATTACCATTATAATTTGTAACATGATTATTTTTATCTATTGTGACAATATTAAATCCTTTATACTCTTTTCAATAAAAATCTTGTTTCCTATTTTTATGATTTAGATTTTCAAATATTGTATTTAAAAATATTAAAAATTATTTTCATCGATTAAAAATCAATTTTATTATCAGATACTATCCATATTTCATGAATATCCTATATTTTTATTCAAGGATCTCTTTTTGAAATCTCTTTTTAAAAAAACTATTGAAAATCATTCAATAAATCATTTTTAAACCACATGAAAATTTTCATTAATCATCAGTTAGTAGTTATTTTAAAAATATATAAAAGATTCCACATCATAATTTCTTAACCATTATGTAATTTTTGAGGAATGATTATTAATATCCATAAAAAATTATATGTATTAAAAATAACATCATTTATATTTTTAAAAATTAAATTGTATTCTTGAACACGTTTTCAATGAATATCAGGAAGTTATTATGAATTTTAGAAATCCATAATCAAAATATAAAACAATTCATAAGGATAATATTGTATAAAAATTATGAGCTAAAATTATCAAGGTAATTCTAACATAGAAACTCATATTATGTGGTAAAATTTTATCATATGGAATCCCCCCAAACCAAAATATATTTTTAGGAATGGTGGTGAAATCACCCCTGTAAATGTTTTTTTTGTATTGTAAAATTATGAAATATATCCCTAATAAATTATTTCTATTTTGGCATGAGTTGGTAAAATCCATGACCCCTACAATTGTTTTCACAACAAAGGGTCTAAAAATCAATACACAAAATGGTTTTATTTCATTGTGTGATTTTGTAAAATACCACCCCCAAAAAAACGATTCATATTTGGACTATGAAGTTGAAATTCAGTCCCCCATTAATGAAATTTGTCAATTTCATTGGGAAAACATTTTTTTATTCCACAAAATCCAAGGATTACAATGGGGTCAACCAACCATTTCATGAGAAATGTTATTACTATTCCCTATAAATATAATGTCCTGTTACAAGAACATATTATGATGGAATGAACATAAGATACATATCTTTAGTATAGAAGACCAATTAATATGAATTAGGATACAATATACATTCATTTTGTTTACCACATATTCCAAAAGTATTGATGCCACAGAAAATAGGAATTCATTTGTACGATTAACCATTGGAAAGTAATATCATTCTTGAGATAAGGTTCGGAACTAGTGTTCCATATAGGGCATCACCATTCATTCATAAGGAAAATATATTTGGAAGGACCCCCTTTGGTGGAGAAAACATATCATGATCCCCGTTCCAGTATGGTGGGAAATATTTTATGTGAAAAGTATCATTATGATTTCATACCATTTATCTATCATTTTTGATATTTCATGATGATATTGGGGTCATATTTTTCCCTTTTCGAATTATTTAAATGGATTCCTCTCACCACTATTGAAAATGGAGAATAACATTACTAAAACATCCACTAAATACATTAGGTCCATCTTACATGACGATGAGAAACATTAATGTGTCATTCTTCCAGTAATGAAATACCAATGTAATGTATTTCCCATATTTAACCTACCTAATATATAGGATCCTTGAAATGTATTGTCACGAACCAACCCGGGTCGACCCTGAACCAGTCACCCGAGTGGGCCCGCGACATGGCCCGAGAGGCGTTCCCGATCCTCCTAGGCTGGTGACAAGCGCCAGGGCATCAACAGAGGCTGTGGGAACAATTTCTCCCAATATAAATAAATAAGACTGCAAGATAAAACACAGTAGCACAGAAAAGATAAATAATAAAAAGTGACTAAACAGGAATAGAAGAATAAAACTGACCAAACACGACGTCCGAACAAACTCCTTGCGACCTCACGGGTCGCTCTCCGACTCAATGATCAACCGTCGCCCTAGGAGAGCGCACTAAAGCTATAGCCTGCACAAACACTAAAAACAGAAAATAACTATAGGCGTGAGTATTAAAACTCAATAGGCTAGCCCGATATCTATTGCCAATGTACTAACTTTAAAATAAAAGAAACATCATTTCAATATTGAACTACAATTTATAAAAGTATGTTTTTCTAAGTATTCTACTTAAAAACAATGTACGAACCATTTCCCTTTACCATTTCCAAATTCGGGTTTATTTCATTAGTTTCAATGAAATTTCAGGAAAAGGGAAAGTGATGTTCAAATTTTTAAAGTTGTACAAAGGGGATTAAACACTTTCATTCGAAAACCATTTTTTAGAAACCTAATCGAAAGCAATTTATCACTTTCAAAGGAAAACAATACACCAGAATTCACAAAGTAAAACACATAGCAAGGGCAATGTAGGTATACATGTGAGCATCATAATAAATACTGCAAGAAAGAAAAGATGAATAGACATGGATGAACCTAGGAGATCGAGAATAAACCAGAAGACACCAAGACATTAGAAATCATCCTTATCGACATGTCACGATGAAATCAAAATGCACAATATGCTTGACCATCCTCTCTCAGGAAGGTCGAGGGAAAATACCATATTAATAAACCCAATATATCCACCTTCTATGGGCCACTGGTCTATACCATAACCTACCCGTGCAACAATCATTCTTAGAATATTCTCTCAATATGCCAGATTCCCATGTCTCAAGTGTTTGAAAAAGGGGTGATCCAACTAATGCCAACCGATCATCCAATCATATACATATATATATAAAGCACAACAAGCATCACCCCGAGCCACTCCATAGAACAACCTCATGCCTTTAAACTACTCACATACCTGTGATCCACTAAGCGCGGCCTCCCAAACAATCAATTGGTACCAAGTCATGAGAGTTGTCCTAAGATGGTTTTTATCAAAACATTTTCATCTCTTTCCATAAAGTGCCAAACTGGAATTTAATACATTTCACAAACACTACTCAAAGAAAGGTACAACTTCATTATGAGACAAAACCCAATTTAAAACCATTTAATGAACCCCTAAGACACTACGTCACGGGCTGGCATAATTTTTTTATAAACCAAACCAAAATAAAACATTTTATTCTTCCAAATAACCTTTAAGAACCCACCAGACAACTTCTTAAAAGAACCAAAGTACTTGTTCACACTTCAAAAGAAATCATTTCTCATTAAACCAGAACTCAATTTTATATTCTGTAAATTATTTTTTAATTCCAAACGGGCATTCTTTCATTAGTGGGTGTCTACTTGTCAAAAGGATGTTTCATGTGTCGTGTATAAAATAAACGGCTCTGTTTACACTAAATTATCATTAAAAAAAATTAACTATCTTATATTAAAATTAATTATCATATATTATCTCACATTTATTAAAATTAATGAAATATTTATTTTGAAAAATTGGGGTTCGCAAAAAGCATGAACTAATATAACATAAATTTTAAAAGCAGTTCAAAGGGAACCTACCTCAAGATCAAGCGCGAAGACAAAACAACATCGGAACCAAGGCGCGATGACACAACATGTGTCCGAAACCCCGTGATAAAGTCCAACACTCTTGAAACTAATGTGCGGTGACGACGGAACCTCGAAAACAAGGTGCGGCGATGGCGCTCACCTGGAAACGCCCTGCGCGGGTCCTAAAAATCCTAAACCTACCAAAAACAAATATAATTTGATAAAAACCCCTAACAAAGCAAAGGCAAAAGCAAGAGTAATAAAAATGGTAATAATAGTAATAATTATAACTATAATAATAATAATAACAATAAAAATAATTATAAAAAAATAATAATAATAATAACAATATTAATAATGATAATAATATCAATAATAATAATAATTATTATAATAATAATAAGAATAAAATAATAATAATAATAATAGTAATAATAATAATAATAATAATAACAAAATAATAATAAAAAAAATAATAATATTTATAATAATAAGAATAATAATAATAATAAAAATAATAACAACACTAATAATAATAAAAATAATAATAATAATAATAATAATAGTAATAACAATAATAAAATTAATAATAATAACATTAATGATATAAATAATGATTATAATAAAAATTAGAAGAATAAGAATTAAAAAAAATCAATGAAACCTTTGAAGGGGTGAGGCGGTGCGGCGGAGCAAGCATGGAAGGGGGGCAGTTTCCATGGAGGCAGGTGTGCCGGGGTGCGCTGGGTATGTGATAGCCGAAGGTGGCAGGGACTCACGGTTGGAGTTGGTGCGATGGGCCGAGGGATGTTGCGGGCTTGAGCAAGGAGCAGAGGAGGCTGAGCAGGGGATCTAGCAGGGGAGAGGGTAATCCGGCTACACGGATGTTGTGTGAGGTTGACGGTAGGGAGGTCCGAGGGCTGTGGCTTGTAGGATGGAGGGAGCGACACTGGTGGTTGTCTGCGCAAGGAGAGGAGGGTGTGTGCGGCTGGGCTGTTGTGCGGTGGCGGACAGAGGAGGGAGGGAACCGGGTGCTACGGCTGCTGGAGGAGAGGAGGTTCGACGCATGCAGGGGGCGAGACGGAGCCAGGGGCAGCGAGCATCGGGAGGGGAGGTCTCCTGGCGGGTGGAGAAGTGGGCACAGGCGGAGGTGAGCAGTGGGGTGTGGGAGCTGGATGCAGGAGGTTGGCTGGGTGCTGGGGCCCGTGGGGTGCGGACAGCGCGCTGGGGAGAAGCCGAGTAGGGGGGAGCGATGGGTAGCAGGAGGAAATGAGGAGGGATGCCGCGGGGGAGAAGAAGAAGGGGGTGGAGGCTCCTGCGAGGGAGAAGAAAAAGAATAAAAAGGGGTGGGCTGCTAGGGTTAGGGGGGAAATAAAATAGAAAAAAAAACGAAACATAAAAGAAAAGAAAAGAAAAATAATAATAATGAATAAACAAATAAATAAAGCATTAATATACCTCCATAAAAACCTCAATAAATTTTAATTGTAATAATATAAATTTAGTACTATTATTAATAACAATAATCATTATTATAAACCTCATTAATAACAATAATAGTAATAAAACTTATGTAATAGAAATTTGTTTCAAACTTTAATAATAATAATAAAAGTAACCACTAATAATAAAATAAAAATAATAAATTAATTTTTATCATCATTAATAATATTAACATTAAGGAAAGTCCATGTAATTGCATGGGCAAAGCCGTGCGGCGTCATGCTCCGCCCACGCGTCCAACGTTGTCGAACCCAAATATGCGTTTTTTATCGAAGACTAAAAAATATGATCTGAGAATGATTGCGAACCAGAGAAAAATAATATAATATCAAAGAAATCATAAAATAAAATAAAATCACAGTTTGGGGTGCGACAATTCTCCCCACCATAACATTTTCTTCCCCCGAAAAGCCATAACATTGTCCATCCGACCTATCGACGCCTAAGGATTCTACATTAACAAGATCCAACCTCTTAAGCAAAGGACATTTTGTCTACCATCTACAGGACTCAACCTCCTTTCCCGAAACAGACAAATGGCATAGGGGAAGCCTGAATGGACTCTCCACCATAAGGACTCCACTAGCCCCCCATAACGACTTAAGAGAAAACCCAAAGAGAATCATGGTGGGTCTCCCCTCCATAAAGAACTAACCCACTAGCACCCAACCAGAAAACCAATTTAGACCTGCATCACGCCTTACCAAAGCTAGAAAGAGCATAATAAGAACATTTAAAACATTCACTCCCATATGAATGGGATAAGAAATGAATCAAAACTCCATACGAACAGTAAACCCTAACCTCATGGGCGAGGAGGGTGGGCCCAAGGATCGGATCACTGAAACTACGATGTACGACTATTCAAGACCCATCACATCGTGATAAACACAACCCAATGTCGCAACTGATTCACATGGGTTGCCCACACATGACCACCAATTGACACCTCACATCCAAACAAGAAGACACAATTATCGACATTGTGTGAGGGTTAGGTCCATCGCGCACTTTGTGACAAGCGAAAAAACTAAAATGATAGAGAAACCAGAGCAGCAACACCAGGACTATCTCACAACGACGATAGAGGCACGACTTTAACTAGAATCTTTAAAATTCCCCCCGGGGATCCTGACTACGCGCCGGCTTCACTCCGAGACCTTTTGGCTAGAGCTATGATGGATGAAGCATCTTCTGCCTCACATTCAGGTACTGATAAACCGAACAAGAAACATACAAATTTTGATTTGACATAGGATATGACCAAATTTTAAAATTTAAAAACATACCAGTATTTCAATTCGGAGTTCGTCAAAAGACCCATGACATTAACATACATTTCAAACCCAAAACACCATCAGTACAACTACAACAATAAAATATCCCTTAAACTGAAAGGAAATTTACAATAGAAACTTTTAACAAAGACCCAACAACACATTACTTCCCAGAACTTCCTCTGTGACACTTTCTTGGAACGCCCTGACAAAATCATCGCAAGTGACCAAGGCGTCCACAGGCCTGGCAGGGCTTTGGAGTGATTGGGCATGATGACTTCTTCTAACCCCACTTTCCACACTGATAACTCACTATAATCTCCCGATTCGATGAGTTTGATGAATGATCTTGTGGCCTCTTGATTCCACGACCCGCTCCATCCACTTCCATTTGCTTACTCATCTTCTTTCCAAAACCTTTACCACTGCTCATAGGGATCGAAGGAGGGAGAACTACTTCGAGCACTCCTTCCATTGCGGCTTCGACATGAAAATCTTGTCTCAAAAACTCGACAAAAGAAGTTAAGTTGGACTTTGACACCTTCGACTGTAAATCAGTGCGAAGTCCCTTTTAGAAGTGTCGAGCCTTCATGGGGTCATTCGTGGAATACCCTGAATCATAAGGTACTAGCTCCACAAAGCACTGGAAATATTCCAACACGGTTCTGTCGCCCTGCTGCAGACAACACATTTCCATCCCCTTTCTCACACTTTCTTCCTCAGAGAAATATTGGAGAATGAACAAAGACTTGAAGAACTCCCAATTAATCTCTTGACGGGGATTGTTCCGAGACACCGACTTCCACCACATCCACGGTGAACCTTCAAGAATGAAGGTCGCAAAATTGACCTTCAATGACTCTGGCAACTCAATGAGTTTAAAGTCCCTTTCAATCTTCTGCATCCACTCCTCTTCCATGGAAGGGTCTTCTTGACCATAGAAGAGAGGTGGATCTAGCTTCCGAAACTGAAGCATAAAATCCTTAGGTTTATCAACCGCACTACGATCACCCATCGAAGCATCAAAGGGATAACCACTGGACCAGGAAAAGTCAAAAACCAAATCAAGGCCAGCTCAATGAGTGAATAAAAGCCTCAAAATCAAACACTGCATCAGTGATAAGTTCAAAACACAAGAATGCAAGTTATCATAACATCAAAACTTTTCTCTTTGAAAACATCCTTAATTTAAAACAAGCATAGTGGGTTAAACCCCTACCCTTGGTATTCTTTAGAGTCTCAATCACATGCATGTATCCATGCCACCCTGGGCATCCATCCAGCATACCAGAAATCCATCCGCATTTCCAACATACCACTATGCATGTGATCACTCATAGGAACACCAAGTCCAAACAAAGAAACTTTATTTTTCCCAAAAGAAAATCATTTATACCAATTCTTTTAAAACAATCTACAAATTAAACATGTTATTTCAAACACCAATTTTTTTTCAAAACCAACTTTTCTGATTGAAACCACTTTCAGAAATCAAGTGGAACCCAAAAAATCTCAAACATGGGACTAGTGTCAGTGGGTGACTTGACCATATGGTTGGCGGCCATATGCCAAACACGTCACTGACACAGAGAGCCTTCTTGGACCGTGACCCTAGCTTTGCATGGCTTGCCAGGCCGTGTGGGTTAGGAGGACTAGTGGCCCAAACTCCCTTTGTCGTATCCCAATCACAAAACATATCCATAAAAACCCAAATAAACAAATTAAACCCGACTTCCCATGGAAACCTGAGGATCAGTAGGGGCAAGAGTTCACGATGCTCTTCCTGCACCTACCCCTCGAGTCCCAACAATCCTACTCCATCTACCTTGACATCCCAAATAACAAAGGGTGCTCTGAAAAAGTGAGGTATGCTAAGAGCTGACCCCCCTCTAATACCATTTTTTCATGAACCAACCCAGGTCGACCCTGAACCAGTCACCCGAGTCGGCCCGCGACATGGCTCGAGAGGCGTTACCGATCCTCCCGGGCTGGTGACAAGCGCCTGGGCATCAACAGAGGCTGTGGGAACGATTTCTCCCAATATAAATAAATAATACTGCAAGATAAAACAGAGCAACGTAGAAAAGATAAATCAAACAAAGTGACTAAACAGAAATAGAAGAATAAAATTTACCAAACACGACATCCGAACACACTCCGTGCGACCTCGCGGGTTACTCTCCGACTCAACGATCAAGCGTCACCCTAGGAGAGCACACTCAAGCTATAGCCTGCACAAACACTAAAAACAGAAAAGAACCATAGGCGTGGGTATTAAAACTCAGTAGGCTAGCCCGATATCTATTCCCAATGCACTACCATTAAAATAAAAGAATCATCATTTCAAGTTTGAACTACAGTTTATAAAAGTATGTTTTTCTAATTATTCTACATAAAAACAAAGTACGAACCATTTCCCTTTACCATTTCCAAATTCGAGTTTATTTCATTAGTGTCAATGACATTTCAAGAAAAGGGAAAGTGATGTTTAAATTTTCAAAGTTGTACAAAGGGGATTAAACACTTTCATTTAAAAACATTGTTTAGAAACCAAATCAAAAGAAATTTATCACTTTCAAAGGAAAAAAATACACCAAAATGCACAAAGTAAAACACACAGCAAGGGCAATGTAGGTATACATGTGAGAATCCTAATAACTACTTCAAGCAACAAAAGCTGAATAGACATGGATGAACCTAGGAGATCGAGAATAAACCAGAAGACACCAATACACGAGAAAGCATCCTTATCGACATGTCACGATGAAATCAAAACGCACAATACGCTCGACCATCCTCTATCAGGCTAGTCGATGGAAAATCCCATAGTAATAAACCCAATATGTCCACCTACTATGGGCCACTGGTCAGTACCATAACCTACCAGTGCAGCAATCATTCTTAGAATATTCTCTCAATAAGCCAGATTCCCATGTCTCAAGTGTTTGAAAATGGGGTGAGCCAACTGATGCCAACCGAGCATCCAATCATATACATATATATATAAAGCACAACAAGCATCACCCCGAGCCACTCCGTGGAACAACCTCATGCCTTTAAACTACCCACGTACCTAGGAGCCACTAAGCGCGGCCTCCCAAATAATCAATTGGGACCAAGGCATGAGAGTTTACCTAAGAGGTTTTTTATCAAAACATTTTTATCTCATTCCATAAAGTGCCAAACGTGCATTTAATACATTTCACAAACACTACTCAAAGAAAGGTACAACTTCTTTATGAGACAAAACCCAGTTTAAAACCATTTAAAAAACCCCAAAACACTATGCCACGGGCTGACAAAATTTTTTATAAACCAAACCAAACCAAAACATTTTATTTTTTTAAATAACCTTTAAGAACCCAACAGACAAATTCTTAAAAGAACCAAAGTACTTGTTCACGCTTCAAAAGAAATCATTTCTCATTAAACCAGAACTCTGTTTTATATTCTGTAAATTATGTTTAAAATCCAAATGGGCATTCTTTCATTAGTGGGTGTCCGCTTTTCAAAAGGATGTTTCATGTGTCGTGTATAAAATAAACGGTTCTGTTTATAATAAATTATCATTTAAAAAAATTAACTATCTTATATTAAAATTAATTATCATATATTATCTCATATTTATTAAAATTAATGAAATATTTATTTTGAAAAATTGGGGTGCGCAAACAGCATGAACTAATATAACATAAATTTTAAAAGCAGTGCAAAGGGAACATTCCTCAAGATCAAGCATGAAGACAAAACAACATCGGAACCAAGGCACAATGACACAACGTGTGTCCAAAACCCCGTGATAAAGTCCAACACTCTTGAAACTAAAGCGTGACGACGACGGAACCTCGAAAACAAGGTGCGGCGATGGCGCTCACCCGGAAACGCCCTGCGCGGGTCCTAAAAATCCTAAACCTACCGAAAACAAATATAATTTGATAAAAACCCCTAACAAATCAAAGGTGAAAGCAAGAGTAATAAAATGGTAATAGTAGTAATAATTATAACTATAATAATAATAATGACAATAACAATAATGATAAAAAAAATTTAATAATAATAATAACAAGAATAATAATGATAATAATATCAATAATAATAATAATAATAATAATAATAAAATAATAATAATAATAATAGTAATAATAATAATAATAACAACAACAAAATAATAATAATAATAATAATAATAACAAGAATAATAATAATAATAATAATAATAACAACACTTATAATAATAAAAATAATAATAATAATAATAATAATAATAGTAATAGTAATAGTAATAACAATAATAAAATTAATAATAATAACATTAATGATATAAATAAAGGTAATAATAAAAATAAGTTGAATAAGAATTAAAAAAATCAAGGAATCCTTTGAAGGGGTGAGGCGGTGTGGCGGAGCAAGCAGGGCAGGGGGGCGGTTTTCATGGAGGCAGGTGCACCGGGGTGCGCCGGGTGTGTGATGGCCGAAGGCGGCAGGGAATCACGGTCGGAGTTGGTGCAACGAGCTGAGGGATGTTGCAGGCTTGAGCAAGGAGCAGAGGAGGCTGAGCGGGGGATCTAGCAGGGGAGAGGGTAAGCCGGCTACATGGCTGTTGTGGGAGGTCGATGGTAGGGAGATCCGAGGGACGTGGTGTGCAGGAGGGAGGGAACGACGCTGGTGGTTGTCTACACAAGGAGAGGAGGGTGTGTGCGGCTGGGCTGTTGTGCGGTGGCGGACAGAGGAGGGAGGGAACCGGGTGCTACGGCTGCTAGAGGAGAGGAGGTTCGGCGCATGCAGGGGGCGAGATGGAGCCAGGGGAAGCGAGCACCGGGAGGGGAGGTCACCTGGAGGGTGGAGAAGCGGGCATAGGCGGAGGTGAGTAGTGGGGCGCGATATCTGGATACAAGAGGTTGGCCGGGTGCTGGGACACTCGGGGTGCGGACAGCGCGCTGGGAAGAAGCCGAGTAGGGGGGAGCGATGTGTAGCAGGAGGAAATGAGGAGGGATGCCATGGGGGAGATAAAGAAGGGGTGGCGGCTCCTACGAGGGAGAAGAAAAAGAATAAAAAGGGGTGGGCCGCTAGGGTTAGGGGGAAATAGAATAGAAAAAAACGAAACATAAATGAAAAGAAAAGAAAAATAATAATAATGAATAAACAAATAAATAAAGCTTTAATATACCTCCATAGAAACCTCAATAAATTCTAATTGTAATAATAAAAATTTAGTACTATTATTTATAACAATAATCATTATTATAAACCTCATTAATAACAATAATACTAATAAAACATTTGTAATAGAAATTTGTGTCAAACTTTAATAATAATAATAAAAGTAACCACTAATAAAAAAATAAAAATAATAAATGAATTTATATCATCTTTAATAATAGTAAAATTAATGAAAGTCCATGTAATTTCATGGGCGAAGCCGCGCGGCGTCATGCTCCGCCCACGCGTCCAATGTTGTCGAACCCAAATATGGGTTTTTTATCGAAGACGCAAAAATCTGATCTGAGACTGATCGCGAACCATAGCAAAATAATTTAATACCAAAGAAATCATAAAATAAAATAAAAGCACGGTTTGGGGTGCGACATGTATGTAGTCATGAATTTACTTGGAAACATTGACCACACCCTCAATGGTGTTTTCATGAAATTTTTAAGTCTCGATTGATATATATGGTACATATAACATAAATTGAATTTGGATGTATATATTCATTCAAAATATTCATAACTCTTGGGGTGGGGTTAATAAAATTAAAATCAAACATTTATGTGTAAAATATAATCTTCATTCATCATTTTAACCCCATCTTAAATTCTCCCTCATAAAACAGTGTATGAGGAGTTTAATGAAAATTCCATATAGAGTATGCCCCTATAATTTATTTCAAAATTTATTTTCCCTCATGAATTCCATATCCTAAACATATTCCACTTATTGATGAAGAAGGAAGTTCATGATTGGATTCTAATTCAGGTCTAGGACCCATCACAAGAATGATTATGATACATGGATATAATACACTATCACATGTTTCCAAAATTGTAAATGACCAATTTTATTCTTGAAACTAGTTTTATTAATGATAGTTTCAATAAAAATATCTTAAATGGAAATCCGCATCGTTTTAAACCCCATACTCTTTGAAGTCTGTGGGGTTTTATTCCAATACAGATTTGATATGTCAGAAGACTCTCATGGTTCAATAAAATCATTATCAATCACAAAACATACTTATTCAAACATATTCCTTGTAAAATAATCTGCGACAATGGAGAATATATCCCATCTGACCGCTTTTCTTATTTTCCTTATCGGCCAAAATTTTTATTTTGAGTAGTCTCTGAAGGGTCCCCTTCCATGATAGGTTAATCTATTGTAATTTAGGCATATTCTTGATGGTATCACTCCATAAAGTTGAATCTTGTGTAAGTCCCACACCTACCATTTTATAGGTATCCTTCACATAGAAATATTTACTAAATGAAATTTATAAAATGGTCTAGTAATTCTCTAATGAACCTATATAGTATAACACACCTCATTAAGAAGAGATGTACTACATGTGTTCGAATACTCTTTACAAGGATGTATAAGAAGCCCTTATCCTTTGCCTGATCACAAAATCAAAACAATAACCATCACCCTGGATATAAATAATATCTAGAGCTCCCAATACTGAGTAAAAAAACAATGATCCACTAAATAATTTTATATAGCTATAATGGAAACTATAAGACAGAGATCCATAGATAAATTTAAATGGTTCTAATGATAGATATCCTCATATAAACAAATATGGTTCTATTTATTTATTTAATACGATACATAGAGATTGTTACTACCAAATGAAAATGTTACCGATTTTAGAATAATATGGGTGAACATCATTATATATATTCTATTTAAGACAATTATTCAATGTAAATTGAATATTTAAGAGATGCCTGGAGTACGAAAATATTCCACCCAAAAAAGGGTGCGATGATTCGGATTTCCCATACAAATTAATACCGTGAGTATATAATTTTAAATAGATAAATTTTTTTCGATTTAATGTCTTTGGAATTTAGGTCCTTTTCATGGTTACAAGAACCATTGTGTGTTTCTTGTTCCCATAATAAACAATAATTGAAACTACCCAATAAAAGATGTCATAAAAAAATTTGAACCTAACATTAATCAGTTCCCCAAAAAAAATAATGTCACCCAAATGATAGGACAATTCATTTCACATTTTTTCCAGACATGGAAAAGTTCTTTACATGTGTCTTTATAAGTGTAAAGAAATTTGAGTTTTTATAATTTCAATTACACTTTAATGAGTAATCTCATTGTGCTTTTTTAATATCATTCAAAACATTTACTAGATATCCATCAAATAAAAAATATAATCCTTCCATTGTAAAATGGAAATATATCATATATTATAAAGTCTCGATTATCAACAAGCTAGAGTATCTCATCTCCCACATAGTGTCTATAACACTATGTCTTCAATTAACTAATATGAGAGTTTCACCTCAATTGAATAGTACCATATATATAGTACACACCAAAATACCTATGATATAATATATTTATAACCATGCATCAAACCACAACTGAAGTAAAAGAAACAAGTATACCCCATCATCAGTTGAAAAAATTTCAAGACCCTCTCCCCAGAATGAAGAAAACAGTTCATTTGTTTTCTGAGGGAGGAGGATCCATCTTACTTTATCAAAATCATTATCTCAGTGTAGGAGATCTGCTAACGATTCCTTCTATAATATTATTCCACTAACACCATGTCAAATAATACCATTCCAATTATGAAGACAATACACTATGCCCCCCGAATTAGGTTACTATGGAATGATTTCCTTGGGCTGCCTAATAAGTGAACCAAGAAAATGGAAAGTAGTAGGAAAATAACTAAATTCCTATCATGGATCCCCACCAACATAGATTTTTTATTTACCAACATAAATATATCTCGGCTTATACCAATAAATCATTCTTAAACAATCTATAAATACCCATAGATGTTCATTGATATATCTCAGAAACATATAGCGGGCACAAAAATCCACACTAACATAAGACCCATACCAAAATATTCATGTTAAAAGTTCAGTATAAGAGTAAGAATATATACCTAATACGACCATGTAATTGGATATTTACCAATTCCAACAAAACAATCAATCATCATATCGTGACGTATATAAAATGGAAGGCTTCCATCAATTCCTACATTAAATAAACCATATAAAATATAATTTTCTAATTGATAGTGGTTAGGATGTAGGAACAAAACCACTCCTATATAAATAGGGTATCCAATAAATATAATGGTATATTTACTCATATTTGGTTCAATTCTCCCACTAACATGTTGGTGGGTAGATGGTATATTAACATGATTGATTGAATGTAGTATAAAATAAAAATACCTATTCCAACAATAAATTTTCATCTAATCACATTGATTTTTCTATGGTAGTAATATGTCCCTTTCAAAAACATAGAATCATATTGGAATATCCTATAAGAAAAAAAGTGTTTCCCAATTAAACAACCATAAACAAATGAATCAATTCCTAACATTCCAATCTAACTTCACAATGAGGCTCATCAAAAAATAATTCTCACCAGATGTATTTGGAAATCAATGGGCATGAACCAACCATTCTGTTATCATTTTTAGCACTCCTTTGGCACTAAACAAACTATCAATGGCATCCCATGATTTTATTTATTTATTGACAATTTAATGAATTATTACTATCATTTTTAACGTTTTTTCATAAAATAACACAATAGACATCTTTGTAGGTCCTCCCAAAAATAATTGCTGTGAAGATATACTTCATGTCCTCAATAAGATCAATTATGAAAGATTTTTTCTTGACTAAGATAGTAGATTCCCTATTAATGGCCATATATATTATTTTAGGGGATTATATATTAATAATAATAAAGAGAAATAAATTAAATAGAATATGGGAGTGCTATGAAATATTCATGAATGTAATGACAGAGTGAATGTGGATATATATAAAATTTAGAATTTCAAATTTGATGAACACTTTTTAATTTATGGATAGATAGTGATTTAATTACATTCAAGATTTAATCAAATCATCATATTAATAATTGTGGGTATGTAGACTCCAAAAAATTTAATTTTATTCAAGAATATTATCCTCATGTATGTAGACATAATTGATTCCAAATATTCATCTTTTACAGATATTTATTTAACTATATTTATATATGATTGGTTCTTTAATTTCCTAGTTTCATATGAAAAAATAAATTGAGTATATAATAAAGAAGCAAAATTGATAAGGATGTGAATATCCCATAAATTATTTATAAAGGTATTTTATCGTGGTATATGAAAATTTTCATATTTCATATTAAGACACATATGTTCATGTGAAATTTGAATGGCCATTGATACATTTTTTATAAATAAACAAGATGGAAAATTAAAATATTTCTTAAAACAATAAATTTTGTTTTTAACCTAGAGTGGAAATAGAATTATATTGAAAAATTATAATATGTAATAAAAAATAATGCATGGAAGTGGATTTTTCATCAATGATATTATTTTGGACATAGATAACAAAATTTTGTAATGTGAATAATCATTATAATGGAAAGAAAAATAACATATCCAAAATGGAAATTAAATGTTTTTTCATGTAAAAATCTATCAAGCCCCACTTTGGTAGTGTAATGTATTGTCTGAGAAACCAAATCATGAATTTAATAAGAAAGGGGTTATAAACTATCACCATGAAATAATATATAAAAAATGGGTGTGCTAGCCTAAATTACATGTACATACGCACACATCCATATTAATACATAACTATAAGAGAAGTAAAGGGATGAAACAATATAGATCATAATGAATAATTAATAACATATAGGGAATATAAATAATTATTTTTCTATACATATAAATAGAAATAGGGGTAAATAAATTCCCATGAAAAAATGAAGTCCCATCCTTAATGAAAATAGAAAAAGAGAATGAAATCTAGAGAGGCGGCATATAACAATCTCCATTCTTGACCACCAAATTTTTTCAAAGAAACCAATTACCACTATGATACCCTTATATTACATTTGACATTTCTATATTTTATATAATACATGTGATATAGGGAAAAATTCCTTACATTGGTGTTTATGTAGATACACAGTATGATTCATCAGAAATTGGAATGGCAGAAATGGAAGGATAAGAAATATTAAAAATAAACCATAATGGGAGGGACAAAACCAATCATATTAATATTATTGTAAAGAATATCTAGATATAATGAAAGTATATTACCATATCTAAATATCATCCAATGATTAAGATTCTACATTTATCTTCAATTTTCAATCTCTGATTCCTAGCCTCTTACATGTCTATATAAGAAACTATATGGAGGACTCACACCCAAACACTATGATGAAAACTCAAGGGTGAATATTGTTATATAGTGGACAGAAGCCCATATAAGATGGGGTGGGGGTTGAACATAGTAGATATAGGAACTATTCCCTGGTGTGATGTAGGGTGATCCACATAGTTGGCAGATGACGTACTTACTAGTGCGATTATTTATTCCACTTGATATATAGGGGACACACACCCTGGTGCGAAGGGGGATCAACATGATCGGTTGAAGAACCCACCCTTGTGTGATAGAGGATTCAAATAAACCTATATAGATGTTACAGGGGACCTATTCCTGGGTGAAATAAGGGATTTCCAAGACTTGGTTACACTACATGTATGATATATACATTTCTTGTCATTTTTATATCAATTCAAAACCCTAAACACCACAAAATGTGAATACATAACATATGGTTTTCCAAAAAACAAGTATTTTATTTGGGTTATTCATATGTATTAATTCCTAGTCATCACATAGTTTCTAGATCCATACCCATTTACAAAATAAATTATTTACATTGCAACATATAAAATCAAAGAGGAACATCTCTAACTATAAATTGGTAGACTCTAATGGACGTAAGAAATTGATCACCCAAAATTCAACTATGTCGACTCCCATAAATATTACAATAACTACTCTAGAACCTAGATCCATGAATAAATAACCTAAATAATATTTCAACCATATATCTATTCTCAAATAATCAATAAATTTATAATTTAGGAAGAAACCAAGAATATTTGGGATTGTTAATTCTTGATACCACCATAGAAATATTTAATCGTAAAATCATTGGACAACAACAATGACCACAAAATTTAAATGGGAAAAATCATAGAAAAATCATATCAGGTTTTTCTATAAAATGTGATCTGTTAATATGAAAAATAATTCCTAGTTATAGGGGGTTATTTTGTAATAAATAATAATTCAAGATCAATAATAACATTTATTTAAATAGGCTCATGAAAAGTGAGGGTAATTACAGGCCCAAAAAGAAAATTTGAAAATATATGACAATCAATAAAATATGGGGAAAATCACAACAAATGGGACCCATATCAAATATAAATTGACTGTGAACATAGGAAATGTTGACTAGTGATGAATAAGATCCACTATGTTCACAACCTACCTCACTATTCACCTAAATTTGATCTTATTTATATGTTAATGTGTTTCCATAGAGCAATTTCGAATACACTTCCTCGAAAATCATCTAATGGATATATTTCTAAAACATTAAATATAATATAACATAATATTTATAGATGGATTTATTATTATTATTATTTTTATTTAATAAAAATAAATATATTATTTTATATTATTTAATTAAATTCTCTCACCAACAGTCACCTCCCATGGAATTTCCAACATTGATCTACTTTTGTTTATACCCCTGGTAAATCCCATATTCTAGAATCAACCATGGTCTTAGATTTCCCACCTGTAGTGCCCAATAATGGGGAAAACATTTATATTAAATCAATGTATAGACATGCCTCAATATTTATTGTTATTGTTACTATTAATTTTTTGGGTCTCGATATGCCCAATTACAATGATGAATCTGTGGAAAATAAAAATATTGTCTAATAAATATTTAAATGACTCATCCAACACAACTACAATCATTTGATATTCCTCTTCTTTATTGATTTTCTCTCGAATATAACTAACTATACCAAATGTCATGGTACTGATCCTATATATGGTTCTCCAGATTATAGGTACTATCCCACAAGATCCCACACTAGCATAATACATAGGACATGGATATGGTCCATACACACATGATCATATCTAATTAATACTCGATCACCAATGGGTACTCCATGACGGTGGGTCCATTCTTGATGAAAAACTATCACCTCCGATTAATGAGAAGTATATATGCATGTACCTCCCCATATGTGGAACATGGAAGAATCCATGTAAATGATCCAACTATTGGGGAAAAAAATTATATAAGAATCTTTTCTAGCACTAGAAATGATTTCGATAAACATAATTGTCATTAGGGATGTTCTTCCCCCTCATCTAAATAACAACTATTCTCATAACTAAGGGAAAAAGTATCTCCCTACGAAAACGTCTTGGTCCCATAACATATATATTTTAATGATTTTTTTATCTATGTGATTTCTTAATTATATTTTAATTTAACTTAATATTCTTCATTTTCACCTACACCATCTCTTCCCAACAAAATTGTTCTTGCCAATATTAGTCTAGGATAAGGGTGTCTAAAATACTCTACCATATACGCCCTTGACATAAATCATGAATATTGTGTAGTTCTAGTTATTATTATAATAAAATAGTACTATTATTAATTGATCTTACTAGCTCCAATCAATGTCTAGAACAAATAACCATTGAATACCATTTAAACCCTTGATATTCTACAAAAATATTAAATTTTTGGGGGAGAAACACTATATTAATTTTAATCTTTCTCCCAAAGGCCTCCTAAAATCTTTTACACAACCATAATGTGTACTAGGAATTGTAATTAGTTAATATGATCAAGGATAAACCCTACCGATATATGATTTATTACATTTACAACTACCCTAGGCTATCAACTGATCGAAGAACTCATATGGAAAGAATGTGTGCTGATATAATAAGATAGTAAGCAATCAACCAGAGAGAATCATGGCCTCTCACAATTTTTTGATTCCACTTAAACATTTTCATGAAAAAATAGATCACATTTCATCTTTTGTGTAATAAAAGGTTGTGTAAACTATCCAGAAAACACTTCTCAACCATTACCAGTTGATATATGAGAAACAAAGAGTTGAAACTGATGACACTACATCTCATGAAATCCCACCAAAACTATTGTTAATGGTAATTTTTTATTTTTTCAACACATGTATATATAACTAAGGGAATATTGTGAAACTCTTTCACAACATTATCTCACAATATAAATGATACCACAGTCAATTAAGGTAAAATGAAGATGTTTTCCCCTCAAAAAATTCATATGATTCATCCTAGGATGATATCCGGTAATGAATTACCTCACAATTGATACTTCCAAAAGAGTCTCTCTCACATATTGATTAAGTCAGTGATTCAAATCTATAAATAAGCGAAACAATATACACATCTCATCTATTAGGGTTAGCTATAAAAAATCAAACTACTATGACACATCATCTACCAAATGATATCAAGAATTCTAGATTACAAAATCATCCATAAATATTCCAATATAAATAGTATATATTATCTAAAAATCTTGGTACTATAAGAAAACTAACCAAAACCTCTTTGAAATATTAATCACTCTATGAGTGAACATTTACCTGAGACTCTTCTGGACTGATTAAACAAAATAACAATTCCTAGAGGATATACATTCTATATCAATAGATAAATTTTTTTTACCAAAACTATGTTATCAGTCACATTGTTCATCTCATGTGATTACAATTTCCCCAACCCATAAATGATCACTACCTAACTCTTTATCAACAACTAACCAATCCCATATCATATAGGATGATAAAACACTATGTACCTGACATCCTTCTATAGTAGTCTTAATATAAAACACTGATCATCCTAATCCTCTACTCCCTGATATCTATATGAAACTAGTTATTCATGGTAAATAGCTTCCTATTCCATGTCATGAATGAGTTAAAAGGGTAAATAATCTTGGTTAATTATTCTGTGGACCCCATTAATATGACACCAAGGAAGAAAACCATTCACCCCTGATATGTTATTGAGTGTTTCCCACAAAATAAATATATAAATCGTTAATTTTTTCGCAATAAAAACATTATAAAATATAAAATTATGTCAAAATTAATCCTTAATGATTCCAAAAAACTCACTTATATATCTTAACATGAAGAGTGTGACACTGAAGTATGTGTATGACCATTCCAATGATCTCTAAATGCTTCTACTCAGATGTAGAGTAAAAAAGTATGTAAATAATGAATAAAACCACAAATCGGTGCTAATATGGATAGATGATCTAGTTTATAATGGACATAATTTTTTTTGGGAATTTTATAAAAATATAGTCATCACATGAATCACAATGTTTCTATAGTGACATCATAATTTCATCTTCAAAATTTCATCCTATCTAGCACTGAACTAGTGGTTGCAGGAACTAATATTGTTCTTTTGTAACAATATTTTTCCTCTCCATTTATTAGATATATAATCTATTATAAAAAATTGGTACTAGTTCTTTATCATTGACATATTTAGGTGACAATAACAAAAACTTATTCTCTTGTTCCCACATTCCATCTTCAGGAATAAAATAAGAGATTCATTTTTGAGACCAGTAGTTCTCATTAAATGATTCCCTCAATGGGTTTAAATCTAAATAGCTACATAATGATCATGGTAGGAGAAATATGAAATTCCCCAAATGATATTGGTATGGTCCAAGGGTGTATGTTGATGCAGAAGCCTATCTATCACACCATAGGTAGTCTCAAAACATCCACAGGGATGACTTACATATAATACTTAAAAACAAAGGGATTAAAAATGCCTGAATATCCAACTACTCCAAGGACTAAGCTAGAAAATATATTGGTGATGGATTTCAACTTATTTTTCAAAATTCCCACTCAGAAGGTCATGATATCACCCATTACATTAATTGGGAATATAGAATCACACTCCAAATTCATCAAAATAAAATATGATAATAGTTAATTTTTAATTGAAAAATTTGAAATCATTATATACCTCATATGAAATCATTATTTTTAATTTGGATTACCTAGAGGTCCAATGAGAATCTCTCTCCATTGAAATCCAACAAACAATTCTAGTAGAATTGTGATATTATGGTACCACAACCAGTTAGAGCATCAAAACATATTACGTTTAAATATATCAATATGGATATATAACACTAATACGAGGATTATAGGGATGGGGTAATTAATAGGTATTGTGCCTACTAGAACTGGTGGATGAATATTAAGAATGTAGATCATATGTTGAATAATCTTAGGTGCTTCATGGTGATATCCCTCCATATCCTGAACATACTTGTGGAACTATCCATCATATCCTTGATCCTCGTGTGGATGACCTGGTTGATATGTTGGGTGTATCTCATAGTGTGTTCCTCAACATGTAACTTCTACTGATGATGACCCACCACTCCTCTACTAAAAATTCCATTTTCCTTACACTATAAAATCAAAATTGTCAATCCTTGATGTATATGTTTCTTATGTCATAGTGGTTCATCCACTTCTTACCTTCCCTCATATCATGTTAGGTTAGGTAATCATGATCCATGTGACCTCACCAGCCACAATCATAGAATCATCTATCTCGGGACTGTCCCAATCAACTGCATGATCCATAAGTCACAAACACACATTCTTGATTTTGGCAGTAAAAATCTCTCCAATAGAATGACCCCAATGGATAATGTCTCTTGGGTGGTTAATAAGATATAGACCCATGATTTTTAGCTCTATATATATATATGTGTCCCGCAAAAATTCATATAATGTTATTGGTAAAAAAAACTTACTCAAGAACTATAACATAATTAATTATGAACAGTATGACTATACTGAAGTGAATATATTTGTAGAGGGAGTTTCCATACATTTATTGTTAAATTAATACATCCAATAGAATACAAAAAAGTAACATGCTAGGTCATTAAACCTTATTGAGTACTTCAAAATGATTAGATCTTTATGATGTGGATCATTAAATCACCAAATAAATATATATTACTAAAACATATGTTAATACAAATTATATTCCAATGGTTGGATGTCTGACAGTGAGAGAATATTCTCATCATGGATCTATGTCACAAAAAATAATCTAGAATCACAGTTGTTCATGTAATAGAATAGTAAATTTATTAACAACCAGAGTAGTTAGGTTCTTTTCAATATTAAATAAATAGATCACTGACTCAATCAAATACTCAACTATTTGAGGATCTGGATCACCATGGAACCCCTACGGTCTATAATGTTGGAACATACATTATGTGTAATTCCTTTTTGGATCACCACTCTAACCGAAGACTACTATTCATTACTCAACATGTAGAAGAACATCTCCCATATTTCCCTCATGAAATAAATCATGTGATGGACCCTGAACTAAGGCCTCATCACTCAAAAAATCACCATCATGATCTTATATCCCTTACCAAGAGGTTTATCCTTGTGTATTTTCCTTAAATGAGATCAAGTTGTATGAGGTTTAGATGAATATATAATATAGGGTTATTACTCTAAAAGGTAAGTAGAAATTCTAAATAATATATGATTCTGGTACTATTTTTTACTTGAAACCGATATCTTAGTATTTCATGTAAAGAAGCAGGTATTGATATTCATGGGGAAGAGATATATCTTCCACCATATATTCACTAGGTTCCCTAGATTAAATTCCACACTTGATAAAATCAAATAATGAATCCTAATGTTCCCAACTAATCCTATACATATGTCACACTTAAACACTTAATTGAGGAAAATATCCTTGGACACCACTCTATTATTACTCAAACCAATAGGGACCTCCAATACGATAAGAATCTAGATGTGAAAACCCTGTCCCACATCCAAGAGGTTAGTGGATGTAGACAGTCATTGAGTGTGAATAAAAAAATGGGGTGCCTTACTCTAAGGTACCTATAGGCCTACCTCCATCATTAACTATGAAAAAGTGTTTGTGAATTAGTGGAAAACCACACCAAAAGTATTACTATTAATGAAATTTAAAATTGTGAAAAAAATAGATTATGGAAATATAAAACAAAATGGAAAAATAGAAAAAATACATGACAAATAATAAATATAAACAAAATATAATGGTATATAGAAAATAAAATAGAATAGAAGTGATCATATATATGGATCTCTATTTTCGACTACCATACATGGTCAATTCACTGATGTATCATAAAGATCCCCAGATTCCACCATGGTATGCATGTTTTATGTATATTAAATAACATTATTAGAATATTCAATGATGGTTTAAGAATTTACAGAACCATTATGGTGACTAAAAATTCACAAATGGTGGGAATAAAAAAAAATATTAATCTCAACCCATCAAAAAATATAATCAAATGAAAATAAATTTATATTCTCCTATTGAATACATATGAAGGAGAAATTGGATATCTATCTACATAGCCTACCTAATTATTTTGATAAATAATTTATAGTATATATACTAGAAATATATTTTGTTATTGGAATATTCATCATCAATCCCCTTAACATCATCCTTTTATTCTAAAAATTAAAATATCATATCTTATGCAACAATTTAATGCCATCATGGACGATTCTTTTCTTCTACCATTACTTCATTAATTTTAGATCCAAACAACATTGTTATTGTTGAATAAGATTATATTATACATATTATAAGTCATATATTGTTTTGGAACTAGTATATATAAAATATTTATTAAAAAAACTAGTGAATGATAATAAAAAATTCACAAAAATAAACTAATGTACATCATTAATGTGTTATCTAATTAATCATAACCATGTATGAAAAAAAATATAGAAGACCATTTGATATTATTTGTGTCCATTAATAATATATAATTTAACTTCTATAGAATTAATCCCATTTTTTACATGAATATCCATTCATGTATAAAACTCAACCAATCATCGAAACGATGGAAACAAACACTCCGAAATGAAAAAAAAATGAATCATATAAATTTAAAAAAAAATTCATAAATCAACTTAATGAAATTATAATAAATAAAATATAGTAATAAGAGTTTTTTAATTAAATTAATAATAAATCTATTTTCATTATTTAGGACATTATGTTAACGTTCAGTACACTTTTAGACATAAGGTAAGAGATTCTCCCCGAACATCCATTTTTCATTTGGGTTATGATTCCTCTCTTATTACCCAAATATAATTATTAATTTTCATATTTAATCTTCATAGATTATGTGTTTATATTCCATATAGATTTACTTAACTCAATAATGCTTTTATATATGGTAAATAAATCTTTTATAAGGTTCCAATTTTAATTCAACTTGACAATAAATCTAGATTAATTGTAACATCCCAATTTCATGTCCATTTATTAGAAACAAAAATAATAATTTTTAAGATACCAATATATTCACAAAATCACCCATTTTATCATGACTGACAATATTTTTTTATTTCTAGTTTTGTTAAAAAACTATTGTTTTTCAGTTTTAATGTCTCTTTACAGTTCTCCTTTAAATCTCATTAAAGAGGATAATTTTTATAGTCTATTAAACACTCCATTAACATGTTTTGACTCTAGTAATACATATTTTATCATGATAAATTCCAATTTTTCATTATGTAATTTTATGTATTATTTAAATCCATTGCATCATGTATCATGGGTACTATAATTTCCTTATCCATATAGCACTATTACAATATGATGATTTCATTGATCATTGTTTTAATTGGGGAAGCATTGATGAATCTATATCCTATAAACAATATTTATATTTTGATAAGCCATTAATTGAATCTATATATGAATAATGATATCAAATTACAAGGATATATGGGGCATAATTATTGATATCTCTTGGATGAATCGATAGGTCTCATGAGACAAAAATAGTTGGCAAAAAACCATTCATTTGTTCCCCAGTTAAAATCAGTTGAGTTTTTACCCATAGAAATAGCATCCTGGATGGTATAATGGTTAATGTGTTAGATACATGATCTCTAATAAATAATAATTTTTTTATTGAGTATTCCAATATTAAATTACAGGTGTTTTTCTTTATTAAAAACCCTGTGGTTTCATTTTCATTTTTAGTCTACTGATTACATGTGTTTTTCATATTATTTACCTTTCTATAATGGCTGTATCATGTTATATTTTTTTATTAACTATTTTCCCATATATCCTAAAATGAGATTTTGATCTCCCCTATTAATTTTTTTTCCTTCCCCAAGTTGTGAAGATGAAATATTTGAACAATCAACATGAAAATTTTATTTTATTATATTAGGTTCTATGTTTAGTTTCTACTATAATAAGGGAACCATTTATTAATATAGTTCTTCAAAACTATTAAATTAATCTATCATTCGTGATGTGATCTCTTGTATACATTCCATTGTAATAAATTGACCACAATATCTCAGATACCTAGTTCATAGTTATTACACATAGGCTTATTCCTCTGCAATATGATCCATCCTGGAACAAAAATGCAATAAAGAAAGATAATCTAGACACTTTCCCATTTACAAACTTACACTCCTAATGTCCACTATAGTAACAAATGGTGAATATGAATGGTGTCTGATTTAAATCTCTGCATTTAAACACCGAAAATGTCTAGGCAGGTCCATTTTACACTTTAAATAAAATAGAATGTGGAAATATATTAAAAATAACATGAATTAAATAAATTAAACAATAATACCATGGTCTGGATTCCCAAACAGACACCCTACTAATATGACTTTCGTTGGTGTAATCTGGAAGTCCGAATGACATACATTTTGAGGAATAATATGTACACAAAATTCCAAAATGAACAATAATCCCAAGAAGAATAAACCCACAAAATTTTAATTTATCTAGAGGTCTATATTTCCATGTCACTAAATAATTAAACTCATAATAATAATGACACCAAGAGAATCATAAAAAATGTAATAAAAAAAAACCAACCCATTAGTCCCAAGGTGGAGTCTCATCCCATCCAACGATACATAAGATGAATCCCAATGGAATCTAGAGAATATCCAATATAACCAATGTCACTAGGTTTTAACATAGAAACCCATACAATGTTCTATGTATCACCCAAGACAAGGTGACTCTGATTCTATAGCATGTATCCCACTTAGGGGACTAGGTATCATCCACAAGAGAGTGTATCAATCTTTCTAATAGATCCATCGTCAGTTTCTCTTCTAGGTTACCATCATCACTCGTGAGTATATGTAAAACCACTTGGTGAGACCATAACTTTCAAGCCAAGGATTCACTCTAACCATGTTGAGTAGTGGCCAACCTGGCATGGTGATTCAATCCATGGAATCCTTAAATCGTGACCCATGTTCTTTTCTGACCCATAGTATGTGAAAAATATGAAACAAGGAACATTATATGAAATGACATATATTTTTGAAAATATTATATCAAATAACCATCTCAATATAAAATTATCCTCAATCTAAAACCTATTGAAATTTAGTCAAATATATATGGAAAATTATATAGCAAGGAAGAAGACTTACAAACACAATACATGACATGGGGTATAGGATATAATTATTATCATATAGACAATTACATATCACCATTATCAGTTTAATATCAGAATATATAATTCTTACCAAATGATAGCATATAATTCAAGCCATTTAAATAAGGCATAAGAATTAGATCATTTTCATTCTCATGTATTTAACCATATGCAGGATTAACATGTCATAATCCCAAAATATATAGATTGGAAAACATTTAATTTCAATTAAATACATTCTAATATGGTAAAAAATCAAGTAAAACCAAGGAATATTATATAAGTAAGATATGAAATATACAAACATGCATGTAGTTCAACTAATATGAAATTGGAAATTAAAATCAAAGGCACCTATAAATACAATAAATCATAATGATAGTTCATTTAGATATATTTATTGAAGCATAAATACTAAGGCCTATCACATAGTTCAATATTCATATGAACTGAACTTATAAATTATGGACTTCAATTTATGGTGAAAACAGTTAAAAAAGGGTTGGTTCAGAATTTAACGAAATTGTAAATGGCCTTTAAATGAAGGTACACATAATGTTGTGACCACTAATAATTTTAACACCCCAATGATGGATTTGGTCACATGTTAAGGTCTTATATAACCTGAAAATCAATTTAAATTAACATAAATATGTGAGAACATGGTTTTTATGAAGTCTCTAGTGAGAGGAACTAAGAATCAACAACTAGAAGCCACTAAATGTGTAGAGAAGGAATAGAAACCCTGGATCAATATAAAAATGATCCACACTTCTGTAAACAAGCCATGACGATACATAAAAAAATAAAAGGCCTTTTGAATTACCTAGAAATAGGGAAAAATGTAGTCACCCATAAACAAGGATATAGATGGAGGAGGAACCAATGATTAGGGGATTTCAAATGGTAGATCTTACCGAGTTGGGCCTCGCGCTAATGATAATGAAGGAACTATTAGAGAATCATTGGGTATGGTCAATACCCTATAGAGGGGGAAGAATATTCATGAATATGGGGGTAGAGGGATCTCACGGAAAAGAGGGGTGGAATGAAAATGTGGGATTTTAATTCGTTAAAGAAGAAAAAATGTTTCATTTCACCCATTTTCACTATATAGGGTACGACCACACGGATTGGCTAAACCGTGAACCAACCCTGTGCGGGGTTCTAATTCACTAGTTTAAAAAACATAGAAGGGAACACTGTTTAAATAAGAGAGAAAAATAAAAAATATCAATTTACCAAAACCAGAAACACTCACTTGTCCATGCACCGTGGGATTCACTATTTTAGAACAATTTTGTAGCCATGTATTTTTCCACATTTTTGGTGGTATCAGATTCCGAAAATCCCCAAACACTCTATATAAATCTATTAAACTCTTATGAATCATTATAATGGCCATTTAATTAATTAAAATTGAAAATTAATGGGTATTTAACTTTCGATAAAGAACAGAAGTTATAACCTCGCCTCCTTAAAAATTATCATCCTAGTGTTTCCCTTCAAAGGGTAGTACAATGACATTTGAAAAGAATTCCATCCAATGTTCCCATAAATCAGCCTCACACTCCATGATCTCATCCTCAACACAACTATTATACCATATCACCTAAACTATACAAGATATCCTTCCTTAGAAAACATTATTTCTTCGATCAGTGATATGAATAGGATGCTCCTCAATGGATGCATCTTCTTCCAGCTATATATCATCAAGATAAAATGGATGATATGGATCTAGATGATACTATCGAAGCAGATATATAGGGAAGAAATTGTTCATGGCATGGTATATATTAATTAAGAATAGATGATAGGCTACCAGACCATCTTGCTCTATAATCTAAAAAGTCCCAACATATCTTGATGATAACATCCCTTGACTCCAGATTCATTTATGACCAAACTAATGAGATACCTGAAGAAGGACCCAAAGTCCCACATAAAACTCGTTTGGACTACAGTGCCTATATATGTAAGTCTTATTCCTAAAAAGAGCTATATCTATATTCTTCCAAATTTGCTAGACCTTCTCTGAAGTCTCCTGCATAAGTTGACAACACAATAGAGAAGCATCCCCGCCTCTATCCAGAACAGAGGTGAACAACAAGGTCTACTGTACAGTGCCTTATACAGTTCCATTTAAATCATTTATTAAAGAAAAAATCAACCAGGGGAATATTATTTTTCCATGAACATAAAAAATAAAGCATAAAATTTCGTTATATATCCTCTAACAACCGTATAGTCTCCTCGAACTTCCCATCGATATGAGGGTGATATATAGTACTCCAGAGAATATGAGAATACAATTCAATTTTACACCCATTATAGATTCATTATGTAACCCTATAATCTTGGTATGAAATGATAGAATAGGTTACAACATTAAGTCATAATATCTCATGAATGTATATCCTACATAATGAATCATGGGGGTATCATTGACTAAAACATGATAAGTGAGTGATGTTTTCCAGCATATTAATAATCATCCATAATTTAACACTACAACAAGGAGATCTTGAAAATTATATCACAAAATCCATGGTAACATTATTCCACTTCAAATTAGGAATGGGTAGTGGTTTTATAAGTTCATCAGGTCGCTAGGGCTCTGCCTATTACCATTATTGGTGAAGTACCGAGTAATGAATCTTATAGTATACCTATTCATTCTCGGTCACTAGTACTAATGATACATGTCTCTGTACAACATGGTATGATAAAGATGAACTGTCCAAAAAGAGGCTTGTAATTTCATCATCATCTATTCTCATATATCAGTAGACACACAAACACACCCATTGTTTATATGGGTATCACTTCCATGACCAACCTAAATAGAAGGTGTATTTTCTCCTGTGTATTCTTACCTCACAATGAATCCCTTAGAATATTATAACTGACCCATCTGAACCCTTTCTAGAAGAGATTATTTCACTTCCACAATTTCTTATAACAGTTTCCCATGAAATTTCATAATAATTAGATACAACATATAAAACAAATCTATCATCTTACACTAACTACTGCTTTCATGAGTGGTCTTTTTCCACATTTTTTTTTCAGGGAACAAGGTTCTACATTAACCTTTATCAGTGTATAAGAAAAGTCAATTTCAAATTACTTTAGGTATTCCACCCACCTGTGTTTCCTTAGAATTCTGTCCCACGACTGGTGATATATTTGACACTTTTACGATTTATTTAATCGAGTAATCACTCACCCAATATATAATACCTCAAAATATTCATATCATCGACTATGGAAGTTAGCTCAATGTCGTGAATATGGCAATTCCACTCATGAGGCCTCAGTGGGTGAGATGAAGACTCTATAACTTGATCGCTATGAATTAGAACTAAACCTAAACCAATATATAATGAATCATAATATTCTATATTACTTATTCCCTGATTAGGAATAATCTGAATCATAGTTGATGTGAGACTCCCTTTTAACAATCAATATTCCAATTCAAAAGTAACATAACAAATGAACAACACACCCTTCTTTGTGATGTTGTAAGAGGTGTTACAAATTGATAAAATTCCCTGATAAAATGTATATAATAGAAAAAATAGCCAATAATAATATTATATAAAACACATTCTTTGGACGATCCATGGATAAAATGATAGTCACCATCTCTGGGTAAACTGATTCACCATTCTGAGAAATAATAAGACCCATGAAACGATCCTTGCTATTCCAAAGGTTTAATTTAATGAGATTCACATATATATGGTTATCACGTATTATATTCTATTTTATATAAAGATGATTGGAATTTCCAGATATGGTTAAGAAGAACACTAAGATATCTTCTACAAAGACTACCATAAAAGAATCAAGATATATGTTAAAAATCTGATTTTTAAAATCTATCAAGATTTCTGGGGAAATATTTAGATTAAATTTCCTCCCAAATACTCGTACAATATTTAACTACACTATAATGGTGTACATGTTTTGTAAAATTATGTCACATGAACATGATTATAGGTCAACCACCACTTTATTTTTGAGAAAACTATTTATCCTTGGAGATGGTCGAAGAGGTGATACATATGTGGTAGTGGGTAACATTTCCGCAACATATATTGTTGCATTTGTCATTAATCCATATAAATTGTCACTGTATCATCCCCCTTCATGTGGAAAATGATTGATGAACCCTGTGAAAAGGTGTCGGTTCTAATAAAACCCTTATCCTCCATGTCATCAAGATACTTCTTGAGTTCCTAGAGCTCTATTGGTTTCATATTATACAGATAAATGTACACTGTTACCACACATGGAACTATCTCTATGAGAACTAAACCCCCATTACAAGATTTAATCAAGAGAAATTATCATAGAAGACATTTCTGAAATGATCCACATATGATTGGAAATAATCAAACTACATTCCCTAATCACCCATAAAAATACTCTCGAACAGAGTTGAACTCCTCCATGCCCTATAAACTTTGGTCCTGCTTGATCATCCAAGATATTCATTTCTCCTTTATGTATATAAATGATTCTATTAGGTTATGAAAAAAGAAAGTGACAGTGAATGAAATCCACAGAGTCATGATAAGGGACAACCGACCCCATACTAAGAATGATATCAAAGCACAACATCCCAAGGATGAAGAAAATGTTGAATAAATGACGCCCACATTTATTAAGGGTAAACCCTTAACACTAGCTTCATCCCACTTTTATGACCATTAGAAAAATGTTTCGGTACATGATGACACAAAATTTCTTCATTACCAAACCAGGAATTTCCACTCATCTAATATATATATTAGAATGTGAACCAGCTATATCAAAAGGGGGAAAAACATTAGTAGAGGATACCAGGATAGTACTTATCACTCTACATGTCCATGGAATCGTATCCTTTGGAAATAGATTCAATTAATATATATAGTCCTTACCTCAGCCCTAAAATGGATCCAAACTAGCCTGAGAAAATCCATTCTATTGAGGGAGAATCTCTGTGCATTGTCTTTAATGACCATGACCACAACATTATCAGATTTAATATACTGTTGAAGACCATCTCTTATCCTGAAATCTATTAGATGATACTATACCTAATATAGGTTCCTATAAAGATTCCCTTCCACTAGATGCTGGAGGAGAATAATGGATGAAGTGTAGAAGAATAATCATTCTACCACAAGATCACCATTTTATTGGATTCCTTCTGCACTGAGACTTCTAATGTCTTACCATAGCACACTGGTGACATACTATCGATCCATCAGTATGTGTCATCTTGATGGAACCACCCCCACAACCACCATTTATGTTTTACATCCTACTACTAGAAGAACCATCACCTTGTCTCTGAACTGAACCTCCATGGCTCACAAATAATACCTTCTCTAATTTTTCTATCTATAATTCAAGAATAGTTTATTATCTCTATAAGTTTCATCATATAGAAGAATATATTTTGTGGGAAGAAAACATTTCAAAGTCTCTCTTAAAAAAAACTTACAATCCCAAACTCTTCACCGGTTAATGATGGACCAAAATGATGAAGCTTGGATAACAAATAAAAATACTCAAGCACTACCATGATGCCAAGTCCAAGATGCATGAAATACCTAGAATGATCTTCTCTCCGATTCTACAGGAATAATTTAACATAGAATTTTTTTTAAATACTTCCCCAACCACATATCCTTAACACTGTAATGAAAAAATGATATCCCACCAAGGATTGGATGAATCATGTAACATGAAGGTATAATTTTTGACCATTCACTATGGAGGAATCTGAATATGGTCGAATATGGATACCATAGATTCTAGCCATGAATATACCACATGCGGTTTTACATCCCTAGAGAATATGGGAGGATATATTAGTTGGAATAATTGTGTAATCTCTTCCATAATTGGGGTCGGTATGGGAGAACCCAAAAATAATGTATAAACACGGAAAAACTATCCCTAAACATAAAATCAGTTCCCATTGGAAGATCATCAAAAGGTGCATCAGGAGGCACTACATGTGGAATAATGGGTTGTTTCGGGCACACTACATAGAGAGTGTTCTCAAAGCTACTCTGTTAGAATACAAAAAAAGTACATCATAGTGGAATAACTCTACAATTTCCAAGAACACGAACATCAGATATAATTTTATAACTATGAGTAGAATTATATAGACGAAATAGATAAGGAACAAAAATTAGTATATTAGTAAGAAATGTGATGTATGAATCTAAACTAAACAAAATAAAACCTTTCAACTAGATCTGAGATCTTTGTCTAACTGATAAAATACATATAAGATCATAATAATCAAAAACTACAACACATTTCTATAGAAAGATTACAATCAAGGACTCACATCCACATTAATATTGGATATTTCCTTTTAAAAATGTGTCATTAATTTTAATTCATTTATGTTTCTAATAATATATAAATGGTTGAATTAGATGGATCACCATTTCATCTTATGTTGGACCATACACCAAAAAAAATAAATATGGATGTCCACATAATACAATTAATAACATGCTCTAGAAAAGTAAAATTTTAACATTTCTATATTTATAACAATGAAGATAAAAAATATATAACAATTAGGCATGACAAAAAACCCATGAAAGCTAGAAATCCACATTGAATAGTTGATTAGGAATAGAAATACTCATGATTGTTCATCCCCTATAGTGTCGGGTATGATGAATTCATTTAATGTTCCCTCGTCTCATCATGATTAAGTAATAGGAACCATCATTTCCATCATATCTATATTAATTACAACATAAGTCATGTGTGTCACCCAATGTTGAAATCATATCAACCATAAATTGAATAACAAAATAAAAACAATTTCCCAACCCCTGTAATTTGGGTGTCCCCTGTACATGGGATAGCAAAGTACAAGCATAAGGGTAATTCAAATCTCCATTGTACTAATATACAATATATCACAAAAAGTAATAAAATATTAAAAATATATCTTATACCATTTTTTACCATCCCACATCAGATTCCTATCAACAGTTCCTAGAGATGGTTGCAATAGGACAACAATCATATCTATTAAAACACCATAGGTTGCAGACTAGTAGTGGGGGCCTACAGTGTGTCTGTTCGGAGACTACTCCCTCATAGAATAATGGTTTCATAGAATTAAACAAAGGATAATGTAATATTGGAATAAAATTTAATTACAAACAAGATATTAGGAAATGAATTAATGTAATAAAAATATGTTACCAATAAAAAGATTAATAAAAATAATGTATTAAAAAAGATAATGTTCATGATTATATGATAGGAGATTATGTGGAGTTGGAGATACATGAATATACCACATTCTAGAAAATATAAAAAAAATAAAAAACTCATAGAAATTTAATGTTGAGTATAGGATCAATATTTTTCTTCGTGATCCATCCTAGAATAAGAAATCAACCAAACATTGGAAGAGGAATGATTTCCTATATCCATAACATTGATCATAAACTCTACTCGAGTACCAAATAATGCACGGGCATGGTGCGATATGTCAGTCTTAGCAGGCCAGCACCCATGTTGTCTAGGGAGATCCATTACATGCTTTAAATATAAGAGAGTATTCCAATATACAATAAATTCCAAGAATTAGGTAAATAAATATCTAATACCTTATTTCAGGTTCGAAAATGGAAACCTTTCCCCTACGACATATTTATTTTCTAATCTAGATGTTTTCATGAGATATCCTTACAAAAAATAATATGTATACAAGGCCCAATTGGAAAATGCATTCAAAGAAGAACTAACCCCCATTATTTTGGTTTTTCATGAGGTCTCATATTCCATGTTAATAAACAAATGAACATATAATAACAAAAACAAGAAGAGACGATACACAAATTAAATGAGAAAACAACCAATATATGAATTCTAAGGTTGTTTCTAAGACTGTCCAAGGTGATATAAGAAGAATCTTAAGGGAAACAACAAAACATTCAATATAACCAATGTCATCGAGTCCATCAAAGGATTCCCATATGAAACTCCTTTTATCACTAATGATAAGGTAATTTGAGTTTGAACCATGTATCTCAAATAATGGTTCTAGTATCATCCATGGAATGATGTATTTATATTCCCAATATTTCTATCCTAGTTTCACCCCTAGGGAACTAGAAACACTCATGGATATATGTAAAACTACCTGATCACATGGTTCATTTAAATCCAATGCATCATTCTCAATGTGTCGAGAACTGATTCACGGCTGTGCATATGGCAATTCCACCTGGTTTAACATCTATAAATTGGTTTTGTGGATGGTTTCTACGTGCTTTTTACATTGATAATGTATCTTGATAGTTTATTCTGTCATTAATGGATAATGCATGGATTCTTTGAGGTTTGGAGATTTAGAAGGGAATTGGAGGAATTAGGACCCTTTTCCCCCTGATGATGCTATACGAGATCTTTTTGGATCAAACACTTGACGTGATGGACAGAGAACAAAGGGATTTCAAAGTCCAAAATGACCCGCACAATTGCAGAACAGTTTTTACCAACCCTGTGCAAACCGTTTGGGAGGAGATTACCATTACAGAAGAGTCCTCATGGTTATCACATATTTTACCAAACCGTGAGGGCCCTGCAGATAAAAACTGTGTGGTTAATCAAATTCTGGATAGTATCTATGGCACAGTTGGGGCTTGGTTTAATAAACCATGCTCCCAAACCGTGCGACTGAAGGTTTTGAGATAGAAGCTCCTGCACGGTTGGTGCATAGCTTACCAAACTGCGTGCCCAAACAGTGCGTGCCAATACAACTTCCTTACTTTTGCTTCTCCACTTTCCAACAACTCCTTGACCATGGATTTTCTTTTGAGACTTGCTTTTGGGAAACTGGAAAAATCGCTTTTTTGACATGGGAGAACCTGGGGAGTAAGGAGAAGAGAAGGGGAAGAGGAAATAGGAGGAAGGAGGAGGGAGATTTTGGCTGGGCAACTGGTTCTGGTTCTTGTATGTTTTGTGCTTCTGACTATTTTTTAGTTCTTTTATAATAAAATCATTGATGGGTTGTAGTAACGTTCTGAATCATTTATTAATGATTGGCTACACTCTTCCCTTGTGTTGGGGTTGGGAGAAATGTGGTTTCATTAGATCCATATTCTTTATTAATTGTTTTCGTTCATACTCTCTCATCTAATTCTCAAATTAATTATATATTCTATTTCACTAGAAACATCCATGTCGGACCAAGAATTGATTTTCCAAGGATCTTTGGAAGAGTTATGATGAGAATATCCATGACCACTGGATATCCTTGTCATTTCTAGAGGGTAGTTCATAACTTAAAAAATCAGTAGAAATCAATTGTCGGACCAAGGAATTGATTTCTACTGACTTGATCGGAACTTACCAGACCAAGTGAGTTCCGACACATATAAAACCCAAAAATGTGTGTTATTATTAAAAATTCAACGCAATAAGGAAAATAGTTTTAGTGTCCCACATGAATGAAAATCCCCAGTACATTCTCATTATTATTCAAAAAAAAAATTGGTTTTAAGAAATCTTCATTTTTAAGTAATCAGTTGCGAATTAGGGAAAATCTAGTAACAAGTCATCTATTAATATCTGAATCATGAACCAACCAGAATGTATTTAAATTAAGCATCTTCATCAAGTGACTTCAATTCATGAAACACGAAATGCCAACATCATTTCCCTATGGACTGACCTCGTAATTTCCTACTAAACTAGTCCATGTTTGGGAATTTAATTTGGATGAAAAAAAGATAAACACAAACGACCGGTCAAATTTTGGCACCACTTTCGGGGAATATGGACGGTTGTTTTAATTAATTAAATTGGAATTATTTTGTGAAAATAAAAAATAAAAAATTCCTAATAATTCATTTCTTAATCTCATTTCTGTTTTACAACTATTTTTTTTCCTTTTATGCTGTGTGTATTGTCTATGTGAGTTGGCCTGTAGTATTTGAGTGGCCGAGTCACTCGTTCCCAGATTTCTGAGTTATCGGAGCTACAACCGATCAACCCCAAAATTGAAAGAATTTTGTCTAGGCGACATCATGAAATTATGGGTGATCACAACGCAGATGATCCCTTGGCACATCAGGTGGAAGAACAGGGGATATCCAATCCATTGGGAAGCTATATGTTTTCAAAGGGAATCCACCAAAGGGTGGTGATGAAGAGAAACATTTGAATCCACCGGGGGTTTATATGGAGTATCTGCTGAAAAACCAACAGCGGCCACCAGCACAATTTTTGACGGGATTCAGGTAGCCACCACAGAGAAAATACATTCTACAAGACCATCCTCCCTTTTTTCTCAGAACCATCCGGCCTACTATCATCAAAGACAACAAAAATATTTTCCTCAGGAACCTCAGAAACCAGTGCCATAGTTCCGGACTCATATTGAATATGGGATACCCTCCATTCAAGGAGCAGATACAAGAATAGTCATGCCACCAGTGAGGGCCCAACATTTTGAAATTAAGTAGGCCATCATGCAGTTGATTCAGAATACTGTTTAATTTGGTGGTTTGCCAAGTGAAGACCCCTATGCTCACATCTCCATCTTTTTGGAGATCTATTATACTTTCTGGTACCACAATGTTTTAGAGGATACCATCCTCCTAAGGCTGTTTCCCTTCTCCTTAAGGGACAAGGAAAAGTATTGGCTTAAGTGATTGCCTCAGTTATCCATTCTAACATGGGAGGTGTTGGCTCAGGCCTTTTTATCCAAATATTTCCCTCCATCGAAGATGGTCACGTTAAGAAATGATGTTCATAACTTCCAGAAGCATGACTCGGAATCTTTGTATGAGCCATAGGATCGATTTAAGGATATGATTCGGAAGTTCCCACACTGCGGCTACCATTATGGATTCAAGTCCATAATTTTTATGGTGTTCTTACTACTAACACAATGTCCGTGGTTGATGCTGCTGCTGGAGGGACAATAATGAGAAAGTCTCTTGAAGAGTTGTTTGAATTGTTAGATGACATGTCCGCCAATATATTTCAGTGGAATTTGGAACTAGGTACTTAGAGAAGGGGAATGCACAATATAGATGTAACCACCATGCTTGTGGGTTAACTCGATGTCATCTCCAGGAAGATTGATGCTTTGAATCTAAATCATCTATCACATGTTCATGATATCTGCTCACTAGCATGTGGTGATTGTGGTGAAAACCATGCCATGGGTGAGTGCCCAGGGGCTAATGTGGGAGCCTCAACTAGTGAGGTCAATTATGTTGCTTAGAATAGAGGACCAAATAGCTACCCTCAATATTATCAACAGGGGTGGAAGGAACATCAAAATCAAGGATGGGGGTAGCAACAAAAAAATCCTCAGCCCTGACCACAAAGACCACCTCGTTATAGGCAAAAACTGTTTTAAAATCAGTACCTGAGGCAGCAGCAGAGTAACCAATTCCAATAGGGCACATATCAATAACTAGGGTATCAAAAACCTCATCCCACCCAACCATTGAGACAACCACCTCCCCCATAAGTCACTCAACAATCTTAGTAGGAACCTTCCTCAAGGGTGGATGAAATGATGTCCAAATTCATAAAAACTACTGAGACACGATTTCAAAACCATGAGGCGTTGATCCGAGGCCTCGAGAACCATATTGGACAGCTTTCCAATCAGCTATCCCATAGACTACCCGGGACACTACTGGGCTATATAGAGAAAAATCCACGGGAGGAGGAAAATTCAGCTACTCTTCACAGCGGGATGGAGCTGGCGCCAAAGGTCACTATGAGTCAGGGTGACCCAACATCAATGTAGTACACATCCTCTAGTGGGGTAGATGCAGCTGAGGAATATTCCTCCAGACATGAGAAAGATGAAGAATCAGCAGTCCCACTTGATAAATTCAAAGAAGTGATCAAAGCATATGACCCTATTTTTCTGTTCCCCGCATGGATGAAATAAAGGAATCTGGACCAACAATTTTCTAAATTCACAAAGATCTTATGGAAACTTCATATCAATATCCCATTTGCCGAGGCGTTAAGTCAAATTCCCACCTACGTGAAGTTCATGAAAGAAATTTTTCCCAACAAAAGGAAAATGGACAATTTGGGAACCATTGCCCTGACCAAAGAATGTTCGGAAGTTGTCCAACATACTCTCCCTCCAAAGCTCCATGACCCGAGAATCTTTACTATCACTTGTACTATCGGGCCTTATGAGTTTGGTAACGCTCTTTGTGAATTGGGACAAGTTTTAATCTAATTCCCTTTGCGGTGTTCAAAAAGTTAGGGCTGAACGATCTTAATCCGACCCGAGTGGCACTCCAACTCACCGATTGTTCTATTAAATACCCCAAGGGGTAGTTGGATGACGTGTTAGTCAATGTGGGGAAGTTTATTTTACCAGCAGACTTTATGATCCTTGATAATGAAGAAGGCCAATAGGCATCACTAATTCTTGGAAGACACTTTCTGGCTACCAAAAAGATTTTAATTTATGTTCCACAAGGCGAGATTATTTTCCATGTTGGTGATGAAAATATTTCATACAATGTCCTAAAGGTGGTAAAACAAGTTCCTTTAATGGATCATGAAGATTTTTTTGCTTTGAAAACAATGGATGAGGACTTTATCCTAGAAGAAGATGATATGAAATCTTATCCTTTCAGTAAAGAATGTGTTCTGGAGGTTAAAAACATTGAAGAATATCGGGAGGAAGTGAGATTTATTGAAGGCCAAGGTGGCTGCTATTAGAAAAGAGAAATTGTCCCCGATTTGTTATAGCAAGCAAAGGTTGAACCTATTGTACCATCCATTATCAAGGCTCCCCATCTCGAGTTAAAACATATCCCTTCCTCACTTAAGTATGGTTACATGGGAGAGGAATATACATTGTCGGTGATCCTCAATGCATCACTCTGACAAGATCAAGGGGAGTCTCTTCTTTATGTCCTCAGAAGGCGAAATCCTGCCATCAGTTGGATAGTTTCTGATCTTAATGGTATAAGCCCCACTATCTACACTCACAATGTAGTTATGGAAGAAGGTGAAAAAGCATATCGCTTACCACAACAGAGATTGAACCCCCCGATGAAAGAAGTGGTAAAAATGGAAGTGATAAAATTGCTTGATGCTGGTATTATTTACCCCATCTCCGACAGCACATGGGTGATTCCCCTCCAGGTGGTTCCTAAGAAAGGCGGTATCAAGGTAGTAAAAAATGAAAAGAACGAGCTAATAACTACCCGAATAGTCACAGGATGGCATGTATGCGTCGACTATCAGAAGTTAGATGATACCACAAGGAAAGATCATTTCCCCCCAACCATTTATGGATCATATGCTTGAATGATTGGCAGGGCATGATTTCTATTGTTTCTTGGATGGTTATTCGGGCTACAACCAGATTTCTATCACCCCAGATGATCTGGAAAAGAGCACCGTCACTTGTCTGTATGGAACATTCTCTTACTGCTGCATGTTATTTTGAATGTGCAAGATACAAGCCACCTTTAAGAGGTGCATGCTATCAATCTTAAATGATATGGTATAATAAATTCTAGAGGTCTTCATGGATGACTTCTTGGTATACAGGAAGTCATTTACTACTTGTTTGACGAATCTGGAGCTGGTGATTGAGCGGTGTGAGGACACAAATTTGGTTTTTAATTGGGAGAAGTTCCATTTTATGGTAAAACATGGAATTTTGCTACGCCATCAGATCTCATTGCAATGAATTCAAGTGGATCGGGAATAAATTGAAATGATCTCGCAATTTCACATTCCCACATCAGTCCGAGAAATTCAGAGATTTTTGGGGCATGTGGGTTTCTACCAAAGATTTTTCCGAGATTTTTCCACGATTGCTCATACATTGACCAATATACAATTTATAGATGGAATAATTGAATTTGATGATAAATTCATTGAGGCATTAAAAATTTTAAGGAGAAATTAGTCACCACAGCCATCATGATAGCTCTGATTTGGGAGGAGAAGTTTGAACTGATGTGCGACGCAGACAATTATGTTTTGGGGGAAGTTCTTGTCCAGCAGATGGATAGTATTTTCAGACCAATATATTATGCCATCCATGTATTAAATGATGCAATATTGAATTATGACACAACATAGAAGGAAATTCTAGCTATGGTTTTTTCATTGGACAGATTTCGCTGCTATTTGGTGCTTTTATAAGTAGTGTTTTACACGGACCATGCTGTGTTGAAGTGTTTTTTTAATAAGAATGATGCTAAACCATGACTCATATATTGTGTTCTTCTCCTACAGGAGTTTTCCTTGTAAATTAATGACAATAAGGGTAGTGAAAATGTGGTTGCTGATCACCTCTCCTGGATGGAGCTACCACACTTAAAAAGAGAAGACCATGAAATCAAGGAAGATTTTCCTGATGATCAGTTATTTTCTGTTAGAGCCCCACCTTATCCATGGTTTGCAGATCATTCCAACTACATAGCAACATGAGTCGTCCACCCGGACTTCTCATTTCAATAAAAGAATCCATTTCTATCAAAGGTGAAGCGATATTTCTGAGAAGACCCCATGCTTTTCCACTCATGTGGCGATGTGATCATCTTTCGTTGCATCACAAAGGATGAAATTTATAGTGTTTTAGAGTTCTATCACTCTTCTCCTGCAGGAGGGAATCATGGACCAGATCGTACTTTTTACAAGATCATACAATCTGGTTTCTTAGGGTCGACCATACATAAGGAAACGTGTCATTTTATTTCATGCCGTGATCGATGCCAGCATATAGGACATGCCAGCCATCGTGCAGAGATGCCGCAACACACAATACTCGAAGTAGAAATTTTTTATGTATGGGGAATAGACTTCTTAGACCAATTTCCCCTATCCATTGGGCACACATACATCCTAGTATGTGTTAACTATGTCTCTAAGTGGGTGGAAGCGGTGAAAACGACTCAAAATACAGCTCAGGTGGTTATCTCTTTTCTTAAGAAGAATATATTCAGTCTGTTTGGGACACCGCCGGTGTTAATTTGTGACTGCGACACTCATTTCAACAACACACTTATGAGAAATGTTCTTTAAAAGTCTGGAGTCAAGTACAATCAAGGGACGCCCAACCACCCACAATATAGTCATCAGTTGGAAGTCTCGAAAGTTGTGCTGAAACAAATACATGAAAAAATAGTAAGAGCATCCAGAAAGGATTGGTTGAAGAAATTGGATGATGCGTTATGGGCTTACAGGACAGCTTTCAAGACACCCTTGGTAATGTCACCTTTCCGAGTGGTCTTTGGAAAACTCTTCCACTTACTAGTGGAGAAGGAATATAAAGCCTACTGGGTCGTCAATGCCCTCAACTATGATCTCTTGGAAGCAGAGGAAAAAAGGAAATTTCAATTGACAGAGCTTGAAGAGATTAGGCGGGAAACCTATGAGGGTACATCATTATATAAGGAGAAGGAAACGGTGGTCCATGAACGCATGATCTCCCGGAAGAATTTCCACCAAGTTAATAATGTTTTACTCCATAACTCTCACCCTATGCTTTTCCCATGAAAGATAAAGTCCCGATGGTCGGGACCTTTCACGGTGAATACGGTCTTCCACCATGGAGTGGTTGAAGTGGCTGATGCCGATGAGAAAACATTCAAAGTCAATGTAAAATGCTTGAAATGATTATATAGCATGGATGAAATGGTGGGAACTGTTTCCACAATGTTATTGGGATAGCTCAAGGCCCAGGTAACTCGATATCGAGACTTAAAATGTATCACTGACCGGGAGGTAACCTGAAATTTGGAATAATTTTCTATTTAAATTCATTGTTTGTTTGAGTGTTATTAAGACTGAATGCTAGTGTGTTTTTCTATTATTGAGTTTTATAGATAGGATTCTCACTCCAAGTCGAGGATTTATATGGAATTTTGTGAATGAAATTCTTACACATTCAATGGAAAATCTCAAAATGTATTTTATCAGAAAAAATGGGAACAAATATTTTACTCAAAGGGGTGTGTTTTCTTTTCCGAAGGGGGCCATTTTTTCAGAATTTCATCACAAGGAACCAACCAAACGGTTGGAGAAGGGTTTACCAAAATGTGTGCTAACTGTGCAATATTGACTCTCATAGGATGTGAATTTTTCATGGTTGTCCCATGGTTTTCCAAACCATGCCACCAAACCCTGAGTCCACATAATACCCAAAATGTTTTATTAAATATGGATTTATCCCCCTCTCTCCAGACCGTGTGGTGCTGTCCTCTCCCTGATCCAGACTGTGCGGAATGGACCTCCTCTTCCTCTTCCCTTGTATCCATGTTCCTTGCAAGGAACACCCTCCAAGGTTCTTCTTCGTTCTTATTTCTTCTTCCTTCCTCCATTTCTCTTGTTTTTCTTCCTTTTATCTCTCTCTTTCCCAAGGGTTTAGCCAATAAACTCCCCATCATCCATTTATCTTTTCTTTTCTTCTTCTTTATTCTTGGTAATTCCCTCCATCTTTTCTATCTTGTTTTTTCCAATGATTTATCATTACACACACATGCTGAACTGATTTTCACTTAATTTGTGTTTTCAAAACCTAAATTTCCGAAATGCTATTTGCCTTAGAATTTGTATTTATTGAATTTTGGAATTTTATACTACTCTCTCTACATGTTGTAGTTGTGTTCATATTGTATTTTTGTTCTTTACTGAAGGTATCCCATATCCAAATCCTCAACCCTACCGTACAATGTCCACATCCAAAAGAGCATGGGCCTCCGCCTTACGACTATCCCATAGACCTCTTCTTAAGTTTCCCAATAAAGATGAAGCTATGAGATTTCGTACCCTGTCAAACCGTGAGGTCGGTCCTCACCATGATTTTAGTCTAGACCATCTTAAACGCCTGAGGATTAGAAAGGAGCTTGAATTTTATATTTCACTGGGAAATATCACTAGTGCTTTGGGCGTGCACCAACCCAATTACAAGGAAATGGTTTTGGAATTTGTTTCCACCTTTAATTTCCAAGAGTACATCACTAAAATTGTATAAGTTTTTACCATTGAGACTGCCGAAGATGTCACCTACCAGCTAATAAACCAGTGGCATGACTTCAAGTTGGGTGAGTTTTCAGTCCTCATAGGCATATATGACCCAGACTATGTCCAGCACTATAAAAAAATATACATTTTGAGAAATGCAAAGGCATGCCCAATACTTTTGACTACCTTTAATCATGTTCCAAGCTATGCAAGTCAATGAGGGTGTGTGAACTATGAAAGTGATATCCCACTATTTGGTGATGACTAAACCTGGGATTTTCCAATATGAGTGTATAACGAGATGAAAATGGAGGTAGGCACTCTCTTTGAATGAAGAAGTGAAAATTCATTCTTAAGAAAAAATTGATTTATGAATGAACGGTTAACTATTTTGGATTAAGTCTACTTTGTTGGAGAACATTATAGACTTGCGAATCATGAAGTATGAATGCTGTAATTTTTAATGGTAATTAGTCAAAATTCATATTCATCAAAATGGTATAATCTGTGATATTTCTACCTATCTTTTTAGTGACACCCAAGTCATGACGATCTATGCTTTTGTTTTAGTACAAAAAACCGATCAAGTGGGGGGGAGTATGATGCATGGCTGCGCATAAGGAATTTCCACCATGTTTAACATCTATAAATTGGTTTTGTTTATGGTTTCTAAATTATTGTCACATTGATGATGTATATTCATCGGTTATTTGGTCATTAAAGGATAAATAATGGTTTCTTTGATGTTTGGAGATTCAGAAGGGAATTGGAGGCATAAAGACCCCTTTCCCCCGGATGATGCTGGACGATAGATTTTCGGATCAACCACTTGACGTGAAGGATAGAGAAAAAAGGTATTTCAAAGGACAGAATGACCCACATGATTTCCGCATGGTTTTAACAAACCATGTGCAAACCGTGTGGGAGGGGATTCCCCTTACATTAGGGTCCACACGGTTATCACATGGTTTTCCAAATCGTGCATGCGCTACAGAGAAAAACCATGCAGTTTAACAAATTCTGGATAGTAGCTATGGAATGGTTGGAGCCCCGTTTAACAAATAGTACTCCCAAATGGTGTGGTTGAAGGTTTTGAGACAGAAGCTCTCGCACGGTTGGTGCATGTTTTACCAAACCGTGCGCCCAAACCATGTGTGTCACTGCAGCTTCCTTCCTTTTTCTTTTCCACCTTCCAACAACTCCTTGACCCGGGATTTCCTTTGATACATGCTTTTGGACTACTGGGAAAATCACCTTTTTGACCTGGGATACCCTGGGGAGTAAAGAGAAGAGAAGTGGGAAGAGGAAAGAGGAGGAAGGAGGAGGGATATTTTGATTGGGAAACTGGTTCTGGTTCTTGTATGTTTTGTTCTTCCAACTATTTTTCAGTTCGATTGTAATGAACTCTTTGATGCGTTGTAGTATGGTCCTAAATATTTCATTCATGAGTAGCTAAACTCATCCCTTGGGTTGGGGTTGGGAGAAATGTGGGTTAGTTAGAACCATCTTCTTTATTAATTGTATTTGTTCATACTCTCACATCTAATTCTTCAATTAATTCTATATTCTAATTCATTGGAAACATCCATGTCGTACCAAGAATGGATTTTTCAGGGATCTTTTGGAGTATTACGATGAGAATATCTAGGAACATTGGATATCCTTGTCATTTCTAGAGGGTTGTTCATAACTTAAAAGTCAGTAGAAATCAATTTTTAGACCAAATAATTGATTTCTACTGACTTGATCGGAACTTACTAGACCGAGGGAGTTCCGACACATATAAAACCCAGAAATGTGGGTTATTATAAAAAATACAACACAATATGGAGAATAGTTTTAGTGTCCCACATGAATTCCCATCCCCAGAACATTCTCATTATTATTTATCAAAAAATATGTCTTAAGCAATCTTTAGTTTTAAGTAATCAGTTGTGAATTAGGCAAAATCTAGTAACAAATCATCTTTAATATACGAATCTTGAACCAACCAAAATGTATTTTAATTCAGCATCTTCAACAAGTTAATTCAATTCAAGAAACAAAAAATGCCAACATCGTTTCCCTATGGACCGAACCCATACTTTGGCTTCTATACTAGTACATGTTAGGGAATTTAAATTCAATGAAAAACAAGATAAACACAAACAACCAGTCAAGCACTGACCAACCCGCATGGTGATTCCATCCATGAAATCCTAACATTAGGACCCATGTTATTTCTTGACCCATATAATTTAACCAATATAAAACATGTCACATCATATGATAGGATTGTATTTGTAAATTCATGTTATCAAAACACCACATCAATATCACATTATTCTAATGATAACACGCAATTTTATTTAGTCCAACAACTATAGAACAATAATATATAAATGAACATGTTTATAAATAAGAAAAAAGAATGATATGAGGCATAAGAAATATGGAATAGAATATTCCTAACTACATGTCATCATTATCATTTAAATGTCTCAACCTATCAATCGTATAATGTCATAGATTATAATTCAAGACAGGGACAGAATACATAATCATTAGGCACTTATAATATTATCATATTTAACAATAATCCATTATTGAAATGTAAAAGTCCAAATATATATATCTTTTCCAAGCATTTCATTTCAATTAAATACATTCATATGTTGAACACCAAAAATTACAACCAAATAAGAGTGTTTAAGTAAGAGATAAAATATAAAAATATGAAGGATATTTAAATATCATGAAATTGGAAATTAATATGAGTGGAAAATAGAAATCAAAATTAGGAATCATGCATGAGGATTTAAATAATAATATTGAATCATAAATCCAATGGGCTAAATCATTGTTAAAAAATCAATTTAACACATCTTATGAATTAGGGCCTTCAATTTATTGTCCAACTCACTCAAAAAGTGTTGGTTCTGAATTTGAGTAAATGGAAAAAAATTAAATAATAGAACAACTAAAGGGATGAAAAATAACTAATAAAAACACCATAGAGATGGTTTTATCCATGGGAAATGGTCCTAGAAAATATGAAAAACCATTTCCATTAACATAGTATACTATGAAAAGGAATCATAGGATTGATTTGGTGAGAATAATGATTGTAAAACATCTATAAATCCATGAAATGATATGGAAAAGAAATATACACCCTTCTATAAAGTAGAAACACTCCACACATCTATTACCAATTATTGATTTGACCTAAATCTAAAGAAATGAAAGGATTGTTCTAAAAATTAGAAATTGGGAAAATTAAATTGAATCAAAACGTAAATACACATAGAAGATGAACCAAGGAATAGATTTCCTTAGAAGTTGAATCTTACCAACACGAGTCTGAAGCATCTAATGGTAAAGGAACCCATGGAGAAACTAGGGAGAAATGTCAAAACCCCATGTTGGGGGAGGAAGAAAGATCTGTATGTTAGAGGAAGATGGATCTCACTATAATGATTGGAGCAAATAAAATGAAGTGTTTAAATTCATTAAAGGAAAACATGTCATTTTAAAGATATTTTTTCTACCCATAGTTTGACCATATGGTTTACCCAAACTATATTCCATCCTTGCGCGGGGATAGGCTTCACTGTGGAAGAACAAATTTTTATGTGCATGATTTGACAAACCATGTAACAATAGTGTAAAATATCACAACCCCCAAAAATGAATCACTAGCATGGTCATGCTCCTTGGGTCTTATTATTTAATAAAAACTATTTATCCTCATCTATTTTCTCCTCTTTAGTTCACCAAGCTGTAGACAAGGACAAATTACCTCAAACCCACCTTTAACCTATTAGTAATAATTACTAAGGACATTTTAATGATATAAACAAAACCTTCATTCTTATGTACCATTTTATAATTCCATGAATTCAAAAAACATAATGATTCTAACATTATATGAAACATGGAAAAAGAAGTGGGTTCATTTACATTATGTTATCATAATCATAAACCATTTAGACCAAGAACAAGATTGGCCAAAATGGATCATATAACCAATAATTTATAAATAACTTCAAGGTATGTAATATTAGATGGGAAATTATTTTGAATGTTTACATTGAAAATTTATTTAAATGATTATTCACTTTACATTGAAAATAATCTTTGAATCATAAATATATTTTAAATTTCTTATCATTGAAATAAATATTACAGTCTTATGGTTGAAAATTTAATGATCATTTAAATAATTTCATGAGGAAAATATCCTTTCTATTTGTAAATTTATTTTTTGTAGAAATTCCATATAAAATTTGGGAAAACATTTTCAATGAATTGTAACACTAAAACTAATATTAGAAACATTAATAAAATGTATTGGTAATGACATTGTAAAATAATTTTCTTGCAGAATACATTAAAAAAATGATTCCAATCAAATTTTTATTAAAATCCAAACATGATTTTATTAAAACAATATAAAAATTACTTTTAAAATACACTAAAAATATAAAAAAATGGATTAATTTTATTTATTAAATACTTTGGGGAATTTTAAACAATCCTTAATTCCTTTATTTTACATCAATATGGATTAAAAAGATTGTTTTGGATGAATAGAGAAATAAAGTCTGTTTAAATTAAAACATTATTTATTAAATAATGTGTACATAATATGAGGAAAATGTATGTATAAAAGGAATTCTATGTAAATTACTATTGGATGATACAATTTTTGTTTTTCATGAGAGATGGTTATTATGATTTCATCTTCGTAATAAAGAAAATATTCAATCCCAATAGGTGATGATGCTTTTCCATAAAATCACTAAAAAATTGGAAACATGGAATCGTAATGCCAAAATAGAATAAAATTAATTAAAACATAAAATAACATGATAATAAATAAGTTCAATATATTTCATGTCAGAGGTGCAATATATACACCACCCAAAGGAAGTGAGTTGTTAATCAGAATATGTATCCCAGATATAAAAGACAGACTTGAAATATAATACCTAATGTATGGAATTCATTTATAGAAGTTACAACCTCATGTACAATAAATTTATGTATATTTTAAATATATTTCATAACCCTAATTATATTTATCATACCATATATGATTTAATCCTGACCATTAATTTAACACGTATTAATTATTCTTTTTTTAAATCACATTTTCGATAATTAAAAAATTATTTTATGTGTATTTGTTGAATGGTTAATTTCAATATTTTGTCTTTTATCAGGGTTCCATCATAACTATAATGTTAAATATGATGTTAATATCTTATATATTTATTATCTATGTTTTTCTGTTGTGTTTATGAGGGTCGTTCATCATGTGAGTTTGTTTCCATGCTTTCACACATTCTAAAGGGCACAGATTTCATCACTCTCATCCACAATTTATGGTTATTGAATTAAATGGGATAATGGGAGGTCTGTTCCATCATCCATGTATTTCTACATGGAGATCATTTCCCATTCTGTGTATCCATAAAATATTAATGCATGTTCATGGAATTCATTACCTATACCATATAAATGTTGACACTGATTAGTTAGATTCATTCAATATGTATTGTGTTATAAGATTCAGTCCAAAGGTTATTCATGTTTGGAATCTAAACGAATTTCTAGACACTAGTTAAAAATGGGAATATGTAAATTATATCTCTTTTAGAGGGAATCTAACATATGTTTCATATTTGGTGTGGAACCCAAGGAATCCCACATCGATCACAAGGTTGTTCATGCAAGGTGACTAATTCATTCCTATCTTTTTATGATAGGAATACAATGTTTATTAAATGAGGTATGTATTGAGTGGGTGGTTGAATGTTTAAAATCTCACAAAGACAGGATCTGAACACCCTATTTATGTGAATAATGATTTGTTTCCAAGGAGGGAAGATGTCAGATATAATTAGAAGATTAAACTTCCATATTGAGGAAGATATGGTGGTTTACCCAAGGAGGTAATATGAAAAACATTAGTGGATGGATCAAAATCGCGAATTTATGCACATTTATAGTAATAATATGAATTCCCTAATTAGGCAGATCAATTAGGTGTATCCCTAGGAGATAATATTTCATTCTTTGGAGGATGGACTAGAAAGTCCCATTGTGGTAGATATATATGTTTGATCTAAACACTCTAGTGAGGTAGATCAAGAAGATGTGTCCCTATGATGAATGATTTATCACATAATATAATGGATTATAATGCCTTATTGATAAAGATATGGACGGTCGATCAAATTTCCCTATTGAGGTGGGTTACGGAGGTGTGTCTGTATGTGTGATGATTTTACACCTAGGTTGATTAATAAAACACCATGTTGAGGTGAACACATATGATTAATGATAAAGCCATATTATAATGTACCATAGAGTTGTGTACCTAGGTTATAATCTTTTACAAATAGGTGGATGGATTAGAATTCACTATTGATATAGATCCATGAGGTGTGTCATCGGGGAGAATATTTCACACATGGGATTACCAATGTCAACATTGAAACTTTTGGAGGAATCTTATGTACCTTTTTATTATTCATGGATAAAAATAGGTGTATTTGGAGGATAAAATATATTGTTTTGTGACAAGAACGATCCATGTTGTTTTACAATCATGCTGTAAGGATGCTCGTGTTGTAAAAAGGGAATGAACGATGGATAGTTTGGGTATTATACATTGAAGCATCCATCTATAGGAGGATAATACCATAATGTGAGAGAATGTGTCATACCAATTGATTCATACATGAGGAATCTGATATTTATTAAATAGTGTAAGAGGTGTGGGGTCAACCATGTTAAATAATACATTGGAAATCTTCTTTTAATCACATAGGGTATGACTATAGATTTAATAATTATGATGAGGACTTTAGCATGTAATTTAATTTCAAATAAATATAATGTTAAGACAAGTAGTTATACCTCATTCAACTAGGATGTGGGGGGAATAACTGTTCATGGGAGACCGTGTCATGGTTATAGAATTATCATTCATATGGACTCCAAATAAGATAGGTTAATAGTTTAATTAGAATATTCATCCTTAAGGAATTAGGTTAATATCATTAGTTCCCTTATTGGTAAGACAATGATTTTTTACTACTATGTAAGAGTGGAAACAATTATTATTAATGTTATTGTATATGTTCTTATGAGAAAAGAGCATTAGGGTACCTATCAATAAGAGAAAATGGTATGGTTATAGATACACAATATGCACAGAGAATTTAATTAAGTGTACTATGAGTCATTTTTTCAAAACATCGGTATGTTTCAAAAAAATCATGGATTACTAAGGTAATATAACATAACAACACCTTATGATTCAATATTTATAAATGAATGAAGTCATTGGAGTTTTGTACAGGCTAAGGATGCGTGAAATAATATTCTCCCTATGAAAACATGAGCATCATTATAAGTTGTTTCGAAGGAACACTATGTTGTGGGCCAAGTGTATTTTAGGCCCATAAGAGGCCTATCATACAAATATTATACCTTTAACGGTACGTGGACACTATCATTGAGTTTTATTTTGGAAGGGACATAGTTTCACTCATCAAATAATCACTTCTTCTTCATATGGGAATCCTATTAGTTTGAGGGTGAAACTCTATTTAAATCTAAAATCCTTTTATATTAGATTCCAAAAACTTATTTGTGGCACATGGGTTGTGCGCTTAATCATACTTTATCATCGGGGCTCACCCATATAGAATTTTCTATTTTAAACCACCTTTGGTGTGAAAAATAGTTGATTCACGATGAGTATTCGTGTAATTATTCATTATTGTGGACACCATAGATATCATTCATTAATTGTGATTAAGTGATCATTCTGACGGAGGGGCCCTTTGAGAATGATATGTCACCTTTTTTTTGTGCGTATTTTCTATGTGAAACAACATCATTGGGCACATTAATTGAATACATTTTGAATCCTTCTCATCAATGAAACATTATGTTTAAACTACATTATTCATTATTGTTAACAAAGAATTAGGTTATTATACATTACATAGACCTACCACTGGGTTCTTACTAATGTTTTCACATCTTATATTCCAATGGTTTTGTAAAATATGATCTGATACCTATTAAAAAGAACCATACATTGTGCATACATATTACAAATTTCGAAATGAATATTAAACAAAAAACCTAACCATCCATGAAATTATGTTATTGGTCTACTATCACAGGAATCATGTATACACAACAAATGTGTTCACAAGAGTAATAAAACACAACCATTTAAAATTTTCACAATTGTATAACATCGTATAATTATCATATATATTACCTATATTTATAACATGGGTAAAATAGAAATAACAAAGTGTGATATCAGTTGTAAAATTAGTGTAAAAATTGAAGATATCAAAATAACATGAGTATACGAGTATGCCACTAAGAGTAAAACAATTGAGAAACTACAAACTTAATATCATAAATCATAATTTTGGTAATTTAATAATGATTTATAGTTAATATTAAAAGATAAATAATGTAACAAATTAACTTGATCCATGATGGAATTACACTGGTATAAAACAAGACTTTTTATCATGCACATTAGTACAGAAAATATATTCTTTAGTAGTCAAGACTGACTTCCAAAACTAACATTATGTGTTTGGTTGACTATGTAATACATAATTATAGTTATGGATCACACCCAAGTCTTTCATAGTAGAAAAATTCTATTTATAAAAAAGGTTCACACTCCATTCCAGTTTTTTTTCTCAGGATATATTTGTTTTTACCTAATGAGTTGGAGGTATATATAATTATGATCGAAGCCATCACATATTTAAAATAATTCATACGTGTTCTAAAAGATCATAAAATATTAATCATATTAGAAACCACGAAATTAAGTTGGCTGTACATGTATTTCATCATTATATAAACCATGAAAAATATCGGTTACAATAAACTTTCAACATTTTATCATAGAATAACATGTTGAAAACAAATGTGTTTCATAATCATATTTTAATCATAAACAAAATAAAATTATATATAGGATATTTATGGAATACATAGATCATATCCCCAACAAATCATAAATTAATTCAATGTTGTTTTTATTTATTAAAAGAAATACCATTACAATATCATTAAAACATTATTTTTTAAATTACAATTTTCACTTTGTAAATAAAATTTCCAAAAATCGAAATTAAAAAATAAAAATAAAAATAAATTTAGTTGAATATAATATTGATATAATATAGAAAAATATTTATAGATTTGAGAAGTCATGTTTTTAAAAAATTCAATTTATTTCATAGAATTTAATATAATAAAATTTCTTTTATTATTTTGAAATAGGAATAAGGTACCTCATTAAGAAAACGATAAGAAATTTAATTGTAAATAATTTTTAAAAAAATTAGAAAATGGGGGAATGATATTTTAAATAATCATAGTATAATATTATGAACCATATTTTGATAATTGTTTGGAAAATATTGTTGTAGAATAAAAATGGAGTTTTTATGAAAGAGTTAAATAAATTCTATTGTATTTATATAAATAATTTTAGTTTCTTAAGTAATTATTGTGAGGATCATTAAATAAAATAATATATTTTGTATAAATAAACATATGGGAATGGAATTCATGTTTTTTAGGAGTGGTAAATAATTATAATTCAACATATGAATCATTATCATAAACTATCAGGATATATAATGACATTACATCCAAACTCAACATTACCGCTCTGGTAATATTTAAATCGTAACACCTTTGAAAGAAATAACATTTGATAGAAATTTAAATACCCATATATTTAAAATTTAGAATTATAAAATGAATTCATAAAAAATATATACATCACAAAAATTAAACAATTGGTAAATATAGATTGCTTCTCATATATATAAATGTGAGATGAAAATGCCTTACCCCAAGTCCAATTTCTTCAATATTTGTTTGAAACTCATATTCAATAAATATTTATTAATTATTTATCCGTTATATAAATATAATTATATATATGTAATACCATATTTAATTTAATTATAATATTTTATAAACCATTTATTAATAATTCATAATTAAAATCACTATTCCATGTGATATTTTCTTCATTTTTATGCATGTTTTGATTTGATAATTTTGGTCCATGTAATTTGATCATAATTTCATCATATCCATAATGTTAATACAAATATAAATAAAGATCTTAAAAATATATATTATTGGAGTCATCGATAATGTTATATATATAGAAATGAATTACACCCTTCATGGTGATGGTTGGACATTTGTATGCATGAACACAATTTTCACTTTTCATTAGATAGAAAAAAATATGAATATTAATTAATATTTATAGAATAGGTATTGTAAAATATATATCAAATATACAAATTTTATTTATCCTTATTAATATTAAAGATAAATGTAAATTAAATAGAAATAATATTTTTTCATATAGGTGATAGCCAACACATATGCATGAGCAAAGTTATTTTTTTCCGATGGATAGAATTCCAAAAAGTACATATGAATTTATACTTATAGAAGTAATAAATTTTTAATTGTAATTATATATTTTAATTAAAACCACAAAAAACAATCAATTAAATATGGTTTTTGAAAATTAATATTATCACGATATGGTGATGGTAAACTGTGTGTATGCATGAGTAATAAATTCACTTATTATTTGATAAATATTGGGATATTAAAGGATGATTCATTACCATTATAATATTTAATTATATATGGGATTATTATTATATTATTTTATTAGGTATTTAATATATTTTTTAGATTAAATTGAATAATTAAAAATAAGGTGAGCAGTTTAGGCGATTACCACATCTAGAAACCAACTCATTTAGATATTCTATTAAGGATCCTTCCGTTGTATTTTGGGAAAACCTAAATCCATATAATATTTCTAAATTATTCTAGATATGATTTATAGGTTATATTTGAGAAATTAAGCTCACAGATGTGTGAAAATATAAATTAAGGGATCAATTTTCTAATTAAGGTGAGGGTAAGTTACTGTATTTCATAAAATATTAAAATATAATAAATTATTTATGTATAAATATGATTCAAATGGAAATGTATTTTATGATAATGTTAATTTGGGTGGAATTACAATTAGCCAATAAAATTTTATGTGGTTTATGTGTTTGTTAGATATTATCTTTTGATTTGTCTCATTACTTAACCAATTTCATCAATAAAAATTGTAACATATTTTTCATGATTAAAGGATTATTATTTTATAAAGAATTTAACAATTGGTTCATAAATTCACATGGGATGTAATATTTGACCATTTCTTATCCCCCATGTTTTATTTCCTAATTTAAATGGAATTGAAATAATTTAATAGTATATTATTTTTATAAAAATTTGTTAATTTCAATTTTGACAGTATTAATTAAATTTGACATAGGAGAAAAAAATATAAAATTAAAATGAATCCATTTTACAATAAAAAATTGTATTTACATTATAATGTAATGATATAATATTAATCACTCAATTCATATTACCACTAATATATTTGAAAACATTTATTTTATTTTTCTATTAATTAGAAAAAATGTTGTATTATGATTCCACAATAAATAATGGTAAATATTTAATCACTAAATTTTTCAATTACATTAAAAATTTTAAGACGGATCCATTATTAAGAAATTTTAAATTCAATTCATTTATAACTAGTTATTGTCTATATGTAGACACAAAAGTAATATTTAAATTTTCGATTGTGAAATTTTGAAAAATTCAGTGATTTTAATATTATATTGGTTTTCCTCATCGAAAATAATCCATTAAACAAATAAATTTCATTATTATGGTGATAATAGTAGAATTTTATTCAATAAATTTTTTTACGATGAAAAATTATTCCCATATCACTTAGGTTTAACCTATATTTTCCAGATTTCTATTTTACAAAAGTTATATATTTTACCATGATTATTTTTCACAATCTACCTAAATAAATGGTGTATATTTATCAAAATAAAACCATATGATTCCAAACATATAATCCGTATTTTATGAATTAAATTATTTATTCTGTATTAGTTAATTTAGAAAATAGGTGAAACCCCCCCAGAAACTATTTATAGAAATAAAAACATTTTATATATAAAACTTGGTTTATTCCTATTAAATGTTTATAAAAATATTATATAATGTTAAATAAAATTCAATTTATAATATAAAATATTTTAAATAAAATTCAAAAATAGTGACGAATTGTTTATATTATGAATAAAATACATTACAAGCATAGAAATAGTTTTTTTTTCAGAAGAAACAATTTTTTAGATTATTTTTATTTATATTTATAATTAATACTTAACCAAGTATTTTATTTTATTAATATGTTAACATATATTTTTCTAATTTAGTTTGTCCTATTAATATATACCAATACAATGTAATATACTTAACTATCACATAGTAAGTGTATATCACATATTGACTAAACTAATTGTTGTGTGTAACAAAGTATATTAATGAAATAAAATTATAGAAATGGATATATATTAAAAAATATCAGAGTGTTACGTGATGGTAGTCTTAATGAATACCTCTTAATCATTTTCTTATTCACAACATCATAAAATTCTTCATATTACTCTAACCATGGGAATTTATAAAAATTACAACTTAACATGGTCAATATAATGGGAATTAAGAAAAATCCTTAACAAACCACTAAGAGTAATATAAAATATTTGTTTTTATTATTGAATGAATTTATTTGACAAAAATAATTGTTTAAGGATCAAAAGATATCCCATACTTGCTGAAAATATAGATTTAAAATGAAACATTGTGGAGTAAAAATATACACTTAATATAATAAAAATATCATCTCTTTTTTCTAAGATTGTTCCAAACTATATGAATATGACTCTCCTGTTCATCATAACTCTTAGAGGGTATCAATATATCATTATTAAATTCCTAAATAATGTTAACAAGATACATCATTAATATTATTTTAATTAAATATTTATTTATTAATGTGAATTAGCTATCCAAAAGGCATTAACATAATTTCATAATATCCACACATAGATAAAAATGATATCATGGGTATATAATCCTTTTGGATAAATATATTTTTCTAACCAAACTAATGATTAATCTATGAAATTTATTGGGATTATTAAATTTTACTAGATAATTAATCAATTCATTGTAAGGGTACTTATACTTTATAATTATAAAATTGATATCCATCTAATTAATTCACAATATCATATACCAATTATCCATTTACATCAATTATATAAGGGATCTCTATAGTGTAGTAATATATCATATGAGTCCATTTAACTTCAAATTATTCAATTATTACATCAAATCCCACAACACCATATGTTCCATTCAATAAGTAATCATTAAAATAATTATTTCATTATGATAGAGTTTAATTGAGAACTCAATTTTTTAGATCAAGTTGATTCCCTATAAATTCTTATAGAATAATATCAATAGATATTTATACCATATAAACATTACATTTTCTTATTAAATCATACTTATCCATTTATAAAAAGTATCATTATGATCTAAATAAAATTTCATTAATAATATATATAATCAATGGATATGGAGATAATTTATACAATGATGATTCCCTGTATAGATTACAATATTAACTTCGCCTTAATAAATCATATTTAACTATATGAATGAAAAAAAATTAAATTTTTTATAACCATGAATCCCAATTGAACATACTGACACATCATCATATTAATAATAATACCACTTTTCTACATGATTGGTAATCCTTTAATAGGGTGGTAAATACATTTTTAAATTTTATATGAAAATGGAAGATATAAAATTGGACGAGGTTCTATAATCTTGTAAAACATTATATAACATTAATTTTTTCATCAAATTAAAATACACTGAATCATTCATAACATTTACATTAGCTTGGGTAATTTCATAAGATTATCATTTCTCCCAGGTCATTTTTGAGAGAAATTTACATGATGTTTGGGAACTATGTTATTTTAAGGTCCCATATCCATATAGTTAAATTATTTAACCAAAACTGTTTAATGATTTCACATTAAATGGTATTATAAATTTATATTTTATCATCGCATTTAATACGCTCTTCTTCTTTCTCGAATGACCATTGGTATTTCTTCCTATAATTATCACATGTCAGAAATATTATAATTCATTTCTTCAACTTAATCACATTTAATATCCATGATGCTCATTTATCCTATTCAGGAATTTAAATTAAATTTTATTAATTAAAATTAAGTATTTTAAATGGTATTATATTTCATTTTGGTTATATGTTATCAATATGAATCATTGGAATAAACATTAGCAATGAACATTAGTTTATTTTGGTGAATTTGGATCATCACGAACTAAATTTGTTTTATTGATTTATATTATGTATAAAAATTGGTTCTAGAGAACAATATAACTTATGAAATGTATAATAAAATATTACTTAACCATATTAATATTTTTATGACCAGCCATGAATTTATTAATGGAATTTGAAAACACATCATCCACGATGTATGTAAATCAAGGCAACACAGATAATGTTTTCATTTTTAGAATAGAAATGAGTGGAGAAGAATTATGATGATAAATGTTTCCAGAAACATGATAAAATTAAATTACATATATGATAATGGATTATTAATTCCTCAATGATTAGAGGAGGTTAATATAATATAAGAAAAGAAATTAAAAAAAGAAATAGGATTTTATCCATCGAACTCTCATCCTTAAGAACCCCCTTTTGGCCATTGTTTTTTTGTTGAGATTAGTAGGTCCTAGACATAAAGAAGATTATTTGGATGTGATTTGGGAATAAATTATACATGTTATAGGGCTTTGAGGAGTGAGAGGGAGAGGTGTTCAAGGAAGGTATTTATAGTGAATGAGAGGGGTATTTTCTCATTATTATATTCATTAGTTTATTCATTTGTATCCACAAAAGGAAAATAAAAAGAATTATTATCAAATATATTAAAATAATGTTGTATTTTTCATTCTTTTTAGTCCTACATAATCCTTCCATCATCCATGAATAAATAAATCATATATTTGGCTTATATCGTAAATTATTGCATTTCACTATTCACAAAAAATTCATGCATTTCAAAAAATCCAATGATTTCACTATACCCATTTATTAAGGAGTAAAATTCAATAAATAACTGTATTTTTTATAAATTAATTTTATAAAAATGAAAATTTGGTTTTGAAATAAATTCTTAATTTATAAAAATAAATAACTGTTTTAAAACTATAGTTGATTATATAACACCTTGATAAAATAATTAAAGGCTCATAAAGTTATCTGATCTATGTAAGTAAAGAATTAATATTTTTAAACTATTTTATAAAAATATATTTTCATTACATAATTATATGAATCATAAAATTGTAATTAAGTATTTAAGATATACAAGATAGAAAAACATAATTTATAATATCCAAAATATTATACTTTTCCTGTGATACAAATATACCATGATTCTACTTATAGGATACATAAATATTATTTATACTCTCATATGTGAGGTTGCTATTCTATTGGATAGATTACTATTCATAATGGTCTTGTTACTTTTCTTAAGGTCACATTACTATTCTTCCAGTATTAATTCCTTACATTCTTTAAAAATGAAATATTTAATTATAGATTTATAATAAATTTGACTCTTCATTTCCATAATGAAATGAAATTATTTTATATGTACATAGGATGTTACATTCTATTCACCTTATTCATATTTCATCGTCATAATTTTTTATTTTTTATTTTGTTTAAAAGGTAAGGGTATCATTCCCTCATGTCATTTTCATATTCCCATGTTTCTTCATCAACTATGTGGTTTCACCCCCAAAAATAATACCTAGGACTTACCTTTTTCCACAATACTTTCCCTTCGTGATCAGGAATATGAACATGTTTCCCTTCCTAAGAAAGGTTCTCTTACATATGAAATATATTTGTGCTCAAATCATGAGATGAATCTGTAACATAAATATTATATATCGGAAGTAGAAAAACATTATATACCTGATATAAACTCATAAGAAAATCTACTCGTTGGTCAACTAGCCCAATATTATCTAATATTGAATAAGGTTTAATGAACTATGTACAGAACATTAATTTCAAACCAAAATGTATAACACTTGATGTTCTATGAAAATATTTCTCACATACCTTTAAAGAAATTTCTTTCCTCTTATTATATACATAAAATTTCTACTTGTTCTGAGATATCTTCACATGTTACTAGATTATCGTTACTTTCTCAGCTACTTCCTCTACCAATTCGGCTCCCATCTATTTCTGTTCCCCGACGTTATACAAAACATCTAGAGTTTGACACCACATAAAAAATAATTACTCAATAGGTTCCATATAAATACTTGAATGAAAACTATTACTCTAAAAATAACTCAACTAATCAAATTTTATTTTCCCAATATTTGTGGCAATACATAAAAAAATATCTAATCATATGATGCATAGACTTTATTTTTCACTTTCAATGTCCATTAAATTAAGGATTAAAAGTATTGTTGATATATAATTCAACACCCAACAATATTTTAAGGAATTTACAATATTTGGAAGTGAAACCAGGATCATAGTCAGATATAATGGAATGAGGAACTTGATGTAACCAGATAATCTCATTGAGTTACAATCAAGAAAGCCGGTCCAATGACATAGTATATCGAATAGGAAGAAAATGTAAATATTTATTTTGTTGACCAATAATAAACCAATCATATTGTTACATTTTTAATTATTTTGTTTTTCCACCAATTACTCTATGGATATATTTTCCTATTTTCACTATGGCGCTGGATATGGATGAAGTATCCCCTTTAGCAGTTTTCACTCTTTTTTAACCAGTCGACATGTCAAACATTTCATGGTAAAATATGGAATATCTAATTTCATCGCATCACACCTATTATAAAATTGATGGTATCTTGATATCTTAATTCATCATCGATGACCTAAAAATGGAGAACATATGACATTCATAAAACATTTGTTATTTAGTTGGAATCATAAGTCACACATAATATCTTTCCCAATCCAAAACAAAATGTTTATTACTATTATATTTTGGGAACTAAACCCTTTTAAAAAATTATATATTGTTATCTAACTCAGGTTCTTCCTTTTACACATTCTTAATTTGACCAGATCGAGATGACTGCACTAACACTTAAAAAGAGAGAAATTTCCTTAACTAAAAACATCCAAGCAATAATTTATCAAATATTTACTAAATGGTTATTATTCAAAACATACCATCATTAATGATACTTACTTTTTTCAACCAAAGGTTTCAAACACTTTTTTTAATTTTATAGGAAATTAATTAATCATGAAATATTATTTTTTTATTAGTTCAAGTAATATTATATGAATCATATTTAATTATTTATGTGTGATAATATATTTCAATAATTGACTGCCAATATATGTTTGACATTTGGTTGAATATAAATTGTTCCTCTGAATTATCAAATAAAAAATAATATCTTCAAATTTCAAATAAATTATGGGATATGTGTACTCATGAGGTTTATGTTTTATTAAAGAATAAGTAATTACTTATTCAACTTTAATCAAAACAGAACCATGTCCCTTCAATGAATCATCACTGTAGGTGAAACGTTTACCATTTCTTCCAGGTTGGAAAAAACTGAATCATTCACCAAATATCTTCTTTAGTTCATGAGAACAATAATCACATCATCAAATCTAGATAAATTTAACCTCTTTTCTTACTAACATAGCAAGTGAGAGAGATGAACATGAAATTTATTTAACTAAGTCATGGTGAAAACATGTTAATCCACAAAAACAATAAATCTATTTAATATTTGTACGTATTAACCATTCATCCACCACTTTTTTTTGGTTGTATAATGTGTTATTCCACCCTTCTTTACAATGTTCCCAAGAAATTAAATATTTCACAAAAAATATCATTTCTTATATTTTCAATATACCTTAATTTCACTAAGAGTTTGAAATAAAAACTGTAAAAAAAATTCATCATCCTAAGAACATTTTCGAAAGACAAAAATATCATCAATATGAACAAAAAAACATATCCTAATATTCATGGAATATTCTATTCGTGAGATCCATGAAAACAATAGGGGATTTTTTTTTCAAAACAAAAAGGGAATAAAAAAAACTCATAATGATCATATCTAGTATATAATGATATTTTTGGGATGTCATCTTCCTTCCCCTATTTTTTATGGTAACCATATCTCATGTCAATATAGAAAAAATACAGAGCTCACTGGAACTGATTAAAATAGGGATCGATATGAGGAATGATATACTTATTAATAAGAGTAATGTTATTCAAATATCAATAATAAATGAAAAGTCTCGAGGTACTATATTATATTAATTAAAAAATAAGGATCACTCCATTGTGAAGTGCTAGGATAAATGCATAATATATCAAGAAACATCTGCAACTGATATTTAAATTCAAGAAGATTCGCTCGAGTAATTTTATATGTTTTTTAAATTGTATTGGCATCAAGAATCTATTCCATTGTAAATTTAACTTCTTGATCCGGTATATCCCCAGCCAACTCACCAAAAAAAATCAAGGTATTCATTTACCACATGCACATCATTAATATGATTATTTTCCTTATTTTCAATAATATGATCGTAATAACATTCATTTATATCTATTAATAGATTCTCATAATCCTTATATGTTGTTAATTTTATGCATTCATTTATGTATAAAAACAGAAACAGATTCTAAAAAATAACATATATAGCTCTACAATAAATCATTGAATGATAAACAAAAATAAAATCCATACCCACAATGACTCAAAACCCTAGTTAGAAAAACACAATATGTTATTTTGGTATTTTCATTCCATATAAAATAAAATTAATATTATTATAATTCCTTATTAATGTAATATATCTCCAAGGTGTTTTGAAAATATATTTGAGTCTTATTTCTTGACATTAAAATTATAAATTAATACAATATTTTTCATAAATATGGAATGCGTATACATCATATTAAATAATTCATTAGAAAAATATTAGAAAACAAAAAATATACCTAATAAAACATTGTTATATGGACTAATATACACTAACATAGTTTCAAAGGATCACCATTTATATATCATCTTATAATCATTATTATTTACATCATTCAAATAATTCTTTGGGACGGTATTCTTATAATGACCCATATCACTACATTTAAAACACTTTATAGTTTTCTTATAATAATTAATTTTAATATCATTTTTATTACACTTTGTGGTCATATGCCTATATATTCCACATCATAAAAGATATTCCAATTCTTTCAATGCATTCCCCAAGGAACTTTTTACCACACTTTTCACACACTATAATCTATAATTTTTTAACATCAAATTTATTTGATTGATTCTTACCTATAGCTTTCTATATTTACCTCTTCTTCCACTTCTGTAAAAGTAAATTTGATAATCAGAAAACATTATTTCTACCCCCTTATAACAACAAACAAGTTTCATATAACTTTTTCATTCCTAAAAATCAAATTCCCTTCTTTATCTTGGAATCAATCCTAAGTAAAAATGATTGATTTTAATAGAATTATCTCAAATAAGATTTGGTGAATACCTTTCTAATGAGGTAATGTTTTCTTTATACATGTTCAATGAATCCCCCTATTTTAGTTACAATTAAGTCAATGAATTTTACATCATATTTCCCAAAACCATAAGAAATTATCTTTAAACCAAAATGTTTTGAAATTCATCCCATTCCAACGAATCAATCGCATAACTATCATTGAATTCCTAACTGTTGACCAAAAAATGGTGAGGTTTAATATAAAAATGATAAATTGAAAGACTAAGCAGTTTATTATATAAACACCCATAACATAAAACATTATTCCAATGACTTAAATCCAACATTCAGCTACCACTCTGTTAGAATATCCACTGAAAAGAAGATGGTTTCACCTCATAAAATGTTCCAATATCATCGTGATCCATTGAGGTAGCTCTTGTTATTCACTTTCATGGATTCCAATCAAGTTTATTACCAATAAAAATGGATCCATTGATATCCAAAATGGGTTTTTTCAAATACCCACTATTCTAGGTTGCGGTTTCAGAGATATATTATCCTTTCATTTTCTTCCTACCTCTTCATCCCTATTTTATTTGTAAGAAACAATTACAAATAAAAATATCTTAGATGAATCAATATGGTAATCTTTAAATTATTTATCTTTTAACATAATAAAAATCTAAAAATCATTTATGGTATTCTATTAACATCATCCAAACCCCAACATTTATCTAGACCTTGCTCTGATACAAATTATTGGTGTCCTATATTAATTATTATATAATCTATAAATTCCTTTATAATTAATTTCATTACATTAAATTTAGTATTTTATGTTTGGAGTTTATATAGTTAGAACATAATTTATAAATATCAAAACACAATAATAAAAATTGTGTACTACTAATAAAATATCATTTTTTCATAATATAAATGTTTGTAACAAACAAAATCTATTTATGAAAATGCTTCTCAACATTCATCTAGGATTTTAATTTTATCTCACCCATCCATAATTATTTAATTTTTTTAAAATTTGGAAGGAGAAACAAATAACATTAAGGGATATAAAAATAAGTACTCAAATAGTTTTTACATGAATTATTATTAACATATGAAGTCATTTTCAAAAATACATACTTATCCCTCAATAAGTAACATACCGTTACTTTTTTAAAAAAAGATATGTCCACAAAACAAAGAAAAAATAAATAGCACCATAAAGGTAAATTGGGAAATTAATTACATACTATTGTAACACTCATGGATATCATATGATTTTCAACCCTCATGGATACCTAATAATGTAACCATCATAGGTACCATAAAATGTAACCCAAAGGTACCTTATAGTGTAACCATCATAATTACAATTTGAGAAACCAGATCGACGACCACCAACATAAACATAACCAATGAATTGGAGGGATATATAGGTACCAAACTTCATCATATAAATTTCTATGATCCAGAAAATAATCATAAAACAAGAATACATGCATCATATAAATCATTACCTTTAAAAAGAAAAGAAATTAAAAGTGTATCTTTAATAAAAAACCCTTTAGAAATATAATATATTTGAAGTGTGAATTGATAAAAAGAATAGAATGTGTATACAAATTGTAAATTGCAAAAAAAATATTATAAAAATTAATTTAAAAAATAATCCAAATACGACATAATCTACAATATATAATGTTAACCTAGAGAATGGAAATTAGAATAAAAATTTCATTACATTAGGTTCTTCTTACATCAAATATGTTTTACCATCATTTGAAATGGTTTAAAAAGTGTTATTAATATAATAATGAACTATATTAATTTTGATAATTATTATATGAAATATTCATAACATATTTCCACCTTTTTATTAATAATATATTGTTATTTTCATTGTTTGAGGTGTAGTTATGCCATTCTTCTCAGGGTAGCTTTATTATAAATTTTGTCATAGGAAGGGAGAAAAGCTCATCAATTTTAATTACATGTCAGAAATGAACTTACAGAATATTAAATGGTCTTATATATCATTTTGGTTAGATTTATGAGTATTGATCGTTAGAAAAAACAATAGTGATGAAATTTTGTTTATTTTGGTGAATTTTGATCATTATGAACCAATTTTGTTTTTTTATTTAATATTATTTATAAAACATGTTTCTATAAAATAATATAACATATGATTTGAATAATAAAATATGTTTTATCTATATTAATGGTTTTATGACCATTATTGAATGCTTTTATGGATGTTTAAAAATCATCGCCCATGATGTTGGTAAATTGACACATCACATATGATATATTAATGTTTAGTATAAAAGGGTGAATATAAGAAGTATTATTATTACTTTTTTCACAATTAAGATAACATTCAATCATATATAAAATAATCGATTTTTCATTCCTATTGTTTTAGGGTATGTAAAAATATTATAAGTAAATAAAATGAAATGAAACCAAAATAAAAGAAAATGAAAGAGGATTTTTACCTCTTGATTTCTATTCCCAGAGAACATATTTACGACACTTTGTTTTGGCCTTTTTGTGAGAAACGAATTTATCATATGTGGAAAGAGGGTTTTAAATGATTTTGGGATGATATTGATTAATCTACATGAATTCATTGTGAGAGGGGAATAGGTGGTGAAGGGTTCTATTTATTGTGGAGGAGAAGGGTGTTTTCTCATTATTATATTCATCAGTTTAATAATTTTCATCAATAATATGACTAGTTTAAAAATTATAAACAAATATATTAAAATAATTAATAATATTTATATATTTTAGGATTACATCATTCATTCATCATCTATGGATCAATAAATCTTATAATTATCTTATATCGTAAATTACTGTATTTCGCTATTCAACAAAATTTAACTATTTCAAACAAATCTCTAGTATTCACCATAATATTTATGATTTGAAATATTCCAAAATGAATGACCTTTTTTAAGTATAAATCGCTAAATATAAAAAATTTAAATTTAATTAAAATCATAATTTATTTTAAATATACCCGATTTAAATCTATAACTCATTTTATAACACATTGAAAAAATAATTAAATTATCATAAAATTATATTATAATAATATGAAAAAAATATTAATTTATGAATCTATTTTATGTATACATTTTTTCTTTTAATTCATTATATTAATTATAATATTTTAATTAAATATTTATGACTTTCAAAAATACCAACACATAATTTATCATTTCGAAAACATTTATTTACATATTCCATGAGAAAAATCTTCCATGATTACACTTATAAGTACCATTAATTTGAGTTATACTCTCATATGTGATGTTATTATTCTTTTAGACAGATTACTATTATTAATGGTCATGTTCTTATTCCTATGGTCATGATACTATTCAATCAGAAAGAAATATATAATATATATAAAACCACTTATTTTATAATATATTTATAAAGAATTTGACTAATTAAATAGAGACTGAAAATAAATTATATGATAATTACTTAGGTAATTACATACTTTCTCACTATCATCTACATAGCAGGTAAGACACTCCCAATCGAGATGTCCCAGATCGATGAAAGAGAAACACCACTTATCCCTCAACTACCTAGTACCATCCTGACAGCTCTAAAATTATAATCCCCTTTCTTTGGAAATTATCTTGAAGATCCTTTCTAGAGGATATCTCCATGTCTATAATCTATTAGTATATGCATGGGTAAAAATCATGTTTCCACACTACCACAGAAACTACCGACATCTACACTTCCATGAATATATCCACTTCTAAATCCATATCAAGAACTCTAGTGTAGATGTGAATAATAATTTGTATCACTCAACACTAGATATATTTGTGTAAGACTAACCCAAATTTATTTTAACAAAAAATTACTCCAACCATATATATTTTTAATCTCAAGAGGGTAGTAGACGTCACTGAATACTCACCCATAGACATAACACTCTTCCAATTTTGTAGAACCTTATTGATAAAAATTTTCCAAAACATGGATATATTTATTTATCCTAAATGAGATACCTAAAATATTACTATGTTATTTTTAACATGTATTGAATTTTAATAACCAAACTCAACCTTTAACATATAGAGACCTTTTGAAGACTTGCCGCTTCAACCACTATCAGATCTGGATGAGTCCTTACAATATAGAGAAATTGGGTGGCTGCCTCTATCCTTTCCCAAAATTCCTAGATGTACATATCATACAAAAAATATAGGGTCAATTTCTTATGAAACTCATGATGAATTATCAACATACAAAAATCTATAAGCAATACGATTTTCACAACCCACATCCCAATGGTTTGTGGATGAATTAGAAAACTACATAGAGATTAAATTTAATACACATGACCCTATATTAATGACACATAATTTGGTGGATAATCCTCAGGATCAATCAATGAAATTTTCATAAATTGTTTTTTGGAAATCCTTGAATAATATTATCCACATTGGTGAAATAGTATATTTGAGGAGTTGACTCAAGAAGGAAATGTAAACTAGAACCCACACTAATAGTGCTAACACTGTGTAATTAGAAAAAATAAAAAAATTACACATTCTAGTTAATTAAAACTATAATTTACATTCTAAAATTCCCAGATATTAGTTAGGATTATTGATTTAGTGTGTAAGTCCATAACTCTAACATAAAAACCCCTTATTTTACAATGTGGACACATAAATTTAGTAAACAAATTTATCAACGAATACAATGTTTTAAAAAAATGTTTTTTTTTCACAAAACAACTCCATAATTTATATATTGACGTCATAATTTCCCCTACTCATTCTGTGAAAAACGTTTTCAAATATGGGTTGATAAACAAGTATCATCATGTTATATAAAACTGAACAAATAAATAAAGTCATTGGTCGAAGTATAATTATAAATTTTTCCTTCTTAAAAATAGTTTTTCGGTCCAAAATAAAAAAATTATTATCTAAAAAATAACCTTATATACCAATAAATTTTTAATATACATTTCTAATGAAATATGAATGTAAAAATAAAATCAATAAATATTTATTTTCAATTATAATAATCAAAAAATTATTTTCCCAAATTATTTTTTATCCTTTAAAATGTATCATATAGATTTATTTAAATGTAAGACCAGTATATTACTTTGGGGAATAATTTTAATTGCCTAAATACAAATAAAAATAATTTCCAAAAAAATTAGGTAACATGGGAATTTTTTTCTATATCCTTTTTAAAATCACATCAACAAATAGAATATCTATATGTTTGACTTCTATACAATCTGCATTGGAGAGCTATAACATACCCACCTTCCCAAGGTTTGTAATGGAACCAAACATAACTATAAAATAATATAATGAATATTCCTTGGTTTATAATGGAACAAATAATTATTACAACTAGTCATAATAACTATAAGAAAATCACAATATATAAAATCATATAATAATCTCACATTACATTCATTAAAATATTCTATAAATCTTTAAGAAACAATTTCTAGATATTGATATATCGTATATATTTGTTAACCCCTTTATAAAAATAAAGATAACATATCGAAATAGGTATTTCAATGAAAGAATCATGAAATATTATAATGTAATCCAAAAAATAATATATTACTTCATAGAATGAAAAATTAATTTTCACCATATTCCTTATAATAAAAGATCCCTTTATAATTTGTAATGACGGTCAAATCAGTATATAAAATATTCATTTATTTTTTTAAAGAATGTATAATTTGGAAGAAAACTTTATTTATAATTATATTATTTCCATCAAAATAAATCAAAAGTAGTTTTTAAAAAATATTATCATGGAATCAAAAGAAAAGTTTAAGGGAAACTTCATAAGTATATTTTTAAAATAACATCTCTTACCTTGAGTCTGACATGTAACACAATTTTTTTATCCACCAATATAATAGTCATATTTTAGTTACTTACATTATTTATAAACATTTCATATTTATTATTCCTTTTATTTCACTTCAATCCATGTTATAACAATTACATAATCATTTCAGTTTATGTCAGATGTCTTGACAATATTCAATTATAATGTCCAAAATGAAATTGGTATATTGATTATGGTAACATAGTTTATGTTTAAGTCATATAAATAACAATAGTTTTAAAATAACAAGGATTTTATAAAATCATTATAATTTAAAATCCAACTGTTAAATATTTATATAAATAATAAACTACATTAAAATCATGAGTACTCAAGGCCAAACATATTCATGAGTAAAATTACAATTTTAATAGGATCATAATGAAGAAATGATAATTATTGTTTTACAATTCATGAATTAAAATAATATAATTAAAATAATATTTAATAATTAAATATAATTATATATATAATCCTTATGATTTCATGATGAAAAATGTATCACATCACTTTTTATAGGTGGTTTTCCACAAGTTCTCATGAACGATCGTATAATTTTTCAATTAATGGAATGAAATAAAGGTAAATGATATATTAGCATTTAATAATGATAAATATAAAATTAAAATATTATATAAAAATTTATTCCATAATTTTAAATAAACCATGAGATATACGGATGGAAAGGAAACTATATATGTTCCTGAGGAGGTTGTATACCATATGTATTGATGATGGTTTAAATTCCCATATAATTTAAGGGGGGAAGAATATTTTTCATTAAATTATTTTAATAATATACTATTATATATATGATACTATTGTTAGTATTGTATCATGTTTTAGGATGATTTTAATGAGGTAGAAGATGAAATTAAAATATATTATGTCATAAAAACTATATATCCCTTTTAGAAAATCAATTTTTTATAACACCATATGACATGTATGATTGGTATTGTATGAAACATATGTCATATGAAACATAAGAATTAATTTTATAAAGGTATTTGGTGCAGTATTGGGAAACCTGTTATGTTTTCCATATGTGAATAAATGATAAGTGGTGACCTTTTATAAGAGAGGGGTGGGGGAATATTGGAATTTCTTAAAAAATAAATTTAATAAGAACTATATTTAATCTTAAAATTGATGATAAATGAAATTATCTTAATATAAAATGAGGATAATTCCAAATCCTCTCATTCAAAAAATCTTGGATATGTTTTAATCAAATTTCTCCATATCTTTTTATTTTAACCGCATTAAATGCATTTTCAAAATAATATGAAAAAATTTTGTTGAATCTATAACAGTGAAGATATTTACTATATGTAAAAAAACATTCCCATAAATAGACCATGTTGGATATTTTAAACTAAATCATAATCACTTGTTAAAAGATATATTTTTTATAAAATTCAAATTATTTATCAATATACTATTTTCAAAAACTATCAATGACTTCAATTTTATAATTCTTAATTTAAATTGACATTAATAAAAAAATGAAAAAAATAAATTCTTAATAATTTTTAATACATACAAATAATATTATGTTTATCTAGTATATTCTTTGGTCACATTAATTTATTTAAACTATACCATTCTTATTACTTTTAATATAAATTATTTTGTATTTCTATTAGTTGAATATTCACTAAAATAGATTTGTGCAATCCTTTATGTTTATTATTTATTCAGAAAAATATTATAATAAATTTTCATTATGATGATAATTAATTTATCTTTAGTTATTATATTTGTATCCATAAATATATATTGGTTATCCTCATGATAAAAATATTTTAGTGTTTAAAAATATGTATCATACATTTTTTATTTTCATTAAATAAAATATTATAACTATTATAATCACTTATAGATGGAAAAAATCCACAAAATGGAACATTGGTATATTTTTGATGAAATAAATTTACTCAATTAAATTTAGGTATGTCCTAGTGTCCTTTTATATTTCATATCATTATATTTGTAACATTAATTATTATATTTACACTTTACTATGGTAAATGGTTTACTAAGGTCTCTATTCATATTTGAAAAAAGAAAAGGTGATAATATTTATAAAATTTGGGCATCCTATGTCCAATTATTGAAGAATATTTTATATATTTAAAACCTATAAGTTATAGAATTAAATATAAAATTAAATTGAGAAAAAATGAATTATATGTGTTTTCAAAAAAATTCCCCATAAAGTATAAAATATTTTTATAATAAGCATTTGAATAATGTTTATTTTAAAAAAAATTGGGTAAAAATAAATAAAATAAATAATTTAATTATAAAATTAATAAAAATTTAAATTTTACATTCTAAATAATTGAATGTAAAATACATTTTTTTTAAAAATAATTATTTGTAACAATTCAATGAAAAATAAATATTATTTTTGAAAATACTAAAAAATAATCCAAATATAATTTTGAAATAATTAATGAAATAATTACTAATTTTTTTGTTAAAATTATATTTTTATTGAGACAATTTTATTAAATAAAACTATATAATGAATGAAAATTAAATTTAGTCTTAAGATATGATTTTTTCCTTTGAGAGAAATTTTAACAAATATTTTAATAAAAATTATAATATTATAAAATCTAATTGAAAATTATTTATTCAATTAATAATTTGGTTTTAACTTTCTATCTCCCTTTTTAAATTTAATTCTATAATTTTTTTTACATTTAAAAAAGTGAAGATACATTTTCTGTAGAGAATTTTTATACTCCCATATTGTTTGATCAACTGTATATCTTCCACACTAACCATAAAAGTTTTAATAAAATTGTTCATTAATATATTCTCTCAATGGTAATAAAATATGAAAAATTATTTTATGATAAAGAATATTTTCATCCAGAAAAACTATATTAGAGCTCAAAACATTATATGAGTTTAGCGCATAATTTATTGACTTTGAAGCATGCTGACCATTGTCTATATCAGAATAACATAGAGGGATAAATACTTAGTAAGCATATGACCCAATTTTTTCATGTAATTTATATGATACAGTGAATCAAAGGCATAACTAAACTTTTTTACCTGAACAGATAAAAATTTTTCATGAAAATACATTAACAAAAACATGATCTCTTATATTGAAAGAAAGTTATTTCCTCCAGTTATCAACATTACATATTGTCCTACTCTAAGATATCCTCATATTTTTCAGAATTAACATCATCTTATCGATAATAAAATCTTCCAATTTAGTCCCTATAATATTTTTCCCTTATAATATCCAATAAATTTGGAGTTTAATAATTTATTACATATAATGAATCAAAAGGTTACATCTATATACTATAATGAACAATATTTTTTTAATGATTAATCATATACATAATTTTTCCACAACATACTTAATAATATACTAAAAAATAATACAAATTCACTACAAAATATGTTTCTTATTAAAACTTCCCACTAAATATTGTGAATGGTTATACTGAAATTTAATTCCATACCAAATGATAACAAAAGACCATTATAAAAATTGATATGATCTTTGGATCATATTATGATATTATTGATAGAGTATGTCTATGTGACCTAAATATATCATTATCATACATCATAGAAATATGATCTAAATTCATTATATCTGGATTTTGAAATAAATGCCAAGATTTTGTTAATCAAATAATAATAACCAAAATTGATTTATTACCAATAGATGGTTTTGTTAGTTACACCAAAATAATATTTGGATCATGTTCCAATTTAAAATATGGTACTATAAAAGGATTAAACCTCCCCTTTTTTAATTTTCCTTCTGAAGTTAACTATATTAGTGATACAGATATCATAGTAGAATCATCAATATCACATTATATTCCTCCCCACTAGTAATTCTCATAAAGGTCTCTCTACATATTGGTGCATCTATGATGAATTTCAAATTGAGAAAATTGATCTTCACTAAAAAGTTATCTATTAAACTATGAACAATTTGAAGTCATAATATCCTTTTAAATATAAAAAATGGTTCCTTATCAAAATTAAATTCTTTCATCGTACCATTTTTTACTAATTCTGTCTTTTCTGGAAAAAATGATGTTCCTTATTATCTACCTTATTTTATTATAATAATGATGGTTATAATAACACCAAAAATAAATTAGAATACATTATGACATATAAAAAACCATGAAACAAATTCATCAAATCAGAAACCAAACTATTGTCTTCTAATGGTGACTAGGTTTATGATTTACAATATTTTTGAGAAAATTATAAACTAATGTGTTCTATTTTCTAAGATTAAAATCGATCCTTAAATTATAATCCTATTATAGTTCAAACAATATTCCATACCTTTTGTTCTAATCATTTTTTGTGAATATATAATTTAATCATGTGCGATGAATAGAAATTTCACACATTACTATAAATAAGTGATGACTACATGTTTTTGTGGAATGTAAAAGAAAATGTAATTTTTGATCATGTGTTGGATAATTTTACTCATGAGGATTCTGGTATAGTGAATAAAAATAAATTACGTGATTATTCTATATTAGGACACATTCAAGTCATATAAAAAATGATTATATATTGAAATATCACCAATTCTAGGTGACATGACCAAAACTAGGGAATTATTCATTATATTGTTCCTTTTTTTAAAAACTAAATTACTTTTTGTCATCCATATTAATTTAAATATATTTTTACTTAACATTTTCTGTAGGGTATACATATTAGAAAACTGTTCAGAAAACTAACAATACTAACCAACTTATACAAGAAAATGATGAATCATAATGACATTTTCTTTGTCTAGCACCCTCCTCAACAACATCAGTTTTAAAAGGGTTAAAAGTTTTTCCATATTATGAAATAATTTATCCACGGGATGAAGATTTTTGAAACCAAAAAAATAGTTACTAAATATTTAATATGTATTATTGTCTTTTAGGGAAAATTATGTGTCTTTTTATAAAATTAATAATTTTATTTGTAACATTAATTATTCAATTTACCCTTTATAGTGATAAAAAATATTATGGTTACATTTCATATAAAAAATATATACACATATAATAAAATTTAGGGAACATTATGTGTTTTTTTATAAAATTAATACTTTTATTTGTAACATGGATTGTTCAATTTACCCTTTATAGTGATAAACAATATTATGGTTACATTTCATGTTGACTGAAAATATAAGGTTTTTGTTTTTCCAATTGTTAACTCTTGATTTAAAAGAAGATATCCATTTTAAAATATTAAAAAATGTTAGGGGGGGTAATTTATATAAAATTTAAACCCGAAAAGGTGATAAAATACGGTCTTTCAGGTAAATTCACCCTTTTAAATAATTGAAAATTAATTTTAATTTTTATTTAAAATATATATTTTTAACAATTTAATAAAAAGTCAACATTTTTAGAAAGTTATCAATATTTCATCAGAAAACAATTATTAAATTATGTATATAAAAATTAAATCCATTTTCTCAATTTAAAATTATATTATTCTACAACCATTTTGAAGATAAAAATAATATATGAATTGTTGATAATAAGTATATTTACCTTGATAGCTATCACATATTGCAACACTAAGTTTTACTGAACAACAATATACAAGCACTTTTATTATTTTTAATGACTGTTAAAACCGAGATATAAAAATTTGAATTAATAATTATATTTAAAAAACATTAAATATTACTTAAAACATTTCTAATTAATAAAACATATTGAACAAAAATGTAAATATTACTTTAGTAATGTATTTATATGTTTTGAAACAAATATTTTCTCGAAATAATACTTTTTAAAAAAATAATAAAATTAATTTGTGGAAGTTTTAGAAATTTTATTTAAAAAAACAACAATTTTTAAATAAACAATATAGAATTATCTTTGATATTGTTTTTGAATATTTTTTGAACATATATGTTTCCAATGTTTATAATAAAATCCAGATTTTTATTAATAACATCCTTTTCATTTAAATCTTCAAAAAGACAAATTTTATTTTATTATGTTTTTAGAAGCCACAGTTGTTAAATTATATATTTATTAATTCATTTTATGTTTTTGGATCCAATTTTATAATTGATTTTAATATTAAATCATTATATTCTTATGAAAGTTATCTTTTTAGGAAATTTCTTTTTTCATAACCTTTACCTATTGTATTTTAAATTAAATTAGTCCACTTCAGTGAATTGTATAACATAATCTCCATTCTATATTTCTAATTATTATAATTTATAAAATAATAAGCTAAAAAAATTTCATAGCGATTTTAAAAAAAATTATAAACTTATAACCATAATTAAGCTTAAAACACGGACTTCCGTGTAATCTACGCCTATGTTAATATTATTTTATGTCACACGTAAGAGGTTTTCAATTAATTAGGGTTCATATATATAATAAATTGGATAAAATCATTTAATAATGCATGTTTTATTTCTTTTAATAATGGATCAATTACAAAGAAAAATAAAAATATAGTAGTTATCGTAGTGAAAATTATTATTGTAAAAATGAGAGAACATAGAGGCTAATAGAATAAAATATTTAGAATATTTTTATTTTGTAGTTTTTATGTTTATATATATCATATAACTCATTCCATCTATTTTTATAATATTTAAGTCCCCTGGGGTTACATATTCTTCCCATTACTGACTATTTTTTGATATTTACAAAAAATGTCACTCCTCCTCAATTATAAAAGAGAACTCTTCCCCTCAATAATTCACGCAATTAACCTCATCTCTTGACAAAACCTTGGGAAAATACAACCATAAAATACATATCATTTTTTATAGATAAATTTCATATCAATAACTAAACCCCATATTACTTGATAAGTGATCCAAATGAGGTTGTCCTAAGAGACATTAGTTGTCTAGACATAATGATTTCTTTTAACTTAATCTATTACCACTTCTATTAATTTCATATGAATAAAAATAGGATAACCCAATTAACTAAAATATACAATGATTTTATTATATTTATATTAAATCCAATATTTATCTCCACATCCACTAAAGGGGAAATGATTTTGTTAATCACGTGAAAGGTAGACAACAGCCCTACGATCAGTTTTAATATGATTTCCATCACCTCGTATAACAACCGATTATAATTATAGAATTAATGTTTATGTAATATAATTTTTACATAGTTATATCAATTTAATTGTATTAGAACATTAAAAAAATTCTTTCCATTTAATGGGAATAATATAACATCACTTGTGTGTGGTGAAATACCTCCCCCCGAAGCATTATGATTCATTTTTTACTTATAAAATAAATGGAAGGAAATAAGGATAAAAAAATATTATTTATATATATGTGAAATAATAATACATTTTTAAGTACATTTATTATTTAACATACTTTCTTTCCCTGATTCAAGAAAATTGTATTTGTGTATTTGCATATACGTGACCTACCATCTCCATAAACAGTTTATTTCACTTTCTATGTCCATATTTTAAGGATTAATACAAGTAAATACATAATGAATATATATTATAGGTACATAAATTTTAATATTCTGTAAATTTTTTAAACTTGATCAATATAAAAATAAAATAATTACCAAAAAAAACAAACCAAAAAAACTAAGATGTTATTAAAAAAAGCGTGATTTTAACAAGGAATTATTATTACATGAGTAATAAAAATTTATAAAGAAAAAAATTAATATGATGTATATTTTTTTTGGTTCAAAGATATAATTATAATAAAAATATAATTATATAAATGTTTTTTAAAATTTTATGATGGAATATAAGGATTAAGGTAACAGATTTCGAGTCACCCTTTTATATCATGTGGACTTATGACATAATCATTGCTCATTTTTTATGGGGGGAATATAATGCACTTTTGAAATATTATTTTAGTAATATACCATTTTCCATGTTTTTCAAATTATATTATGATATTTTTCTTTAGTTAGGTTTTTGATTCAAAATATTACTTCTGTGGTATGTTTTTTCATCACTTATTTATTTTTAAGGGAATCATTTCATAATCACCTCTCTTCTCTTTTGTGTTGTGTATATAATAACATTTAATGTATTAGATAATTAATATCATGAAATCACATTATATAAATATCCGTATATTGTTTATTATTTAATTGTGACTATGTTTCAGTGGATACTAATGTGGTAAAATATTTATGTTACAGTATCATTGTTTATCGAGATTATTTTGGATTTATTTTCCAAATATGGAACCTTATGAAAAATATCGCAGAAAACATAGGTATTTTCATACGATTTTTATATGTCATAAAAATAATTATTTTTATATAATTTTACTTCTTTTATATACTCAATATTATTAATGATCTTTTTTATTTATAATTGAATTTAATTCTCTCTTCAATTGAAAATCGGTTTTCATCTATAAAAATATTTTTCGAAAATGTTTATATTTTTTTTAATAATATAAAATAATTTGTAAAATAAATATTTACCATTTAATTAATTTTTTAAAAATATTATAATGAATTTTATTTTCATGTTTTTAATGCATTTCATTTTTCTTTTTATTAAAAATTAGAATGGAATCTATTATATCATGTATTCTATTAATGATAATTTCCACTAATAGATCTATAAATATATTAGACATCAAATAATTCAAATATTATTTTCAATGAAAATGCTATTAAAAATTTCCTTTTATGTTTTAGCTTTAAAAAAATGTTTTTTGAAATGAAATGATTATTTTATACATGGAATGTTCTATGTGTCCATTAAAACTAATTTTTCATATAAGATGACATCATTTTATAATAATCATTATTAACTTCGTATTATAACCTTTTATTCCATTATTATTATTCATATAAATGATTTTTTACTATGAAATGATGTGTATGAAACTATTACAATTTCTATTGGGTTTCTTACGATGAAATGATGAAATATTTATAAGAATGGAATCATTTCCCCCTTATATTTTACGAGGAAATGTTTATGAATATCATTTCATTTAATGTGTTCTAAAATTATAAATGTCTTATAAAACATTGACACATGTATGTATTATTTTCATTTTTTGATTGGTGGGACCTATATATCGCTAAACTTTATTAGGAAAATACAGATATCTTGTTTGATATATAGGACTAGAATGGGTAGTGAACATTGTTTAATAATGGAATAAATATACTGTGACAATCATGGGAGTAAATCCTAACTAATAGATTGTATTTTTGGTGTAACCCCAATAAAACATGAAGGACATGGTATTTAACCTCAAATAATATAACATTATTTTGGAGATAACTGAACCCACTATTATATTTTTAGATGTGAAATATTCATTACATAGTTAATTGTTTCCAGTGATTACATATATCCAAAAATTATGTCTTATGTAACTGTTATAATTCAATGTGTAATTTTGTTTGATTTGTAATTGATTCATATAATTTAAGTAGAATTTATTTTTTCAATGACACAATTTTATGATTTACAAAATTTACTCTATAGTTTTTAAATGTTAATAAAATATTCTAATACCCTTAAACTATGGGGTTGTTAATATATCCCTTAGTTACCTTTCCAAAGAATCTAAACACACTCTTTATTATATTTCCTTTCCAAGATTATAATTTAATTTATTATGTATGATATGTTTTGGAATGTTTCTTATTATGGTGAAATTAGTGGGATATGATAAATCACACCTATGAACCATTATTTTATCAATTCCTGTTCTTATTGTAGTATACCTAAAAGAGAATGAAATTTATCTTTGTTCTATATCGTGAATATTAATCTATTTAGATGTAATGTAAGACTATGAGAGGTTTTGGATTGTATTATTTTTATCGGAGAAAATGTTCAGTAAAATGATGGAATCTATAATGGAAAAAAAATAAGAGAAAAACATTTAGATCGGTTCAAATAATGGAAAATGTATTGGAAATTTACTAAAAGATAATTTTAGTAAATTAAGATTAATTATATAAATTTATAGTTACTACAACTGGACATGAATTTTGATAGTTGTACATAAGATTAATAACACAAAAAGGAAACATTTATATGAACATTATCATCACATGGTCCATGATAAAGGGCCGTTCTTCATAGTTTTTTAACAATCCTATGGGTATACCTAGTGAATTCAGAAACACGTAATGAATAATCCTGAAGGATATAAATAATGAATTTGAATACCCCAGTTAAACATAAGATATCATTCATTTTGAATATATTGTCATGATTTAGAAATACTATGAATTATTCATCTCTCCAATCAAAGATTCATGATTGTTATGCATGAAATTTCTATTTTTAAAGTGGAATAAATATAGCACGATAAGTTTTTGATTGTACACATATGAAAAAATATTGAAAAATATTTTTTGATCATTTTTATATAAATATTTTTATATGATGAAAATCATCCAGGATTATTAATTCCTATATTTAATAATTAGTTATTAAATTTTAGTTGAAAACCTCTAATATTTTGATTATCACATCATGATTCTAAAAATATTCATCACTTTTTTTGGATATTATGTTATCCAAACATTGTTATTCTCCCTCAAGTTAAATTTCATTTTATTTTAGCCATATATTTTATTTTCCTACATAAATCCAACATCAATATCGGATGAATGGCTGCCACATTTTACAATCCAAACCAACCAATGATCATACACCAGTGCAATGAAATTTTTTAAAATTTGATAGAAACAAAATATTCCTCTGCATTGTTTTTAAAAGTTGTTTTTATCCTTGATGGGTGGAGAGAAACTCAAAATCAATGATATTTTAATTTAAGGGGTGTTTTCTAATTTAATTATATAGTATTTGGACTTTATTCAATAGGATCTGGATGTTCAGTTCTCAATATAACTCATACATCATCCCACTCCAATTTCAAATAATCCTTATATAATTGACATAATTGTGTTTCAAGAATTGAATAAGTAAATCTAGGAAACTATGGAAAATGTATCTATTCGGCCATGTGTTTAACCATGCGGTGGACTATTCATTTTTGATATTCATTGTGATGGATATTTGTCACACTGTATTTACTATCTGAAGTTGAACTAGATAAAATTCCAGAATATGTTTCCTCTATAATGTGTTGATGTTTTGTATGACCAACATGGTAGATCTTAATACTTTACAATGATTGAACATCATTCTTTATAACATAAATTGAGTGTAACAAAAGAGGATATACCAAAAAAATTATATTAAAGGAATATTAACCATAAATATATAATAATATAATTTCATCTCAATAATTATCCATCTATCATTATAGATTTAATAAATAGATTCCCCATATATTACATTGATCATTTTAATGTAGAATTTAAAAACTATATACTGATTTATTCTATGTTAAATGAAGAGAAAAAAGATCACATGAGAACTATACTAAAAACATAAAAAAGGAGATATTGTAAGGAAAATTTACAGAGTGTGAATTTTGGATATAAAATGATTCATTATTTGGAAACATAATTACACAAAATGGTATGTTGTTGTATCCATCAAAGATAGAGGCTATTAATCATTGAATGAATCATTCCATTGGGATTGAAATATTATGTTTTTCTTGTTCAGAAGGATATTATAAATATCTTGATTATAAATTATGATGGATTTTCAATCCACTCAGAAATTGAATATGGAATTGGTCCAATTTCTTATAAATAGATGAATAATAGTAATATTTAATAGATATAAAATGAAAGATAGTCAGCACATATGTTCATACAATACTATAAAGTTGATATGGAAATGGAAATATATATATATATTTATTGAATAATGGGATTTGATTAATTCTTATATAGAATGATATTTGGATTTCATATTATCACAAAAATATATGGTTCTTAAAAAAATTACCAAACTCATTATTTTGATTTAGCTACAACACATTATTAATTAAATATATAAAATAATTCTAATTTTATAAAAGGTTTTAAATATATAAATATATAGATATTTATTTATTGGTCACAAATAATCATGTATATATTCACATTGACTAATTTTAACATGAATTTGAGAAGATGGTTAGTGTTGTTTAAATATTATGTCTGTTCAATAAATTTCCACACAAGGAAGGAAAATACGTTTTTATTACCATTGATTCAAATGGGTCCTACCAATGTATCTCAGATGAGGATAAATAATATCCAACATTTATGGATTGGAAATGGATCAATTTTTAAACCATAAAGTAATGAGTCAAATAATATTTTCTCAAATGAGTGTTAAACTATATATATGAGGAAATATTAAAGTTGAAATGAAGGAAGTTTTAGATCTGTAGATGAATGTGATAAATTTTCCTTATTTTATACACTGTTGTGATAGAATGATAATGATCAGAAACTATGGATGTGTCTCATCCATATGAAATTTGACGGTGAAGTTAGAATAGATTCATAGTTCTTTATTCTCTAGTCACACTATATGTACATGGATGTATATATATTTGAAATATTATTTATATGGGGATGTAATAAAAAGAAATAATGCATATTTGGAATCATGGTGCCTAGTATTTCGTCATGTTAAAGATTATATACAAGAATAAGAAGGTATGTCACATTCATTACCCACAAAAGAATGAATATTGGAGAAGTACATAATGGATTTTGTCATCAGACTTCTAAAATTTTCTTATGGGAATAATTTTTTTTATGGGTTATAATTAAATTCTTTTTTAATTAATCAAACATCAGTTAAATCAGTGAATATTTTCCTCTAGATCGTATTTTGAGGATTCTAATTAATGAAGTGGTGAGAATTCATGGGGTACGATGTACAATTATAGCTGACTAGGATATATGGTTTACCATGATGTTTTAGAGAAGTATTCAACAATATTTTTATTCAATGTTGTGTTTTAGAAAGGTATATATCCACAGACAGATGAAAATTTTAAAATTATAATTCAAAACCAGGATGATATGGAAATATAAATCTCAATATATTTTAATGGTGTATGGGGTCAACACATTCCATTGGTTTAGTTTTCATACAAAGATACCTTTCACTCGGGAATTTGGATGGGTCCTTATGAATACATCTCTAAAAAGTATTGAACAACTCCAATGTCTAGGGGTGATGAAGGATAAATAAAGCTAATAGAACCTCAGCTATCTATTAATATTTTAGAGAATGTCTGAGCCATTCAACTTTACATCAATGAATCTCAAAATCCCTAAAAAAATTATTTTCAATCATTTGATGTTTTTGGTGTTTGAATTTAGAGAGAAGGTTTTTAAAATAATATATCCATGAACTATGGTTGTGAGATTTTGGAAGAAAGAATGTTGAGTCGTATGTATATTAGCCCATTTGGTATTTTTCAATGATTAGGTATGATTTTATTATTTCATTTCACTTTCACAAAACCCTTTTCAGGTTCATGATTTGTTCCACATATCTCTCTTGAGGAATTAATTACATTATCTATCATATGTAATGAGCTATGATTTCGACGAAAAAAAGATATTGACATCTTGATTTGAGCAAATTATGGATATTAAAGATCCTAGAGATAAAGTTATATTAAATAGGACCTCTTACCATGTTAATGTATTGGGAGAAACCACATATTTGAAAAATCTAAATGGAATATAAAGATATAATGAAGAATAATTATGCTCATTTATTTTACTAATATGGATTAATTTAGACATTTAAATTGATAATATGTGGGTATAATTAAAGACCCAAATATATTACAAAATATTTATTTCAATATTATTGTATTTTTTGATAGATTTCAGAATACAGAACAATGATTTTAATATTATTATTTATACATGGAATTCATAAATGAACCTTTTAAAATAGTGGTATGGATAAAAATAGCCACTTTTTAAATAATATGTGTAATTGTTTTATATAAATATATTATATTTAAGGAAAATTAATTAATTTTTAGTGGAGTCTTTGTATATTTCAAAAGTAATATTGTCTCCATAAACATTTTTTATAAAAAATATTAAATGTTATTATTTTCTGTATAATAAAATATAGGTGAAAATTTAAAATTCATGTTTCAAATCTACATGTCATAATTATGTTTCTGTGAATTCATTGTTATTTTCTATCAAAATTAAATTTTTATAAATAATAAATAATTAATGTTTTCTATTGAAAACATCCATTTAATTTTAAATATTTTAAATCACCATTATAAATTAATATGTTGTAAACTAAATTTAGTTCAATGATAAGATTTTTTAATCCAATTTATTTCATTGCGATTTTATCACACTAAGTGGTTTATGTAATATTTCTATTTAATTAATTTGATTTCTTTGATAGTTTATATTCCATGCAACAACCTGGTTAAATGAAAAATAGTATATTATTAAAATATTATGTGTTTTTTATTTCATATACATTTTAATGGTGGGTTGGAATAGGATAAAAGTTATTTGTTTTAAAAAATAAAAATATATATATATAAATTTACAAAAAATTGCATCAAAATTAATCACACAGTTATTGTTGAAGTCATTTTATTATTCCATAAAATACATTTTCTCTATAAATGCGGATTCACATATCTAATTTCTATAATTATTAGAAAATTTATTTGATTAAATTTAATTAATTAATTTAATTCGTAGTTTACTAAATTATATTACGATCATTTTATGATAATGTTCATAAAAAGAGTAATTTTTTAATGAATATTATTAAAATGCACATTTTTTAGAAAAATGTAATTTTTATTTATCGTATTTAAGAGTCAAATCATATATAAGTTATTATTAAAATTTAATAAGAAACTTTTGATATAAAATAATTCAATTATGGGTTTGAAAATGATTTTCAATTTAATTTTGCATAATCACATTTAATGTTTAAATAAGTAGTTTTAAAAAAAAACAAATTCTCATTGTGTTTTACCTATTTATTTTTAAATTTAATTCTGAAAAAACAAGGATTTGAATTTTCAAAAATGGATTCCATTTTTGGTATTAATAGTTTCAATTGTTTTGAAATAACTTTTTTTATTTTTTGTACAATAAGAGAAGTAATCTTTTGTATTTGTGTTACCATAGTAAATTATATATCAAGTAATTAATGTTTGAAGAGAAAATGATAAGCACTATTAAATCACCCAACAATTACCTTAATATTATGTAGTGAGTATATATAGACCATATTTATACAATGGTATAATTTTCAAAATTATGGAGCTACTTATAAATGATAATGAAATTTTTAATATTATATTTATTGAAAAGTCAAACATGTCACACTTTTTTTTAATAAGTTTTATATTTTTATAATATAGTAATATAGAGGATATATAAATATATATATATATATATTGTTGATATAATTTATCTTCAAATTATAATTTCTCTATAATTTTATTAGAGGATATTATTACCTTAAATTATATCACAATACTGATGTTGGTATTATTTAATTACTTGAATAATTATATTAATGAGATTAAAAATAATTATTGTAATTTATTTTTTATATTTATTTCTTCCAAATAACTATATATATGTTGATTAAATTTTTATTTTAGTCTGAGTTTACCTTATTTTCTGGAGGTTTTTACTGTCAATATAATGAATAGTATCAAAATCAAAAATAAATATATTTTATGTTAATAATAATTTATTAAATTATTAAAAATCCTAAAAATGATAAATAATAAAAAAAATGGATAATATATTTTAAAAAATGACACCCCTTTTCAATTATAGTTCATCAAGATTAATGTAGCAATATAATAGTTTAATTTTATATTAATCTTCTATGAAATTTTAAATGTTCCTAACTCCTCAATTATAAAAGGGAAACATCCACATCACTTCCTTACACAATTTTTATCCATATATAAAAAAAATCTTATGGAAAAAATATCTACTTCTCTATTGACATTCGAGAGGTTTTTTCTATCCTAAAAGACGTACCTTACATCCTTTTAGAGGATATCTAAATTAGTCGCTTTGAAGAAGAGGTAAGTGTTCTGGGAGAACATATTCTATTTATACTCATTTTTAAATTCTCTATAATGTTCATAATAAGAAAATCATAGTAAATTATGTATAAATAATAATCTGAAATTTTATTGTGATTATAAATAAAACCATGACAATCCATCTATCTCGTCAAAATGGGATGTGAATATACCACTCTTGTGTATATACGGCTTACCATCTAAACATGTAGAAACTATTAACTTTTTTATCACCATATTTTATGATTGTAATTATGATTTTTTAATATTTATATATTATATTTATAATATTATTACACATATGGAAGGATAATATCAACTATAATTTTTTATTAAGCCACTTTAAGGAAAATTGGGAAACCAATGTACACACACAAGGACAACTACATGATGAAAGAGCTTACAAAATTGTTAAACCCAAGAATAATGTTATTCGAATCAGATAGTATATATAATTCCCTATGAAGACTACTAACATGGGTGTCTCGATCCTCCCTGATTAGTTATTCGAGGTGAGAAACCATTCTATTCATTATCTTGATGAATTCCTCCAAGGTGATTATGCCTTGGTTGAAGCCTCGGGCTGTGATTTAGTATTTCTTATCAATACACGCTTTTTATCTCCTCTTTGGCCTCAGTCTGCAAATTTATTTCATTGATCCTTAAAATCTCTTCATTTGAGGCATTTGGCCGGAGGACATTTTCAAGAATCTCTTCTTTAGAGTGTAAGATGAGCTTCAGACACTTTTCACTTTCTTCTTCTATTACTCTTGGTTCTCTGCTTGGGTTCCCACTTTCCCCGTGTTGATGGCCTTTTCTTTCCTTACTTCAAAATTTCATGGCTTACCTTGATTCTATTAGTTTTGGCATGTGAGATTAATATTTGTTCCCCTTGTGTTCTTCCCCTAGTCCACCATCCATTTCCCCAAGTCATGATTTCATTTTTTTCTCGTTCTTCCTTCTTGGGTTGTGGGGACCTTTCCCTTGGAACTGGTCCAGTCTTTCAACTGAGAGTTAGATGAAATGATCACCACCTAAATCCTCATCCTCTTGTGAAAATGATTGTTCTTGAGTTTCTAGAACATAAATTCTATTTTTCACATTAACCCCAAGGCCTTATTTGAGATCCCTCTGCCAACTCGAAGGATCTAACTTGCATGATTTTACCGCTAAGTCCTTCTTCTTCTTCGCCTAACTCCTAGTCATCTGAAAGGAGGATATAAAAAAGGGCATGTTTGTATCAAGAGGTCCGAATACGCTAACGCTATCCCACCTTCCTTGACCGTAATGTTAGATTGGAGCTGCATGCAATAAGGACTTCCCATGCAATGACGTAACATATGGTTTGAACTCCTTTCCAAATTCCTCTTTAGTGACATCACTACATAGAATCAGGCCTATGGGATGCTCGTATCCACAGTCCTTGAATTGAGAATTCTTGTTATATTTTTCCCATTCCTGAACTTGAGGACCCCTAGATCCATGGAACTCGATTACTACCTTTGCTACCCCATTATTAACAATTCTATCCGAGACCAGATTCTCCACCTAATCCACATGCAATGTGAGCTATTTATCCTTTCCTTCCACCTGAACTGCCTCCACTCTATTCACATGCAAGGAGCAGATCCCCAAATCCTTCCTTAACCGAGCTTGGACATCTACGACCAGTGGTAAGGAGATATTGTCTTCTACATTATTCACTATTCATAGAACCATCGAATAAGGCCATTACCAAAGCTGACCATCTCGAGAACTTCCCTATGGTTCCAACCTCAATTCCTTGCCCGGACAGAAATTATTTTGTAAAGGTGTAATATTTTTTACATTTCATTCATTCCATCAAATGGAAAAGGGAAATAGTTCCCATGCGTACGTATGGACCACCAACTCAATTAACAGTGTCATTCATTTTTCAATCACTAATTTTTCTGAATTACAATAATAGGCATTTTATTATTATATATGACTTTTTAACCATGATTATCAATTTTTATATTATGTGACCATGATCATACTATAATGACAGGGATTATCAAATAGATAGATGATTTAAAAACTAGGAATTCATGGCCAAGATTAGTTATTTTAATAAACAATTATCAATAAATGTGTCATAAGAAGTTATAAATAAATCATATATGGTATAATTGATATATTTTAGTGGAATTAATTAATAAAAAGTACATATTTTTTATAGGTGGTTTGGATGTTAATTAGGAAAGGCCGGACATGAGGTAAAGTTTTTACGTCTCACATTCACTTTTGTTTTACATATGTAATGTTATGTATGTATTCCTTTCTTGGTTTATATAATTTTTATGTGATATATAATATCATCAATTTAGGAGATGGTAGATAAAATAGCGGAGACTGGCGAAAACCCTAGATTAGATGAATAGGTTCCTTGTGGAAAGAAGGAAGGTCTATGGAAGAGAATTGATGATGAAATTATTGATGAACATCCTATGGTTATGGGACATAAGGATCTCTTGCATTTCTACATGAAAAACAAATAAAAAATATTGGATCATTTTAATTTTGAAGGATCTAGATCTGGGAAGAATTTTTCAAATGTTATAATGCTTGTGGGGAATAGATCATACTTGGATTTTTATTCACCTCAACAGGGAGGAAATATAAATAATGGGCTTATTTCGCATATTTTTTCTGATTAGGATTCTATGGAAGAATTTGCGAGTCTTTAAAATTTCTCAATTATCACAGGCGTTTTTATTACAAATGGGGAGAATACATGTAAATTAAATAGACTCGTCACTAGGATTTCCGAGACATGGGGATTTGTTTATTAGAGGATGATGACTATAGTCCATGGATTGTGCCATAATTTCATTCATTCAGATGAATGAAGAATGTATTAATTGGTTATAGTATTGGTTTCATTGAAGCATGTATTTCTTCTAATTCACAAAACATTAAAAATGTTGATCCTATTATTGTAAATAACACACGTGCTGAGGTTTGGAAGGAATCCTATAATGTGAATTGACCTTACTATCACTTGTGAATCCTTTGTGATATCACTTATTCTATTAAAAATCATATACAATTGGATAGGCATCTGGATAATCTTAGATTTTTTTCATTATGAAGGGATCCATGTTGTGGTTTCTATGTCTAAAACTCTAATTAAAGAGGTTTTTTGTCCCATAGGGATGATAGTGTCAATCTAGAAATTATTTATGAGAGAAATCCCAAATAAATTTTTAATATACAATTATTTGAACATGTTATATATGATTACGATGTGAATAAATTATGTAATTTTTACAAAATCAGCAGTCCTGATGTATCCCCCTAAACCACGAATCCCAAATCCAGTGGCTTCATTTAATGCATTGGAATTATTACATGGAATCAAGTCCTAAAGGACTGATCAGTTTAGAAGTCTTTGGGAATAGATTACATATAAGAACATAACAATACAATTTCTAACATATAATACAGTATAGATAACCCTTTTAGGATTACATTATTCCCTTAGCATAACTATGCATGTCAATCATAATTCACTTTTTAGAATCCTTGGAAATTAAAACATTTTAAATGGGTGAGTGCAGATTCTCAGTTTGGATAAACAATATAGTATAAGTTATCATAAATAATCTTAAACATTAATGGAAAGGTATAAAATTGAATCACAAGATCCTTAAACCAAAATTTCAGTATTATATGAAAATGTTAAATCAAATAATTCTATTTAATTTTTCACATGGATATTATACTAACAAGTAACATTAATAATGAATCTCAAAATGATGGAATACATAATGTCTGGAATCAAAACCACAAAGTCAATAACTCATATTTAGACCATAAATATAAATTATATTGTGGCCTGGTGCTAAGACACTAGATGTATCATAACACCTACTGATGCATCTCGAGGCTATAGTGGGACATGTCCGTCACTTACTAAGTCCAATTCATTCCTCATATCAAAATGGTGAAACATTACATAATAATTTGTATTAAATCTAGAATATAAAATGTCAATACATTAACCATAAAAAATAAATGGTATAGAAGTAACACATCCACCTTAAGAAAATATCATAACTCATTCAATAGAATATGTAGGATTGTATTATAATAAAACAACATCAATCATGGATAATATCTAGTAAATTATTTTGACATAGTAGTAAATGATCAGAAAACCTCTTTGAGAGAAATATCCCTTTTCTTGATATAATTTAAAATTAAAATAATTTATAAAGGAAATAATTTAAAATATATTTTTTAATGAATGTTTCCCATACCACTTTTTATCTTTGAGAGTAATTAACATTTAAAAACAATCATGTCCATATAGAAAATCTATAAAACAATTGGAAAATTTGGACATTAATTAAAAATATTTAGAAAAATAAATATTTAATTCATTTCAAATGATGATTTGGTTAAAGAGTCGCTTCCATAAAACCTTAAAATATTTCTCTTGAAATCATTTTTATGATATATGGACATTGATTGTAAATATGTCCCTGTAAATATGTACATATAAACAATCTCAGATAATGATGAGATTGAAAAATTATCCCTTACATTATACATTCATTGAGTCAAGCATCCATTTATACTCTTTTTTAATGACCATGGTATGTTATTAAATAATAAAAGAACCATATTAATATTTATCATAATATACATGATTAATTTATGATTTATACAAACAATTTAATTTTAATTTACTTGTTAAAGTAACATTTCAGGTAATAATCACATTCTTTATATTATGTGTTTTAAATTGTTTTTATTTAGTTTATCACATAGATCACGATTTAAATACTTCCACAATGTAAATGATGATTTATATATCATATATATTCAGAATTTTAATATGTATAATAGATTGATATATGAAATGGAAACACTATTTACGGAGATGGTAGTCTTTACGTACACATGAAAGCTGTTTCAGTTTTCATATCACATTGTTTGGAAGTAATTAAATGAAATATATAAAACAAAATAAATATTTATTATTCTAGTATAATTTTTATATCTTATATATCATAGTTAATAAATATATATACTTTTTATAAATATTCATCAATAGTGATCATTGAAGATGAATCTCATTGCGTCATGGAGACGGTAGGCCGTACATCCACACAAGAGACAATACCATTCTATTGGTGGTAAAATCTTATTGATTTGGATGGTATATTATATATAAAGAATAATTAACATGTTATATCTATTATTTTCATAAATTATACTCCTTATTATAAGCATACAAATAATAAAGTGTTGAATAAAAAACTACACTGCAATGTGGATACGGTGAGCCGTACGTACGCACATATAGTTACTTTTCATTCACAGGATGGATAGAATAATGAATATGGTTGAACCATATTAATAATAAAATAATAGTATGTATAATTTATTGTATTTATTACTGTATTATGTATGAATTGAAGAATGATTATTTAGAAGAAGAAAAAAATATAGAAAGAGGTGATGTAATAATTTCTTCTTCTGTGGGTTCTTCCTTTTTATTTGAACAAAAGGGCTCCATTGGTTGGATTTATGACCAATATAAGGACTCTATGATGTATTTAGGGTAGTTGGTTGGATTGTTGAATAGGGTTTGGACTATCTAAATGGTTTTTGAGGTGTTAATTTAGGAGAAGGTGAAGTACCTTTTTATAAGAGAGGTGTGGGGAACTTTAGGAAAAGATTCTAATATTAATTTATAATAAAAATAATTTCAATTTAAAATAGATAAAAATGGATTTATTTAAATGAAAATGTGAGGAAGGTTCAAAATAATCTCAACCAATAGGTTTTAGGTATTTTTAGGTCACTTTGTTAACCTAATCATTTAGATTTAACACTTCATGAAATATTTTATCTTTTATAGTGTCTTCTTATATTTTTATACTACATGGTTAATATGGTTACTATAAAATTACAATAGAACATCAAGTGGTTCATTAATGACATAACTGACATTATATAGGTTCTTTTTCCAAATCATAGGTTTCAAGGAATGTGATATCATTTAATAAAATAGTATTTGTTTTAAAAACACATTTTCTTTCAATTTTGACACTATTTAGTTTTTGGTTTTTGTTAAAGTTGTAACAACATCATTAAATAGAAAAAAATAAATTAAATCAACCCTAACATGTCATATTAATCTATAAAATATGTGTATAGAAACTAATTATTCAATTTACATTTATTTGGATATTATTAATATCAATTATTATATTCATTCGTTAATCAGGTAATTACTGCATAATCATTGTGTCATAAATAAATTTAATTATTTAATCTCTAAAAATTATAAATAAAGTATCATGATGTACGTAATATTTTTATATTTATAATCAATTTTATATTTGAATTTTTAATATGTGTATCCCTATATGTAAAATGGTATAGTAATTAAATAATAAATTTAACAATTTTAACTATCCATTATATATAATATAATATATGTCATAATCTAACCCAAATATATCCAAAATAATAATATTTTAGTTATAAGTTTTATTTTGGTCTACAAACACTTAACTAACAGAATTAGTACATGTGTAGGGGTAATTTTATTTTATTATAGTATTATTTCTAACATTAATTACCCTATTTACTTTTAACTGTGGAAAATAAAATTCAAAAGTACTATTTCCAAAAAAACAATCATATTGAACCAAATTATACATAATGATGGAAATTGTGTTTATAGGATACTTATAAATCAATTAATAGAAGCAGTAAAATTACATTTTTTTTCAGATATGCAAATGTGCCTAAAAGGTGGGTAAAATATTTCAAAAGTTTAATAAAATTTTATATATCTAATCTTATTATAAAATGAATAATAAAAATTACATTTTACTAATATATGTATCATGTATCTATTTTTGTTTTAAGAAATTAAATATAAATTTTTAAAATGGAAAAGTTGGTTTTTATATACCATGCAATATATTTCACTATTCATAAAAAATTGAATGTTTTCAGAAAAATACCAAAAATTTAATCCAAGATAATTTTTATATTCCACATTAAAAAATTCGGTCTATTTTAAGAAATTAAATTTTTCAAAGTGTCTAGAATTAATTTTATTATTATTCACAAAAAGACACAAAACATAGTTCTATTATAAATTATTTTTTAAAAATATATAACTATTTTAAAAAACATATAAATTTTATTATAAATATTTTTTATTTATGTGAATACATTAGAAATATCATTTTTAATTTTTTTTTCTATTCATAATACAATTTTTTATTGATAAATAAATATATCGTTTAAATAATTATAATACTAATGTGTGGTTTCTCAAAAACACAATCTTGCAAATAATACAAGCCAAGTCGAGGTTGTGTAAAATATAAGCTATTAAACTACTTTATAGAGATAAAAATCCATGAAATATTGTGGTGTTACATTCTACCCTCCATTAAATTTTTTCCTCAGCATTTGAAATTTTTCTTTAAAAATTAATGTTTGCAAATTAGAAAATACCTTAGTGGGAAACACATATCGGAAATAAGATTAATATAATTTAGTATTAATAATAGGGAAAGAAAAATGAATAATTTACCACCAAATTATGATTTTGAATAAGAGAACACTTGAGGTAATTAGAGACACATAATTGTTGGAAAAAGAAATTATATTTAGGAATGATGGTGGTCATCAATCACAAACTATTGAACGAAAAATGAAAAATTTGGGCCCTCAAACCCATTAAATTATTATGATTTAATGTATCATTAGTTCAAAAAAAACAGAAGGTATTATGATAACTCATTTTTGTATACATTTTTTTAAAAATTTGGGATTAATGTACTATCATGATAAGAACTCAATAAATCATAATTGATTTAATTACCTATCATAATCATAAACTCATGATTTTGTTGTTCTTTGATCTATTTTCACTTCACCGCTTATAGTATAAAATGAGTGTTCAAAATTATTTCATTAATCCCTAAAACTCATTTTATAAATCGTACTTCCCACACATATTTTTTTAATCCAATATATGTTTACTGAAATCCAAATGGATAGGTAAATGTATACCAAATTATACTATAACCTCAAAAAAAATATGAAATGCTCATCTTTCTCCATTTTAACCTTTAGACTTATCCAATATACTAGTGTCCCAACTCAGAGTTGGAAAAATTATATACGTGTTAAACACAACGATTATCTCCTTTTTCCATATTATAACATGTGAATACTTTCATCTTGTGTTCTTTAAAATCATGGTAACAAATGAAATTACCGAAAAACCATATTGAATACATTCATTCTCTCTTATTATTTATAGAATACATGATATACTATTTAAATCCAAATATGTTTAAACTACAACAATTATGTGATAAACAAAAAATTAATTAGTTCTATGGTGGTTAAGAACTTAAAAAAACAATTTATCCAAATCCACCATCCATTATTCCAAAATCAAAACTATAGTATCATGACCATATTAAGGTTTATATTTCCCCCAACCATGTATTTCACAAACATATTAACATGCTATTGATACACTTTTCCTTGTACAATACAATCACAAATCCTTAATGAATTAGTTCTGCCATTCAATAATTATTTATTTTCATATTCATATAACCAGTACATCATTGATACAACACTCAAATGACATAACTCATTAATCCAAAAACAAAAATACATTAATTATTCCCCATAAAATTTTGTGACAACTTATGTATGACTGATTCTAGAACACATATTTATAATTATTAATTCTTTATAGAAGGGAAGAAAGTCATCCTAAAATGAATTGGATAAATATTGACATCTCTTCATGTTAAAAAGACTCGAATAGGGAGTGAACCCATTTTAGTAAGGTAATCAATCCACTATGATAGTCATGGAAAAGATTCATTATGACTATAATGGTTCTTAGAGTGGAGCCAATATAACATTATAGACTTGGGAGTAAACCTTCAACTATAATAGTTTGAGGAGTGAACAAAATCAACTATGATAGACCTCAATGTGAATCCCTAACATATATTGAAATTATTTTATATGATTATGTGTATTCCACAAATATATGTCCTATGAAAAAGTAATGATACCATGGATCATGTAATTTGATTACTTTATAAATCATTTTTTTTTGAACATATAATATTTATGATATATGATATGAAGATAATAGTTTTCAAATGTTTCTCCCATATATTCAAAAAATATTCTCATTTTATGTAAATATCTGATTTTTTTAACCATTATTAAAAATATGTGCTCACTATTTATTATGTTTCATTTCTACAATTTAATAAATTACACACTTAGTATAATATTTATAATAATGGTTTTAATAATGAAGAACTTAGTTGAGATGATGTAGTTCCATTGAAAACATGTTCTGTAAGAGTCATGGTTTTAAATGGAACCAGACCTAAATGATTCAGGAATGGATCAATATGATGTGTAATGAATAATCATTTATTATAAATTAATATTTATATATTATAATTTTGGATCACTACAAAATGATAGAAGAAGAAGAATATAATTTCAAAAAATACAATTTTGATAAAAATGTAACTTTTTCTATTAGTGTGTCATATTATATAATATTTTTATATTTATTACACCACTAAAAAATTAAATAAAAAATGACTACAATTATCATTAACATGTTAGTTAAAATATGTTTTCTTAAAAACCCAATTTAAATGAGATTCTTTTATAAATAGGTTAACAATTCCTTAATGTTGTATTCTTTCTGTGTCCGATTTTCCCATATTATGACCATTAAAAATAAAAATTTGATAAATCCAAAAACAACCATGGTAAAAATTTTCATTTATCTTGAGATTTAAAATTAGTATATTCAATGAAAAGTTTATCTATAACCCCAAAGCCCCCCCTCAAACCCAATGAGAGAAAATAATACCAGATGTATCATTAAATAATTACGGAATTATTAATGTCATGTCATATCCTTAGTTCTACACACTAGTGCCCCAAGATTTTTTGTTACATGATTTCTCACAAACCTCCCCATAAGCTAGATGTTATTGACTATCAACGATTGTCTAACATAAATGCACAATGGGGAGACTATACTCTCTTTATCAAATCAGTACAAGTGGGGAAATAAATTACCTAGAGACAAATATTATAAAGGATAACAACAATAATTCCATAATAATAAATATCAACATCAAATAATGATCCAAAATTAGGAAAATAATATCCAAAAAAAATAAAAAGATATTTTATTTGAAAATAATTTCATGTGCAAAATGAAAACACAAAATATATATATTGAAAACTACCATGTAGGTCAAAACGTCTTGAATGATTTCCTTATCGATTATCCATATGGATATTTCAATAAAATATATATATCTTTCCCTTATATAGTGATAAAAATATAAAGAATATTTGGGTACCAACCATGATGTTTGAATATAGTGTGACAACATATTAGTATCCTACCACCAGTGATGTCTATAAGATTATTTGATTGTATAAAGAATAAACTGAAACATATAAGAAAATCATATTTAAATTTAAATTATTCATTAATAAACCAAATAATTCCCATGTTCATGATGAAAACCATGAAAAACATACCTTCTTTGGCCCATGAAAGCGAATGAACTGTCCAGAAGTAAAAATGCATTACACTTAATCAAGGGTTTATGTTATTCATTTAATCATAATTTCACATTAAATGATTGGGGGAATAATTAATCTAATTAGAACTGCATATGAATTTTCATTCGTATTTCATGTCTCATAACATAGTGATCACATGAAATACATATATATAAAGGTTCCCAATGTTGAAGTCTGGAACCCCATGGGTATTTTGAGAATAATTATTTATCCCACAACTCCGTCATAAATATCACATCACATGGATCTGTATTTCAAACCATTTATCAATCATTAATATGTTAATAGTCATCATTTTAATCATACCAGAACCCCCCATGTGTTTCAATAAATTCTATTATCTGATAAATCAACCTATTCCAGTAACCCATTATTCACCATTTTCATCATCACAAAATTCACAAATTTCCTAACCATGTGTTATTCTAAATGATTCTTTTTGATTTTATGAAATTTTTGAACACTGAAATTTAAATTTCATAATTACATTCATGTAGTTATAATCAATACTATGGGAAGTGATGATTAGAAAACCTACCTAAATCTCATTGAAGTAAGTTCACCAATCCAAAAAACGAAATTAACAATGACGATCGAACCCACATTGCAATAGATGACTGAGGACCAATGTTTAAATCATGATCCAACGAACTATGATATATCTAATTCTAAATCTAAACCATATTCCTAGAGGAAACATCATTAAACATCATAGTGAAAATTATATCAAAGAAAACTAGAGAGGGAGAGCCAATTTGTGGAAAATAACACATTTTAGAAGAGGTTATCATTCAATTAATTATTTTATTCTCCAAGAAATGGGTTTGAGGAGACCAGTAATCCTCCTACGGACATCCAAAAATTAATTAAATTAATTAGGGTTGGGCCAGTGAGATTATTTTTAAAACTGGTTGGTTCAATAATTGTAAATATAAATTTGGGTGAATCAAATCCAATGAACATGGTTTCTTTTGTTGTGGATCATAGTTCTCAAAACAATGCACTACTTTTTAGGGGGTGAATAGATTCTCTGATGATGCAAAACTTTTCATAAACTGGGGAAAATATTGAAAAACACCACTGTATCAGGGTTTATAATTGAGGAGCATTTCCTCACTGCTTTCCCAAATCATGCGCAAACTGTGCACCATCTACTATCTCACTAAACTAGAGAGCATGGTTTCCAAGGGAAATATATATGGTTTTCCATAACCATTTTCCAAGTGTTAAAAATTCCTTCTGCTTTAATCTTCTCCAACATCATCATAGTTAATCCCCCTAAAAACTCAACCATGATAAAAACAAAATAATGTAAAATAGTACCCAAAGAGGAGAATGCTACCTATTTATAAAAGACACAAACATATAATTGACCCTTCTTATAAAAACTCATCATTAAGAAGTAATCCATAGTATATATATGATTTAAAGTTAATAAATTGTTGGACAATGATCCCACATATCTTATTCTCATTCCCATGTATCCTCTTAATGAAGGACATTTTTCCATAATACTTGAACTATCACCTCACTTCTTCCCCACAACACATTCACACTATTGTCCCTAAAACAAACTTGATGCTCCTTAAAGGTTGACTTATCACCATTCTTAACATCATCAACATTTATCAAATTATAAGGGATATGGTTATACTAAAAATTATATTAAAAATTGAGAACATAATTCAAAGCACTAATCATGTGTGAAGGAGATAACTGAAATTATACTAGTCTAGTTCTCTCTACGAAATAGAAAGGTCTATCATTCATTGGATACAACATTACCTACTTACAAATCCTACAATGAACCAGTCTTGGTGACACTCAATGGAATTCAACATCACTTGACAATATAATCAATGGTACCTTTCCCTAAATGAGCATATAACTTATTCTTACTATACATCATAGTCGTACATGTTCAAATCAACTAAACTTACTCTGAAGCCTCCTACAAAAGACTAAATAAAAAATACTATAACTCAACATGCACCATCCATCATAAAGGTGTTATTCCTGCCTTATCATAAAGAGACTCATATGGTCACATTGTAATATTATATTGATAACTTTTGTTATATGAAAAATCAATGATTGGTGGGTTTTTCTCCCATGATCCACCCATGTTTAGGATTCATGCATAAAATATATCCTCTAATAACTATATTGTACATTCTGAATTCCCATATACCTATTTGTGGAAATCCATAACCAATAAAATATCGTCTTACCCAAAAACATCTATCACCCTTTCAAGATGTTTGAAGTTAAATATGAGCCATGGTTTAAAGCTATACTCCATGGAACCCCATGCAGATAGACATTCAATCAATTGTACAAGTATACCACATGATCTAGAAATAATTTCTCCCATATATGTATGAAATGGGTTAATTGTTTCAATTTTTCTATAAATAAAAAAATATAATCATTCATTTGGGTCTTATTTATAATAACCACCACCAAGTATATAATGCTTTCATCCCCTATTCCTTTTTGAATGGTGAATGACTACAGTAAACCACTAGGTCCTTCATTCGCAAACTTCACCTATAGATAACTGTTGAATCAATTCATTAAACCATAAATCACCTTTTTCATACCCGACCACTAATTCTATATCAAAATATCATGGTAAAATTTTATTAATCAAGGATGTGCCACTAACATTGAGGTAGGAAACTCACACATTATATCTGCATGCATAATCATTACCATAAAAAACTAGTACCAATCCTAGATTTTCTAATTCTTATATATTATACGGTCAGAATGTGACTCCCCACCTTCAAGGACTTCCCTCATAGAGATACACTATATATTCCCATATTTCCTCTCCCTAATCCATCTCTAAAATGTGGAATTAACATAGAATTATATGAGTGAAATATTTTTCTATCCCTTATGAACCATAATATACATATCTTCTAAGAAGGTTATCATATTCCACTCAAAATTATACTCATAAACTTTGTATTTTTATGTCTTCCTACTGAAACTTTTAGAAACCCTCTACCCTTTTCAAGTTTATACACTAGATCAAAATCAAAATATTTCATATAATAAAATATCTAAATTATAAATAAATCAAATAACCTTATAGAATAATATACTTTTAAACATTTATGGTTGGTATATACCATAATAATTTCTCCCAATAGATAATTCTCCTATAAATTCAAGGAATTAACTACTATAGAAAACTCATGGTTCTGAATATGTTATTTCTATTTATTTTTCATCATCATAAATGACATGTACACTATAAATTGATCTCACTACTTCCACAGAGTTGTAAATAAAATACTATATTTTTTAAAAACTACGGTGTACTTGTCACATGGATTGAGTATGATAAAAATTACTATGGTAGTCAAACCCTTATTCAACTATTTGAAAGCATTATTATATTCTCCAGACCATTCAAACTTGATCCCCTTATTGGTCAATCTTGAATGTGTTTATACAAATTGTGAATCAATAGGATGAACCACTGATTATAACCCTCCAAAACCCAAAATTTTGCAGATATCAAAAACAGTAATGATATACTCCTAAGAAACACTACCCACACATTCTTTTGGTCCACTAACATATCTTCTTTTGAGGTGATGTATTCCATGAAATGTACCCATTTAATGAAAATATGACACTTATATATCGTGAGATATATCTGATTCTATCTCAATATTATTATTCTTTTGTCAATATTTAGTTCATTATCATCATGATTTTTTAATTACAATAAGAATAAATATACAAAACAACAAAAAACAAATACAATTAAAGGTGGATGATTTGGTTCATCAACAAAATAAACATAGTTGGGTTGTTTTTCAACTAAATGGGCATCATCCAAAACTCATATAGACAATAAATTCTTCTAAAAAACAATGTCTTATATCGGAAGGCCTACCACTCATCTAATGATACACTGACGTCAATTCAATCTAAGAGAAAACATCAGCTCTTTTATATTTCTTAAAAAGATCATTGATATGTGGATGAGCATAGCTGTTCTTTATTGTCATCAGGTTCAAATAACTGTAATCCACACATAATCCTATGGTTGGATCATCCATAATAGGAACAATTATAAAAAAACACAACAAGACGGATTTAGATAAATAATTATCATGTCTTTCAATACTTCTAGATGGCTATTGAGGTCTTGAGGCTCTCTTTGTGCCATTATATAATGTGTAATACAAACTGGGTCAGATCTATCCATGAGATAAATTGTAATCCCCAAATCCCTCTTAGGTGTAACCCCATAAAATCCATTATGATACAAAAATTAGGAATGATCCTTAGATGTTAGAAAGTAATCACTCATTCCACCACATTTATCCACAAAAACAATTACAACATGGTTATTGTGCTCTTCATGTTTCTAATAAAATTTTCCTATATGAGCAGCCTATATATCCCACAATTGATGAAGAAAATAACTCTTACCCTAATAAAATGTAAAGGTAACTATACTATAATATCAATCAATGTGGTATCACTATGATAATAACCAGTACATACATAAATTCAAGAAAAAGCCTGCCATTTCAGGTACGGATCCCAACAGACAAGATTCTCTCCATTTTTGAGAAAACACCGATTAAATAATCAAATATATCATGAAAATATGCCTACTAGTTTTTAAGTCATCATTACCTCACTCATGAATCCACTTACATAAAAAATATTGAACTAATTATGTATATATAATAGAATGAGAGGATTCCATATCAAATACTGAACTAGAAAGTGTACAATCTATAATGTTAGTAATTATGATTGTTAATGGTCCAACCTTGCTATCCACTAGTGTTGGTTGAACTGCATGAGTCTGACATTCCACCTTACCTATGATGTATTATGATCCACATTTTCTACACCACATTTATGATAAGTAAAATATTTCCCTAATGTATCACATCCACTACCTTTACCTACACAACTAGAAGAACTCCAACTACTTGGTTGATAAGTGGTGGAATTTATTTGTCCAGTACTATGAATCTATTTGGTTCCTCCATAATTCCTCGTATTTTGAGGGTTCTTGATAATCCATTACATGTGACCCATCATTGTTCATGTTCATAAATCTACAAGTGGTTGGGGACACTACCGACAATTGATTCCAAACCTACCTCACTAGTGGCAATATATTATGTTAATGCTTTGTGTAACTGATCCTTCTACTAGGACACATTTTTTAACATATCCCAAATAAACATTTCATAATGACAGATACTACTATAGAAATATTTACCCCTTTTACATCCATTAGAAACCACCTTTATTTTACTGCAATCCTCTTTTAGCAGTGGTAACACCTCGAGATTTTGTGAAATTTTTATTTTTAATTAATATAAATATTTTCATATATTTCAATCAAAAATACACTTTATATAGTATTTTTACATATAAATATAATATAAACATGAATTTCTAATGTTATAAAAAATACATGTTTATTTATAACTACACAAAACACAAAAATTATCTTATAGTACCCACAACACACAGTTAAGCTGTGTTATACGCAATAATGAGTTGTACCAATTCTTAATGGTGAAACTATATTTAAAATAATGATCGAAAAATTTATTAATTATATTATTAAATATAAAAAAATTATTTCAGAATGTCTAAATTATATTGGTTTGTTTTTTTTTTGTTTTTTTTTCAGAAACAACATTTTATGATGAATAGTTTAAAATACTGCATTTCAGTTAAAACCCACCATTTCATTTAAATTATTATTACTGTTAAATTTTATTTTTAATTGGTTTAGAAAGTGATAATATGTCAATTATACATATATTAATCCAATTTAGGTCATTCTAATACTTTTTATAATAAAATTTTACATAAAAATTGTTAAAATATTAAATTTTTTTCACTTTAAAAGACTGCAATCTCACCACATCTATGATAATAACATTAAACATAATTTTCCCATGTATGTTATTTGTATTATGAAAAACATAAATACATGTTTGTAAAAATTAAAATATATTATTCCAAATAAGATCAAAGAAAATTAATAAATTTTTAGTGAATGTGATTAAATTTATTTACATATATTAAAGTAAAATTAATCATAATGAGGGATTAAACCTTAATATTAAGTGAAAAAATGACCAAAAACATGTTCAAATTCCATTTTATACAAATATTTACACCTCATACCCTATTGGTTTAAATTTTATTCGTTATGAGGATATTATTATATTTATCCTCTTGAAATATAAGGACAAGTAATAAAAAAGTCATAATGGGACCTCTCTTAACATTTACCATTTTTAAAACATTTTGATATGTATAAAATATCATATTTTATGTCATTCATATAATTTGAAAATATAAATGAGTTTTTTTTATTAAAATAATAATTAATTAATTTTTAGATATGATATATTTATCTAAAATGATTATGAAATGATATTATTGTGATTATTTATTTAATAATTAAATGAAATAAATGATACTATATGTATTAAAACTGAAGTTAATTAATTGAATTATTATCTTAAATAATTTTTTTGATGAATATATTATGATAAAAATATTTTAACCTAGTATATTTTAATTCCAATATTTGTTTCATGTTTTAAAATTAAGACAAAATAAATAATGTCAAAAATTACATTGATGTTATTTTATAATAAATTAAATTTTTTTAAAATATATATAATTAATAAAAATCCTATATTCAACCCAAGAATATTTATGTGTTTAGAAAAATTAAATATGGTAAAATAATTGACGAAATGATATTTTTTTGTTATGATCTTTACAATAAGTTTTAAAAATATCCTTAGAGTGGTTCGTCTTTAATCATTGTTTTAGTGTGGTGCATCAACTTGTCTTAAAAAAAATCAAGAATAAAGAGAATTATTATATTAAATAAAGTTATAATATAAATAAATATTATGTTATAAAATTTTTTAAAATATATATTTACTTTATTAATAATGTTTTAATTAGTTAAGTTGGAAATATATATATTTTAGTTGAAAGGAGAATAATAAAATTGGTGAACAATAGATTTTATGTAACCAAATTATTAAAATTGACAAATTAACATTTGGTGGAGGATTCTTTATACCATTATTACATTTCAAATAAGTGTTTTTCAATTTCGGAGGAGCATTATTTAATAGAGACCTCCCATTAATGAATACATTTTCATCTTTACCAACGTGTCACCTATCCTCCACAGTAAAAATGAAAGCACTATCCCCCTTCTTCATACATCCCAAACCACGTATTCTCATCTAGGATCTCCCCAATTCAATCCCCAAAAATGATAAATTCTTTTTAAAAGTATATATTTTGGAATAAATTCACATATGGAACCCCTTTGGTGAAAACCAAAAGGAGTTACCCGATTAAGAGGTAACATCTTCCCTGAAGCTATTTTAATTTATTTATCTCTCCACAACATAATTTTATATTATTCCATGATTATAAAAATACCCCTTTATACTATATACAATGTGTTTTTTATGTAATGGGTTCAACCTACACTTTTACACACATTTATCTAATGGTTAACCAATAAACTATTTATGGGTACAAAAAAGTACCACCCAATGAAACAATGATTGTTCGTTTCATTTCCTTTACCACATGTCGTGGTGGGGAATTTTGATATAATTTTTTTAAATATATATATATGATACATATTATATCATTATGATTATTTAATTATTTTCCATCACATTATTTAACATTCAATTTTGTGTGAATACTACAATTTCATTGGAGGTATTATTGACTACTGTACCCTCAAAGCGATGTTATTCGTTCACACACAACATGGAATGTATAAAGGGTATGTTTAGTTAACATATTTGATATATTAATTGAAAAATAATGATAATTTAATGATATTATATTTTTAAATATACATATATTACATTATCTTTCTTTCTTTTAATGCGATAATAAAATAAGAACAATGTTCATGCGTATGTATGACCTACCGTCTCCATGAATGGTTTACTTCATTACAGAATTATATATAATATAGATTATTTTTATAAAAATATTATTAATATAAATTATACTTATATCTTGTATTACAATATTTAAATAATGATATATGTATAATTACTCAATATATAAAAAGAGTAATTCAAATGAGAAAAAATGAAAATATTACCTGAAGCATAATGTTAACATGGAATTAAAAACATGTGGGTAATCTAAATTCAAAATCAAATGTTATATGGTATTATATATAATAATAATTTTCTATAAAATATTTATAACTATATTCAATTTATTATACAAGAGTATTTAATGAGTATGGTGATACTCTCATGTTATGGTAAGGGAGGTTCATTTCAATTTTCTTATTTATGCGACATACATTCCAAATTATCATCTCATTTCAGTTGTGTGTTGTTTATACATAAAATATATGTATTATATGATTAAAATACATAATTTTTGGGGAATTTAAATATCCATTTTATGATATTACTTTCATGGGGGTTATGTTTCATTTTTTACCAAATCGGTAAAGTTATACTGTCTCAATTTAGATTCATTAATACACATGATATTGTATGCACCTATAATTTTACAGGAGGAGTATATACATCTGTTTGACATGTAATATCATGAATGCACTTCTTTTAATGATATTTTATTATTCATTTATTTCTATTCATTCCATCCAGATTTGACATTTCCAATGTAGGTAACTGTTTACAGCTTCATCACTTCATTTATCGATATTCATTATAATTATGATTCCTTTGATGAAATATTATGACCAATATCTCATGAAATATCCTGAAATTTCTTAAACATTGTATGTTCATGTTATATAATCATAATGGTAACATTTTATCTACTACATTGTACATAGAAAACATAAGAAAATGTTTTTATAAAAATAAAACATTACCTCTTCATTCGGATGAGCGCACGTGTTCGTTCAAAATAGTAATTTATATGAATAAATTTAAAAATGGTATAAAATTATCTTATAATGTAAAAAGACATTGGTACTTATTAATTGACTTTTACAAAAAAATTAAGAAGTAATATTCTTTTCTTTTTCCAATAAGGAAACTTTTTTGAAATTTTATTGTAAAAAAGGAATGTTCATCATGTACAGACATACCCAATATCATGACAATAATTACATAAAACCATATTTTTTATATTTTCAAGGTTATTTGTAATGAAAAATTATTTTTTTTATAATATGTAAATTTATTATTTTTACAAATCAACGAAAACTTGTTTCATAGATTATTTATGATTATCAAAGAAACCTTTAAAAGTGTTGAAATCTATATTCAGTAAAAATACATTTCAAAAACGTTTTATGTTGAAAAGGAGTATTTTAAATGTTTAAATCCCTTATATATTGATTTCTAATGTTAATTAAAAGTAATAGTTTCCAAAACTTATTTAAGATACTTTTATATGTTTTCATGGAATATGGTTTTTAAAACAATTTTAATATCCCTTTACATGTTTTCATAGAAAATGGTTTTCAAATAGTTTTGATGATTTATTTATAAGATTTAAATTTTTTTTTCATGAAATAACTTTCAATGGTTCTTGTGTTTTAAATAGACTATTTCAATGTAGAAAATATATTTTAAAAATAAAATTTTTTTAAAAAATATATTCCAAAATTATTCCTCATCGAACAAACATCAGTTTATTATGCACCTTCTTTTCTAGGAAATGATTAAAAGGTTCCATTTATTTTATTTTATTAATGGTTTATGTTTTTATGGAATGATTTTTGTGAAACCCATTTCTCTTCCACGAGTCATATTCTTTTTAATCCTACATCTTTTAACGAGTTATCCTTTATGAAATGATTATGAAAACTATATATTTTCCATATGTTATGATGTGATGAAATGTTAATTATAACCATATAATTTCATAAGATATGATTAGATTTTTTTAGAACCCATAAATTTTTATGGTTCATGATATGATAACTCTTTTATTATCTAATGGAACACATGAGAATGGTTTTATTATGAGATGGGTGAGACATATATCCACATCCAAATAATTTTTTAATGATATATACTACATTATACAGAAAGGTTAGGGAAGATCCCTTTATATTAAGCGGAAAAAAAGACAAAGAGAGATGGACATGGTCATTCAAGCAGTCATGCCCTCATGCCAATCATAATTAGAGGAAACTGAAATGTCAAAGTCACATTCATAATCACCATACCAATATGAATCATAATATAGAGGACCATGAGACCTGGTAATCACAGTTGCCTTCATATATGAGTAATCTTTTCTGAGTCCTTCTTTATTAAGAGGAACAGGTTGAAAATATTTAGCTTCCACAACAATGTTTTTTCCTTTGGAAAAAACGTGACTATAGGTTGTTTTATTTTAGAGAGTCATCCTCTACATCATCCCACCTTCCTTGGATGCCCTGCGCCTCCTTTAGATTAGTAAATATATTACATTATATAATTATAGGAATCATGATGATGGGCCTGGTCCATAAAGATAATATGAAAAACAATATCCCTTAAAAGTAAAAGACATCAACTAGGGATAGTGGTATATACTACAAAGTATTAGTATTAACCATAAATATGGAAGAAGGGGAAACCTGATCCCTTATAATGAATGGACTACAACTGGGGATGGTGTTGTGTCCCACCTAATAGGTTTTGTCCCTTTAAAGATCCACAATAAGTTATGGAAATTCACATTGACTTATAGGGAATGATATTATTAGTTTATGTGTTTTCCACAATTCTATGCATTGTTCATATATTCTAGTTCTATGGATTTTACTCTTGTTTACCATTAAATTAATATCTAATGATTTATAAATATATATTAAATTATTCATTTTTACAATCTTTGATATGTATAGTATAATCTCTAATGATCATGATCATGTTATCATACCCTTATGTTCATGTTAAACGTATGTATTTATGTTATTTACCCTTGTTGTACACTCATTCTCACCCCTTTTTCATGTTTCATTTCCCTAGGTGTCAAAAAGTTATTTATGTATACATACTAAGGGAGGTTATTTTGGGGAAAATTGATGATATTTCACAATTTTAGATGATTTTTTTTCAATGCTTCCAATTGAAATAAAGTAATACAGTATTTTGGTATTAGTTTGGGAAAAGTATTAATTATTATGAAAAATTCATATAATGAATATATTCATTAAAACTACATCATTATAGGTTCCCTTCATAAATTTGAGCCCTATTGACTATTAAAAAAACTTATTTTCCACAAATATGATAAAAATTTGTAAATAATATCAAATTTAAACAAATATTGAAAATGATTCACCTAATTTTCTACAAAACCTAATGATTTTGTAACAAGGCACTGAAAATCAGTGAAACACCCAAATTAGTCCACTATAGATATAATCCAATGTTCAACCACATAGACTCAATATTCCTCTTCTTCTAGTGTGACTATGGGTAAAATATCCCCATGAACATCTCTTGAATGTATTTCCACACCAAATACACTAAATGTTTATCCTAAGTCTGAATGTCACACTAAAGTTTCACCAAAACTAATATCATATAAGAAACATGTTTGAATCCCTTATCATCATGAGTCTCTATGTTGTTAATGATTAATTTTATTGAATAAATCTATAAATCTACTACTTTAGGTTCATCCCTCTGGTAAATTTTGGTTGGTGATGCAACAAGAATTCCTTTTTCAAGTGAGGCATATTTCCTACAACATGCAAAGTGTTTCGTTCAAAAAACAACTGAATGTTACAAAATATCACATTTAATAATTCTATGTGTGTCTCTCTCTCTTGGAACTATTGACTTATATTTTCCAACCACCATTGGATCATTTCTATATAAGTCATATTGTTGTCTTATCAATATGCGATGTCATAGAATAGTATCTCTAAGATTCCAAACACATGTCTTTGGACACATAAAACTTTATTAACAAATTTACATAACTGATATAGACAATAATACATAACATGTCATCCCCATACTTCTCCACATATTCAAAACCCTGGAAATATCCCTACCATCAACCATCACACACTTGGGATTTCAATAAAAATGGGTAAAATACTTTTACAAAACTAGTTTACTAATAGAAACTCTTCTATTCCATCCCAGTTATCATATATATCATCATTTAAAAAAATTCAACGTTATATTTATCACCATTTTATATCTGTTTACAAAATAATGAAAATAATTTAATTTTACAAAATCACACAAAACACACTATTATGTCTGTTCCTAATATGAATCATGTCTTAATAAAACTACGAATGAAAAAAAATAATTCATTTATTATCAAATTTTGTTCCATATTGGGCCATAGTCATGTACTGAAATGGATTTCCTCTTTCTATCCCCTTTTGAAAATATATTGTGTGTTGTTATTAAGGGTTAAAGTGGTTTGTTTTGGGATCTTTTCAACTAAAATCATATTTCACCAAATGGTGACACATTTAAATACCAGTACACCAAAATAGTTGCATCGTAAAATTGGTACCACAACCATGGTACACTGAAATGGTTGCACAGTAACAATGTAACTGTAATGGTGGCACCATGATGGTAGAACCCTAAAACGATGTCTCACCCTTTCCCAAATTTCCAATTTCTCATGATTTTCCATTTTCTGTCCTCTTACATTTTCTTTGACATAAACTGTGTTTTACACCTTTTGGGGAATTTTTAAGAGATTTTTAGTGGATTTTAAGTATATATAAAATATTATAAAGATTTATGAACTTTTATATATTCAAACCACGTGACTGTGACCATGATCCGACATCAACGGTGTTTGGAATTCTTTCCCTCTGTTGATATATGATATTAATTCTCATAAATTCTAAGGACCTCTCATATCTTTTCTCTTGGTGCACCTAATGCCTTCCTCTCAAGACAAGTCATTCACCTATGATAAAGAACCATCCTTCTCAGTTTTCATGGTGTTTTATGTTTCTCAGTGGATCCCAAATTCCTTGATTAAGGAGGAGTTATGGTCTCATGTTGTTTCATTTAGGGATTATTCTAACTCTAATTATTGTTTATCATGATGGTGGGTTTACTAATGATTATTTTTGAAGAAAGGGTGAATAATTTTCTTAATTGAGTAATAAATAGTAGAAATGAGGTGCATCCGTAATGATGATGGATAGGGAGTTGAAGAAGGTCAATTTTTATCATTTATTTTATCTTGTATATTTTTATCAATTTTTGAGGATGTTGGAATTTTTAAAAAAATGGTCATTGGTGGTATTTTCTTTTCACTAGTGGCATTATATATTTTTTTGTCAAGATTTGATAAATGTTCATATCATAGAATCTTCCTAATCATGTATACTTGGTCATGTAAATATATGTTCTGTAGTTAAACATGTTCTTCAATCACCTCTATTATTTAAATTGGAATAAAATAATCCCTATAAATAAAAATGTCATATTATTGGCTTAATGTAGTGAATGTGTGCTCTGTTTGGATGGGTTTTGTACTTCGGGGGTGTTGTGGTTTGTTTTTGTTGGAAACCTTGCTACAGGTACGAGGGTGGAAAAAGGGGTTGGTCATGTGAATGATGAAGGTTATTTTTGTCTAGTGGGACTATGGTATGGGCATGTTTTGTTGTGGGGTTTGTGTATGGGGTGGTACATTAGGTGTAACAGAATCTCAGGTGATAGATTGATTAATTGTGGACTGGATAAACATGTTGTGCAATGGTTCTATTTCTGGGGAATTTTATAGGTAGTGAGGTTGAAGGATTAAGTTGTTTATTGACATCATGTTTATGGGTATGATGGGTATGGTGTTGTTGAGCAGTGGGGATACCGGTTATTTTTTTCTGAGGATTATTGAGTAGTATAACTTTAACAAATGATAGTTGAAAGTGGTTTAATGGGTGTTTTGAAAAAAGGGGGTGTGTTTTGGGACTACAGGATAGTTTTTATCTATAGTTTTTAAGAATGGGCATTGAACCATATATTCATACATTGGCCCCTACTTACTGTTTTTCCATGTAAGTTTTTAGTGGGCTTTAGCCTTTTAAAAATGGTAGAAGATGTTGTGCATGGTAGTTTCCATCAGTAGTGCTGGAATAAATTAAAGTGGACCCCTTAATTAATGAATGAGAAGTGTTTAAATGAAAAAGGGGTTGGGTTTATGATCTCGTTGTGGCTATTTGTGTGGTTGTGCATATAGAGGTAGAGATAATGTGGTTCTTCATGGGATATTTGATTATTTTTAAACCGTAGGTTTGGATATGTATTTTCTCACATATATGTATAAATTTTAGTTCTATATAATTTCTATATGTACCCCAACCCTATTTTGGACAATGTGAAACACACCCCCTTTTTATGGCTGTGCCTTTCCCAACATATCCGTGGGAGGTTGGATGACTAGTCATTGACTTTATTTGACGCACTCGCTTCATGGTTCTTACCACTCGAGAGATTCCGGGATGGCTATCATGGATTGAATTTTACGATATTATATGATCTTCTAGGTAGGTTTTGTTCTTGATGAGGGGCCTAAGTGATTCTTGGCCATGTTTCTTTTCCCTGGTGTCATCGGGATGATTACTTGATGTCTTCAGGAGAATGGTGTGGTTGTTGTGTCCCAGGTGTTTGTGGGAAATATATGTGCTGTGGTTTTGGACCAGGTATATGTGGGCAGTATTTGTGTGTGGTTTGAGGCCCAGGTGTGTGCAGAAAGTTTATGGTTGTGGGAATACATTTTGGAAGAGTGGTAACATTAAGACATTAGCCATTTGGAATGAGTGTTTAACCAAATTGAAAGTGATGTGGTGTACCTAGATGTTTATATTCTTATATTACTACATAACATTAATTTCTTTATTTGGTGAGTGTGCCTTTGTGAGGTTGGGCTAGATAGTACTCTAAGGAAGTTTCTTGAGGTTTTACTATTCTCTCATAGTGGCATTAGTATGATCCACCACTTGTGCATTAGTAGCTTTAGTTTTTTCAACTAGTTTTACTTTAACAATCACCCTACGTTTTAAAAACTATTTTCATGTTTAAAGGAAAAATTAAAAGATTATTCTAGACTTTACTTTCTCGGGCATCAGGACAGTTTATATGCTACTTCTTAGTCTTTCTCTATTGGTAATTTCATTGGTTATATGGTTGTACTTTATTTGTAGTTTACGTTTAAATCATGCATGTTTATTATTTTAATTTCCTTTATTTAAATTTCTCATGATTCATCATATTTGTAACTTCTAATATCCTGACCCTATTTTTTAAAAAAGTGTAATGACATCCAATTTTGTTTGATATTATATACCCTTGGAACTATTCCCCTCTCTAGGGCCTATTTATGGGTGGAATCAGAGTCATTGTCTCTCTTTCATATTGAATAAAGAAGTGTGTGGCACTTCTTCTTCCCTTGCCTTTTCAAAAAGAAGGCGGTTCATGACATAATAGTATTTGAGGCTGATAGTTGAGGGATAGTATATCGTTCGATGTTAGGAATATTTATTATTTAATTATATTGTAGGGAAACAATGTTAAGCATTCATTGTGTGTAAAAAGTCCAGGGAATACCAGCTAGGACACATAAGTTTTGGGCCCCCTGTGATCCGAATCAAGGAATTTTGGCCTACTTAATTACTATGTGTGTATTTTCTGATTGCTGGGTAAAAACACTAGAAATTGTACTTTAGTAATAATGAATTTTTTCTTGTGTGTCTTGGGAACTTTGGGAATTTAATTTAAATAAATAGTTAAAAATAAATCATAAAATAAAATTTCATACAACCAAGGAATACGAGATCCTTGTTTAGATTTTATTTTTTTGAACCTGGAAATTTCCCTTGTGTTGTGAGAGAAGTCGAGTACCAGCATGATGACTTGGTTGATCAGTCTATGGCCGATTTAGGTGTGGAAGATGACTTGTGGAAAAATTTCTATTCGAGCCTTCCCGTGGCAGACCCTAGGGATGTACAAAATCCAGTACTTCATATTTAGAGGCAGAGGGTTGGTATTATGAGATGACACTCACCATTACCTCCATCCATGCTCTGAGGTAGTAATGGGTTCCACCAGTATTGATCCAAATTCGAAGAGAGGTATTTCATTGGTGGATGATTTACCTCAAGGATATTAAGGAGACTAATTCCACATGGGATGACATTGAGAAGTAGTTTCCAATAGAGTTTAGTTCCTCCATGATGATGTTTGAGAAGAGGTAGGAGATGCTCTCTCTCTAGTAGGGGAGTATGTCAACATGGGAAATTATGATAATGTTCAAGGATCACCTATTATTTTATGTGGATCACATTACGGATGAGGAGACATGGGTGAGATGATTGGAGGGGGCACAACAACAATCTCATCAGTATTTCTACACTCCCTTTACCATGTTGACATACATTGATGTAAAAAATATGGATGAGTAGTGGAGAAGAGGCAATTTTAGAGAGGCGGGTCCTGATAGGGGATCTAGTTATGTTCATCAAAGGGGATGTCAGTTAGTAACAAGTGGTCGGTGTCAGGGCCTTCCAATTTTCGGCCAACTGGAAGTAGCACTCAACAGTTCCAGTACTGATGTCATGGTCCTCTCCCTTTCCCCATGGGCTAGGGACCAAGGTGATTTGTTTGTGGAGGACATGGAAATTTTCAGAGTTAGTGCCCAGTTTGGGCATAGTCTGTTGGGGGGTGGTCAGTTTTAACACCAACCTTGCTAGTAGCAGTTTGTGGTCAGAACATTCATGTATTAGAAGAAGTGGGCTACCACTCCACCGGGTATAACTGGTGTAGGTGGAGGATGACCTCACTATACTCCTCAAGACCTCAACTAGGGCATGGTCGAAGAGTTGGTTGACAGAAGAGGTGTATAGGAGATGGGTGTTGGTAGTAACACACTAATGAGTTAATTGTTATAGTAGGTTCGGTGGTTCATCGAGGTATGATCGGTTTATTTATTACTCTTGAATGAGCTTTGTTGGATTCATGAGCTTCCCACTCCTTTGCTGAACCAAGTATAGACCATGAATTGGGACTATACGTAGATATACTTTCCATACCTATGGTGTTGAGGTTGATAGTTGGTGGTCAGACTAGAAATTTTTATTCTTTCCATAGATGTAGACTGATAATGTGGTTGTCTCAGTCAAGTGGGGGTCTTATTTTGCTACAGATGAATCCATATGATTTCATCCTTAGCATCGATGAGTTGTTCTCTATGTGTTCCGTTATCGACTGATTCCGGAGGAGAGTCATGTTTTTGGATACAGATGTTAATTCTGTCACTTTTGTTAGTGAGCACATTCATTAAGAGGGTAGCCTCCATCTGGATCATATTCTTTCTATGCATGCAAAGCTGTCATAGGGGTCAGGGGCTATTGAAATGGTGTAACTTTCAATAGTTTTCAAGGGTATGCTGCATATTTTTCCCCAAAGAGGTTATGAGTATACCCCTTAAATGTGACATTAACATCATAATAGACTGGTAAACTGGTGCCCATCCATTTTCTATGACTCCCTATTAGATGGTCTGTTTTTAGATGTAGGAGTTACAGATTTTGGTTGATGATCTGATGAAAAAGTTTTTTAGAGTAGAGAGTGTCGTTGTGGGGTGCTCTGGTCATGTTTGCGAAGAAGGATGACAGTGGCCTATGTTTATTAATAGACTACCAAATACTAAATCAATTAATGCTCACGAACCATTTCACTCTCCCAATAATAGAGTATCATTTAGACCATAAAATGGGCATATGTTGGGTTATTCATGATCAGTTTGAAATATATATAGCGCTAGTTGAGGTTGAAGGATGGTTATATCCAAAATACTGCATTCAGGTATAGGTATTTGAACTTCATAGTCTTTCCCATCATTGTTATGAATTCGCCAGACAAGTTAATGTGGCTCATGAACAATGTATTCCATCATTTCTTGAACCAGGTAATCATCATGTTAATCAAATATATTTTGATTTAATCAATTTCAGAGAAGGAGCACAGTGATTACCTCAGGAATGTCTTGGAGGTCCTCCAGCACCACTATCTCTATGAGAAGTTATCCAACTACACATTCTTGATGCGAGAGGTGCACATCCTTAGACATGTGGTGTATCACCAAGGGATAGTTGTGGACCCATCAAAGGTCAAGGTGGTTATTATTTGGGTACAATACAAGAATTTTTTATATGTTCACAACATCATGTGTCTAAAATCTATTATTGGAATCTTTTTACCCAAATTCTCTCGATTTGTGGCTCCATTGATAGCTTTGACCAAAAAAGACCCAGCTTTCATGTGGAGTGAGCAGTTTCTAGGAGATTTTAACTACCTAAAGGGGAAGATGGACAGTGCTCTGGTGATTAGGTTTACATAGGTAGGGGAGATGTTTGAGGTGTTCTATAATGCCTCCGATCAAGGATTGCGATGTGTGATGATGTAGCAGGGGGTAGTGATCTCTTATCGGTCTATGAAGTAATTTACACACAAACATAACTATTAAAATGATGATGTCGATATTGTAGTGGCCATATTCTCACTAATGTTGTGGCATCATTACATCATTGGGGTAGACCCTTTTCTCTTAAACGTTTAGAAGATATTGAGGTATATCTTCTCGCAATGATACTTGAACATGAGGGAGTAAATGTTGTGGAGATTATCTAGGACTGAGACGTTGAGATCTCTTATACACTAGGAAAGTGGAAAGTGGTGGCTGATTCTTTAAGAGGTAAGCCACAGATGTACGGACATTAAAAATACACGTATGCTTGTAACGAAATGGAGGAAATGTATACTTTACATTAGGATGAGAGAGTGTAAGATGAAAGAGGATATATTTTTCGGATGATTGTGTAGTATTCCTTGGTGTAGAAGGTGGATGAGCCTTAGTGGGTAGACTAGGAAGCTGAAGTGATGTGTCATCCTACTATCTAGGGTGATGCTCTGGTGGGATGGTCAAAGGATATCCAGAATCAGATGTTGTTCCATGGAACACTATTTTTCCCAATAGAAATGACTGATGTATTTATATATGAGTTCCATAGATCACCCATAGTTGTGTGTCCATGAGTTTATAAATGTACCAAGGCTTGTGAAAATTGTTTTGGTGGCCCATAGTGAAGAAGACAATAGAATTATATATTTAATGGTTCCTAGTGTGTCCTTAGGTGACCGTTGATCACCATGGTCCCATTGGTTTATTGCGGCCCTTAGACATCCCTAAGTGGAAGGGGGATGAAATGTCAATGGATTTGGGTAGTGGATTACTCTCTTCTGTTAGAGGATGTGATGATCTTTATGTAGTTGTGGATCCGTTGAAAAAATAGGCCCATATCTTTGTGATCAAGGAGTCAAGCGCATTGGATGCCTTAGAACAGAGGTATGTGGATAAGTTTGTGTGGCTTCATGGATTTCTAAGATAAATTGAATCCAATTAGGATACGCATTTTACCTCATGATTCTGGAGTGGGTGGAGTCATGCCTTTGGAACTCGGTTATGCCTCATCACTTCTTTCCACCATCATATGGATTGACAGATAGAGAAGACCATCCAAACAATTAAGGGCATGTTACAGGCATGTATTCGAGACTTTAGTGGTACTTGGGAGAAACATTTTTATAGGTAGAGTTTAGTTAACATAATAGTTATCACTCTTACATTATTATGGCTCAATTACAATCTCTATATGGGAGACCGCTTCATTCATCATTAGGATAGATAGATGTTGGGGAGTTTGTTAATCATTTTCCATATGTGGTGATGAGTATAATAGGGAAGTTTTAGCTTGTCCTTGAGATGATAAAAGAAGAAAAAGACTGAAAATTTCATTTTCCCATTATAGGATGAGGCCTTCAAATTTGGATGTTTGGTGCCATGTTTTCTTGAAGGTTTCCCCTCGATGTGGTAAATAGAGGTTTGGAATAGGAATAATGAATTCTCCATTGATCATCAGACCTTCCAAGGTGTTGGGATTAGTAGGAACGGTGTAATATTATCTTGCATTGCCACCACAGTTGGAGGGGATCCATGACATCATCCATGTCTCTCAGCTCCGTCAGAATCCACATGATGAGTCCCACGTTATTTCTGAGGGGGATTTGTATATTGAGTAAGACACATTGTTCATTGAGTTACCAGTGATAATAGTTACCCATACATCTATTATTGGGTTTATAGTATTTCTTCCACTCTATTTTCTGGCATGTGGGTACCATACGACTTTTCACATAGTAAATTGTCTCACATTTACTTATATAAAATATGTGGATTATTTTATAAAAAACCCAATCTAAAAAATAGGAATGATTCATATAACTCATCAAAAAATACCTAAAACTTCTTCCATGGATATCGTAATATAAGGGGAATAATGAAATAATATTTTCATTGTCAGGATTTTTATTCATTTATCAATTGGGAGGAGAGGAAATATATGGTAATGTTGGGGGAATATGAATATACTAATGAAAATATATAATATTATTTATTTATCAATATGGAAAAATAATATTTTGTTACTTCCACTTTTAATGAAAAGAAAAAGAAGTTAACATGAACACGAATCTTATAATTTTCTTGGATATGGACTCAAGATATAATCATATAAATTTGACGATAATTGTGGGGATATTATCATAGACTGGTGACATGTTCTATTGTTTTCATGAGAAATTTATACAACACAGAATGTTTCAAATGAGAAACAATATTATAACCAATAGAGTATTTGAGTGAATATAGACATGTGGGATTCATAAAAATATAATATTTAGGATCTAATGGATGGTTGAGATAATAGGAACCCATCCATGTATTATAATTCTCTTTTAATAATTCATAAATAATTTTCATCTTATAGTGTGATGAAGAATTATGAATTTAATGATTTTGTTAATTTTGGTTCTGAAATTTGAATTGAAATCTTATTTTTTGTGTTATCACATGAAATAAAATAAATAGAAATATTATTGAAGGCTTAAAAAATATTCTAATAATTTCCATGATCATTTAGTTTAGTGAACCTACTTTTATAGTTATTAGAAATTCCATATAGATATTTTATGAAAAAATAAAATTACATTAATAATAATATAATTTTTTATTGTATGTGAAAAATTGATAAAGTATCATTATAAAGATATATAAATCTATGGGATGAAACTATTAATTAGTAACAGATATTAATAAATATTGGTAACTCTAATTTAGATGTAAGATTCATCTAGAAGTGTAAATCGAATATTTCCAAAGAGTGTGTATTTGTTATAGTCATTTTGGGTGTGCATAAATGTAGTTGTGATTGTTGAATAAAATATTTATCTATGTTTTATACATGAACATGGATAGGTGGGATTATATTAACTAAATTTTATGATTCATCAAATAGATAATAAAATAACAGCAATGTTAGTACTACTCACATATGATATATTAGATAAATTATTTTATATGTAATAATAAGATTTCAGCAACATTGAATATTTTGTGATGATATATATTTTCAATATGATATTTTTTATTGTTGACCCAATTAATTCTAATGTTATTCACAATGGAATTAAACATCATAATAATATTATTTTATTATGATTCATGTCATGTATTTAAAATGTTTTATAAATTGAGTGGAGATAGATTTCATGATCTATATTATGCTGAAAATGAATAACACATAAAAGATTGTTCAAGAATTTGATCTCCAATCATAAAGTGACCGATAATTCTACATTGGGATGTGAACTAAAGATAATATCATATGATAGATTCACACCATAATGACATTCCAAGGATGTTATTATTTTAACTAAATTGAGATGGTGAAATTTGGCATGAAATAAAAGTATATTACATTATGGAACCATAACAGATCTATATAATATAAATCCCCATGGATTCATTTAAATCTTAATGGGTCCATTTTACATGTTTCAATCATATAGGGAGGTCAATGTGCAGGTGTTTATATAGAATGTATCAATGAAACATTCCGTGACAATTAACATAGATCATGAAAAATAAATGATTGATCCTAAATGGGATATAATTCTTATGTACTGGTCATATTTCATTTCATTTACCATGAAAATGGATGAAGGTGGATTGTATACTTAATTGTCTACAAAATTAGAATATTGAATACGGAGAACTAAGATATTATTGATAATAGAACCCAATATTTTTTAAGATGAACTCATAAGCTTATCAATGAGAGATTTAGAGGAGATGTAATAATATTCTGGTGAGAATATCATGTTCTTAAATCAATATATGGGATGTAATGAAGAGGTAAAATGGTAAATAATAAATTTTTTTGGTCAACATCAACATTCAATATTTGATCTAGAAGCTGGTAAATTGAAGATACTATCTTAAATATTCATAAGTGGACTACACATTGGTTTCCAAACATTATTATTTAGAATGATTTTTTTTATTATATACTGAAATATGGAAATGAAAAAAATCATGTTTTTTTAGAATGAACTATTGTAAACCGCTGGGTTCTTGTATAATAAAAACTATTTGGAGATTGTGGAACCACATGAGCAACACGATTTACCTTTGAAAGATGCATAATTTTTATTGATTTTAAATATAAATGTATTAAAATGTTATTGGTGTGGATATTTTTGATGTAACAAATTATCATATATATAAGAATATGATGTTTCCTAGTAAACTATCATTCTTTTTTAATTTATACATGTTTCTACTTCAGGATTTAACTAAATGAGAAATATAATCATGTTCATTTTCATAACAAATGGAACAAAGAGGATTCTGTAATGAAATGAAATCTAATTCAAATATCATTATAAGAAAACCTAAATAAATATTTTATTTTACTCTAATATACTAAAAATACATGAATAAAACGCCATAGAATATCATAATGGAATGTCAGAGTATGTGAGAAAACCTATAGATTTGTAGATATTGGGTAGATGATGTGACAATGGCTAATGGAGATACCAAAGATGATTACATTACTATAGTGAATGAAATTTTCAATAACAACATACATTTTAGATAGAATCTAATAGATTATTGTATTTTCAAGACATAGATGAATGTCTTATTATATATGTTTTGAGATAAATTTTATATATTCGAATATGGTGATCCTTTATAACATAAAAAATTATATAATATAAAATATAATTTTGATATGTGAAAATATATAATATTTGACAGGATTTAATAGGGGGATATGATATTTCAATCTAAAAAGGGGATCATGAAAACAAAAAAAATGGAATCATTATCATATTATAATGTACATAAAGAATAAAAATAATGGAATTACTAAATTAGGTATTTTATTCAAATATTCATCCAAAAGGTTTGATGAAAACAAAAAACACATGATTCCTACAAGATTATTTTATGTCGGTTCATATGGGTATTTTTTCTATCTATTTCGCATTTAAAAAAATGACTGAATTGAAATTTGAGAATGAATAAACAACTTTTACCAATGAGAAATGAATAAAATCTATATTGGGTGATATTGGGAGGGATTTTATTTGAATAACATTGGATGGAATCAAATGAGAAAATTAGATGATGATGGTGTCACATCAGAAAGTAGTGAGCTAGAATATAGAGTCACCCTTGGAACAAACACAATATTAATGGAACTTCTAAATTTCATCCAAATATTTCTAGTAGTGAAGTGAAATATTCTATATGATATAGGTAGGATGAAGGGAGAAATAATGAATATATGTTGAAGAATAATTTTTTCTGATGTATTGATTAAAATACCATACTCTTGAAAAATGATAAAATGTAAAAAAAATTAAAGAAATATAAGTATTAGTCACTAATTAATCTGAATTAAATCATAGAATAATGACCTAATATCAATTTGAAAAAAATAAATTATGAAATATGTTGATATAGAATATATTATAATTGATTATAATTTTAGTATGATATAATCAAAATGTTTTAAAATATATATATATGAATAATTTTACAAATAAATATTATTAATATATAAAGGATATTTAGGAAAAATTATCCCATTTAGTTGCGAAAAACAACATAAATGAGAACATACATATAGTTCCTTATTTTTATAATGTAAAAAATATGTTTCACCCAACATTATAGGACTTAAAACAAAAACTAGACTAATTTTTATTTATGAATGGTTTGGAAACATTGTTTAATTTTTATAGTCATTGTATCATCTTATTGGAGTTACATTTAAAATAATAATAAAATTAAACTTCATACATTCCCCCAATAGTAACAGAATTATTTTGAATGAAATTAATATTCATATGGATGATAAAAATTTAATGGTGTTTTATAGTTTTGAGGTGCCTCTGATGACAAATATTATAGTTACTAGTATGAAATATTATTTCCTTTTAATTATCATGAATCATAGATAAGGAATTGTGTAATGATTTTAAATAGCACTGTGATGGGAAAAATATCATGCGGAATAAAAAATTTGAATAATAATTTTTCAAATATTTCTACTAAAAATATATATGGCTCTTTGTATTAAACCTATGTAGGATTTTATCAATATGATTATTGTGGTAAAATTACTATTACAACTCTATTGAAAAAAAATCGTAATTTGTGATAGAAGATAATAAAATTCATAGATGATAGAGGGTACATTGTTTTTATTCAACAGTTGATACAAAATAATTTAGGAGAAGATGTGACTAGATATATTCAAAAATGAAAAAAGAAGAAAAAATAATTAATTATTCTAAAATGTAATTTTATTCAGATCATCAGAAAGAGTTTCTTAAAGAGAAATTAAAAACCTTTTGGATGATGAAACTAAATTCCATGATAGGTTTTCACAAAATGATAATTATAGAACGGTTTAGATGCTTTGTGGTGTGTAGAAATAGGAAAACCATAACTACAATTATAATTTTTAAATATTTCGATCTACAATCGGGATGATCAAATATATAAATCAAGATCCATAATTAAAATCTGATTTGGAGTATTATTTTAATAAGGAAATAAAAAAAATAAGATATTTGAATAGTGTACAATGACCATGTTTCTCATAAATATTATTTAATATAATTTTATGATTGTTTAGTTCAATATTTCACTAAAATTTAGAGTTGGATAGAAAACAAGGCTCAAGGTTGAGAGGAAACATTCAACACTATAGATATATCATTAAAGAGAAAATATGTACCCGCTTTTGTTACATTTATTTTTATGTTTTATGTGCTTGTATTTCTGGGTGATTAATTAAGAAGGAATTTTTATTTGGATTGTATATGAAATATGATTTTGATTCATTCATCATTGAGATATCTGAAGAAAAATATATGAATCCTAATTTTAAAGATTCATTTTTAATCAAATTATTATTGGGATAAATTCTATATAGAAAAATCCATGATTAAATATAGTGAAGTTAATTCATTTATACTAATATAAGATAATAATACAAATATAATATATTTATTTCACATGTATTATGAATTTATAAATAGTTTGATATAAAAGGTTATATATAAAATAGATTTCTCAAATAAATAATTATTTTTCAACACAAATTACTGATTATGTAAATTAATATTGTGTTAGTTTGTAGATAACTTCTTCGTGAAATGTAATTTTATTATTCTATCATGTCAATCAACCATTATATATCATAAAAATAAGAGAATATAAAGCGATGTGAAGTAATATTAAGATTCATTTATGAATATTTAAACGAGTATAAGTTTCCTAATCATTATATACATAGAATTTATTATCAATGATTGAGGGAGTACATTAGAATTTATAATTTATGTGAATATTGATGGAAAATAAAATGGTTGAGATGGATGATCCTAATAGAATAGTATTGTAGAAAAATACATGGGTTAGTTTATGTTATTATAAATGTTTCAATCAAGAGATAATAATGTGTATAATAAATATAGGAACCGATGATGTTCCTAATGAAAATATATAAGTTTCATATCATAAATATTTGGGTAAAGGAAACTAAATTACGATCATTATAAATAACTAAAAATTGATATTAAAATAATGACATAACATGGAATTATAATGGAATTTGACTTAAAACTAAAGAATTTGTATTCCATGATGATGGTTCTTATATTTTCGGTATTTATAAAATATGATATAATTTTTAGAAAAAGTATTAGATTGAATTGGTTTTAAATAATCCTGTAATGATAGATGATAGAAAAGTTGAGTTCAGCAGGCCTTTTCCTATGCTCGAAGAGATATTACTAGAAAATACAACGATAGATTATAAAATGTGATTAAATCCTTGGATTATTAAATATTTTTAATATTTTAGTTAATAATGAATATTCCCTAGATGATGGGTTGAATATGGTTTAATTTAAGTTTGACATTAATTAGGGATGTTGATGATTTAATTTTAATACTCAGGATCTTGTTGTGACAAGATCTAAATTATTTGTAATTATATTTTCCACAATATAAATACTTTATTATTATTTACAAATTAAATTAATGTTAATTATAGTATATTTTTTAGTGAATGGAGAATTATTACGAATATTTGACTAAAAGATAAATTTACATTGAGAAATGTAGATTTTTTTATGGAGATGGAACATTAACTATCCAAGGATCTGTAAATTTAACTCTTTTACTCTAATATAAGATTTATATTGGAACAAAATACATTTGGTTGAATCTGATGTACATGTAATAATTATACATAATTTTTAGTTGAATATTTTATGAAGAAATTCTTATTTTATATTCATTTTATTCAAATTAAAATATATCTATAATTGATGATTGAAAAATATAACTAATTTCTTGATGTGTACTAATACAATTTAAAATTATTTAATTCAAATATATCATTAATGATATAGATATATAAATAAATAGAAAATTTAATTTGAATTCCCGGAGATAAGTAAGAATAACTACTACTTAGGCAATAGAAAATATTTCTTACTATATAAATTAAATGAAAGATATTTTTTTCCAAATGATACATTTGGATGTTTACAATCATTATTCTGAATTTTTCATACATTGAATTTAAACATTAAAATATTAATATTCTTTACGATTAAATATGATTAGAATGAATTTTAACTTTGAGACATGGTAAAAATATAACACCACATATCAAGGGAATTGTGTAAAACCAATCAGATATTATTTTTGTAATTTAAGTTGATTCGAGACAATGGAAGATAAAAACTTGTGACTTGTTATAGTTAGTAAAATTATCATATATAGATAATAAAATTTCATGAATTCTATGAGAATAATATAAATAAACTTACTTGTGATATACAATATTTTATCCCATTTTAGGTGGATATATCATTTCCATTAAAACTCTTATTTGTCAATGGACATTAAATATAATAGAATGGAGGATATAAAAATAAAAAACCCATTATAATACTTTTATCTATTAATATATATGATTATAAATTATCTTGCTGATTTAAAAAAAATTCATAAGTTCCCTGAAAATTAAAGATGAAAAATTGTTAGACATTTCACATGGATGGTATATCTAGAATATTGACCTGTAATATTTTTTTCTCGTATCTCCATATGATGAACCTTAAAAATCATGTTGATATTCTCTCTATTTTGTACTATACATAAAATATTCCACCTCATGGACCTCTATCTGGTGAAAAATATTTCTTACACCTTCTAATATATTATAAAACTTTGTTTCATACAATATCTTCTTCATTTCTCTAATTATCCAAAATTTTAGACGCATCAATTTTTTTTCGGTTTTATTATACATGAATATTTGACTCATATAATTTACTATAAGTATTTATTCTTCAGAAAAATTATTTAGAATCATCTATAATATGAAATCATATAATTTATCCCTTCATCTGGTATATTTTTCTGATACCTTATCTATAGCACTTAGGCTATCTAACATGCATTAATAGTACAAATATTTATACTATATCTATGACCCCATTTAAAGGTATACATAATGGATAATTTTTAATGAATAAAAATTTATATTCCCAATCATTTAAACCAAAAAAATATCCTATACTTCTAAATATGAATAATTTTTCTCAACAATTATAAATCATTATTAAAGCTTCATAAAAACTCCACTATTTTTGGAATTCTTTAATACATATTAACCATAGTATAAGGAATCATATTAAAACATTATTATCCCATCTAAATAAAAATGTTATTTAAAATCATCAATTTTTTTTGTAATAGGGGTTTTTCATATTTAGGTAATGATTATCTAAAAAACACAATAAAATTTGGGTTTGATGCACTTATTCTATATTAGATGATTTGTTATCTGATAACATCATAATTATATCTCAATTGGGATATTTTTTTTACAATATTAAATATGAAATTCATCAACTATCATAATTGGTATGAGTTTCAGCTTATTTTTAACTGGTTCTCCTTGAATAAATCATCAAAATAATGGAAATTGGAAATGTCAATACAATATTATTTCATTGATGAGTTGACTTGATTCGTTATGATAGTACTAATGTTGATTGACCATCGATTTGACAACATTACATAAAATATAAAATAAATCTATCATGAAATGCATTCCCCCATTTATATGTTACAACATAAATACTCTTTCAGACACTATAGTTTTATCTTATTCCCATACATGAATATCAATATTTTCAATGATTTTTAATTCATAACCTCTTTATCCATCTTAAATTTTTTTACTAGAATCAACCACCATATACTGTCATAAAACATACACATTTCCGATTCGATTGTCTTCACATTGTTAGATTATGCTACATGATTTTTTAGGCATATGACGTGTTGTTGTCTACTCACAACCATTATGTGATTTATGTCTGCTGACTTGTGTCTGATGATCTGTATATGGAAACATCAATTGATATTTGTACCATTATATAAAAACGTATCACTACATCTTCGATAATAAGTTTCTTTAAAATATTTGTAACATTTAGATCATATTATAATAATTGAACATAAAGCACTTCTTCATTACCTAATTAACAAAAAAACATCAATACATTCCAAAAAAATGTATAATATAAAATTCTGAATGACTATAACAAGTAATAATCACCCATTTAATAAATATAATGACAAAAATAATGATGAATAAAATAAAAATATATTATTCAATAATACTTCAATAGATATTTAATCTTTTCTATTGGGTTTTCTGGAAATGGTCACAAAACCATATTTATACCATACACTATATCATATAAAATGTCAATACAACTCCCTATTGGATAAAAAAAATCCTAAATTACTTCTATCCCTTGGTAAAATTTAATCTTGTGGAAATGTTAATATAAAGTACCCCTATATTTTACCCAACCACCATTTTTTCATGACAAACATCTTACATAAATAAATTTATCTCATAGTTAAAAGTTGTATTTACTCTCTCAAATTGAAAAAATAATATAATTAATTCTGGGGCCTACACCCTTAAAAACATTAATAAGTAATTTGTTGAGGCATAAATACTAGTTAGAACCTCAATTCCCCAAATATTTTTCTTCGAATTTATTTGATTAAAATATGATTTTTTTACTAATTTTATATATAATAAATAAATCCATCACTAAATGAAAATTTATCGTGAATGAAGTGATGCATAATATTGGTTTCCTTTGATATCGAACGTTGTACAAGATTATTTGAATGCCCAACAGATCTATGACTACCTAAAAGGCTATTTAGTAGTTTTATATTATTTAAATTCAAATCATCAAGCTAATATTTTATGTATATATTTTTTATAAAATTATTGGTGGAGGAAACATATTGTGGTACCATTGTACTAAATCTAACAAAAGATTTTTTTTCTTAATATGATAGATTACAAAAAATACTCATAACAAAAAATATCCTCTTGATGTTGATTTTCAATCATTTTATTATCTGGTATAATCAAAATAAATTAATCCTAGAATATGTATTTCATATATTATTTTTCAATACATCCCTTTATAACATGTCCTTTTTGAAAAATCTAATAATATCTTTTTCCAGCATATGTGATTCTTTTGGATATCCATGGTTTCTTTCCCACAAGTTTACTTCATAAATAATTTATATCCATGAATATATAAGATAGAAAAACCATCCTATCAACATCTTAAATATATTATGAATGACACATTTAACAACATCATCATGAATAAAATTTTTAAAAAGCAATAATTGTATAATCTTCGTTCTATTATTTAGTGCTAAAATATTTTATAAAGTCATTGGCTATCACATATGTGATTTTTTTCTGAGTTGTTTTGTCTTTGTTTTTCTATCTTGTAATTTTATGTTGGGTTTCATGTATTTTTTTGGGAAATGGTTATATCTTGACTATAAAACGGTGGTTCATGGTCGGCACATAATTAGTTGAATTTGTTTTCCAACAGAGTGGAATTCATGAACACAATAATGTGTAACTGGACAAGCCAGATGGACTACTTATTGGGAATATAGGATAACCACATACCTAGGTCAGAGTCCCTATCTAAGACACATGAGGGGGATTCACTAGAATAATCCCTTACCCTTGAAACTATGAATCTAAATTTTGCTTTAAATAGAGGTTTCACACCATTGGTGGATGGTCTAGTAGACAAATCAACCAAAACATGTAGTCTTCTAGATAAATAAAATTCATGAAGTTCAAATTCTACTAATTCTCTATTTTAACCTTAAATAACTTTTATAACATCCCATTGGTCCTCCACACCCCTAGGTGTTCCTTCTAGTGTGTCTCTAATCCAATAGACATCAATATTTTGGAGGCTTTGGGGTGGATTCTCTATAGAAATTTTAAATATGGCTCTCGTCCTCCCTTTTCTCCCATCCATATGGTCTTACATTCCTTAATTCATTGTTACTAATTTCTCATTTGGATTTGATTTCATAGGTTTGATTCAATGTTGTTTACAAGTGTTGGATGGTTATGGTTTTGTTGTGTGATTTCTGTTATATGGTTCAACCATAGTGATGTTTTTATTTTCAACTAGTTTAATGAAGTTTCCATGAAAGAGGATGTTGGTTCAATGATTTATCAATTTTTTTATTTTTTTATTCTTTTATTCTTCTCTAAATATCTTTTATGAATAGTGTTGGTGGTTTTAATTCTTATTTTAATAGATTTTAGTGTGTGTGGGTTTGAATTTTTTATATATATAATATATTTTTTCTTTTATGTGTGTTTTCATTGATGTATTTTCTATATGTAAATGGAGGTTCAATTGACATATGAGATAAAATTAAGCATATGTAAATCATTGTTATCTGGGTTGGAAGTGTATATCTAGTACATAGTGTAGCTTAGTAGGGATGATACCACGTTCCCCATTGATAGATTAAAACTACAACACATGATTTACATATATTTATTATTAGATACTAATTGACCGGAGAATCTGATTCCCCACCTGTAGATCATGAGAATGGATGATATGGGTTTTGTCCTATATTCATCACTGATGTACAAGTATCCTAGGACCCCATTAACCTTTGTGTATTGGGGATTTTCCATGGTTCCAATGTTTTTCTAGGATTATCATTCATTATGGTGTTGTATTTACTCACTCTTCATAAATTCAAAGAAGGTTTAATTAAAGATTATTCAATTTTTATAAGAACTATCATGTTGATTTATCTCATAATTTTTTGGAATGTAAAATTTTTTGTGGTATCCTACCTGGAATTCTCTCACACCCAAAAAATGAAATCAACAATAAGTAGACATTGTTTTGATTACCCATGTAAAGTTGAGTTTTCACAGAGTGTTTATGGCGTATTATGTTTATTTGTGTTCCACTATTAAAAGTTTTTGGTGGTGGTGGAATGAGGGTGATGAAAACATTGTTGCATATAGTTTGGTTATATACTTGGTCCCCCTACCCACATTGGTATTTTGGTTTCTAGTAAAAATGGAAAGTGAAAATATCATGACGTAGTGTATAATATAGCCTCATGTACTTTGGTTATGGGTCAGATTTTGTGATGAAATGTTATATTCTTGTGGGTTGGTTTATGGTTTTCATTTAATAGTAGTATCATTGAAAAATAAGATGTTTGTTTCCCCAACACTAGTTTCCATATTGTGAGGATTAGGAACACCCTTCTGGCATTACCACGAGCCGCGTACGGTGTGGCTTTGGATGGTATCCAGACTTGATTCATGAAAAAATATTGTTAGATATGGTTTCTCCTATAATTGGGTTCTGTAATTTGGAAGTGTCTAGATATACTAGATCTAGAACTATCATGATTGAATGATTTGGTTGTGTGTGAGATGTCTAGAGAAAAACAAATTGTGATAGTCATTAGGTCACCATGTGCTATTGGAGATATGTTGTGTATTCTCCTCCAAGAATGACGTATAATTTGTATAATACTCATGTACACTGAGTGGGGCTAATGAGTTTTGAATTGTAATTCTTCTTGTTATTTTTTGGATTTGGTTTATAAATTTGTTTAAAAGTATTTTCTATTGAACATTTTTTCCATATTTTTTTGATCGATTCATTTTTTTAATTATTGTAACACCATGCATCTCAAAATATTTCATATCAAGCTATGAGAATTAATCGATAGATTCTCCTTTCAGCACTTGATGAGGGAATAGTGAAATAAATTGTTAAATCAATCTGAGTTTTGGATTAGAAAGTGGGTACTCGTCCTACTCATGCTAATTATTCTGAACTAGGTCATAAAAAGAAAAAAGGATTCAGAGTTACTCAAGAACAATACTCATTCCTTTTAGGGTATCATGGATCCAAAAATTGAAGATGATTGGATTGTATTGATAAAATGGATTTTTGGGTCTATTGATACTCTTGAGGATGTTAATTTGAAATATTCCCCATTTATTCTAGAAGGTCCACTTGGAGGTGGTTGGACTGAGTAGTTCAAGCTGGGAAGCATGACAATATGGGTTTGAAGGGCTTTAAATGCAAATTTAATGAATATTATTCCCCATTGACCTTGTCCTTTTCCAACAAATGATATTTTTTATATCCCCACAAGGGGAATCAGACCTTGTTGGAGTATTCCAACCACATTAAAGAGTTTATTTTGTTTACACTTGACATATTTCTCATTTGAAGATTATGGTCGAATGGTTTAAGACAAGATATCAGAATGTTATCTGATCCAATGTATTCTTGTTTAAGTTGATGACATATATTGAGCTAGTTTATTTGGCCCTGATGGTGAAGATACATCATGCTAGCATGTCGCGTATCTCTGGGAAAAATTCAGATTTGGGTTAGGAAATTAGTTTTTTCAAAGAAAAGAAGTGAAAGTGTGATTATAAGTGAAGAATATAGGTGGTAAAATAGGTCATCCTTGGCTTCAATATTTTTAAATGGAATCATATTTTGGTTTAAACAAATTCAATCAGGGCGGAATGTCAAGAAATGTTTGGTCAATATATATAGCCTCAAAATGATATTTATATAAGTTATTATTATGGGAAACCAATATAGGGTTCTCAATGCTTCATTCAAATATCAGGGTGGTTCGGTTTCTATAGTCTCCGGTAGAATGATAGCCCAGTGAAAACAATCCTGGATAGAGGGTTCTATATTTGGCCATCATTTTAGTAGGGCGGGATCCACTACTTGATAGAGTAAGAAAAAGGAAGATCGATATGTCTGTATTATTTATTAGGCCTACGAAGACATAAGTCACACTTATTATATCTATCAAGCACCATTGGAATGGTAGGTAGGGCTAGAAATTGTTCATAGTATTATTCTATTATATCATGCAATCCTTTTTTTGATCACTTCTATTTCTCACTCATTCATTTATTTCTATCATTTTTATATGTTTAAACTTCCCATTGTGATCATGCAGTACGTGATGAGGTTAGAGATGCAACATGCTAAGAAGAGATATAATGGTTATTTTTTTCTACATTATGATACCTTCTTGTCTAGGTTCAAGAAGGAATGACATTTAGTAGGTCTAGAAATTTCCCCCTTTAATTTGATATTTGACATAGACAATACGATGTGTTTTAGGGAAGACAATGATTATTATTATTGGAGAGAGAACATCATCATACATGATTGGTGAACCCATGTCATCTAAGGTTATGGTGATCATTTTTCTAGATTTTATGTCCCTCCCCTACGGATGTTGGGAAATCACCTATTCTAGATCTCATTTCTCATTTTCTAGGTCGATGATTGGGGTATGAGAGTCAATTTTTTCTGATGTTAGATGAGTTCATAGAGGAGTGTCCAGATGATTTCTCATATTTGATTCTGAATCAGGAAATTGAATTCAATAATATATTGGTGTTGGGAAAAAAATCAATATCACTTCTATCATATCACATTTCCCAACGAAATTTAGGGAATTTAAGATACAATTGGACGATTTTAAATCCAATGGAATCATTTAACTGATAATTTAATCTTGGGAAACCCTGGTTTTTATGAAAATATGGATGATGTATCTCTCTTATTACACATCAATTTTGGAATGTTACAAAAGGTAGTGAGCAAAAATAAATAATCCATTTCCTATATTTATTACCATGTAGATTATATAAAGTGTTAATGTAGTTTTTCGAGATGAACATTGGTTTTGGGTATCACTCGTTTAGATTCAAAGAAGATAATGTTCATAAGGAATCCTTTTAATGTATGTACGTCCACATTGACTATGTGTCCGTGATGTTTAGGTTTAAAAAGTTATCAAATATTTATTATTTTTCTTATGAACATGGTGATCCATCATTACCTAGGGTCCTTTATAAATGTATTTATGGATGTGAATTTTGTACACTCTATGATTTAGAAATATCATTAGTTTCACTAGAGTATAATGCTTTGAAGTATTTAAATCACTATCTATATTCTATGCTCTCTGAATGTTAATTTTTGATAATGGAGGATACTTTTTTTAGCTATGTGATTTCAAAATATGGGGGGTTTGGTGGACACCATAAGATTTATTTGGTTATTTCATGGGAGGAAATGACTAAAGTCTTCTAGATCAAGATATTTTGTGACCTAAGATTGTATTACATGTGGTTTTCTTGAGACTTTTCTTTTGTTAAATTTTTACTGTGCTTGCTAAAAACGGGAATTTATTGAATGGAATTTAAAATTTATGGACTCCAATAAAGAGAATATGTAGTGGGTTAACATGGACCATATTTTTATCATTCAAGAATTTTGAATGAGACTCAAGGTCTACTATGATTCTTTAGGTATTAATCAAGGGTGTTTATTGAGCAAATATGACTATCTGGGTGTGAAGAAGTCTTTCTAAACCTGACCCCATGAAATGAGTTACCAAACCCATGACCTATAGTTAGCATTATTGATTCATTCCTTGTTGATGTGGCATCATTAAATAATTATGAATATGTTTTTATTCTACTAGGATATTATGATATTGGTTAAATTTTCATTCAGCATTATAAGAATTTGAGTCATTGTCGCTGGTTTTAGTACATTCAGAGTTTTGATTTTCATATCGAATATACCCCTGGAAAAGTTAACGAGGTTAATGATTCCTTGATAAATAAAATACAAGTGAAAATATCTAGGGAGACACATGATGAGTGTAATTTTATAGGGTTTTTTATTAAGATGCATCTGGAGGCCATGGAGAATAATTGAGTTAAATAATTATTGAGTATTCTTTTGACGCCATCACTTTGGAAACATATTCAGCAAGACAATCCATGTTATAATATGTAATGACATATCTATTCCATGTAATTGTTTTTAATTATATGGGAATATTACAAGTTCAAAAAATTTATTGCACGTGATTCTGATGCCTAGAGTTCCCGGAATGAATTTTCGAAAAACAATTTGGGTACATTCAGTAAATGTGTGAGCGAGTTTATGTAACATTTGAAAATGTGATCAAAATTGAAATCTTAGGACACTGTTGAACTATTAGCGCCGATATTTTCTTATGGAGACCTTCACCTCGACCTTAGTAGGTCGATGGTGGATGTTGGTTTTTACTTCCCTTCGGTGGAAAAAAAGTGGAAATAAAAATAAACTAAAATTATCTTTACTTATGGTTTTAATTGTTTTGAATTCTCGGTGAAGACCACCCGATCTCTTCAACCCCATTCTGTTTAATTGTTATAATTCCCCAACATATAATGACATCACTAAATGAAGTCATTAAACGTATTTGTTAAGGAGGAGGCTCCTCATCACCTAGTTTGGCCTCTTGGTGGGGGATCTTGTCGGAAGAATGGCCCCATAGAGGATGAAATCTTCTCCATATACGATTTTCTCCAATGAAGAACTCCATCAAAGGGTCTCCAATGAGTAACATCTTCTTGGATGATGAACGGACATCTGTATTTCATTCTCCTCACCAACATCAATGAATATTTGAGGGAGGTATTGTTTTTTTATTCCCCTTACCATGTTCTTGTCGTTCTTCTTGATTTAAGAACAACTATGTCGCTTGATAGCATTCTAATGTAGAGAGTGCAGGAAAAATGAACACAGCCCAACCTCTCCACAACCCTTGTGTATTTTGGTGTTCTTTACAACTTGTTTTTAGGTGAAGAAATTTCCAGACGTGGTGGTCTCGAGTTGATGGTGATGCCCAGATACATGTGTGGAAGTCTACGAAATGAAGAACGGGCCACCGAGGCACGCCCGGTGCCCCGAGGATCATCGCCGGAAAACGGTGTCGGTGACTGGCACCGTAAGGGCTTGGGAGTGGCGGTCGGCACTCTGGCCGGCCACGACGGATCAAGGGCGGTTTCTGACACTCGGCGGACCTCATGAAGGGGGTGGTGGCACGCGTCTGCGCCGCCAGGGGTGCATGGGATGCAGAACGAGGTCGTGGTGGCGAAGGAGGGGCATTCGTCTCACTACCGGCCACTGGTGGCGGTGCGGCACACAGCCGCGCTGCAGAGGTGGGTTGGTTGTCTGACCATCCAGGGAGCCAAGCAGGACCTCAGGTCTTGTGTGCCAGCTTTCGGTGCCACGTCTCGTAGGGCGTTCATCCACCCAACCCAAATGACTCAGTAGTTTGGGGTACCTAGGGGGTGCCTCCCCCTTTGGTGGTTGATAGGGAGAACAACACCATGAGGCCACCCTACCATGGGCCATAGCGAGCCGTGCCTGCGGGCTGGGTCGGACCAAGGGTTGGACCCAGGTCAGACTCGACCTAGACCAGTTTCGACTCCTTTTCAATATTTCAGCTATAACATGGCCTACGGTCGTTCGATTGGCAAACCGTAACTGGCACCAGAAACCTTGGATTGAGACTATCACTTTGGAACACCACACTTGAGTTTTGGATAATTTTTGGGTATTTCGGTGATGGATCGAACACAAATACAACCGGGCCCTCGGAACTAAAAGGCCAACAAAATAAAAATTGGGTGACCGTTTGACGCACTGTCTATTGCATGAGACCCCTATTATGGGGTGGTCCTTTGGGAATACTTCCTTGTTGGACTTTTTGGTTGTGGGAGCATTGACATGTGGCTTGAGGAGCAGACCCTCCTAGAATCATGTGATCATAATGCGGGAACCCTGTGGCTAGCTATAACATGAGAAAGGGATCTTATGTGTGTATGTGCCTTGGGATCCTTTGTGGGTATATGATTTGGGATCCTACGTGTGTATGTGTTCTAGTATCCCACATGTATAGGCTCTAATAATCTACATTGAACTGCTCTAGGATCCTACATGGGTCTACTGTACATGGATCCTATGTGGGTCTGATGATTTAGGATCCTACGTGGGTATGCCTCTCAACTGAGTAAGATGATTCTGCAGTCACATCCAATCATCTTTACTACCGTACCTAATTTATACATGTTTTTATCAGAGTTATTATCTATGTGGTAAACTTCTGTGTGATTATGCCTTTGTTGTATTTTTCTGTCTGTCGTCACCTATGTGGTACTAACTTTTTGGAACAGTTGAGCTTTGGGATTTGAGTTGGGCCATATGATTCCCCTTGATTTAGATGGGTATACAGGACAACATAGGTATATGTATCGGCATATATCTATATTGTCGGTTGTATTCATGCTTTGTGTTTTATCCTTTTGGGATTTTTCTGAAACCATTGAGGGTCTCGGGGTCCCTATTGAGTATCATTATATTCACCCCTACACGGGCTATGCCCGCTTCATGTTGTGTTTGGGGAAAACGAAGGACATGGCTGACTTAGGACGAGAGTACTAGGACTGGAGGTAGCTCGGAGGTGGTCATTAAATGAGGCATACCATAGAGACGACTGTTAGAGAGCTGTACCAACCCTTTTGGTTGGATCCTTGGCGGGTGTTCATAGGAGTTGTTTTAAGTTATACATGTACTTTTCATTTTACTTTTACTTTCCAGTTTTACTTGTTCTTTTTAGTTGGGCTTGTATTCTGGCCCCCTTTAATTTCTATACACACCTAGTTTACATTATTGGTTATTTTGTGATTGTATCCAACTTTGTGAATAATTGTGTGAGTATAAACGTTAAAAATAAAATGCCTTCCCAGTGTTTAGGGAATACGCCATTCAGTGCTAGTCGTCATCCCCTGGACTATGGAAGGAGGGCATGGGGTAGTTAAGACATGGGCCTGAGGGGATGGGTCGTGACAAATTTGTATCAGAGGAGTCAGTTCTACTGTAGAACATTGGACACTGATATTTTTATTGGAAACTGTGTTAAGTGTTATCAGTGTGGTTATTAGTTTAGGTAATCCAGTATTGGTGTGGCGGCCGATGTATCCATACACAGGACCCTGACTTCTGATTTCGGACTCAGTGCATGAAAACATTGATTGAGTGTATGTTTTGAAAAAATTTATTTGTGATCTCTTTGAGTTTTCTCACATACAATAACTTACGGACTGTGACGCACTTGTTTATTTTTTTTGGATGCCTCCACATTGACAACCAACTCATGTTCCGGTTAGAGTGTGTCTTGACAGCCCACCGAGCAACAAGACCACAGTGTAGGGCCCTTTTTCAATAAAGGCACCAGTAGAGGCACCAGTGGTACAATTACCCGTTGGGCCACCGATTCCATCAAACCTAGCAGCAAAGTGTGCATGCCGCTTAAATTTGTTGCGCGAGTTCCAGCGCTAGAGGCCACTGAGGTTCAGGGGTGAGACAGACCCACATGCGGCTAAGGATTGACAGGAGGGCGTCGTGAGAGTCTTCCGAGTATTAGAAACACCAGCCGATCTCATGGTGATCCTTGCCACCAGTCTTCTATAGACAGCAGTAGGCAGATGGTGGAGCATTATACTCTAGGTTTAGGATGAGGTGAAATTTCTCTAGGCTGACTTTGAGAGCCTGTTTTAGGTAGAGTTTTTCCTAGTGACCCTTTGCACAGTGCAAATACAAGAGTTTCTTCATCTGCCGTAGGGCAGCATGACTATGGCTCAGTACTCAGGGAGGTTTACTGGCCTCTAATGCTACTCCACTGGTATGAGGAACGACCTATTCTTTAGGGGCCTAACATTCAAGTAGTGACTCAGTTGGGAGATCAGGGCTTCGATGACTTCTCTTAGCATCCCAACGCAGGCAGGGGTGTTAGAGAGATCCCTCTTAGTAGAATGTTTTTTTTCTAAGCATTCACCTACAGCGAGACCCACCACCAGACATCACATAGCGGAGTCTTATATGGCTAGAAGCAGACAGATGTCACAGATGTCCAAGAGGACCAGAAAAATAGGTGGATGACCACATGATTCAGGGTCGGTTTTGCATGGAACCCGAGACAGATCCTCTCATGCGAGGATCATATAGTGTTACAAACATGGTGGGCATGGTCACATGGATTTTGACTGCCCGACCCACCATATGGATGTTGAGAAGATGGTCAAAGTACCACCCAGGCATAGACATAAGTTCGACCGAGGAGGTCCGTATGGAGCAGGTAGACGTGACAGGGGAGCGGGTCATGCACCAGGTGGTGGGTGATGATTTGAGGTGTTACTGCCACCACCACCAAGTGGTCCACCACAAATACAGGGAGCAGGAATATACAGAAAGCCTCAGCTCCAAGCAGCTGAGGCCTACGACCAAGGTGCTCTAGAGATGATTCGAGGTATGATCTTTTTTCTCTCCACCTTAGTTGCAGTACTTATAGACCCATGTTACAGTCATTATTTTTTACATCTACCCTTGTTCGGAGATCGAAGATTCTAGTGGAGTTGTTGGCTTAATCATTATTTCTATAGACTCTTACGGGAGAGGATTCGATAATTACACACTGGTACTGGAAGAGTGATCTTATTCTAGGAGGTGAGACCTCTGGCTGGGCTCTTCTAGTACTGGTGTCGAGGTCATAAGACATCATATTGGGTATGGATTGGTTATTTACAGTCTATCCCAAGATCGACTAAATTATGAGAAAGGTGTTTTGTATCCACAAAGATGGTATTATTCTTACCTTCACCAGTGAGAAAGGAATATTTTTAGTATAGGATGGACTTAACCGGAGGAGAGTGCAGTCAATCACTCATCAGTTGTCTAGCCTTACCCTCAGAGCAGTTTATGTGGAGAGTCTGATCTATCCTGTAGTGGTGTACCAGTACCTAGATGTCATCCCTGATGATTTTCCAGGTCTACCTCCTCGTTGAAAGGTATAATTTGACGTTGATGTGTACCCTAGGATAGAACCAATTTCCACACCATCATATCATATGGATCCTGCATATCTTCATGAGCTGTAGGTAAAGCTAGAGTACATACACAAGAATGGGTTCATCTGGAATAGTGTTTCACCTTGGGATGCCCCGAATTTGTTAGCAATGAAGGTGGATAGAAGCTTCACACTTTTTTTGACTATCAGTGCCTAAACCAGGTGACCGTGAAGAACAAATACTCACTTCCTAGGATTGAATACCTCTTTGATCAGGTGAAGGGAGCACAGTGGTTCTTGAAGATAGGAATCAGGTCAAGCTATCACCAACTCAGATTACGAGATGAGGATGTGTAGAAGATGGATTTCAGATGTCGATACGACCATTAATAGTTTTTTATCATGTCGTTTGGAATAACCAATGCTAAATCTATGTTCATGGGACTCGTGAATAGGATCTATCATCCAAACCTTGATCGATTTGTTGTATTCTTCATTGACGAAATTCTGATCTACTCGGCTACTGAGGATGAGCAGGCCTATCATTTGCATATAGTTCTAGACAAACTTTTAGAGCACCATCTTTATGGTAATCTTTTGAAGTTCTTGTTCTCAATTTGAGAGGTTCTCTTTTTGGTACATGTCATCTTGGAGGCTTGCATTGTGGTGGATCCAGTGATGATTGATGTGGTACTTTCTTGGGATCCACCCATGAGTGTGACGGAGGTCCGTAGTTTCCTGGGTTTGGCCAGATACTACTAGAGATTTGTGCCATATTTCTCTAGAGTTGCAACAACTTTATCTGTGTTGATGAAGAAGGAGAAACCCTATGTGTGGTCTAAAAGATGCCAGCTGATTTTTAAAGAGTTGAGGCAGAGGCTGACCCATGCCCCCATCTTGAGGCTTCCGGAGGAGGGTGTTGGGTATATAGTCTACTACGATGCATCCCGGACGGGGATCAGATGTTTCCTAATGCAAGAGTGAGAAGTTATCTCATTTGGTTCTCCACCACTGAGACATCATGAGTAAAACTATGCTACCCATGACTTTTAGTTAGCAGCAGTGGTGTTCACATTGATGATGTGGCAACACTATCTGATGTGTGAGACTTTTTTGGTCTCCTCTGATCACTAATGTATTAGGTATATATTCACCCAGAAGGACATTAAAATTAGACTATGAAGTTTGTTTGAGTTCCTCCAGGACTATGACATTGAGATAGCCTATACACCTAGGAAGGGGAAGGTTATAGCAGATACCCTCAGCAGGAGATCTGGTATACAACTACTTGGTGAGGCAATGATGCAGCTGGCCGCATTTCAGATATCCTTTGTGGATTGAGATGAATTATTTTTTCATCAGTATTTTATAGTTATTTCCCCACTCCATCACCGAGTCTGGGAGGCATAGCGCGGGGACACTGACTGCAAGGCTCAGTATGCTAAGATATCTACAGGATTGGCACCAAATGAATTTTCTATAGGTGGGGAGCACGAAATCCTTTTAAAGGATGTACCATGGTACCAGTGTCACTTCAGGAGTAACTGTTGAGGGATTTCCACAAATCCCCTCTATCGGGACATCCTAGAGTGGTAAATATGTACTAGGACCTCCGAAAATAGCACTAGTGGCTGGGAATGAAGAAAGTAGTAGTAGAATTTGTCTCTCTATGCCTCAAATATCAGCAAGTGAAGGTGGAGAATCATGTACTAATGGGTTTAGTTTATCCTTTAGAGGTCCCAGAGTGGATGTGGAATTGAATATCCATAGACTTTGTTACATTACTTCTACGTACATCCATGGGACATGATTCTATCTGGGTGATTGTTGATCGACTCAACATGTCAGCCCACTTTTTACCGATCAGAGAGCAGGGATCAATAGAGAGATTGGGACACCTCTATGTGAAGTAGATTATGTGGATACATGGAGTAACCTTGATGATTAACTATGATCATGATGCATGTTTCACTTCTGGCTATGGAAGGGGTTTCAAGAGGCTTTCGGGATGCATCTTCGTTTGAGCACTACCTTCTATCCTCAGAATGATGTCCAGATTGGGCAAACCATTCAGACCCTCAAGTACATGTTTCATGCTTACATCCTAGACATTGATTGGAGCAAGGAGGATCACATTACCTAGGTGGAGTTTTCATACAAAAACAACTATCAATATACCGTTGGGATGTAACTATTTGAGGCTCTGTACGACCAAACTTACAGATCGACTTTGTGATGGACTGACCCAGGGGAATCTGCACTCGGGGGACCAGAGATAGTTCATACCACAACAGAGAAGGTGGAGATCATCCTGGATAAGATGAAGTCATCAAAGAGTAGACATAAGTCTTATGCTGACATGAGATGAAGACCTATAGTGTTCGAGGGTGGTGACCATGTCATTATATGAGTCTCACCCCGATAAAGTTTGCAGAGATTTGGTTGGGGAGAAAACTTATCTCTGAGGTTCATCAGACACTATCAGGTCCTCTAAAGAGTTGCCAAGGTTGATTTCCGCATAGCTCTTCCAAAATAGTTGCACCGGGTGGACGATGTTTTCCACGTATCTTAGATAAGGAGATACGTTTATGACTCA